>CM022945.1:82134198-82734198 GCA_012931725.1 Litsea cubeba
TTAACCTTAATAATTTAGCCCAATGAAAAACAATCTCTATTTACTATCCAAGAAGATTAATTCGGAGACTCAACGTACCCTATAAATAGTAACACCAATTGAGTAATGACACGTTGACTTCTTAATCTATCTTGTATTGAGTATAGTCTATATGAATAATTAAATTGGTTAATAAATGTTTTGAGTTTCTTTAAATAAATTGCATTGTATCTGTTAAATTCGGAATTTCATCGTTATCAATTTTAATTAATATAGTCGTCATATTATTCACATTATTTCATTCAACCATCTACTTTCCAATTTTCTATTCAATTGTCGTATAATTATTTGATATTTGATGAAAGACTTGAATTGAGCAACATTCGATCATTTGAGGTTATTATTCAATTTGATTGTAAACGAGTACATAAAATGTATTCAGATTTGATTTGTTATAGATTCGATTTAGTTGACACTACTTAGCTTCGACCTTGTGAAGCCCGACGGTAATAAACATTGATTTTGTTATTTGAGACTGCTGCAGTATGTCATCTGGAGCACCGGAACTCCAATACCGGGTAGCCAGTTAGCCTTTGGCCGGGCCGCTGGTGACATCCCAACTAGATTTGCTCTTATTGAGAGAATGAGCTCACGTAGATGCCAGATTTATATATAAATTATTGATTTGAATTTCGAAACATGGATATATTATTGATTTAATTTCGAAATCATGGATTTATCAATTATTGAACAAACATTTGGTTATTCTTTGTACTGATGCTTTATCAATCAATTGTTAATTATTTTATTTTGAAAACATTATGCATATCCCTTTTATTGCCTATGCTTGCAAATCATTGCATTTGAGATACTACTCTTGGTGTCACCGGGATACAAGACATCTAAGAGATTAATTAGTAATCTTACAGATTAAAGATTTGATTGGTTAGATAAGACAGCCAGAGTACGTATCTGAGTGGTAAATTGGTTGGAACTAAGTATTTTGTACTTCATTTAGCTTAAGGTATAATGCATATGATTAGTAGTTTTGCATTTGTACTAGGATTATGTTCATTTGAGATAAACATCTAGTTGACATTCATTAGAGTACTTTTAGTTATTAGCTTTGTTAAAGATTACTTTGTAGTTTAATGGACTGGTTAATGGACTACTCATGGCTTTGTTATTAATGTTATATATGCTTCCGCAATTAAATGTTGATTGAATGTGGAATTTTCTCCTTCGTGAATTTTGACTAGGTCTGGAACAGGTGCGAGTTCACGGGAATACGCGTGTCACACCTTGGGAACCACCCTAATCAGAGAATTCTCGTCTCCGGGATGTGACAATGCACAAGTGTGCCAAGTGAATATTGACAAACACAATGATCAGAAGCATAAGACAGGAGATGGGTAATAAGAAATAGAATTTTAACAATATTTCTTTTGGTAGATGTTGATTAATGGACCCTGATTAACCCCTTTCCAAAGGACATGACTCGAAAAATCCTGGTATAAAGCATTTTCTAGATCCAACTTACAATTAGATCTAGTTTTAGGTCCGGATCCATAATTTGGGTTAAATTAGTAATCATGTGTAGGTCTTCTTAAATTTCTTTCACTAACCATTCGTACTAAAACCTCGAGGCGTTAGTAGAGGCAGCGAAAATACTTTTTAATATTTTCCTTTGGGTGGAGCCCACTCTTCAACAGGTCAATGTCTAGTGTGTATAGACCCAAATATCTATTGCATCACATATATGTACATATTGTGTATATATAATAGAGTGGTGCTATTGGCACCACACTTTCTTCTCTTCCCACCGCGAAAAAAAAAAAAAAAAAACCTTTCCTAAACTACCCACCCTCCCCCTTTTTTCCCTCCTCCTCCTTCTCCCTCCTCCTCCTCCTCCCTCAACCCACCCTTCCTCTCCCAGCCTCCACCCTTCCTCTCCAGCCTCCCCCCTCACCCCCCCCCCAGTCCCCGGCGGGGAGGGAGCCCCGGCCGGCAGCCGGCTGGCCTCCCTCCCCCTTTCCCTCCCTCCCCCTTTCTCCCTCTCCCCTCTTCTTTCCCCTCTCCCTCTTCTTTCCCTCTTCTCTCCCTCTCTCCCTCCCTCTTCCCCCCCTACTCTTCTTCTCCCTCCCCCTCCCCTCCCCCCAGTCGCCGGCGGGGAGGGAGCCCCGGCCGGCTGGCCTCCCTCCCCCTCTCTCCTCTCCCTCTTTCTTCCTCTCTCCCTCTTCTTTCCCTCTTCTTCCTCTCTCCCTCCCTCCCTTCCCTCCCCTACTTTCTTCTCCCTCCCCTCCCCTCCCCCTCCCCCTCCCAGTCGCCGGCCGGGGGGGGAGATCGGGCTGCAGCAGCGCTGCAGCAGGCGACCTGCTGCAGCCCGATCTCCCCCCCCCCCCCCCGGCCGGCGACTGGGAGGGGGAGGGGGAGGGGAGAAAAAGTAAGGGAGGGAAGGAGAGGAGGAGGAGAAGAGGGAAAGAAGAGGGAGAGAGGAAGAAAGAGGAGAGGGAGAGAGGGGGAGGGAGGCCAGCCGGCTGGGGGCTTCCGCCGCCGGCTGCCGGCCGATCTCCCTCCCCGCCGGCGACTGGGAGGGGGAGGGGGAGGGGAGGGGGATGAGGTGGAGGCTGGGAGAGGGAGGAAGGAGGAAGGAGGAGGGAGGGAGGGAGGAAGGGAAGAGAGGGAGGAGGAAGGAAGGGTAGTTTAGGAATTTTTTTTTTGTCTTGTAGTGCGTTGTGAAGAGTAGAAAGTGTGGTTGCCAATAGCACCACTCTATATAATATGCATTATTATATACTTGTGTAAATATTATTATAGTTCTGTTTTGAGTTGGGTCTAGGTCCAATAGAGTCCGACCTAAGTTTATAAATTAGACCTTTGTCGATTTCAAGGTTATGTCCTCTAACATTCATTGGCTTTGAATTTTTTATTTTTTTGCTAAAAGGCAAATTGTATTAAAAAAAAGGAAAGAGAAACATGGCTAAAAGCCCCAAAAGAAGAAAACCATGCAGTCATCCTTACACGTATAAGGAAGGAAAGCCAAAACAAAAATGAGGAGAGAAACAAGCACCACCAAGCTTTTAAACGCCCAAGATCTCTCCCTCGGATAGGAGCCTCCTCTATTTTTGTCATCACCACCTTTGTAATTTGGAAATGTAGAAATAATCTTACTTTTAGAAACTCCAGAGTCTCTTAGACGAAGGTCAGGATCTACCTGACAGAGCTTCTCTTTTCTTCTCAGAGGCGTTTAGACAAACTTTTTTCAGATAGGCCTCTTTAAGTCTTCTGCAATTTTTTGTCAATTCCTTTTACTACAAAGGTTTTTTAGTTTGGTGGTGTTTGCCTTTCTTTTTTCTTTCTCTTTTGTGTCCCGTCCCTATACTTGTAAAGCTGTCTTGATGGCTTCTCTTTGGGGCTTATAGCCTTTGTTCTTTCCCTCTTTTCTAATACAATTGTCTTTTAGCAAAAAAACTGAGGCCGGTCATGATCTGAAATGAAACTCTCTCTTTTTTACCATCCATCGTATATTGAAAGCCCTTCTTGTCCAAGAATGACCATGCATGTATTTAGTCATAGTGTACACCACAAGATAGTGGACTACTGCTGCAGTCATTTTGCTTGGGCTTGATCTTCTCTCTAGTAGGGAATAAGTGGTGAGAAAAAGTTACATAGTTGAATTAAGAATGCTCGTTTTTTTTTTCCATTTAACAAAGGATTAGGGTTCACTAATGATAGGTAGATAAAGAGAAAGGCTAGAATAAATTTCAAGATGTTGGCTTTGTCGCCCAAAAATCCAAAGCCATAACCCAAATCTTACTCCAAATGAAAAACTCTCAATTAGTTTTCCTCCTACCAAAGATATATTCACCTTGAGATTCATCATGTGCAGAACACGCTATCAGTTTTAATTTGAAACGATGCTTTCTTATCATGACAAATCGATACAACAAATATAACTCTGATTGGAGTAAAACATAGGAGTCTGCAATTTCAGGGGCGATGGAATCATAGATGCTCATAAAACCAAAACCCGACACATGGATAGATACACAAAATAGCAATGAATGAAACAAAATCCTCAAGACACCAACGCCTTCTCCTACCATTTATGTAAAATAAGTGAAGGAAAAAAAATCCTAACAGATAGGAACACAGTATAAGATAAGGATACAGAACCCGAGAGACACCAACACCTTCTCATAAAATTTATGTAAAATGAGTGAACAAGTCATGCATCCAAAGTTTAGTCCCCAAAAGCCATCATCACAATCTCAACAAATAGAAAAATACCCACCAAAACTGTAATGGATCTAATCAAGAAGAACCACAAGAGCTAAAGAAAATAAACAAATAAATAAACTGCTCATTTGGATCCGTTTACCTTCATATCTACATGTTCTAAGCATCTTCTCGACGACCATTAGATATGTAGGGTCGTCATCTACAACTAAAATCCGGAGACCGTAGGGAAAAGTACTTGGTAAAGGAGATGGATACGAACAAGACGCTTCGCCTCCATTATTTCCCATGGATACGGATGAGATTTAGACTACCAAAGATGAGAGATGACACTACTGAATGTGAAAGAAAGAGCTGAAAGGCCTTGTTTGGAAAGGGAAAAGAAGAGAATAGAAGAGACAGGAAAGGAAAAGGAAGGTGTAGGAGTGCCTAGCTCACTAAGGAAACATTCCTTTTATAGGCATTAGAGGAAGAGAGAGAAACTGATCTTGTGGGCTTAACTTGCTTTCCTGCTGGTTTCACGGGCTTTATCTTGCTTTCCTGCTGGTTTCACCTCTGGCTCAATCGGCCTACACTATGCAGAGAGGAGAGAGAGAGAGAGAGAGAGAGAGAGGAGAGAGAGAGAGAGAGAGAGAGAGAGAGAGAGAGAGTAAAATTAGAGAAAGATTAGACAAAATACTAAATGATAATTGCAATTGCACCCTAATCTTTAGGACATGTAATTAGCCCTTCAGGTCCAGTTCTTAATCTGTCCCTTTTGAAAACTTTCAAAAGATGCATCTCCAGGATGTTTGTAGATTAACAGACCTAGACCTAAACCATTGTCTTGGTCAACTAATCATATTATTAAAACCTATACCAATCATCCCTAAGAATGGCTGGTTAAGGAAATTGTAGAGGTATGACTGCCTACTTTTAATCATACAAAATCTATATAAACCTTTCTGTTCCGCCAATAGATAGCCCAAATAATCTCCATAAGATTAGGCTGAAAGTTGCTGCCCTGCTTGTTGGATTTATAGTTTCTCTTTCATTAGTCATGAGAAGTGAATAATCTACTCATATGCTCATTCAAGCTAAACTTCCATCAAGTGATTACATATAATCAAGATTAGAGGAAAACTTTAACTAACTTCAGTTGACTTACCCTTTTCCGAATATGGCACTATAAAGATAAGATCAAGGTTCACCTATTTTCCCTCTGTCCTTCAAGAGATAAGGGTTTCTTTTAAGATATCTTAAAGGGCCTTCAATACACGTCCTTATATATAACTTCATTCCTTTTTTTCACTTGGGTGGTGATCACACTAGTATGTAAAAGACTGACCGTGTTGAATTGGGTCTTTGGCATCTTAAAATGAACTTTGAATAAGGTGGACTGCAAGCGTGAAGGCCATTTTCGGAATTAAATGACTGGTTTTCACGTGAAGCTAGATTCTTTGTAATGTGGTAATAAGAATGCAGCACCCAGCTAGAGGAAAGAAACCCCCTCCAGCTAAATTGAATTCAATTTAGCTGGAGGGTTGGTTGTTCATGGACGTTTATTGGAGACTAGAATCCATGGAATGGATTTTTACTTCAAGGAAACAGATTTTGTGATATTTCAGTTTTCAAATTTGAATTTATTGATTTGCTAATTTATTTAGAATATAGAGTAGGAAAAGAAATGCTAGACTCTTGTCATTTTAGTTGATGTTTTTTAACTTGTAATTTTAAGAAAACTGAAGGATAGACATTTGGGAATTGAGACCATGGTTTCATTTATAGGCTACATAAACAAGATCTGTTCAACACTAAAATTAACAGTGCAAACCTCTAAATATAGCAATATCTGGAAGGTTCATTGCACGAAAAGTGTAGCATTACCTCATGCTGAGGTCATGCGTTCTTTCAAATTTTGAATCTCATGAAAAATAGAGGCCGCAAAACAAAACAAAAAAATCTAGCCAATAAAAACTGGGTTGTTTTTTTTTTGGTAAATCGGTATTAAAGTAAAGAAAACAACAAAATAACAGGAAAGGAAACCTAACTAAAAATGGGTTCGGTTGAGAGAGAAAGAGTGAGTTTGTAAGTCCGTAAGTTGAGGCCCAACCCATATCTGACTCATTTAGTAAATACGTTGAACTTGGCATAAGCCGCATGCATGTAGGTAAAGAAATATGTGATGTAGCTCAAGTGTTGGGGCTCTCATACCAGTTGCTAAGGAACGGACACCAGTGCGATCTACGAGAACAGTCAAGCAATCACACACCAAAACAATTCATGATACATAAATTTACGTGGTTCAGCAAACTTGACTACGTCCACGATGCTATGAAGACTTTTTTTTTTTTTTTTTTTGCTTAAGGTAAAATTGTATTTATAAAGAAAAGGGGGAAAAGCCCCTAGGAAAGGAGAAAAAAGAATAGAGTAGGGAAAAGAAGGGAAATAAAATTAAAAGCAGGGCTCCTCATAAGAAGAGGATCAACACATAACCCCTGATTACAAAAAGAGGACCCTCCTGAGAGAAAGGAGGATCCTTAATACATCACAAACAAAAGGAAAGAAAGGAGAGACCTGCAATCCAAAATGCAGAAAAGAGCACCAAGCTAAAACCAAAAGCAACGTACTCCACCAACAACAAGAACAAAACACCAACAGCAGCAAGGCTTACAAATACTGCAGAAAGGGAGAAAGCAACCAGCTTCACCAGCTACAACAAGAGCAGATAACCACCAGCAGCAGTAAAGCAAGTTGGAATGTAACCACAGGAGCTGCCGGCACTCCATAACAGCTATCCAAATAGCCACTTCCCAGACTAGGTCAGCAGAGAAAGGAGGGATTGGCCGCCCTCCCTAATGCCTTCAAGATGGGATGAGAGGGAGGGTCCATACCTGAGGAGGAGCAACAGTCCCATTACAGCTGTGAGTAAAAACTATCTGAGCTTTCACCAAGGAAGGCTTCTTGTTAAGGGTGTAGATGGCTTGGAAGAAGATAGCAGCTGCTGACTTTCTTCCATTGACATCTGCACTCTTGATGAAAGCTGACCAAAGAGAAGAAGGCGATAAAGGAAGAGGGATTGGAGAGTTCACTAGGTTGAGAAGCCAGGACCAAAGTTGCAGGGCTATGTTACAAGAGAAGAAAATGTGCAAACTGATTCTCTGTTGCTGTGACAAGAGTAACATCTTGAAGTCATGGATCTCCTTTTGAGCATACCCCAAGAATCAGTTGGAGTTTTCCTGAGGAGAAGGCGTCAGGAGAAGTAAGCAAGCCTTGGATTAATGAACTTGTTCCAAACCAGACCATATCACTGAACTACTTCTTTTCTAGACCTCAAGGATTCCCAGGCTTGTTTAAGAGAGAGGCTATGAAGACTTCACTATGCAAGAATTGGCAACTTGTTATAAGGATTCCAAAACCTCTAACAATTAGCACTACACCAAAAATGAAAAATTGAAATGGATTATCGTTCCTAATCCGTGTGTTCCTAATCCGTTCATCCGTTCCAATTTCCTATTTTTGGAACGGATTAACGGATTAGGAATGGTTTAGGAACGGATGAATGGATTAGGAACACACCGATTTGGAACGGTAATCCGTTCCAATTTCTCATTTTTGGTGTAGTGTAGTTTACTGATGTGCCGCAAGTACATGACTGTCTTTTTGGAGATAGTGGGAAATACGGATCGAACCCACAGGAGGCAATTAAGAACTTTATAAATTCAAGAAACCGATGTAGATGATGAACTAGTAATTATGAAGAGCATAAAATTAATAACAAAAGCATGCAAAACTACCAATCTACTGATAGTAATGATCAAGGCATAGGAATCCACTAAGTAATCAAAATCCCCTTTTTAATTAAGAAAAGCTTAACTTGTTCAATCCCTTTACTTTAGGTCAAGACCAAATCAATGTATCAAGATCTGGATGATTTAGCTGTAAAAATCCAGTTCCTCTCTTTCTAGAGAGATCTATTTTTTCTAAGAAAAATATGCAAAAGGACAAGAGCTCCTTCCCTTCATCAAAGTATTAAAATTATCTAAGCATCACCCATCAAACATAAGCATAACACATGAAAGAAAATACAGTCCTAAGCATGACCTATAAAACGAAAGCTTGAATGATCAAAGACATAGTTCAATATTAAAAACTAAGCATGGAAGGCCTTGATTGGTGTTAAGACAAGCCTATTAATCAGTAAATCGGTAACATGAACGAGCAAAGCATAACTCAATTAAAAAGCAAATGGAAAACTTAGCTTCATCCGATAGCCTCAATCACAAGCTTAACTAGCCATTGCACCGAAGACAGACAGATCGTTCATTAATATGTTCTTCAATACAAGCTTCTCCTAAGACAAAGTATTTCTTGGACAAGGCCCGAGACTACCTTAAAAAATAAATAAATAAATACATAAACTAGAACTAGGACCCTATCTAGAAAAGAGGGGAGAGAGAAGAGAGGGGAGGTGGGACGTCCAGCCATAGGGGAGAGGCATGGCATGTCCCATATGGGTGTGGCTCCATTTATAGTTTTTCTTCTCTTCTTTGTTGACAATTATTTCCCACTTGGGCTCCTTAGCTTGGCTTACACTCTAAGTCACCCTCTTATCCTTAGCAACTACTTGAATTTGAATTGATCTCTTGTCGAGGATAGAGTCTTGTTGTGCAACTCAATGTTTGTGTGGGTCCCTTTCCATCTTCACAATTGTAATCCCGAGTAGAAATTTCAGCACTGACTTACAAAGGTCATATCTCCCTCATTTCAGCTCTGATTGATGCAATCTTAGGCTCCATGGATATCTACTCGAAAAGAGTTTTCCAACGATGGGTAGATTGTGTCGATCCTCACTTGGTTTGAGAGTTATGACAATTAACAAGTTGCAGCCCTGAGAAAATCGAGAATAATTGTGTACATAGGGAAGCTTCATGTCAAAGGCATGTGGGCCCATCTTGGACGTCCGGAGAGCTTTGAAACTCTTTCTTGCTTGATTCTTGATTATCTTTCCAAATTCAAATTGCTCTGAGTTTGAATTTTCTCAAATCTTCTTAGGGGAGCTTTCCATCTAAAACTCTATCTCTTTCCTCATCTAGGAATCTCGTATTTGAGTTTGAAATTTTGGATAAAGGGGAAGAGATTTCCTATTGTAGGAAAGATGGATAAGAAGGTTTCTTTAAAATCTTGAAAACTTTGAATGCAACAAAGTAGACCCCACCTTCCCTTGAGCGTGTGCATGGGAATCCATGCCCAAGGTGGGGTGTGGTCCCTACTCTATTTTTCTCTTTTCTTTTCTTTTATTCCCTCAATCTTTTCTCTAGTGTGGGCCCCAGCTCTATGATAATTTCCTTCAAAAATAAAACAAATGCTTTAATGATAAAGTTAAATGGAATTTGTGCATGCCATGCATGGGGCCTACTCAATGCAATTTTTTGCCTAATGACTATGCAATGGTGCCACTGTGTTCAGAGATTAAAAGTCTAGTTGGTTAGACCCTCGGGTGATGCAAACTATCAATTTCACAAATTCATACAAAATTGATCATTTTTACTGATTTTGACTGAAATTCCAATTTGATGCTCATATGCATGAATTATGAAATTTTAATGCAATTAGCCCTAATTAAGTCCATAAATGTGCATGAAATGATGACTTTATGACTCGATTTTGTGGACTTATCACCTACTCTCTCCCAATAGATCTCAATCTTACTCTCACAACCTCTCCCCTTTGGAAAACTCCAACACCATGGGAGAGAGAGCTCTCACCTCTCTCACAAAGTTTAGGGTTGCAGATTAGATCAATATATAATCTCCACTTTCTTTGCCCCTAAGAAAGCCCCGGTATAGCTTCCCTTTTTCCCCTCCTTCCTTTCCCTATTAACTAGAAGCTGACTACCTTCTCGGAAGGAGATAATTGGATTATCCCTTCTGATATTCCTTTGAACGTTGCTGAGATTTTGTGGAGAGCTTTTTAGAAAATCCACCTCCAGCTGGACTCTGTTGACATATTAGAGTGGAAATCCCACCCATGTAACGCCCTCTCCTTCAAGGAAGCTTGGCAACTCACCAGATCCAGCAGTGTGCCAGTTCAATGGGCTTCCTTTGTTTGGAATTCTCTCCTGCAACCAAGAGTCTCTTGCTTTGCCTGGAGACTGATGCATGGTAGGACACCAACTCAAGCTTGGGCACAGTCTATCGGTTTCAGCCTTGCTCCCAGGTGCAGCCTTTGCAACAAAGACATGGAGATGACCCTCCACCTTCTCTTCCTTTGCCCCATTTGCCTCCTCTCTTTGGCAATGGATTCTTTCTGCAGCTGGCATCAATTATGTACCTCCTATACCCCTGTAAGTGCAAAAAACTAAGACTCACAATAATAGGGGTGCCTTACAGGACTTATCCAAATGAAGAAAATGATCTGCTGCCTCTTAGCCTGAAAGGGAAGAACAAACGGTCAGAGGACCCTGGCCTGGGTGGCGCAAGGCTCTCCGATGCCTAAGTCAGTATATGAACTGGAACGAAGGAAGGAGAGGAAGAAGAGAGGCAGAGTAATAGCTCTATGGTTTTAGGTGTGCGTACCTTGCATGTGGAATGGAGTTCTATTTATAGAGAACTATGGAGGATATCTTAGATGATATTTGGGAGTGGGTCCCATGATTTGATTGGGAAGTCCTTATCAGCCCACAAAGTCATAAATGCGGTCCACTTCAGCCCACATTACATTTAATGCCAGTCGGATCAGCCCACAATGCATTTAATGCATGTCATGTTGGGCCAGATCATATTGGACGCCTTTGGCGGTTGAGGTCCCATCGGATCCACCCTCGGGCCTTGCCCTGATTTGGCTACAGCCGATGGATGCCGCTCTGTCAGCGATCTGGTGAAGATTGTACATGGCTGATGTCGCATTTGTCCCACTGGCTCGCGCCCCTATTCCGCCACGTGTCTGATGACGTGGTAGGCGTAGGGCGCGAGTGGGGAATCTTCGTTGCTTCGGCTTTCGTCCCGGCCCTTTTGGCCGGGGTCCTCAGCTCTTTTGGCCGAGGTTAAGCTCTTTAGCCGAAGTGGGCCCCTGGTGCCGAGTTCGGCGCTAGCGGCGAGAATCTATCTGGTTTCGGCCGAGGCCTCTGTCTCGGCAGCCGAGATGAGTCTGGGTGCCATGTGGACGACACGTGAGAGTGCTTAGTCCCATCTTATAGCCGTGATTAGTGTAATCCTGAAGCTTTGAGAATCTCGCACACAACCCCCTTCCACGATTTCACAAGACCTCTCTTTCCACAGTGGCAAGCTGGCAAGGAAAGGAGCTTTTTCTATCCTTTTTACCAATTCTTATGTCATTTGGAAGTGCAAGAATGATGGTACTTTCAAGAACTCTAGAGCTTCTCAGATGAAGGTCAGAGCCTACCTCACAGAGCTTCTTTCATCCTTTCTTAGGCGTATAGACAAACCTTTCTCTGGCTGGTCTCTTCAGGCAATTGGCAACTTCCTGTCTATTCCTCTTAAGACAGTGGTTCAGTAACTAGTTGTGTAATTTTTCTTTCCTTTTCTTTTATTCTGTAGCTCATCTAGTCTACTACCGTTTTTTCCTTCTTTAGTGGCCTTTCTTGGCTATCTTTTTTGGGCTTTTAGCCTTTGTCTTCCTCTTTGTCTCTAATACAATTGCCAACGGTACAATGACCAAAATACACATGACCTTGAACCTGGTCATTGGCCAACCCAATGAACCAATCCGGTCAAACCCGAATACAAAACATAAATCCAACATCAAGTTCATGGGTTAATTAAGGTTTTACCACCATTTAGGCAAACAAGCTGGATTGGGAGGTGCTCTGATAACTACATGAGGTGTATCCCGGTTGGCGCACTTTTGAGGCACATTTTTTTCTCCATGTCAAATCGTTCCGCCTGCGATTTGAATTCACGACCGATTGGCTTTGATACCATATTAAGTTTTGTTGGCTTACCATTCCTACCAAAATCTCAAGGCGTTAATAGAGCCAGCATAAATACTTATCAATAAATATTCTCTAATAGACACAAAGAGCACCTTCAAATCTTGTGAACACCTTAAATTTTTAGTAGTTGTTTAAGGCTTCAAGCTATATGTTCTCCCCATTCCAAAAGAGTGGCCAGTTAATAGAGTATATTATAGAGAAGGTTGGATGTGTGATTCATTATTTCTAACATATCCAACCTTCTCTCTGATATTTCCTATTAAGAAAATTTTGGAACTTTATGTAGCCAAAGGGACCGCGGTATTTCATTGTGAGTAGTTTAGGCTATTTATAGGGCACAAATAAGATAACTTAATCTTTAAGTAACTTTAATCACAAACATTTAAGATATCTTATATTATAACTCTCGTCTAATTCCTAAACTTCTTTTTTGCTTAATTGCAAAATGTATTAAAAGAAGAGAGAAATTATACGAAGGCTCGAAAAGAACAAGCCTCAAAAGAATACAACCAGAGGTAGAGACTAAAACAAATGACAGCAAAAACTGATCAAAAAGGAAAAATAAAAATAAAAGAAAGTTAAGCATCAGGAAGGAAGTAGAAGATTCAAACACGCGGTCGGAGATCTTTAATGTTTCTGACGAGGGGAAGTCTTCGTGGATCTCTTGGAATTTTTTTTTTCTTTTTTTTGCTCCGGATGGAAAAGGCTGAAACTTTCCTTCTTTGGACTATATACGGACCGTTTTTAATGGGACATTAAAAACAATATCTAGGACCATTCCTATTGGGAAATATTCAAGTGAGAACTAGTTCTCACCATGCTTCCGTGAGAACTATTGGTGGGGACCACTTAGAAACCAATCCAAACCGTGCATAAACAGTGATCTCCCTTGATAGTTACTAATCCTGAGGTTTGACCCCCATCCAAATGGATTGGGCCGTTGGATGGATGATTAAATTTTTGCTTAATATGAAGCCATTAAACTCGCAGGCAATGGATGAAGGGGTTCGAGGCATGAGATTAGGGTCAAACTTGATACTTGGGGTGATCTCACATAGATCTTTCCATCCCCTCTGGTCCCATCCCTAAATGGGACCTATAAATGCGTTCCATAAAAAGTTCTCACAGTGACTATGTGAGAACTGTTCTCACTAGAACAAAGCCCCATTCCTATTTAGCCACACATTTGTCTTCTAAATTGGATTGTTAAAGATACGGAATGGAACATTTGGCCCACCATCTGCATGATTGTTTTCAACATGTGCCCAGGGTATGCCTATTGGAAGGCTAACATTAACATGCATGGCCTTATATATAGAGGGGCACGATCCATGTGATGTGAGGTGGCAATTCATGACCGACCTGCAAACCCTGGCAACCAGCAATTTGGCATTAGGGAGGATCTATTAATGTTTTTGGATAGTTTTATATATGTTGACATTCTAGACCTAACAGATTGCCAACTCTAACCATTGGGTTCATGCAACAATGATTAAATACTCCCAAATTTCGAGAGACGACAATTTAATTTGAAGTCTAAATGAAGGATAAGACCAGCCTGCAATGGTAATTTTTTTTTAGAGTGGTGCTATTGGCACCACGAATTTTTCTCTCCTCATCGTAGTAGAAGACAAATTTTTTTTCCTAAACTACCCCTCCTCCCTCCTCCTGCCTCTCTTCCCTTCCTCCTTCTCCCTCCTCCTCCTCCCTCTCTTCCTCCCTCTCCCACCCTCCACCCTCTTCCCTTATCTGCGCCCACCCCCAGTCGCCGGCGGAGAGGGAGATCCGGCCGGCAGCCAACGGCGGAAGCCTCGGCCGGCTGGCCGGTCTCCCTCCCCCTCTCCCACTTTCTTCCTCCCTCCCCTTCTCTTCTCCCTTCCTCTTCTTCCCTCTCCTTCCCTCCCCTACTCTTCTTCTCCCTTCCCCCTCCCCCTCCCCCTCCCAGTCGCCGGCGGGGAGGGAGATCGGGTTGGTTTCCGCCTGCTGCAGCCCCTACTCTTCTTCTCCCTCCCCCTCTTCTTCCCTCTCTCCCTCCCTCTCCATCCCTCCCCTACGTACTCTTCTTCTCCCTCCACCTCCCCCTCCCAGTCGCCGGGGGGGGGGGGAGGCAGACCGGGCTGCAGCAGGCGGGCGGAAACCTTGCTGCAGCCCGATCTCCCTCCCCGCCGGCGACTGCGAGGGGGAGGGGGAGGGGGAGGGGGAGGGAGAAGAAGAGTAGGGGAGGGAAGGAGAGGGAGGGAGAAGAGGGAGAGAGGAAGAAAGAGGCATCGAGAGGGGGAGGGAGGCCAGCCGGCCGGGGCTCCCTCCCCGCTGGAGACTGGGGGGGGAGGGTGGGAGAGGAAGGGAAGATGAGGGAGGAGGAGGAGGGAGAAGGAAGAAAGGGGGAGGGGTAGTTTAGGGAAAAAAAAATTTCGCGGTGGGAAGAGTAAATTTCGTGGTGCCAATAGAGCTCCCATTTTCTTTAATGGGGTCCAATCAGTCTGAGTTGTTGCATCTATAATGGCGTCCAATCAGTTCGATTTTGAGATTTCGAAATATAACCTTTTTCAACTTTTTTCTCCTGAGTCATTACTTTTAACGATTCATATATGCTCTTTGATTCACTTACTTTTTAGATATATTTATAAAATTTAAATTCTTTTTATTATACTTCGTATGGTCAGGGAAGTATACAGATGTCAACTAGGCAGATTAGTTTTTAAAAAATAACAATATACCCAGGGGCGGACCCAGGCTTTAATTTGATGACCTGGGGCGACCGCTTCAGGTTGTTTTAAATTCTTCATTGATTTAAATGGGCCCCCCATACATATTTGTTTAAACACAACACAATCGCCCCATGTCCGAAGCACATATGTCTAAATGGTAAATAATCGCCCCACCTAAATAAAAATTCTAGGTCCGCCCCTGAATATACCAATGTGGATGGATCAATATTATCAAATAAAAACTCTTTTATTTTACATATGATTAATCTAACAGCAATGTCCAATTCTAAGTTTGTATTAGACAACCAAATCTGCACAAGGAAAAAGATTATCGATTTGCATGAAGTTATGGAAAATCCATACATGATAATTGTAAATCTAAGTTGTGATTTCAAGAAATTTGGATTCATTGGAGGTGACCTCTTTTGCCAGGGAACATCATTCATGGATAACCAATTAAATGCAAGGATTGTGAACAATCTGGACTTATATGTTGAATTAAAAGGTTTAATAGAGTATGGGTCGTGTGGGACGAGGGTGTAAGTGGGAGATGTAATGAGATCATCTTGTATGTAGAATTTAATTTATAGAGTGATAAGTGAGAAATCTTTTTTTTTATTCAAAAAATCCCACATCCCACATCGCCGGAGTAACGGATTTGGTGTGGCTCTATATACCAAGTTTTTGGGTGGAAGGCCTAAACAGATATATAAAGCAATGCCAAACTCATTACTTGGACGATGTGGAATGTGAGACTTTTTCAATATTTCTATCATCATATGCGCTAAACTCATTACTTGGGCGGTGTAACGCCCCAATTCCGGATACCGAGAAAATCGTCAAAGTACCGAAATTGGCGCGCTACTTCCCGGAAAATCCGAGAACTTCCAAGATCGTAGGTCCGCAGTGAGGTCCAATTTAAAACTTTTTGAACAATAATGTAACAACAGTTATTATTGCGGAAGCGTATTATAAGCGGAAGCCATACAGAGATAGCGAAAGTATAAGGTATCATCGTATATATATGTCAAATGTAGAAGGGCTGAAGTCCAGCCTAAATGTATAGTGATAACAAATCAAAGTTTAATTACATATTTTTCATTACTACCCAACTCACAACAAATGTCTCTCAAAAACCCTAAACAAAGGAACGCTCAAACCCCTGCAGCTGGTGTCGGCTCTCCACCTTCCGGCTCGACCTCATGGTCGGCCGGCCCCCATCCGTAGTCGCCTGCTATGGGCACCTCAACGAGTGCGAACGCATCGCCCTCGAACTCGGGGTCAAGACCTAAGCACCAAGAGTGGGTCAGATCTAAAGATCTGGCAAGTCACAATATGCAGATAATATAGAATGTATGCATCAAATGAGTAGAGACATGTATAAAGTAAAGAGAGTAACAAAGGTACATATGCTATGCAGTCGTGCAGAATAACAATGTAGAATCATAATAAGCATAACTGTAATAAACCTACACAATATGGCACATCCACATAAGCTGGTCACCGCGGGATATTATGCCGCGGCCCTCCCATACTGAACACAGTCGCGGTAGGGATCCTAAGCTAATGCTAGGGATTACTAACCCCGCAAAATATCATCAACATCATCCACAACGACCGGAACCGGCATCACAACCGTCCGTCCCAACAGTGCTCATCATGATAGCCACACATCAAATCTCAATAGCTCCTACCAGTGATGATCAGTCCAACTGGCTGAGCTTAAATCAACTGAGTGAATGTCTATGCCGACTCGGAAACAATAAAGGTCTGTGTCTGTCTAGGCTTTGCCTTGCGTGAACAAGGTCCTAACAAAAGTCCCTAAGAGGTCTAAGTACTCAATACAAATTGTGGATCATAGTCCAAGTCCAATTCCAATCATTGGATCTGTACCAAGGCCCACCAAATACTTGGCCTGGTCTATAACAATCCATATGAGATACAAGCCCATGTTCAATGACACATGATCCATCTACATCCATAATGAGTCACAAGCCCATACAATCTAACCTCTCCATTCTAAGGTAATTCACATCCAACTTAGGCCATAAAAAGGGCCCGCCTAGCCACAGACACGGGTCAATGATCCACCAAATCAGATTACCGGGTCACCTCTAAGTATTCCTAGGTTTAGGTCCTCCATTTTCCATTTAATTAACAGGTATGAGCAATAATAAGGACAATAGAGTGATAGTCATAGTATGAGGGAGATGAATCTCCAAGTACACGAATCATAGGGAGATAGCAACAGTCCAACCTAGGTAAATGGTCCACTTTCGGATACAGGTCCATCTCAGGTAATTCGATCTTTAAGTGAAACCACAGATGCTAAGGAATATTGTGTTTGGTGCATAGAAGTTATGTGCATCATTTGGTAACGTATAAAGGTCGAATCATCTTAGATTACATAACCTGGACTTTAATTAGTGGACCCCACGAGTCAAGGTTGAGCCGTATCATTGACTCGTGGCTGGCACAGTGATGGAAGTCTATTTGAATGGTCAATGGGCCCTACATATGATTGCAACAATAGAAATTAGAATCTGGGGATCGTCACTGTACACAGTGTGCTCAGCTGACCTCCTGACCTGGGCGGTCAGCTCGGCACACTGTGATCAGAGAAGGTGAAACATCCTGCAGGCAAGGCCTACTCGTCCAGGACATCCTGTGAGTTCGGCTGACCCCCTGGCCTGGGTGGTTGGCCGTGCGCACTAGGAATTCTGGCTGGAGAAAATGTCCCAGGTTCTAGTCTCCTTTGTTGAAATCCCGCCTTTTTGGAAATCCATCTCGGAGTTCGGCTAAGCAATGGAGCTCAATTGAATACTCAGTTCGGCCACCCAACTCAGCTCGGCAAAGGGCCTAGCTCAGTTGGATCACCCAGCTGAGTTCGGGAAAATGCATTGGGCTTGGCAGGGCATTGAGGTTGGTTTAGCTCTCAGCTCGGTTAAGCACTGAGTTCGGCTAAGCTCGAAGTCCGGTCTGGCACGGAACCCGGTCTGGCGCTGAGCTCAGTAAAACACTGAGTTCGGCCATAACACTGAGTTCGGCCGTAACACTGAACTCGGCTTTGAGCACTGAGCTCGGCCTAAACACTTAGCTCGGCTAAACGCGAATCTCACCCTAACCATTATGCTCGGCAGAACTCTGAGTTCGGCTAGTGTTGAATCCAACCATCGCTGAGTTCGGCCAGTGCTGAGCTCGACAGTTGCTGAGCTGCGCTAACGCTGAGCTCGGCAACCGCTGGGCTCTGCATGTGCTGAGTTCGGCAGCTGCTGAGCTGCACTAATGCTGAGCTCGGCAACCGCTGGGCTCTGCAAGTGCTGAGCTCGGCCATCGCTGGACTCTGTCCATCTCTCCTATCAGTGTTGTGTTCTGTTACAGAACCCAGTTCTGCGACAGGACACAACTTCTCTTCATTAAGCACAGGAATGGTGGTCCACCTCTGATCAAAATCCAGATCAAGTAGCACCCCATGGTCGCACAGGCCCCCTCACATAGACGTAGGGTCCTGATCTACCAAGGGTGGTCCTACTTCGATTCCGATCCCAATACTGCGAGATGGGTTCTTGTCATTCCATCTCCGAAAACTCATTCCCGTGACCCAATTCTTCTGGGATCCTCCATAGACCATTACAGAAGCAAAATAAATCATTCCTACATCATCCACCCATCATCAACCGGCCATTGATCATCCAAATGAGGTAATCTCATCCATCAATGGCCAAAGGAACCAAACAAACATGCTCAAGGATCGATCTAAACATATATATTACAAATTAGAATTCTACTGCAAATCAAAGGAAGGAAACATACAATCTAGACTACCAACACAGTGCACTTGCCTTGATCGATTGAAGGTAGAAGGAAAAGAGAGAAAACCACAGGGAAAAAGTGAAAAGGTCTCGGCAGTGGCTCTTATGGTGCAGGCCGGTCTCGGCTGGTCTTCTGTCAAGGGATTTCTGGGGCGAGGGAGAGAGAGAGAGATTGGAGGGGGAGTTGAGGGTTCGTTGGAGGGAATTGGGGAAGAAGAAGAGAGAAGAGATTGGAACTTGAGAGAAAAGGAGATGAACAGTAGTTGTTAGGGCAGGGGAGGGTTTAGTTTATATAGGTTGGGTTTTTGGGTTATGGACAAAAATGCCCTTAGGGTTAGAATAGGATTAGGGTTAGGGTAGAGGGTATTTAGGTCTTTAGGTGGGCTTCTAGAAGATTCTTTGGTGCAAACTCCCTAGAGTAAATACAAAACTCTAGCTAGGGCCTCTAACAAACTCCCTAACTCTAAAAATAACAAAAGACCCCCTATTGACTCTACTAATTACACCACTAGACTAACCCTAGGAAAATACATAACTACCCTCACTAAGTCCCATAATTAATATAATTAAAATACTTAGGCTAATATATAGTATTCAAATTCACATTGAGGGCCCACCAGGGGTGGGGTCTCACATTCCTCCCTCCTTAAAGACATTTGGTCCCCAAATGTAAAAACAAAGTAAGAACATACCTGCGGTAGAAGATGTGGATAATCTCTTGCCACCTGGTCTCGTAGCTCCCAAGTAGCCTCCTCCGGAGTGTGATGCTCCCACTGAACCTTCACGAACTGAATGGTTCGGTCCCGAAGCACCTTCTCCTTGGTGTCGATGACGGCGACTGGCTTGGCGATGTAGGACGCGTCGGGCTGGATGTCGAGTGGCTGGTGATGCAGAATGTGGGTAGGGTCCTCCACATACTTCCTCAACATCGAGACATGGAAGACGTCGTGCACACCTGATAGCTCTGCTGGCAACTGAAGTCTGTAGGCGACATCTCCGATCCTAGCCTTGATCTCAAAGGGTCCGACGTATCTCCGTGCTAACTTGCCCTTCTCGCCGAATCTGAGGGTGCCTCGAGCTGGGGAAACCTTCAGGAATACACGGTCTCCTTTCTGAAACTCAAGGGGTCTGCGTCGGTTGTCTGCATAGCTCTTCTGTCGACTGCGGCTAATCTTCAGGTTCTCCACTATCTGGCGGATCTTCTCACTGGTGTCGCCGACGATAGATGGTCCGTGGAAACTCCTGACACCAACTTCCTCCCAACAGACTGGGGTCTTGCACTTCCTGCCGTACAACGCCTCAAACGGTGCCATCTTGATGCTCGAGTGGTAACTGTTGTTGTAGGCAAACTCACAGAGTGGCAAAGAATCCTCCCAGTTCTCCTTGTAATCTAGGACACAAGCTCGCAACATATCCTCCAAGGTCTGGTTGGTGCGCTCCGTCTGTCCGTCTGTCTGGGGGTGGTAGGCTGTACTGAAGCTCAACTTAGTACCCAAAGCCTGCTGTAGACTCTCCCAGAAATGAGACGTGAAGCGTGGATCTCTGTCTGAAACAATCGAAGCTGGAACTCCGTGCAAAGAGACGATCCTGTCCACGTACAGCTTAGCAAGGACGTCGAGTCCTGCTCTCATCGACACTGGCAAGAAGTGAGCTGACTTAGTCAGTCTATCCACGATCACCCAAATGCCATCACTGCGTCTTCGGGTAGCTGGAAGTCCCGCAATAAAATCCATGGTAATATGCTCCCACTTCCACTGAGGTATCTCGAGCTGATGAAGTAGCCCTGGTGGCTTCTGGTGCTCGGCCTTGATTTGTTGACACGTCAGACATCTGGCCACATAGCCTGCAATCTCTTTCTTCATGTTGTTCCACCAGTAGTAGCTCCTCAGGTTCCTGTACATTTTGGTGCTGCCTGGGTGAATCGAATATCTGCTGTGGTGTGCATCTGCTAAGATCTGGTCCTTCAGCTCCTGGATATCTGGTACACACAGCCTGTCCTGGTAGTAGAGTACTCCACCAATCAGTCTGAACTCTGGCCTCTGGTCAATCTGCTCAATCACTTTGACAAGCTTGGGATCGCTGCGTTGACTGTCCTTGACCTCTCCGAGCAACTCTGGTTCCCATGCGGACATGGTGGCAAGCATAATTCTGTCGCTGAGCGGCTGAAACTGGACATCCAAGTCACTGAAGACATCGGTCCACACGCCCTCTGCTGCTAGGAAATTGACTAGGGCGGTCTTCCTGCTCAAAGCGTCTGCCACGACATTCGCCTTACCCGGGTGATATTTGATAGGGAAGTCGTAGTCCTTGATGTATTCCATCCAACGCCTCTGACGGTTGTTAAGATCATGCTGAGTGAACAGGTACTGCAAACTGCGATGATCTGAATGGACTTCGAACTTCTCTCCGTAGAGGTAGTGCCGCCACATCTTCAGTGCAAACACGACTGCTGCAAGCTCTAGGTCGTGAGTAGCATACTTCTTCTCGTGCTCCTTTAGCTGACGTGATCCATAGGCAATGACTTTGCCCTCCTGCATCAAAACACAACCAAGACCGGTCCCTGAAGCGTCGGTGAAGACAACGAAACCGCCTGTACCAGAAGGTAAAGATAAGATTGGTGCTGTCGTCAGTCTCTCCTTCAGCTCTTGGAAACTGTCCTCACAAGCATCTGTCCATACGAACGGTACATCCTTCCTCGTCAGCTTGGTCAAAGGGGCTGAAATCGAAGAGAAACTCTTGACAAATCTGCGGTAGTAGCCTGCTAAGCCAAGGAAACTCCGAACTTCTGTAACATTCTTCGGTCTCTCCCAGTTCACTACTACCTCGATCTTTGCTGGATCCACTGCTAGGCCGTCTCTGGAGATGATATGTCCGAGGAAGACTACTTGCTCTAACCAGAACTCGCACTTGCTGAGCTTTGCGTACAGCTGGTTGTCACGTAGCAACTGTAGAGACGTCCTCAAATGCTGCTCGTGCTCCTCTCTGGACTTGGAGTAGACCAACACGTCGTCGATGAACACCACCGTAAAGCTGTCAAGGTACGGGGCGAAGATCTTGTTCATCAGGGCCATGAACACTGCCGGCGCATTCGTCAACCCGAACGGCATCACAAGGCATTCATAGTGTCCGTAACGAGTACGAAACGCTGTTTTCTGCACATCCTGCTCTCTGACTCGCAGCTGATGGTATCCCGATCTCAGGTCCACCTTTGAGAAGTACTGCGCTCCCTGAAGCTGATTGAAGAGCTCGTCGATCCGGGGAAGAGGATACTTGTTCTTTACTGTTGCCTGGTTCAGCTGCCTGTAGTCGATGCACATCCTCATCGATCCATCCTTCTTCTTCACGAAGAGTACAGGTGCTCCCCAAGGTGACATGCTCGGTCTGATGAAGCCCTTGTCTATCAACTCTTGCAACTGGATCTTCAACTCTCGCAGCTCTGCTGGAGCCATGCGATAAGGAGCTCTGGAAATCGGTGCGGTGCCTGGCACAAGCTCGATGGTGAAGTCGATCTCTCTGACTGGAGGCAATCCTGGGATCTCGTCGGGAAACACGTCCGGAAACTCGCAAACGACTGGGATCTCCTCGACTCCCCTGGACTTCTTGTCATCTGAGATGAATGCGATGTAGCCTTCGCAACCTGATCGCACTAGCCTCTCAGCCTTCAGTGCTGAACCCCACCCCTTACCCATACATGATATTGTCCGCTTTGGCCCACTGGCCTCGCGGTTTTGCTTTTGATGGGCTTCAACCCATCAAAAGGCCTCATGCTAGGTAAGGGTGTAAGCTCTACATATAATCCCAATCACTTTCCTCTCTATAGTCGATGTGGGACTCCGGGGCGTCACATTCCACCCCCCTTAAAGGCTGCACGTCCCTGTGCAGTAGCCTGCCAGCCCCTGTAGCCTGCCAGCCCTCTTGGCCCGCCCACATGGAAACCCGCCCACTTGCACCAGACCACGGCAGGGGACCCACACTCGAGCTAGTCGAGAGTCGGCTCTGATACCATAAAATTGTAACGCCCCAATTCCGGATACCGAGAAGATCGTCAAAGTACCGAAATTGGCGCGCTACTTCCCGGAAAATCCGAGAACTTCCAAGATCGTAGGTCCGCAGTGAGGTCCAATTTAAAATTTTGTAAAATAAAGTAACAACAGTTATTATTGCGGAAGCGTATTATAAGCGGAAGCCATACAGATATAGCGAAAGTATAAGGTATCATCGTATATATATGTCAAATGTAGAAGGGCTGAAGTCCAGCCTAAATGTATAGTGATAACAAATCAAAGTTTAATTACATATTTTTCATTACTACCCAACTCACAACAAATGTCTCTCAAAAACCCTAAACAAAGGAACGCTCAAACCCCTGCAGCTGGTGTCGGCTCTCCACCTTCCGGCTCGACCTCATGGTCGGCCGGCCCCCATCCGTAGTCGCCTGCTACGGGCACCTCAACGAGTGCGAACGCATCGCCCTCGAACTCGGGGTCAAGACCTAAGCACCAAGAGTGGGTCAGATCTAAAGATCTGGCAAGTCACAATATGCAGATAATATAGAATGTATGCATCAAATGAGTAGAGACATGTATAAAGTAAAGAGAGTAACAAAGGTACATATGCTATGCAGTCGTGCAGAATAACAATGTAGAATCATAATAAGCATAACTGTAATAAACCTACACAATATGGCACATCCACATAAGCTGGTCACCGCGGGATATTATGCCGCGGCCCTCCCATACTGAACACAGTCGCGGTAGGGATCCTAAGCTAATGCTAGGGATTACTAACCCCGCAAAATATCATCAACATCATCCACAACGACCGGAACCGGCATCACACCGTCCGTCCCAACAGTGCTCATCATGATAGCCACACATCAAATCTCAATAGCTCCTACCAGTGATGATCAGTCCAACTGGCTGAGCTTAAATCAACTGAGTGAATGTCTATGCCGACTCGGAAACAATAAAGGTCTGTGTCTGTCTAGGCTTTGCCTTGCGTGAACAAGGTCCTAACAAAAGTCCCTAAGAGGTCTAAGTACTCAATACAAATTGTGGATCATAGTCCAAGTCCAATTCCAATCATTGGATCTGTACCAAGGCCCACCAAATACTTGGCCTGGTCTATAACAATCCATATGAGATACAAGCCCATGTTCAATGACACATGATCCATCTACATCCATAATGAGTCACAAGCCCATACAATCTAACCTCTCCATTCTAAGGTAATTCACATCCAACTTAGGCCATAAAAAGGGCCCGCCTAGCCACAGACACGGGTCAATGATCCACCAAATCAGATTACCGGGTCACCTCTAAGTATTCCTAGGTTTAGGTCCTCCATTTTCCATTTAATTAACAGGTATGAGCAATAATAAGGACAATAGAGTGATAGTCATAGTATGAGGGAGATGAATCTCCAAGTACACGAATCATAGGGAGATAGCAACAGTCCAACCTAGGTAAATGGTCCACTTTCGGATACAGGTCCATCTCAGGTAATTCGATCTTTAAGTGAAACCACAGATGCTAAGGAATATTGTGTTTGGTGCTTAGAAGTTATGTGCATCATTTGGTAACGTATAAAGGTCGAATCATCTTAGATTACATAACCTGGACTTTAATTAGTGGACCCCACGAGTCAAGGTTGAGCCGTACCATTGACTCGTGGCTGGCACAGTGATGGAAGTCTATTTGAATGGTCAATGGGCCCTACATATGATTGCAACAATAGAAATTAGAATCTGGGGATCGTCACTGTACACAGTGTGCTCAGCTGACCTCCTGGCCTGGGCGGTCAGCTCGGCACACTGTGATCAGAGAAGGTGAAACATCCTGCAGGCAAGGCCTACTCGTCCAGGACATCCTGTGAGTTCGGCTGACCCCCTGGCCTGGGTGGTTGGCCGTGCGCACTTGGAATTCTGGCTGGGGAAAATGTCTCAGGTTGTAGTCTCCTTTGTTGAAATCCCGCCTTTTTGGAAATCCATCTCGGAGTTCGGCTAAGCAATGGAGCTCAATTGAATACTCAGTTCGGCCACCCAACTCAGCTCGGCAAAGGGCCTAGCTCAGTTGGATCACCCAGCTGAGTTCGGGAAAATGCATTGGGCTTGGCAGGGCATTGAGGTTGGTTTAGCTCTCAGCTCGGTTAATCACTGAGTTCGGCTAAGCTCGAAGTCCGGTCTGGCACGGAACCCGGTCTGGCGCTGAGCTCAGTAAAACACTGGGTTCGGCCATAACACTGAGTTCGGCCGTAACACTGAACTCGGCTTTGAGCACTGAGCTCGGCCTAGACACTTAGCTCGGCTAAACGCGAATCTCATCCTAACCATTATGCTCGGCAGAACTCTGAGTTCGGCTAGTGTTGAATCCAGCCATCGCTGAGTTCGGCCAGTGCTGAGCTCGGCAGTTGCTGAGCTGCACTAATGCTGAGCTCGGCAACCGCTGGGCTCTGCAAGTGCTGAGCTCGGCCATCGCTGGACTCTGTCCATCTCTCCTATCAGTGTTGTGTTCTGTTACAGAACCCAGTTCTGCGACAGGACACAACTTCTCTTCATTAAGCACAGGAATGGTGGTCCACCTCTGATCAAAATCCAGATCAAGTAGAACCCATGGTCGCACAGGCCCCCTCACATAGACGTAGGGTCCTGATCTACCAAGGGTGGTCCTACTTCGATTCCGATCCCAATACTGCGAGATGGGTTCTTGTCATTCCATCTCCGAAAACTCATTCCCGTGACCCAATTCTTCTGGGATCCTCCATAGACCATTACAGAAGCAAAATAAATCATTCCTACATCATCCACCCATCATCAACCGGCCATTGATCATCCAAATGAGGTAATCCCATCCATCAATGGCCAAAGGAACCAAACAAACATGCTCAAGGATCGATCTAAACATATATATTACAAATTAGAATTCTGCTGCAAATCAAAGGAAGGAAACATACAATCTAGACTACCAGCACAGTGCACTTGCCTTGATCGATTGAAGGTAGAAGGAAAAGAGAGAAAACCACAGGAAAAAGAGAAAAGGTCTCGGCAGTAGCTCTTATGGTGCAGGCCGGTCTCGGCTGGTCTTCTGTCAAGGGATTTCTGGGGCGAGGGAGAGAGAGAGAGAGATTGGAGGGGGAGTTGAGGGTTCGTTGGAGGGAATTGGGGAAGAAGAAGAGAGAAGAGATTGGAACTTGAGAGAAAAGGAGATGAACAGTAGTTGTTAGGGCAGGGGAGGGTTTAGTTTATATAGGTTGGGTTTTTGGGTTATGGACAAAAATGCCCTTAGGGTTAGAATAGGATTAGGGTTAGGGTAGAGGGTATTTAGGTCTTTAGGTGGGCTTCTAGAAGATTCTTTGGTGCAAACTCCCTAGAGTAAATACAAAACTCTAGCTAGGGCCTCTAACAAACTCCCTAACTCTAAAAATAACAAAAGACCCCCTATTGACTCTACTAATTACACCACTAGACTAACCCTAGGAAAATACATAACTACCCTCACTAAGTCCCATAATTAATATAATTAAAATACTTAGGCTAATATATAGTATTCAAATTCACATTGAGGGCCCACCAGGGGTGGGGTCTCACAGGCGGTGTTGTGGGACTTAATTGTAAGAATTAGTTTTTTTTTTTTTTCTTTTGGTAGAAATTTGAGAAATTGGCAGATAGCATCTTATGATTCCTGTCTCCTTTAATCATTTCTTTATCAATCCCTTTGATAGGAAGGCCTTGCTTTCAAATCCTAAGCATTCAATCCTTTTATTAAAGGAATGGGACCTTTTATTACTAGACTTGATTAATCATCTTATAACGGGCACTTTCATTTGTTAGAGATAAAATAATTGAGCTGCAAAAGCTTTTAACATTGTCTCCTTTAATCATTTCTTTATCAATCCCTTAATGCTTGCCAATCATAAAGAAAGCCAGGACCATGATTCAACGTGGATCAAAGGTTGATAAAAATACAGCATTAATCAAATTGATCGTTATAAAGATATTTGATTGACCTTTTGATCGAAGTTGCAATCCCTTGATCTTGTTCTTCCTACTAGCTAGGTTTTCTTAGCTAACTATTTCTTTTCCTATTAGGTGTTAGTAGCTGCAATAAAAATACTTTTCAATAGAAAGCAGAATAAATACTTTTCAACACTTTCGTATATTACATTATCATAATAGAAGAACTGGATTGTAATGCTTGCATAGGACCCATTTGCAAACTTCTTCCTAGGGGACTTTTATAATTTGTTACAATATTGAGATTCTAAAAATTTAACCTTCTAAATTATCATTTTCTTATTATAAAATTTTCTGAAGTCCAAGCTTCTAGAATGATCGATGACTGTATTTGCAGATCCGGAGGGGACAGGATTGGATAGCTCATGCAACTTTCGAATAGGAATTCTTTTGACTTCATACACAGAGAGATGGACCGAGCCAACATAAGAAACATATGTTCAGGAGAGAGGGAGGAGAATGGAGATAGATGGGGAGAAAAGGAAGGGCATGCAAGGGACAAGAGAAAACCGACAAAGCTAACGAACCCACTTCCACTTTTCCTTGTCAAGTGCAGTGCAAACCCCAGAATCCTGCAGCATCACTGTCATTGTCACTTCTTCTGGTCTTGCATCCAACATCTATTATTCAAACCTACCACAGCAACACTAGCTGCAGAGCAGACAAACATGACCACGCCCTTATTTTCCAGGGATGTTAAGTACACTGAGCACAATGGCAGTATTTTAAAACCCTGACTTTTGGGGGTCTAGCTAGTCGAATGGAGTCGGTGTGTTTCTCATTATTATTTTTTATAGGAATTTTGAAGGCATAGCTGTCCTGAGATTTGACATATGCTAGTTAATGATTGAAGTTTAAAAAATTGTTATGAAAGTTATTTGTGTATTAAAAAGAACTAAAAATTTATAAATAAAAGAAAAAATGTTCAATATCTTATATATGGATTTAGGATATCGCATAATGCAAAATAATTTACGATTCTATGATAACGTACGAATAATCCTGTGAGAATTTCTTAAACTTCAATCATTGAAGGGCAAATGTTTGATCTTATATTTAATCTTTCTTATAAGAAAAGGCTGACAACGACTATGTGGTGTAGAGTTTTAACAACATTTTTCTCCCATTCTTGCATAAGCTCATGCGAATAAGGTCTATTGATTTTCTTCATGAGTCTTTTCTTGATTATTCAGCAGTTTGTGCAAATAAAGTTATATATGTTGACTCCAGTGTATATGGTTTCCTTATTTGCAAATAATCAACCAATATTTTAAAACAAAAAATTTGATATGGTATTGCATTTCAATAGCATGAACTATTATTAATTCAGGCCATTTCAGCATATCCAAAACGAGACGAACAACTATGTCTAACCCTCTACCGGTTTGCATATCAATCATAGAAGTCCTTCATAATTGCATTATTCTTAAAATCTTGCATTCAAGTTATTCCTATTATGTAATACGAGGGGTATCTCAATTGGCCTAATACTACGGTTTGTTTGTTCAAAACTGCGCTACCACACTGGGCCATGGTTACCCGGCTTCCCCTGGGCCTGTAGTGATTAGTCCAGGTCAAAGGGCTAGGACACCCTCCGTTATAAAAAAAGAAAAAAAAACTTATTTATATTATTTTACCTTCTTATTCTTTTAAAGCTATAAACCAAAATATTATAATTTTAATTAATGTTGCTAGTTAGAGACATGGGTGTGTGTATTTTAAAAAAGTGCATGAGCTTGATTTTCCTTGTAGATATGAATAATTAAATAACTAAATCACTGTTATTTCATATCAATGTACCATTCTTATAAAATTCAACTGTCACTTGTGAAACCCGATAATCCTTATCATGGTAAATAAATGAACATGGAGGTGTAAAAACTTGTCACTTTTATTGGGGACAGCCATGTGGATAGATTAGCACGTGCATTTAAAAGTACTATCAATCTAATCAAATGCTTGCAGCACTTGATTTTCGCTCCTCAAGATTTATCACCTGCATATTGTTCAAGGTTTGCAATAAGATCAAACTGTTATATATAGGTGTCCAACTGGGATTGTTGTATCATCAACGGGCACTACACAGCGTCCGGATATTTTTTTAGGAGAAACACTCCTCCTAATTAGGCTCATTGGGATGCACGATGATTATGGAAGTCCATTGAATGGAAAGTTCCATAAGAGGCCTACCTATATGTAAAATCTTGAGTCCATAAGATCATCCTAACATTTTGATCATTAGCCCTAAGATTTAATGATTCAGAGGCATCATTTTATCATGATTTCAATCCAACGGTGAAGAAAAGTTAGATGATTGTCAAACTCGGACTTATGACTATTCCTGGGAGTAGTGTGTGTAAAGAGATTAAATTGACTCAAAATGGGCCTCATGACCAAAAATAAGAGGGGCAAAAAAAGGGGGCATTTTTAAGTAGGGCGTTTTTTAGAATTTTCCTATATTAGCATGCATCAACTGACCCTAAAAGACGTTGTTGAATTGACAGCCGATGTGATCTAAGTCATGGAAGGAAGCATGATCCAGTCAAGAGAATGGGGCCATCATGAGAACTCTGCCATCAAATATTGTGTGACTATTAGCGCTTATTTCTTTACCAGAACTCCATGAAATCATATTTTTCGAAAGTTGTCCCTCAAGGTGGAATTCCAAAATCCTCCTCTTTATAAAGCATCTGAAATTTAAAAAAAAAAAAGAAAAAGAAAAAAAGTAAAAGAGGTTGCGATTGTAGAAATTTCAAAAGGTCATTTGAGACCTTTTAAATAGCTAAAATTTAGAATTCTTATGAAATCAAATGTTACAAGACAAGCCATCACATAATATCTAAAATTTTTTTAAAAAAATCCCGAAAAATTAGGTTTGGGGTGCACAGGGCCATGTGCATTGGAGGTGTGGCCTGATAATGGCACTTTTTATCGTGAAACATGGAAGCCGCGAAAGAGCGAGTTCTCCGGACTCGTGTTTTGAGAATGTGCGACACGGCCTACAGATGAAATGGAGGCGGCCATGTTTGCCATACTTTTTCAGCCTCCTTTATGATATAAAAATCATTACTTTTCTGCGACCAAGATTTCACACTCGAATCTCATAAGCAATGGTCACAGCGAGTTCATGACTTTAATCAACACATCATCTTTTTTCTACACTAAAAAACGCTTATAAAAGCACTCTTCAGAAACCAACCAGTAGGTCAAAGCTCAACTCTCTCTCTCTGAAGGAACAAATGTTTTCTGCTACTGATAGCATCTCGGATCCTCTTAAAAAATCCCAACATGCCCACGATCACCAAGACCATCACTACCTTCAAGTCATTCCTCAATTCAAGCCAGGCCTAGCTGGAAAGAGACCCATAAAGGTTCCAGATAATGGGCATGAAGAAATGGGACGATTGCTTAAGGTAGTGAGAAGAAGAAGACGACCCACAAAAGAAAAGGTTGGAGTTGAGATTTGTAAAGCAGATGGGGTAGTTTTAAGGGTGTGTACAGATTGCAATACCTCAAAGACTCCTTTATGGAGAGGTGGCCCAGCTGGACCAAAGGTAATTTACATCATGCATATGATCTCCCCTGCCTCAATTTTGAATATCTTTTCTTTCATGAATATTGAAACCTGTGTGTGACATAACCACCTTTATGCAGACGCATTGTTTGATTGTGAATTTGTAATCATTGGCATTTGATTTGCAAAAAAAAAAAAAAAAGTGTTTGCCTTTTCATTTTCTGTATCGTTTGGATGATTTTACTTTTCAATACTTGTACTCATTATATGGCACTGATTTGTGTTACTAAATCAGAGAAATCTGGAGAATATATTGAACTGTAATAAATCAACATCTGTCATGAACAATATAAAAATAAAATGCATGCAATCGCATACTTGTTGCCATGAGGAATGACAAGGTTAGAGTCTGGAATGGTTTTTAGTGTAGATCTAATCGATCAAGTAAATGTTGGGTGATCAGTTAGCAACAAGGCTAGCTATAAGTTGGATTAAAGAGGGGGTTCACGCCTTCATGGTCCATCTGAACACAAAACCCATATATTTATACTATACCCAGACTGGTGAACATGAGGACAACCATAGGATGATCAGGACCCAACTCCAATTGACCCCCAATGGACCTGGGCCCAATCCTTTATCATAATTTATACCTGTACCACTGCTGTAACTTCCTTATTATTAACAAGCTCTGTCCTAATTTCCTAAATAGGCTCTATCCTAACTTCTTTACATGATTTCTACTACAATTAAAATTGTTGGGGAGAGCAGTCTAATTTTCTGAACTGATTATGCATTGCATACTATTGAATTCTGTAACCACTGCTCCAGCAGTGGATTGGGAAAGGTCTTAGTTTGAATATAGTTAGTACTAATCCCATATGTATCATGAATATGGATGAAAGAGTTACTTGAGCTCGGTTCCATAAGAAGAAACAAAGAGAAATAAGGAGAAAGTATAGCTAGAGAAAATTGTTGCCCAGTTCAAATTTGAACTTCATAGAAATTCTCTCCAGCCTCATTTACTCTTCTCTTATCTGCCTCCCAACAACCCCTTCAAAGAGATTGTATATCTCTGCAGACTTGCCTATTTTTTGTTAATATTTATTTATTTTGTAACTTGCAGTCCTTGTGCAATGCTTGTGGGATAAGGTATAGGAAAAGAAGAAGAGGGCTTCTTGATCTTCTTGAATTGGGAAGGAATGTGTGGATGAAAAAGAAGAAAAGTCAGGAAAAGGTTTTGTTCCTTCTACAGAGAAAATTAGAAGAGGATGCAGAGGCCGCAGTGCTCTTGATGGCCCTCTCTTGTGGCCTATTTGTACACACATGATTTTTTTTTTTTTTGCCCCTCATTCCCATTTTCTGGTCTAATGTAAATTGTAAGCAGATGAGGTCTATTCATCATTCGGCTGAAATGCACGTACAATTTTTCTTGAATTTTCTAAATGTGATCTTTGGGTGTGGAATGAGCCACTTAGTGTAGCACATGAGTCAGGCTGGGGGCTAGATTTTGAACTGACTTGGGCTGGACATATGAGCCAGGCCTTTTTTTAAAATTTAGATTTTTTTTTTCTAGGCCCTAGAATGGCTGAATGAACGATTGGGATCTCATTTGCAGGTAAAAGGATGAGAGTAGATCTATCATTAATGTTTTCCCTTTTTAATCATCTATTTAGTCAGAAAGGCTCTCCTATAAACTGGCCTAAAACTCAATACAAACACAGATCTAACTATGTTCAACTGGCCCATTCCCACAGTCCAAAATATACATTTCATTATGGCATGCTTGTGCAAGATCCGAGAGATTATTTAAGTGGACTCCTATGAGTAATGCTTGACCCAAAAATAGGCCGAGGTTATTCAACTAGAAGACAATTGTGCATGAACCAAATGGACAGTTCAAAGGAAAAGGCCCAACAACCATTTTCAATTTGCACCTGAGCCACCTTATTTTAAGTTTGACCTTGGATAACGCTCCAACCGCAGCTTATGGCATTGATTAGGGGACCTGGTATTGTCTTGAACTGGGCATCAATAGAAAAACCATAAAAGTCCAAGAGAGGTCCATAAATTTGGCCTTTGAATTGGTCCGTGGCAAGCCCATCAAGCTTTTATATACAACCCAAACAAAGCCTATTCTGGCCACAAGCTTAGACGAACTGAAAATTTGAAGGGCTTGGCCTGATGGTCTGACCAAACCAGTTCAAAGTCAGGGCTAATAGGAGTTTAGGCCAGTTACAAACACAGAGTTTTGGATAATTATGTTTACGGGGATACGAGCTCCTCCTTATTCATGAGTTGGGATCTTACCTTCCATCTTGGTATGTGTCAAGTTGATGGACATTCCACCATTCTTGCTTGTTAGAGGCTTTGCAACTGTGTGGGGAAATTCCCAAGAGAATTCTGGGCAAGGTGCTCCATCCCGGGCCCCCGCATCAGCAAGTCCATCCCGGCAAGTCCCCCCACCTCGGCAATGCACGCCTTAGCAAGACCAGACACTCCACCTCGGCAGGATCCACTTCGGCAAAGCATCCCACTTCGGCTGCCCAGCTCGGCGACAGTGCCAGCCCCTTCCACTTCGGCAACAGTGCCATGGCCCTACATCTCCGCCAGGTCCTCACCCGCCATGACACTCCATCTCGGCCAAGCGCCTCATATCGATGAAAGTACTGAGCACTGACAGCTGTCCTCCCATGGACGCTCAAGCACGCTATGGCCCGTGCGACAAGACAAGGGGATAGCCCGTATCTCCTGGCAGATCACCGTCCACAGCTCCCAAGGCGCCAGGATATGGCCTAACGGGATAAGACAGGCTACGACGAGACCAGACAGGCTACGATGACTAGTACCTGACAAAATGGGCTATGACAGGACAGCCAACTACCCCCTTTGCCTCCTCTTCCTCTACATAAACACAGCTACAGCTCCAGAGGAAGGGGAGAGCGCCATTACCACTCTGGTATGCCATCTTCTTCCCCAAAAATCTCCTCCCTCTGCTTAGTTCATACACTAACTTAGGCATCGGAGAGCCTTGCGACGCCCAGGCCAGGGTCCTCTGACCTGCATTTTTCCTTCTTTTTCTCAGGCTCCAGGCGCAGGCATCGGTGTCCCTAATCTCACTTGGGTAAGTCCTCTAAGGCACCCCCCATTATTGTGGGTCATTATTTTTTGCACCTACAATTGGCGCCGTCTGTGGGAAAGCAACATCCCAGCCTTCCCAACCTTCTCAATCTTTCCAAACACCATGCCTCGAAGAACCAGAAAGCGAAAGGAACCTATCGCACTGTCGACCCAGCTGCCGACGGTCCCCCGCCGAGAGAGGTCAGGAGCAAAATCTGGTCCAGCAGGCGACCAGCTTCAGGATACTCGGTCGGGGTTCATCCTCTAAGGATTCGACCTCGACTCTACCCTCCAAAAGACGCACCCTGAAGAGCAGGAGCAACCGGGCCCATGGCGAAGGCTCGGGTAACGACCGCAGACTCCAGAGAGTGGCTCGATCAACGCATAGAGCAAGCAGTACGACAGCACATGGAAATGGCCGACTACGCTCAAGTTCGGATGAACTCTAATGTTTTCGGCGCATCTCCTTTCTCTCCAGAGATCAGAAGCTTCCCCCTTCCCGAAGATTTCAAAGTCCCGAGGTTCGTCATTTACGATGGAACCTCGGACCCAGCAGCACACCTCCGGCACTTCAGTCAGAGGATGTCGATATGGGGCAATGCGCGCAGGCCACCTCAACTGCAGAGTCTTCTCTTCCAGCCTCGGGGACCTCCCCCTAAGGTGCACTACACCAAAAATGAAAAATTAGAACGGATTACCGTTCCTAATCCGTGTGTTCCTAATCCGTTCATCCGTTCCTAAACCGTTCCTAATCCGTTAATCCGTTCCAAAAATAGGAAATTGGAACGGATGAACGGATTAGGAACACACGGATTAGGAACGGTAATCCGTTCCAATTTCTCGTTTTTGGTGTAGTGGTGGTTCTGCGCACTCCCCCCGGGATCAATCAAAAGTTGGCAGCAGCTCCGGAGTTCCTTCTTGACGAAATTCCAAGTTTACGGGGTCATCCCCAGGTCAGCCGCCGACCTGATGGCCCTCAGAATGAAGCGGACCGAGAGCATCGCGCAGTTCGCCAAAAGGTTCTGGGCTGTCTACAGCCAGATCGAGAGTGCCTCAGAGGCAATAGCAGTCCTGTCTTTCCAACAAGCCCTCGTACCAGGCAACGAGCTCCGAAGCAACTTGGTCATGTATCCCGTGGTCACTATGGCTGCACTCATGACTAGGGTAAATCAATTCATCAGGCAAGAGGAGGACGAAGCCTGAGCCCGGGAGCAGTTCAACCTCCGCAACAGCGACCAGATCGCTTCTAGCTCGGCCGAACCTGCCAGCTCGGCCGACGCTGCCAGTTCGGCCGACGCCTCCAGCTCGGCCGACGCTGCCAGTTCGGCGGACGCCTCCAGCTCGGCCGACGTCTCCAGCTCGCTAGCAGCCCCCCACTCTGCAGAAATCTCTTCCAACACGGGGAGCAGTTAGGCGAACCTTTTTCTGTCACTTAGCTTCGACCGCCCGTCAGCTTCGATCGCACGACCCTCTACCGTCATTTCGGCGGCACGGTCCTCTACTGTCAGCTTCGATGGCGCCGTCAGCTTTGATGACGCCGGCACGACCCTCTGCTGTCGGCTTCGATCGTACGACCCTCTACCGTCATTTCGACGGCACGGTCCTCTGCTGTCAGCCTTGATCGCACGGTCCTCTACCGCCATCAGTCGTCCAGAGCCACCAAGCTCACCCTAGGGTCGTTTTATACACTCAGGCGTGACTCGCCTTCGGTGCCAGAGCAACCAAGTCCTCGGGTAGGCGCACCCAGGCTCCTTGGCCTCCAAACGACCTCATGCTGGTCCGTCCACGTGCTGGTTTTCACCTCACGCTGGTTTCGGCCTCATGCTGGTCTCGACAGCATTTAACGACCTCATGCTGGTCCGTCCACGTGCTGGTTTCCACCTCACGCTGGTTTCGGCCTCATGCTGGTCTCGACAGCATTTAACGACCTCATGCTGGTCCGTCCACGTGCTGGTTTCCACCTCACGCTGGTTTCGGCCTCATGCTGGTCTCGACAGCATTTAACGACCTCATGCTGGTCCGTCCACGTGCTGATTTCCACCTCACGCTGGTTTCGGCCTCATGCTGGTCTCGACAGCATTTAACTACCTCATGCTGGTCCGTCCACGTGCTGGTTTCCACCTCACGCTGGTTTGGGCCTTATGCTGGTCTCGACCGCATCTGACGACCTCATGTTGGTATCGCCCTCGTGCTAGCTACGCGCTTCACAGGTTCGGCCTCATGTTGGTCTCGGCCAGTGCCATCGAGACTGCCCTCGGGTTCGTACACCCGGGCTTCTCCATCTCGGCGAATGCCAGAAAAGCAAGTCACAAGGGTTAACAGCCCTGGAAAAGGCCTCGAGTTCGGACACTCGGCCAATTCCTAAACTCAGGGTCTTCACCCATCTCCAAGGGTTAACAGCCCTGGAAAAGGCCTCGAGTTCGGACACTCGGCCAATTCCTAAACTCAGGGTTTTTACCCATCCACATGGGTCTACGCCCTGGATACAGCCTGGAGTTCTTACACTCGGCCGAATTCCTAAAGTCCTCGGGTTTAGAACCCACGGGTCAAACGCCCTGGAAAAGGCCTCGAGTCCAGACTCGGTCGTTTCCTAAAGCTCCGGGTCCTGGACCCTGGAGAAGGCCTCGAGTTCGGACACTCGGCCGGACAGCATGGGTCTACGCCCTGGATACAGCCTGGAGTTCTTACACTCGGCCGAATTCCTAAAGTCCTCGGGTTTAGAACCCACGGGTCAAACGCCCTGGAAAAGGCCTCGAGTCCAGACTCGGTCGTTTCCTAAAGCTCCGGGTCCTGGGCCCAGGATAAGGCCTCGAGTTCGGACACTCGGCCGGATTCCTAAAATCAGGGTTTTTACACCCCTCAAAGACCGTTGCCGGCAGTTCGTCTCAGCCAAAAGCTGGCCACTTCGGCTAAGGGCAGCTCGACAAGATTGCAGTAGAGACTGTACCATATCACCTCCTCGGCCTCATGACAGTCCTCAGCTCGACATCAGTGCCGGATTCTAAGTTGGCAGTTACACTGGTCACCTCGGCAGCATCGCCGGAACACTTCCAGCGGGGCTGCGCCCCCGGCGACGGGCCAGCTGGTCATGCCTCGATCTCTTAGTTGGTGTTGAATCAGTTGGCTGGACCACCAATCTCAAAGCGACAAACTGCTCCAAGGCACAAGTGTTGTCCTCCATGGTACTTAGCTTCCGACCTCAATGAGGAGTCTAATGAGCTCAGAAGCTGGGGGGCTTTGTGTGGGGAAATTCCCAAGAGAATCCTGGGCAAGGTGCTCCATCCCGGGCCCCCGCATCAGCAAGTCCATCCCGGCAAGTCGATCCCGGCAACTCCCCCCACCTCGGCAATGCACGCCTTAGCAAGACCAGACACTCCACCTCGGCAGGATCCACTTCGGCAAAAAGCATCCCACTTCGGCTGCCCAGCTCGGCGACAGTGCCAGCCCCTTCCACTTCGGCAATAGTGCCATGGCCCTACATCTCCGCCAGGTCCTCACCCGCCATGACACTCCATCTCGGCCAAGCGCCTCATCTCGATGAAAGTACTGAGCACTGACAGCTGTCCTCCCATGGACGCTCAAGCACGCTATGGCCCGTGCGACAAGACAAGGGGATAGCCCGTATCTCCTGGCAGATCACCGTCCACAGCTCCCAAGGCGCCAGGATATGGCCTAACGGGATAAGACAGGCTACGACGGGACCAGACAGGCTACGATGACTAGTACCTGACAAAATGGGCTATAATAGGACAGCCAACTACCCATTTGCCTCCTCTTCCTCTACATAAACACAGCTACAGCTCCAGAGGAAGGGGAGAGCGCCATTACCACTCTGGTATGCCATCTTCTTCCCCAAAAATCTCCTCCCTCTGCTTAGTTCATACACTAACTTAGGCATCGGAGAGCCTTGCGCCGCCCAGGCCAGGGTCCTCTGACCTGCATTTTTCCTTCCTTTTCTCAGGCTCCAGGCGCAGGCATCGGTGTCCCTAATCTCACTTGGGTAAGTCCTCTAAGGCACCCCCCATTATTGTGGGTCATTATTTTTTGCACCTACAGCAACTACACCAACTACACCTGTCAATGGGCCTTATATGGCACCAATAAAGCTTGGAAAGTCCATATCTATGTCGTAGTCTGGTACAGACAATGGAGAACCTAAGTCTAACTCCGCCCAATAATTGTTATGGAGGCCGCCAGAGTTTGCTTTGGGTCTGTGTCCAATTTCAGTCCAGATCCAATTTAAATGTAAATGGGTCAATTGGTCTTTATCTATCTTACCATCCGTAATGATGGTTGTTTCAGGCATATCTATAAAACCCCCTTCAAAAGACATTAAAAGAGATTTATGTATGTTGTATGGATGGTACATGGAGTGAATGATCAAAATAGCGGTTGCAGCGAGCATGATAGTAAGTGGCCAAAACGTTAAAATAGCGGGCAATATATAGTGGCATAACAGTACGAATCTTTAAGTAGTAAAAAAATTGAATCTTGTGCGACGGGCAATCTTGTATTTTTTTAGTGATTTAGAACCATACGAGGGTAAAGACAACTTTAGAAAAAGCTTATTGAGGAAAATAAATAGAAGAATAGGTGTTTTAAATTAAAATTACTTGGCTCTCTTAGGTTTTAGATCATAGTGTCGATATTTTCAAAATAGTATATCGGTCTCGCTACGACGGATAATACGGCCACTACACTACTTATCGAACGCTATTTTTAATCACAATGCAGTTGTACTTTTTTTTTACGCCAACCTAGGGGGCTGGGACCCAAAGGAGCCCACATGTGTAGGAAGAGCTACATACCTAGAGATTGATCGCTGGTCAACCGGGTGAGATGCAGATTGCAAACCAATTTAGCAACCCCTTATTCTCAACATACACTTGTGTTTACCTAGTATTGAATTCCTATGAATTCTATGCAATCTTCATATCAAATGGTCTAAGTCAAAGAAATAAAGGTGAGGATCTATAATTTATAATAAATACTCCCCTCCTTTTCTAGGAAATGATTACCCAGCCATCGTTGTCTATTCCTTAGAAAGGGAGAGTCCATTATAATATTGTCACTTATATCATTCACTCGTAACATCTTTATAATGCTATGTTCTAACCCCACTTTATAAAGATATCCAAGAAATTCAATGCAAAGTAAGCAATGATCGATCCCTTTGGGCCTATTGGTTTGCATTAGAATGCATTGGAATTTCGTGGTCAAATGAGCTCCACGGAAGGATTATAAACATGGTGAAGTGTGAATGTTATTAGGTAAAGGATGAGAATATAAGGCAGCAATGTGGATGGCATGTTCACTTTTCTTGGATTTGAAATACTAGTTTTCTCTTCATTCACTTTTCATTAAAGAAAATGTTATTTGTGGTCATTTTTTGTATATTCACATTGGATTTTCATTTTATTTTTAACTACTTATGGTATGAATTCTTATATATTATATACAAACAAACTGGCCCTAGTGTCTAACGGCCTGAACCCCTACATCTAACTCCTTTCTTAGTTTCTTATATAGATGTGGGACCCAAAATGTAGTTATTTGGTTGATGGCTATTCCACAGTCCCAGATTTTTTTATTACTGCAGACAAACTCGAGCCCACTTGAGCTGGGCTCAGATCTATAATGTATTGGGAGCCCATTATGACCCATTGGTTCTGATCTATAATCTAATGGCACCATCTACCCACTGTTTCTATTCTCAACAATTTTATGCCCGGGGTATGCACGGTTGATATCTGATTAGTGGGTATTGACAAATGGGCCATGATGGAGTGGGACAAGACTCTTCGAGCCATGCCCACATAAATCATTTAGTGCCTAGAATGCTCAATGCAAACAGTTTGATGAATAACAATCAACAAATCAGGCCTATGGCCTCAATGTTAAAAACTGAACCAGAGGGTGGACAGTTTAGTTCAACACTGGTTGACCACCAGGTTTAACCCAGATTAATCATGGTGTAAACAAAAAATAAAATAATTTTAAAATATATTCTTATACTGAAGTACATAATTATCAAAGAGATATTTTCAGGAACAACCCATCATGTGGGGTTTCACCTCGAAGCATGACAAACACCAAAAAAATAATCCGTGCAACGTCTCTCTTTATTAATCTATCTATATGTGTGGAAAAAAAAGAATTAATGTTTTGACTACGGATACTATTTTGAGGGCATCAAAGTTGTCCGGTTCGTCTTGAGATCAAGTGGGATGGGCTCCAAATTTACAAGATTAATTAGAGAGCTAACATAATTTAGATGATACTAATTCACTGGGTTTCAATGAGTTGGAGGAACTTAGATTAATCATAAGAGGGGATGATTGACATGATAATTTATTTGACATAAATCTCAGGAATAAGATTGTTTTGGATATGTTCTCCTCCTTTTAATAACAATGATACTTTTATATGGCATGAAAACGATCTGTGGACAAAGAAATGTTGCAAGTCCCCTCCTACCTTCCATGCGAGTCACCACAATCCATAAAGACATGGCCGGCCACCTACCTCCTTAAAATGTTCTTTTCTTCACGCCATCAATTGTATTTGGAACTGTCCCTTAAAAGGCCAATTGCTTTTAACAGCAGAAACAGTTTTGTGAAAAGATTATGATGAATAAATGACCCAGTTTTCAACAGAGGCTTTCCCATGAAGTAGTCTACCTTGTGACCACTGACAAGTCCTTTAAATAATCCCACTCATCTGGTGGGCCATGCAAGTACATTGAATGCAGACGATTTGTCAAATATTCCAATCATCCAATTGTTCATGTACCACGTGGAAGTGAAAATCAGCTGGTCTTAAGTGTCTAACCAACACTGTCACATGCTGAGGCAAGGAAATCAAACCCACTAGGCCACTTGCCAGGTGTGCGTGCCAACAACAAAATCCAAACCATCTTATATACCAGGTTTTTTTTTTTGCTTTTTCAAAATAGTCAACACTCGTTGTAGTTGATCTAGTCCAGACTGTGAGGCAGCTTAAAAGCATGACAATTATAAAAGGGTTCAGTTCCTGTGATTCATGTGTTATTGTGAGGATTTAAACTTTCTGCAAATCCTAACTGTTAAATGAAACTGATTAGTGCCAAGATTTACATGATCAATTCAAAGATGCAGCACCTAGCTCACTCTACTTGATTTCTTTTAGAGTCCTGCTACTTGGCCTGATGCCAGGCCCGATGAGTGGCCTGACACCAGGCCAAGTATACTTTTTGTTTCTTTTATGAATTGGATTTGTATACCAGAATAATCAGGCACTAGGCATTTTGGAGTCAACAAGTCAGCCAATTACTTCACACTATTTTACTATTCACAAAAGTGTACTGGGCAGCCCCCAGAGTCCATTTCCCCGGAGGTTCCTCCACCAAATGATACTCTCCTTCTCCATGGTTTGAAGATATTTTAAAAAGTTCGATTAGATTGGCATCAGCCGTCATATCGGAACATTTAACATGATGTGATTCGATTTAATTAATATAATCAAACCATCTGACCATAAAATAGAAGCTTATGCTTATAACAATGCTTAAGGTGCCTTGGTAGTTCATACAGGTAGCTTAAGATTTAACCCCAGGTTAGTACTACCAGACCACTTTGGATCCTCTTGGGGGACATTTTTAAAATCTCAATCACTCAAAATTGTGGTGCGCGCAATGCCTACACATGGGACTTGGAGCCGAACAAAGGTCAACAATTAAATCCTTCATAAAAGATTATTACTTTCTATAAAGTCGCAGAAAACTATGTTTCCCACCTTTCCCCTCCCCTCATGTGAAAATCCTCACAAAGGTTTAAAATCCATAAATATGCGGATTCCTCACTTGTTATCAAATGTGAAATAAGAAATCCTTAACCATACAATTATATAACCTATTACCAAATGTGATCAAAGGGACTAATTATCTTTACTGATTTGGGAGCTGTGGCCAGTGGCCACTCAAGAATTGTTAGGGCTGGCCAAACAAAGACTACAGAGAAGAAAGAAAATGAGATTTCATTTCCCTTTTTTATCATTTGATCTATTTTTCAAAAGTTAACCCTTTGAATAGAGTTGGTTTTGCGACATTGCTAACAACATGCATAGAATATTACCAAGAATGAAACCATGTGCCCATTGTTAAAACAGATGCCTGTGTGGTCCCAACTCCCAACCAACAATTTACTACCACTGATGAATGTGGATGCTCCAATCACAATAAAATATCACCAACCGACGGCCCGAATTATCTCCTCTAATGACTTGGGCTATGGCCCACCAGTGGCTCTGATCTCCCACATCTTCCTATGGTACATGAGGCCATGAAATACAAAGAAAACAGAACAGCAAACCCTTTGGAATACAAAAACATGCAACAACATGCAATACAAATCCCTTCTCCATATTAACATTTAATTCATCTTCTACACACAAATCAAGACAAGAAAAAGAAGAAAAGAAGAAGGATTCCATATTACGCCCATTATAAAAACAAAGACTAGCCATGAAAGGCTTTCACAATTGCATGGCTTAGAAACTAATGAGTACATCAAACAAAGTGATTGCATCAATAACTAGCTGAAACAAAAACCCAATATAACTAACATCAAAATAACAAAAGCTGTCGCTCCATTGTGGTGCAATGGGGAAGAAAGAGACGTCGACTGCAGGGGGTGTTTGTAATAAAATGGAAAATATGGTAGAATTGGGTCAGGAGGGGGTGGTGCAGGGAAATTAACATAGGGTGGAGGGATGTAAGGGGAATACCCTGATGGAGGAGGATAGTAATATACATTACCAGGACTAGGAGGAGGATAGTAATATACATTACCAGGACTAGGAGGAGGATAGTAAGACCCTGAATGCTGCGGCGGTGGCGGTGGGGGAGGGCAATTCGGAGATGTTGACGTCGGGGGCGGCAGGCATGGGTAGGGGCACTCTCCCGGAGGAGGGGGTGAATTGTATGAGATTTGATCAGATCTCAACACATTTGCAGATGTTGGGGTGATCGGAAGTTGTGTGGCCATGATTACTATGTAGAGGATGGAGATGATGGGGATGAGATTGGTGGCCATATTCTTTTGAATTGTTCTGAAAGAGATAGAAATATTCAAGTGGGAAAATGAAGGAATGGGAGAGACAGAGAGAGAAGAAAATGCAAGTGGGAGCATGTGGAAAAGAAGAACACTAGTTTAGAGAGTTAGGGCAAAGGGTGGTGGTGACCTTTTGTCACTAAGCTAACCAGAATAAGCAAAATAATTGAACGTTGAAAGTAACCTAATGGATTTTGGAATCCTCTTAGCTCATTCCTAAAATCTCATCAGTGGGTCCACATCCAAAATTCAAATTGCAAAAAAAAATATTATCACTTAAATACACTGTGACATATATTCTACTCCAATTTGAATTGAGCTCATATTGTATTGATAATATGTATAAAAGCACTTGAGTGAAAAAAAATATATATGTGTGGTTTGAATTATGTGTTTTGTGCATCATTAATCTAAAAGTGACAGTAACTCTGTTTGAAAATTAAATCAGGAGATGACAGTGGTTTGCTGATTTTAAGTAGTTGGGTAGCAACAATGGCCCCACAAGAAGAGACTTCAAATCGATCTTGAGAGCTACCGGGTCATTTACGTATTGCATAAGTCAAAAGGCGTCAGTCGGTAGTAATTCTTGACTTGGAAAATTACATAAATGGATGAAGGAGATCATCTGATCATGTTAAGTGGACCCCCTGATGAGTAGATTCATTTAAAGGCCACCTTGGTTTTTCTAGAAAGTGGGCCACCTTGTTGTACTGCTGGTTACACGTGGATGGTCTAGATGTACGCTTGCAAGAGCCAGGAACCTTCAAATAAAAGGAACAGGCACATGTTGAAACCATGAGAGATATGAGAATTTTGAAACGCACCTACTTCAACAATCATGGTTTCTTCTCAATGGAAACACCTTCACCAAGGTGAGTTCCTGATGGCCCGGGCCTAGTCATGGGCCCACGGGTGCACCCCAAACTCTGTTGTCAGCGAGCAAGGCCACGCTGCAGCCTCGGATTTTTGAACACCTAACAACTCCCACCTCGTCCACCTCGGCCATGGATTCTTACTTATGCAATTAGGAGTTAAATATGTGAGTCATGATCCCTGACTTAGGAAAAACCTAAGTTAAATGAGTGGAGATCTACAACCAGAGCCAACCTATTGAAAATCTTATTCGTTCTCAACTTATGATACATCCCAAAGATATTTCTCAACAGCCTTAAAAATGACATTTCGATAAAGAAAAAGATGTGATTAATGAATATACATAAAATTCTAATTAACTTTAATCAAATAATAAATTTTATGGTACAACCAACTCTTACTTAGATAAAATTTGAAGACAATGAAAGAACATGCAATGTTTGCTACAATTTGTAGGCTCCCACTCTTATACGTGTAGAACATGATAATCCTTAAATAGGGTAAGAACGTCACTTCCAACAGATAATAGAGGGAATCTAGTTGCGTATTATATGTGTGGAGAATAGAGATAAAGACAATGGGCTTTTTCTTTATCTTAGACAAAAATGCAAAAGAAGGACAAGGACTCAAAAAGAAAGAACCTTTCTTGGATGGGAAAGAGTGATCCACAGGAATGGTTTTCCTGAGGCCACACATATGACCCAACACAACACAAATTAAATTGATGCTGGCCGTTCCACATGTTGGATCACAATGAAATCAGCAAATAAGCAGTGGGTTACATCCCTACTCAGAAAGATCTCACTATGGGTACCGTTTAAAATAGTTCAGAACTTCAGATTCCTTATTGCATAACTTCAAAACATGCCAATCCATGAGTGTTTTAGATAAGGACCGATGTGAAACATAATTTGGATCATCACAGGACACAGAACATTTTCCTTCTCTCTTGTTCACTTTGTCTTGGGAGGAGATTTTTCTGTGGGCGCAAATGTTTTGTAGTTTGAAGATTATTTTTAAGTGGAAAGAGGATAGTTTTGAAATAGTTTTCTCGATTTTGCATAAAATCCTTTGTATAATTAGGGGAGAGGGCACACAGTATTCCCCATTAAAACAAAGGGGTTGCTCAGCTGGTTTGCAACCCGCTTTTTACCCAGCTGTCTAGGGATTGACTTATATAATACACACAATATATGATATACATAAATAAAAAGATCTCACACCCAATATCTGGGTCAGATACTAAAACATAATTTAAATATATAACCAGGTTAAAATACGGTTTAAGCATTAGAGCCGTACCTGATGTTTTTTATTTTGGTCCATTGGGTTTTTAAGTATTTTCCGGCCCATCTTCATTTCTACTCACAACTTTGTTTGCTAAAAATCTTGACTACAGGTTGGAACACTGTTAATGACCTACATGTCTAGGGATCGATCACTTTGAGGTGAGATCCCTCTTTGCACTTGCTTGTGAGGTTAGATTTGTGCCCCAAAGAAAGTGCTGTAATGTTGAATAGTTTTTAATTTCCCATGAAGGTAGAGGTGTGGCCTTATCCTGTAATATAAACCGGAAACGTGTCGGTGGGAAGGGATTTATAGTCCATATTTTGGTGTATAGATGTGTCACTTTGCGTGCTTCATTTGTTTTAATAAAATGTATCTTTAAGATAGTTGGAATCGACTCAAAGTCCATCAGTATAGTGTTAAGAGCCTAGACAAATTGGATTACATCACATCATATTAGAAATTGTTTAATGGGGCCCGGTTTATGCCCTGGTAGCTACTAGGAAACGTCATATATTCTCTCCTTTCCACACAGGATGGTCCAAACTAAATGGACAGTCCATTCGGTCCTAGTTAGATGAGTTACAGTTTAGAGTTGATTTGATTCTACATCTTAAAATTGTCCTTTTTTCTATATTGAGAATTTGAACTCACACAATCACATCCCTTATCAACTGAGGTAGAGCTTAGGAACAGAGAATCACTTTTAAACATTTCACATGGAGCAAGAGTTACCACCAGCTGGTCATAGTCCCGATGATAGCCCTATCCCGGGGCTGTGCGCACCCACCCCTCTATAAAAATCACTGTTCATAGAGGTGGGGGTGGGTGCGCACAGCAATAAGGGGGGTGCCAATAGAATCACCCCTATCCCTTACTCTTACATAAGCTTCTACAGTAATCTCATAGTACATGTCTTCTCTCTTAAATAGAGTCGAACATTCTCTCTCATACACGCATTCATTCATCAAAGGTGATCTTGCCCTTTAGCAGGGGCGGCCTTGAGTTTTTGAGGGCCCTAGGCAAGTTCCTAAAGTGTGGCCCTACCCGTATACCTACCGATAAATGATAAAAAAATCAAAGATAATTTTTTTTATTATTTGATCGAAAATTAAGTCTAAACTCCTTAGTACAAGAGTGGGCAGGGACTGTTGGAGGTCTTGAAGAGAGTAAAGAACTAAATAAGCATTAAACAATAGAAAAGCAATAAAAAGTTGAATAAAATAAAAACAGTAGAATGAGAATAAAGAGGGCAGGAGAGAGAGAACCGACCCAAAAAGAAAGAAAACAATAGAGAAACCAGAGAAAATGGAGAGACCGAGAGCACTAGAGTGGAGAGGGAGACGCTGCAGCCTGCAAAGAGGGAGACGCTCACGTTGCAAACGACGCTGACGAACCTGCTTCTTTCGGCCAGCTGGACTTCTTCCTCTTTCTTTCTTTCTTCCCTTTTTTTTTTAATGGTTCAGCAAAAAGGATTTTCTTCCTTTTCTGCTGCTGCTTCTTTTATTCTTTCCAATGGTTGAATGGCTGAGATAAAGGGGAGTAATTAGGGTTTTATTTATCGGAATAACATATTTTGGGGAATTGGGATATTGATTGTAACACATTTATTATCTAAACATTGATTTTTTTTTTTAAATTAACCAAGTGCTACAGTGGCCCACTGTTAGTGGGGTCAAATTTTTAAATTGAGTGGGATAATTTTTTTTTAATATTATTTTACATCTCAGTGGGGTCAATTGACCCCACTACTAACTAAGTAGCGCCGCCCCTACTCGGGGGCCCCCATTTTGGACCAAATTTTGGGGCCCCAGCCAGCCGTCTGTGTGGGCTGTCCCCAGGGACGACACAGCCCTTTAGTCTGATCTAGAGGGGCACTATCACATTCAAAAAGAGTGTGTTGCAACAACAGTGATGCTATATAAGACAGGCGAGCAAGATAATAATCAGGGATTTGTATTTATTTTATTTTTCCAATAGCAAGATCCTTTACGTGCAAGGACCATGCGATTGAGAGAGGTTGTGTTAGGGATATAGGTTAGTTTAATGTTTGAAATTTTGGTTCTTAACTTGTATAAATTCACATGTTTCCTCATAAATTTTTGAAAGTATAGCCCTTTCAAAATTTCCGAAGATAATTCCCATCACCAATGGACCAGTCGTGTTTCCTGACAATTTGCATGACAGGTCATGACTTCTTGATTAATTTTTTTTAATTTTTATCGGTAACGGTAACTTATATTAAAAGAGAATAGAATACAAACAAAGAAGTCATGACTTCTTGAATTGATTACATCCCCTTGAACCACTCACATCATATGGTTAAGCCTGTCAAATTATGTTGTTAGAACGTAAAGCATCACATTCACCGACCACTGATAGCTTAGTGGCAAAGTATCTCATTTTCGTAAGGATGACCAGCTGGGATTGATCCCAGTATTCACAGATCGCAGGTTGGAATACCACTCCCTTGCTGTGAGATAATAGCCGAATGAAGAAAACAGTATCTCATTCAGAGAGGCAATTCAAGTCCTGATCAAGCGGCAAGGAACAGAGCAATGCATACTGATTAAGAATGTCAAATTCAGTTTGGATCCAGATAACTTTTTTATGCAGGATATCCATCACTGCATTCATTTCAACGATGGCCCGGATCCATATCAAGAAGAAATCAAATATCTGCACCTAAATCCCAAACTGATGCAGGATAATTCAGAACCTAATTTGGATCATACAAGAGGTCCTAATTGAATTAAATTATGCCCACATGTACATAAACTTGCTGTGGACGAGTCTGTATCCAGAGCTCAGATACAGAGAACCAATATCTTCAGCATAGATCTGGATACAAATTCGTCATGGATCTAACTTTAAAACCCTTTTTTCTTTCAATCATATCGGTTAATTTCTCAACACAGGTTCTCATTGAAATCCTGTCTGTGCTTTGATCTGAGCTATGTAGCCTAACTGAGTATTTACATTTGTGTGTGTGTCCAAACAACAACACTGGTGAAATCTGTAATGGCAGCTTTACTGCCTGGACGTCAAACATGTCCATTAAAAGGCCAACACAAAGGGTAAAAAAAATCTCACACCCAACACAAAGGGTAAAAAAAATCATTCTCCTCACACTCACACACACAGAGATAGAGAGAGATCAAAATGGCACCCACAAATTTACTAAATCCAAATCAAGAATCTTTATTCAGTTATTCTTATCAACAAGTTCCACAGTACATGTTATGATAAGAGGAACTTAAAACTTCTTTCAGTCTACCTTACAATCTCCAAAACGCCAGTAAGCCCAACAAGCCACACCCCACCAAAATTGGCAACTCCACAACCAAATTCCGATTGCCAGACGATTCACCAATGGGATACAAATCCCCGGGCGGCCCTTCAATTATGTAAGAAGGAGGCGGCGGGGGTGGGGGGCAGTAAGACTTCGGCGGCTTCTTGGGTGGAGGCGGCGTTGAAGGGGGAGGAGGCGGTGGCTGTTGATTGCATGGATTATTGCAAGATGAGCACATGGTGCACCCTGATGCCGGCGGAGTCGGAAGGCTTTCGTCGAGATTTCTCGGCGGCGCACAGTCGATTTGGATCACCATAGCCACAACAATTAGTACTGATACTAGTACCTTCAACATTTTTTTTTTCTTGATGGTAGCAGCTGAATTCTCAATCCTTGAAAGGCTTTCAGGACTCTCTCAAACTTTTTGTATGGTGGACCAGATGGCTAGATCTGAAATTAAGATAATTGAATGAGGAAGGGGACGAATAAGAAGTGTGAACTGTGAAGAGTCTTTTTTCTAGTCTTTAGTTTCTACTGCTTGTGCATGGAAAGAAAATGTTAATGTGAAGGTCCTGTGTTAGGTAATCTCGTTTTGAACGCAAGTGACGTGTTTGTACGTTGATGATGTCTTTTGTGAAGGATGGTGGGTCGAAAGAGATAAAAGCAAGTGGATGTGGAACATTTGTCATGTGGTGCAAAGAGGAGGTGACCGTTCTAATCATGGATCATTTTTATTTAAGCAAATTCGATGAACAATAAGAAATCATATCCATCCAAGTGGATTGGAGAGTACCCAATTGTAGGAGCTTGGCTCTACAGGGGATAGTCTTATCATCATGATGTACGCATGATGGACAAAAATGCTAATCTCCCTGATTGATGGATGGGGTATGGATGGTTTTTATGTTAGACTTAAGGGTAAGGTTGTCTATAGATCTGTAGAGGCCTGGTCCCTGGTTCATTTGGTTGGCCTAGACATGCACGTCAGAAGTTTAAATTCTCCAAAAGTTGTCCCCTAAAGTGGAATTCCAAATCCCTCCTCTTGATGGAGGACTTGAAATTCCATCAAAATGTATAGATAATGGAATTCCAAGAGGTCATTTAAACTTTTTAGATGGTTGGAATTTGAAATTTTGGTGAAAGAAACATGGTATTTCAAATGTCAAGGGACAATATGTCACATCATGTCAAAAAAAATCCAACACCTCAAATTCTTATCATAAAATCTGAAAAAGAAACAAGTCGTTCTCTACCATCTTCAAACGGTCATCTTTACAACGAATGCTAAGACTTCATTCGATTGCTACACACCGGATCAAATTCGAATGTGCAAAAAAAATTAGAATGGATTTGAATATGAGTACTAGGGTCTCCATCACTATGTCACACTCAAAATTTGACTCTTTAATTTTTATTTGTCTACTTATTGCACAAGTGAGTTCTGATATAATCTTTCCACCAAAAAAAAAAATGAGATGCATAAAACTTGAAATCGCGCTACCTCATTGGGGACACAGGGAGCTTGTCTGGCTCCCCCTAGGCCCGAAAGGATTAATCTGGCCTAAAAGGACTGGCACACCCTCCGATATCAATAATAAAAAAAAAATCTTTCCATCAACATCCTTTACACTACCATACTATTTCAGAACGTGTTTGTGCAACAAAGAAGGTTCTATGCTCTACGGGATTTTTTTTCATCAGGAGGGAGAAATCCTACAATATTCCTATCCATCTCATGGGAAATCAAAATCCTTTTTATCAAAGAAAATCAATTCATTTTTTTCCTATAATGAAAATATCTCATACTAAACAGCGGAAAAATGAGATACATAAAAAATCAAACAACTTTCCTCTCCATCGTGAAATCCTCTCGGCGTACAAACGCACCCTTAGGACACGTTTGGTAAACGATGAAGAATCCTCTATTTAGAGGATTCTCTCCATCTTCAAAGAAGGCCACAATCCTCAAGAAAGATTCCCAATGAAAGTTCTATGTTTGGATGGAGGGAGGATTTCTACAAATTGTAGAATGTATAATCCAATGGTAATAAACATATTTATAAAAATTTTCAAAATCCATGAAAAATTAAGGCCTCAACTTTCACCTCAAAGTTGTTTGTGGTCATCTAGAAAATATGAACGGTTCGGATCTTGCAAAGAGGGCCCACAAGAATAAGAAATTAATATTTTAGTATTGGACGTTTTTGCAAATATCTCAAGCTATGGTAATGATCAACGGTTGAAATTTGGTCCAGTAGCCGTGTTTGACCTTCCAAAAATAACTACCGGTTCAGATCATGATCGTGGGGCCCACAGAAACCAGAAAATTGAAAAGAACAGACTGGTCTCCATCCCGGTTTTGGCCCAGATTTGGTCATCTAACGGTTTGGACAATTTTGCATAGATCTCAAGATCTAAGATGAATCAATGGCTGAAATTTGGTGACATAGCCGTTTTGGATTTTTTAAACATTGTTAACGGTTTGGATCTTTCTTGTGGGACCCAAAAGATGCATTAAAAATGCAAAAACCGTCCAAAACCATATTACCGTCTCAATCACTGTACAGGTACTGTAGCTCCGCCTTTCCACTCATTCATGGAATCACTCGGTCTGAGGGGGGGGGGGGTCTGATTGTGGAAATAATCACATGAGAGGAAAACTCATGTCATTCCTCTCAAAATCCTCTCCCAACCAAACATGGAAAATCCTCAAAATAGCAGAAAATGGAGAGGATTCCACTGCCATGCCCTTTGCCAAACATGCCCTTAGTCTCATATTTGCATTACAATAAAGCCCTCATCTTATGTGTGACTAATCTTAGTCCGAGTTAAATTAAGAGTACTAGTTTTATCAAAGATGAAATAAATCCAACAACTAATTCGCAATAAAGATAAATTTTTAATTGATCTTTTGGTAAATTTAATTGATTTATATAGGAGGTATCTCAAGGAAAAAGAAAAAACAGAACATATAAAGTGAACTTGGAGAAAGATTTTAACCTGTGATCTCCAACGTCCAGACTCTTTTCTATATCCACAGAAAACCCATTCTAGAAGTCCATACTTGGAACCTATAGATGTAACCAACACCCCATGTGACCTCATGCCTTTTTATCATGATAGATGATGTGGATGACCGACCTCATGGTGCGAAGCCCACAATTAAATTGATACACAACACTGTTTGTATGCACATATGGTATGGCACTTAATCCTTTTTTGTTTTTTAAAGTAATGAAGTTCTCTTTACCTAAAAGAATCCATTTACAATGTGATTTGAGCAAGGAAAGGAGTGATTTTGGTGGTGGAATCAAAAGGGGGAGTTGGGAGTGGGGGATTGATAGAGACAGAGGAGCGGATGCCCTTGGAAATGAAGAAATGTGAGAAAGGGACAAAAAGGTTAGGAATAAGGAATCCACACTCATTGATGAGTCATTGTGGAAAAGAGGCAAAAGCCCACCGGCCGTGTTCCAACCATCTTCTATCTTTTTCCTCAACGTACGTGTTTGCTTTCAAGTCAATTCCCAATGAGATGAATGCAGCTCATTCCCATTCCTGTTTCATGAGTGTCTATAATCCATCATAGACCCTACTTGCTTGTAATAAAATAATGTTACAGGGGGCTTTAGGGCTTTGTGTGACTAATATAATGAATGGTTTTATGACTTGAAAATGTTCCAACTGCAATGAGGTTTCTAGAGAGGCACAAAAGGAATTATGCTTTCGGTAGGTTCAACTGAATACTAAACTTTCTACCAAAAAAACTGAACACTAAACTTGGACCCAGTTGTGACAGCCTACTAGTTAAGTACTGCCCTTTTGAAATTGTGTATGCCCACTACAATTACTTGCCTCACACTTGAATTACAAATTATTTTAGATTTTTATTCGCCTTAGACGAGTCTCATTGACATGATGTCCCTAACCAGTTAAGCTACAACTGAGGATCACTTACACGTCACAAGATATACTAGTAAACTAGGAGCGGGGGGCAAGCAATTTAGAAGGACATTATCAGGGTATAGAATTATCTGATTTTGGAATATCAAAACAAGATAAACCTAAGACCTTCAGTTAAAACGGTTTAGAAAAGGATCTTCTGGCTCTTCCAAGATTAGAAAAAATCATTTGAAGACTGGAACTTTATTCTTGGAAAGAGATGTCGTGGTCCTCCAAACCTCTCTTTCTGTAAAAATATGTTCTATATTTTTTTCTGTAGATCAACTTTCCACGTTAGGATCCATCACTTGATACCCTGGGCCCTTTTGAATTGTTTGATGCATGACTCATGCATAAGAACCTAAGTTCTTTGTTCTTTGTGCCGTCTACATATGTGTGTGTGTGGGGAAAATCAAAATTCTTTTGGGGAAGTCAACATTCTTTTGGGGAAGCCAATGTTAACACAGAAGAACTGCGGGGGGGCAGGCCACAATAAGAAAAATCAAAATTCTTTTGGGGAAGCCAATGTTAACACAGGAAGACTGCAAGCTGCTTTGTTTACAGGCGGGTCAGCTCCTGAGCCCACCAAGATGCATGCCTACTCTCGGTGATGCAAAGATTTGAAAAGATCCCTTCAAAGATAAGGGTTTAAAAGCCAATTCTATCAAATACTTCTGGCCTTTGATTTAACAGTCTTAAAGTTTAATTATCTTTTTATTCTGAATTTTATTTAGACTTAATCGAAGAGTAAAGGTAAGATGACTGTCACACTAGGTAGCGAATGTAAGGGAGGTATATAGATCAAAGGTGTGAGCTCAAGTATGCCCCATGAAGCTGGACTGCACATGCAGGTAGTAGTAGAAAGTTCTTATATCTCAAAGAGTTTGAAAACCTACCTAAAATTGTTTGCACCAGGGGCAGGATTTATGGTCTTAGTAGAAGAGAGCAAAGATCATGGTGCAAAAAATGGATAAAGATTCATGTAAAGTTTCAAAACAAGCTCCCCTCTCAGACCTCCAGAGAGAATGTGACCTTTTTTTTTAATCAAATAAGGACCCCCCACATGAGGCCCTCCAAATGGTCAATACAAAGACGCTTCTACATTTCAGCCAAAAATGTACTAGGTTGATGGATTCAAGATAAGTTAGGTGTCACTTTCCTAGAAACAATTTTGACCACTCACTTGGTCGAACAAACTAAACATGGGGCCACATGTGAGCCGCCTCTAAATACAATGGACCTGTGTTAGAATTTTAGTTGGCTAATTCTTTTATCTTGAACAAAACTCAGAGTCCTAACCGAGTTGTATTTTCTATTTATTTTAGAATAGGACTGTGAAGGAAGCATTTGGTTTGTGAAGACCTCTTCGGAAGACCTTGATACACTTAAAAGTGTTACAAAGTAATCAAAAGACATCAAGAGAAACTTTCCCGGACAGACTCCTCAGGCTTCAAGTAACTTGACAGAACTCAGTCTCGCTATAGCTAGACTGAACCTCGCTATAGCGAGAAGCAGTTCTGTCAATGACAGAATGCAGTCTCGCTATAGCGAGCTGGGAGTTTTTGTCCCAAACGGGACTCTGCTATGCTGTCATTCCAAACTTCTTCTAAGAGTCTTGTTTTATCTCTAAGAGGATTTTGCACGAACCTTGGGCTATTTATTAACCCCTTGAATCCACAAACAACACACAGAAGATATAATATTCACTTGAGTTTTAAGATTCATCTCAAGAGAGTTTTGTGGGCTTATTTATGCAAGGGAGATTGTGTTGAAGAATTATTTTCTTTCCCTGTGATCAAGCACCTTGAAGGGGCATTCAAGGTAGGTTTCAAGCTAGCACGTGGAAGGTGAACGGCGGGTCATCGGCAAGTTCTTCACAGTCCTTTTAGGTTGAGTTACAACTGGGACAAAGGTCTAGTGAGTTCACTTGTAATCTTCATATTATAGTGCTTTGCTTTCGGTGGTCTCTACCACCCGTGGTTTTTTCCCGAGTTGGGTTTTCCACGTAAAAACCTGTGTATCTTGCTATTTTGTGGTGATTTATTCTTATATGGAATTAGGTTAATTAATTAGTTTAATTATCTATGTTCGGAATTCATAAATTAATCTGAGAAAAGACCTTAGCCTGTGCTAAGGCTTAAATAGAAGGTTAAGTAAAACCTTCACGTGGTATCAGAGTTTTGTGGGCTTATTTGTGCAAGGGAGATTGTGCTGAAGAATTATTTTCTTTCCCTGTGATTAAGTACCTTGAAGGGGCATTCAAGGTGGGTTTCAATCTAGCACGTGGAAGGTGAACGGCGGGTCGTCGATAAGTTCTTCACAGTCCTTTTAGGTTGAGTTACAACTGGGACAAAGGTCTAGTGAGTTCACTTATAATCTTCATATTATAGTGCTTTGCTTTCGGTGGTCTCTACCACCCGTGGTTTTTTCCCGAGTTGGGTTTTCCACGTAAAAACATGTGTCTCTTGCTATTTTGTGGTGATTTATTCTTATCTGGAATTAGGTTAATTAATTAGTTTAATTATCTGTGTTCGGAATTCATAAATTAATCTGAGAAAGGACCTTAGCCTATGTTAAGGCTTAAATAGAAGGTTAAGTAAAACCTTCAACCTGCAATAGCTATATGTTGGTTTGTAGCTTCTTGTTTTGAAAAGTCACCAAGAAATTCAGTGAGATGATGAGAGTTTGCAGCCTGCATGCATGGAGAGTCTCCGGTGTATCACCATGATTTGAGCTCTCTACTTGACAATAATTCTTATCCATAAACTGCTGCCAGTATGGCATTTGCTTCCTAGACAAAAAGAAATTAGAGCCTGTCATACTATCCAAAAAGATGAGCCTTGGGAAATGGGAGTGGTATACAAAGACAATTCCTCTCAATATATAGTTCATCTTTCGTTAGCAGAATTTCTGATATAAATTTATTTTTTCGGAGATTTTTTTAACAATAATGTGATGGTTGTGCCCTCTAAATTTCATAGTTTTTTGTTAGAATTCTGAATGCCAATCATCCGAAAAGTTATTTTACTCATTTGTAATTCCTAAATTCCAACACCCTTGAGCATTTCTCGATGCAGCTCCAGCCAAGTGGAAGAATTAAGAATGCCAACCAGAGACAGCTTTTGGAGAATTTATAAATTCTCCACATACGAATGCTTCGAAAAAAAAAAAAGGCCCATAATATCCCCAGCTTCCATTGTCTTTTAATGTATACCCTCCTCAAATTTTTCATTTACCTATCGAAACCCCAGAGATGGTGTGTTGGTTTGACCACTAATTGTGACCCTCCTTGTATAGAGCTTGCGATAATTGATACATTATCCTGCAAACTGTATGGATGAAACCAGTTAACCCGACACTCCCCAATCCATCTAGGGTATAGAAAAATGCAACAACACAAGGTTCCCTCCCCCCTTTTAGAATCTTTTTTTTTTAAAGTGTTTTACAGCCGATTTGGATTGAGGTGGGAAGTGTTCATCAAGATTTGATGTTGAGATGTTTATTAGGGTGTTCATGGGTCGGGCCAAAACATTCATAATTTCTAATATTCGGGCTGGGCCTGGATTTTGATTTTAGGCCCGTTTAATATCTGGCCCGGGCTTGGGTTAAGTGATAGAAAGGCCAAAGCCCGGCCCTGCCCGAGCAAATACATATTTCCTTAAAATAATAAAGAATAACCATGTGCGAATTTACTGGTGTGAAATCCATAATACTCTAGAAACCAGGGCTTTTTTTTTTATTTTTTTGAACTGAGAGATAGAAAGAAAGATAGATAGATAGATAGATAGAGAAAAGCCATGTATATATCCTGTATTGATATGTGTATATGTTGAAGAGAGGGAGAGAATGGTGAATAATTGTTGCAGACAAGAGATATGTTAGCGTGTAAAAGACTGGCCCAGCCAAGCCTGATTGATTAAATCAGTGGGCCCATGTCTCACATGTTCAAAGTGGGCTGGGCTCTGGCCAGATAACTACGGCCCGCATCAGGCTTGGGTTTGTGTCTAAAGACCGGCTGGGCCTGGATATGCTTTAACCCGGCCATCCCGGCCCATGAAACCCCTAACGTTTATAATGTGTTGTGTGTTATAAAAGAGAGAGACCAAGAGAAAGAAGATTAGAGGGAGAAGAGAGAGCCTTTCTGATATCTCATTAACTGTGTCTAAATACATAGGGAGAGAGCCTATTTATAGGCAAAGTAAACTAAAAAGGAGGAACCCTAATTCTAACCCTATCTTATCACAAGTGGGCATCCACCCAAGATCCATATCTTATAACACTCCCCCTTGGATGACCACCATTTAATGACAGTTGCCTCATTAAAAACCTTGCTAAGGAAAACCCAGTGGGAAAAACCAAAGCGAAGGGAAAAAGAGTACAACATTCTTCAAGATCATTGAAATGGTGTTGGACGTGCATAATGCTGCCTCGTTAAAACCTTAACTAGGAAAACCCAGTGGGATAAAACCTAGGAAAGGAAAAAGAGTACAGCGCACAAATGTCCTGGGAAGCATACTTCAGGATGCTCCCTGATAAACTGCTCCCCCTGATGATTGCAACCATTTACATAGTTTGATGATGAACTATTCGCATGCCAATCTCATATACAAACTTCTGGAATACTGATTTTGGCAAAGATTTGGTAAATAGATCAGCCAGGTTGTTACTCGAACAAACTTGTTTGACTTCAATTTCATTGTTCTTCTGAAGTTCATGAGTGAAGAAGAACTTTGGTGCTATATGCTTAGTCTTGTCTCCTTTAATAAAACCTTCTCGAATTTGTTTTATGCATGCTTCATTATCTTCATAGATAACATTTGGGATACCTGCAATAGAAGGTAATTGACAAGAACTACGAACATGCTGAATCAAGGATCTTAGCCATACACATTCCCTACTGGCTTCATAAAGAGCCAAAATCTCAGCATGGTTAGAGGAGGTAGCTACCAGAGTCTGTTTAGTAGAACGCCAAGAAATGGCGGTATTACCATTTAGAAACACATAACCTGTCTGTGATCGACCCTTATGAGGATCAGAGAGATAACCTGAATCTGTATATCCTGTAAAACTGGAATCTATAGGATTATAAGAATAAAATATTCCTAAATCAGTTGTTCCACGCAAATATCGTAGGATATGTTTAATACCAACCCAGTGCCTTTGAGTTGGTGCGGAGCTATATCTGGCAAGTAGATTCACAGAAAATGCAATATCCGGTCTAGTGCATTGTGCTAAGTACATCAGGGCTCCAATAGCACTTAAGTATGGTACTTCTTGACCCAAAACTTTTTCATTTTTTTCAATAGGACGGTATGGATCTTTCTGTGTATCAAGAGACCGGACGACCATGGGTGTGCTTAATGGGTGTGCTTTGTCCATACCAAATCGTTTTAAAACCTTCTCGGTATAATTAGATTGATGGACCAACATCCCATTAGAATTTCTCTCGATTTGCAACCCGAGACAGAATCTTGTTTTTCCAAGGTCTTTCATTTCAAATTCTTTCTTTAAACAATCAGCAGTTTCTTCGAGCTCTTCTGGAGTCCCTACCAAATTGATATCATCCACATAAACTGCTAATATTGCAAATCCCTTCATGAATTTCTTTATAAATAGACACGGGCAAATAGGATCGTTTGCATACCCCTTTTTAGACAAGTATTCACTAAGACGATTGTACCACATTCTTCCGGATTGCTTCAGGCCGTACAATGATCGCCTCAATTGGATTGAGTATGTACTCCTTGGCTTTGCTTCAGGCAAAGGAAATCCTTCCGGGATTTTCATGTGAATTCTAGTGTCTAAGTCCCCATATAAGTAAGCAGTTACAACATCCATGAGTCGCATTTCTAGATTTTGAGAAACTGCTAAACTTATCAGATATCTGAAAGTTGTTGTATCTATGACAGGGGAGTATGTTTCCTCATAATCAATCCCAGGTTTCTGCAGGAAACCTTGTGCCACTAATCGTGCCTTATATCTGGTAATTTCATTCATTTCATTCCGTTTTCTTACAAACACCCACTTGTAACCTACATGGTTAACATCTTTTGGGGTTTGTACTATAGGTCCGAACACACCACGTTTATTGAGAGACTCTAACTCTGCTTTGATGGCACTTTCCCATTTTGGCCAATCATTTCTTTGTCGACATTCATTTATAGAACGTGGTTCTGTGTCCCAATCATCATCATCATTTACCTTTGATATTTGTGTAGCTATCGCATATGCAAATGCGTCATCGATGACAATATCATTTCTATTCCATCTCTCTTTTGAATAATTGTAAAATATAGAGATCTCTTCATTATCCGGTACCGGTGCCTCTTCAGGGGCTTCCAAAGTCTCACCAGGGACTTCCATTATTCTAGAGAGAACGGATTTTGTCATAACCTCTTCAGGAGCGTTACGTGCCTCTTCGGGAGGAACCTCTTCAAGAGTGTTACGTGCCTCTTCGGGAGGACATGATGATGATTGCTCATTTCTCCTTTTCCGCGGAGCTGAGTCCTTTGAACCTATAGGTCTGCCACGCTTCTGGCGTATTGCAGATTCTTTTGCGGTTGTATTTTGACTTTGTCCTACAGGGACATTAATCCTGGCAGGTGTATTCATAGCGGGCACATGTGATTTTGTCACCTTTGCTGCATCGTTAAATGCATCAGGTAATCTGTTTGCAATTTCTTGTAAGTGCACAATTCTCCGGACTTCATTTTCACATTGTGAAGTTCGTGGATCCAAATGAGACAGAGTGGAAGTATTCCATGTTAATTCTCGCCGTTCTTCAGGAACAGGTCGTTCTACAGGAACTATGTTATCTCCCCCTAACGGCGGGAATATTGTCTCATCGAATTGACAATCTGGAAAACGAGCAGTGAAGACATCTCCTGTCATTGGTTCTAGATATCGAATAATTGAGGGAGAGTCATAACCTACATAGATTCCCAATCTACGTTGTGGTCCCATCTTAGTACGCTTAGGAGGTGGGATTGGGACTTGAACTGCACAACCAAACTTGCGCAAGTGAGAGATATTGGGTTGATGTCCGGATGTAAGTTGTGCAGGAGAAAATTGATGATAGGCTGTGGGTCGAAGTCGAATTAACATTGAAGCATGCAACACAGCATGTCCCCATGCACTAACTGACAATTTGGATTGCATCAGCAGAGTCCTAGAAATGAGTTGGATGCGCTTAATCATGGATTCAGCTAAGCCATTCTGGGTGTGGACATGGGGGACAGGATGTTCGACAACAATTCCTATAGATGAACAAAAATCATCAAAAACCTGTGATGTAAATTCTCCTGCATTGTCAAGTCTTATAGACTTAATGGGAGAATCAGGGAAATGAGCCCTAAGTTTGATTATTTGAGTTAATAGACGGGCAAATGCTATGTTCCTAGTTGAAAGTAGGCAAACATCAGACCAACGGGTGGAGGCATCAATCAAAACCATAAAATATCTAAAAGGTCCACTAGGGGGATTTATGGGTCCACAAATGTCACCTTGTATCCTTTGCAGAAAGGATGGGGATTCGTATGCAACTTTAGCAAAAGAAGGTCGGGTGATCAATTTTCCTTGTGAACACGGTGTACATAAGTACCCACTAGGTAGGGTCAATTGATGGTTCTCTAAAGAATGCCCAAAGGAGTTATCTACAATTTTTCTCAACATAGTAGCCCCAGGGTGACCTAACCTATCATGCCAGAGCTGTAAAGTCTTCGGATCACTAAGCTTCGGGCTTAGTTTAAGCTTCGGGCTTAACTTTGTTGTTTTGCTCATAACCGAATGTGATTCAACATTTAAGATTGTCATGTAATATAACCCTGAGGAGAGTGCACTTAATTTTTCTAGTATTTGCTTCTGGCTTCCAATACTAGTAACAATGCATAAGAATTCCTTGTTACCTTCACTTACAGTCTCAATGTGGTACCCATTCATTCTGATGTCTTTGAAACTAATCAAGTTTCTTCGGGAACTATTTGAGAATAAAGCATCTTTAATGAATAAGTGGGTACCATTAGGTAACATTATGTGGGCTCTTCCGGAGCCTTCAATTATTTGCACAGGCCCAGCTATGGTTGATACCTTTCGTGGAATAAACATCAATTCTGAGAAAAATTTCTGATTTTTCAGAATGGTGTGTGTTGTGGCACTATCTACCAAACAAAGATTGTCCTCAGTTCCATGATCCATACCTTAAACAAATAATAAAACAATATAACTATGCAATCATATGATAAAATTGAAATAATTAAACCATTCATTAGGACATGAAATAAATAAATAAAAAGAAGTTTAAGCAACATGCATCTCAAAAGAATAAAAAAAAATTTAAGTTTGTAAAGTTTATTGGCCTTCTAGACCATGCCAGGGGGTGATCCCAAGTGAGTGTTAAAAGCCTCATTATTCAAGTGGATTTTAGCATCCAATTGCCAAGATAAATAATTGTCCCCATTTATGTTAAGTGCTTTAAAGTCAATTTTAGCCAAATTTGACATCTTGCAAGAACTGTAATATGAAATATATATGAAGTTATCAGTGTGCATATAATGATAAAAAAAATATTAACATCAAAAGTAATTAAGAAAGGAGTTTAAACATGGAAAAATAAAAATTTAACATGTTCTCATATTTGAGAATCAGAACTGCTGGTTCTGTCAAGACTTCAGGCTTGATTTAGAACTTCAAGTTCATAATACATGAAATTAGAACTTCAGGTTCTGTCAAATCGTCAGGTTTGGGGTAGAACGTCTGGTTCTAACAAGTGATCAGAACTTCTAGTTCTATCAAAAACTTCAGGTTTAATTTCATGGCTTTATAATTTATATGGATTGTTGAATCAAAAACTTCAGGTTTTGATTTATTGATACGAATCTTCAGGTTCATATCATTATTCCAACTTCTACTGGTCCATGAATATGTGAACTTCAGGTTCACTTTTAGAACTTCTGGTTCTCTTTCTTTTTTCTTTTTCCTTTTTTTTTTTTTTTTATAATCAATTTATAGCATTAATAAATTTAAATAAAAAATCGTGCAAGATAATGAATAGTAACCAAACACTATAATGACAGTAAAATAAATATCATAAATTAATTTTATGTATTCTAATATGTTGGATTTGAACTATGGTTTGGATACTACTTACTGTATTTAAAGAAAAATATTACTCTTTTCTGAAATCCACGCTGGGAAGGATTTTGCGATGGAAATCCGCGCTGGGAAGGAATCCGCCCAGGGAATCTGCGATGGAAATCCGCACTGGGAATGAATCTGGGATGGGAATCCGCGCTAGGAAGGAATCTGCACAGGGAATCCGCGATGAAAATCCGCGCAGGGAAGGAGTTTGCGATGAAAATCCACGCAGGGAATGATTTCTTCTCTTTGGGCAAGAAGACCTGGTTTTCTTCCTTCTCTTAGAGCTTCGTGCTGATAACGTGTTATAAAAGAGAGAGACCAAGAGAAAGAAGATTAGAGGGAGAAGAGAGAGCCTTTCTGATATCTCATTAACTGTGTCTAAATACATAGGGAGAGAGCCTATTTATAGGCAAAGTAAACTAAAAAGGAGGAACCCTAATTCTAACCCTATCTTATCACAAGTGGGCATCCACCCAAGATCCATATCTTATAACATTGTGGGATTTTCCAAAGAGCTTGAGATGAAAAGAATTGTCGAAGGTTTCATTTAGAATTTCTCTTCATCTAGTCATGACAGCCAAAAGTAGGGAGATCAGGCTAGGAAGAGCATCTTTGTTTGGCTCCATGACCTGCAAATCCTTTGATGAACGGTTGATTAAAAAGCTCTTGGGAGAAGGGAGATTGGATTCTAAGGGTTGTCTAGGAAACTTCTCCAACCTATCCCCTTCAATGATATTCAAATTGGACCTAGACTATAAATGCCGTGTCCATGTTATAACTCAGTGGCGGATCCAGGATTTTTATTTGGGTGGGGCAAATAATGGTCTAAAAAAGTGTACCATAGTTTTTGCTAGACTTTTTTCACATTAATACTATAACCAACATACAGTTCTCTCATCAAAAGTCATCTCAACTCTAAAATAAAGTTTTTTACTATTGTCTTAGATGGTTTTCAACTTCAAAATAGCATCTACACATTTTTCTTTAATGTCAAACTCACGTGGAACTCAACTATGCACGAAAGTTATTGGAGATATGACAATGAAAAGATTAAAATGTTAATTAGAAGTACCAAAAAGTATTACATGGATAAAAAATGATTCTAACCTAAATTTTAGATACTCAAACAACCAAACTTACACTATCCTGTTTTACTCAAATTTATATGTCAAAATCAATACTCAATAGAGATCACTGCAAATTCAAATTTAGTAGGTGTGTCCAAATTCAAGGTGAGTAGGTGTGTGAAAAAAAAAAAAAAATAAATACAAGAACATTTTCTATTCAAAACTTTTGCGGCAGTGGACCCCCGTCCTTTCCCTTTTCACTTCCTCAATCCCTCCAGCTTATTGATAACAGGAGTGAAATTCCATCTTTGAATCATAGTGGGGGTAGGAAGACAAGATAATTTAGAACATCAAGTTTAATATACCTTTATAAAATTAGTTATTCCTCAATCCCTACATAGGGATCAATTCGGCGACACATTTCTAATGACCGGAAAAGATCCACTAATAAATAACCCACAATTGTGGGCTGATATTCAAGTATCAAATAATCAAATTCAATTATGCATAGAAGCGACAGAATCCTATTTAGAAAAAAAAAATGGAGAATGCGATAGCATTTACACACAACCCTAACAACCAAATAACGGGAGCGGATTTGATCGTCTTCGGATTTGTAGACGCTCTAAGATTTGGTGATTTAGGACTTAGGGTTTGGGCTGAAAATTGAAGATTTAGGATTTGGAATTAGGATTTGGAGATCAGGGGATCAGATTTAGGTACGGAGTAATTAAGATTATACTAGATCAGGGGAGGGAGAGAGAGACACACATGATTCAATTATTTAAGGTTATTTGGAGATAGAGAGACTAACCACGAAAAAGGTTCAACAGATGAGGTCTTGAAGATGCAGTAGTCTGCACAAAGACCGGCAACGAGGAGCTAGATCGGCATGACACGAAGATTAACTTGGACTCTCGACTTAAAGAAGATGTCGAAAGAGAATAAGGAATATTTTCTTTTCCGCATGTGGGGCGATTGTTTACCATTTAGACATATGTGCTTCGGACATGGGGCGATTGTGTACTGTTTAGACAAATATGTATGGGGCATGGTTGAGGGGCCCATTTAAATCAATGCAGATTTTAAAATCAACCTGGGGGCGATTGGTCCGCCCCTGTTATAACTTATAAATATACTTATAAGTACCTTAATAATAGCTAATACCTCAAGGGCAAAGACTCCTCTTAGATTAATGAAATCTCCTTTAATCTAAAAACAAACCATAATAGTCAATACAAGTTTCCTTTTCAGACTTCGATCCAGATTGCAAAATTGTAGAATTGTAGCTGCGAGACAACAATCTTCAAACTTCAATGTAGAGTTGCAATTGCAAGAAAAAGGTGGGGGAGTATAGATTCAAATCTTTTTTGCAGGTAAAATATGGCTCATACAGGTTAATGCTAACCTGACCAATTTTTAGACCAATTTTTACAATCTTCAAATCTTCAATGTAGAGTTACATTAAACTCGACCCAATTTTTATGGTAAAATATGACTTGTGACTTACCCGCATTTTTTGCAAGTCGGGTTCGGTGGTCAAGTTAAAGTTCAGTTAAGGGATCGGGTCAAGTTTTGCCACCCCTAAATATAAGGCTCTTGGTGCTTACAGGTAGTGGTGCAGATCACCCTTGGGACAAGAGGGATGATTAGTAAACCCACTAGACGAATAGAATAAGCACCGACCTTAACCGCCCTAAGACTCAAATGTATTAGTGTAAAACATACTTAATGTAACAGTAGGAGTCATCAATGAAATGCTCTTTCACACATGCTAGTGCGATGTTGTGCACCGCACCATCTATGCCGTGGTCGAGTGTCTAGTAGGAAGTAAAAAAGTCAGATGAGTAATATATTATAAATTACATTCCTACTTGTAGTTTTAATCAATGTCGGATAAATGAGAAGTGCAACAAGAGTGGATTTAAGCTTAAAAGGGTTTTGCAAATATTTTGTGAGAAGAAGATTTGTCCTCAAGATTTTGATAGAAAAAAATGTGATTCTAAAAGCAATTTTTAATAAACAAAACATTCAAACAGCATTTTGAAAGATATTTGAAAAATCTTCAACTTTCTTCACAATTTTAAAAAAAGTTTCAACATCCAATACCCAATTTGCTCAAGCATAAAAAATGAATCAATGTGTGTTAGTCATAGAAGCTTACAAGTCAATTATATTGAATACAACCTAACAAAAACTATATTTATGCTTAACACTAGAAAACAAAGCCAGGCCTGCACACTAGAAATATTTCAACCGTGTGAGAGATGCATATCAAAGTTTTCTAAAGCCAATATGGAAACAAGTACCAATGCTTCGAACCTTCATTTCCATATTGGCCAAAGAAAACTTTGATATGCATATCCTTGTCATTACAGTCAGGGCATGATCTCTTCAGTTCACCTCTTTCCATCTTTTTTTGTGATAATCCCTCAACGAGCAATGCCAAACATCCTTCTTTGTGAATTTTCTGAGTCTCCTCTGTTTCTATCAATGTCTCTCCGTCCTAGTAATGTTTTTTATGTCTTTTATCAGATTAGCTCATGAAAATCAAATTTAAGAGGTACTAGTAATTCGTAAAGAAAGCATCCTCTTGCTTGTTGCATTTATACCACCTCTAGCTGCGATCGATTTCATGAAATTCAATACAGCACATGATCCCATGACAAAGATTTGAACGAATCATCATCAACTTGAAACTTGAAAGGTAAATCCACCACAAAAACCGTTATCATGACTCCCAAATCTGGATGATCCAATGTTCAAACTCATTCATATTTATATACAAGGCTTTGTTTTGAAAAGAATACAAAACAGAATCTCCCATCAAAATCAAAACACAAAAGCAGGGGCTAGAAAAAAGACTTGAATTTTAGAAACCCGCATTGCCAAACATTTCAAATACTGAAAGGTGGATATGCGCATTGCTTGACAGGTGGTGGTAGAGGGGGTCTCTTTCATGCCTGGCTCTTTTGGGGGGTCTCGAACTTTCTAGGTCCGTCCATGAAGGGGAAGTATCAAACCCCTGAGCCATCTCCATAAGCATCTGTTGAAGGTCTCCTAGACTGTAGCTCTTCTCCTGATACAACCACACAACACAGAGACAGACACTTGTGTTAGTTGCAAACTAACATTCGAACACCCATCCACAAACATCTTAGATATTTTCAGCCAAAAAAAACCTAAGATATCAGAATCTGCCAGAAAGATATGAATCAAAGATATGGGCTTGGTCAGACGTGGATGGCCCCGTTCGGACCCATTTGAAAAAAAAAAATCATGTATGCTAGACTAGGTTCTAACAATTGAAATTTGAAAGCCAAGGCGCAGCTACGTTAGTGTGTGTGTGTGTGTGTGTGTGGGTGGGTGGGGGGGGGGGGGGGGGGGGGGGGGGGCACAATTTAGGCCCAGCCCCAACCAAGGCCTAAATTGGGCCCCAAATCAGCAAACCCTGTGTAATAATTAATTGGTGGGCATGGAGCAGAATGTGCCAATCACCCGAGTAATCCAATGGCTAAGAAAGTAAAGGCCTCATCTACATTCCCACATTAGTTTCTTCTGGTGTTCCCTCGCCTAAGTATCCTTCGCCCCTCACCTCTTTAAAATCCTTTCATGGAGCTCATGTGAATTCCAATGTATTCAGTGCAAACAAACAATGCGTAAACCTAAATGAAGCCATTATCTTGGATGTTGAATCATCTCAAAACCAAGCACAAAAAAGTCTACCCAAACTCTACTCTAATCTTATATTTCCTGTAATTATTAACTTCGTGATATTGCCATCTTAACTATAAGATTAAGATGAGGACAAAACTAACATGGGCTTCAGAGCTGGGTTGATCAAGTAAAGTAAAGATCATTTCTTATTTTGAGTCTAGTTTTCACCCCTTGAACAGCCCATATAATACTTCGTTTTTCTGCCCACATACCTAAAACCATCCCAGTGTGAGCTGGGCTCACTTAGAAAATCCTGGCCCATGATTGCCTCAATCCAACCCAATTAATCCACTCGGGAAAGTTTACAATGTTTACTTTATACCCATGTTCACAAAAAAAGAATTCTAGACAATCCCTAGCATTGCGAACCATTGATACTTTATTATATTCAGATGGCAAATCAAAAGGGGAAAGGCAAGATAAGAAGGTATTACCTCTCTTCTAACCTCTGACATTAAAGCCAGCATCTCTTGAACGAACTCCGAGAAACCCTGAAATCATTAAACGGAGACATTGAGAATTGAGAATTGAGAATTGAGAATCCACTACAACCCAAATGATAAGACAAAGATCTCTTCAAGTGGGTTCCATATTACATCAAAAGAAAGGAGATTCTCTCACACTGACTCACCTCCACCTCCTCTTCATCTGGTTCGTACAATCCCGCATCATACAATGCCCTCTTACTCTGATCCGATAAAACTTCACAAACCATCAAAAGAAGAAAAAAAATCAATAACCAAAGAAGAAGTATAAAAAAAAAATCAAAGGCCCCATTCATGTCAATTAACATATACCATCATAAGCCTCTTGAATCTGCTGAAATTTCCGCTTGGCTTCTTCTGCCAACAAAGGCTTCCTCGTCCATTTATCCGGATGCCATTGCTGCAACCACAAAAAAAAAAAAGATCACAACTTTAGTTATCAAAACAGATTACAGAAGAAAGATATTCAAGTGTAACCAAAGAAAGAGAAGACTTAAATCAATACTTACCATTGCAAGCTTACGATAGGCTCTCCTTATTTCTGATACAGAGGAGTTGCTACCCACACCTAGCACGCTGTAGTAAGATTGCGACCGTTGATTGGGATCCATCTCGATCATGATAAGCCTTCCTACAGAACCAGAGAGTTTGCAAGCAAAAACAGAGAAGAGGAATGTGGGGGTTTTTCAGAGAGACTGATTCAGACGACCCTGATATTTAAAGAAGGTGGAGAGGAGCTGTGAGGTTTAAGGAGAGGAGAGTTCCTTGTGGGGTTGGGACTTTGGTGGGGTCTTGTGACGGGAAGAGAGAAAAAAATATCTGCTGTTGTTGCAGGGAAAGCAGTGGGTCTGGAAGTTTTTGAGAGTGATTGATTGAGGAGGATGAAGTTCCGGAAACTTCTGGACAGAAGATATTTTGTTTTAGAAGGATTGATTTCGTCCTCCAGTTGGACTTCGAATGTTTTCTTTCTCATTTCTAGCATGTCAGAATGTGCCACATGTAAAATTCCGACCGCTTGTGGGTTCGGGACTGTTCTCTGGTGGGTCCCACTTTTGCTGTTGTCTTTTGAGTTTTGTCACGACACGGAAGAAGAAAAGAATTAATTTGCATACGGCTGGGTGAACTTGATGTCACAGCCATTCGAATTTGCATACGGCCTGGTGGACTTGATATTACCTGTATTGAAATTGGAGAGGTAAACATAATTATTGGACTAACTAACTATTATATATATATAAATATTTATTTAAATAATATTAAAATTAGTTAGAGGATAAAAACCTAACCATTTAAAAGTATTAAACTATTAGTTAAATTAGAATGAGAACCTAACCACTTTAGATGAGAATGAGAACATAAAGTAGTTAGATTTTAGCCATCAGGTATTTATAAAAATAAATATATTTTCATACTATAGACATTGTAATTATTATTTTTTCGTACTTATGTGTTATACATTAAGTATAGTGGTCAAGCTTTTATTTTTATGATAATCATTATGCAATAAAATTAAACTCAAATGAATATATAATATACGTAATTGATTAATAAAAATAATAAGTTATTATAATTTATAAAAAAAATAACAACATTATTGAATAAAGATAAATCCACACTAACAATGTAGAACTGAAGAAGAGTGTGAAACTTTTCATATAATTGATGTGCTATCATGCATACCTGCCGAGGGAGAAAGGGTAGAGTTTGATTTCTTTTATTTATTTATTTTTTTTTGTATGGCTTTGACTCTTATAAATCGTGAATTATATAAAAAGTGTAAAACACTACAATAGACCTCACCTATTGAATTTACAATCATTAAGACAAACATCAATACTATTTATAGGATATCCCCAAGTTTCAACTCAACCTAAGTTATTTCCACTATCAAGTTGATTCTCAGCAAAAAATTAATAAATCCTATCTGGATATTTATTATCATATTTATAAATCCTATCTGATCTAAATTTATCTAAATTTATAAGAGAACTGATCACATGTGATGCATACAAGATGATTTTCACTTATATGTGGCCTTATTTTATTGATACAATTGCACACTTTCCACTGAATAGCATTTCAAGTTTCAACTGATTAATGTACACTATTAGATTAACCAATAGATGAAAAGTTGCATTAAAAAGTTAATTTTGAAATTGGAGCCCCTTTAAAACTTTCAGTTGGTTCAAAGGAATGCAAATTGTTTAAAATCAATTTCAAATTTCGTTTTAAATTATTAAAAAAGCATTTAATGTACCCATTTCATTTTCAGATGTTGTCTAATTTTTCTCGTATTAAGTTTGGTGGAGTTTATATTTGACCCTAGTTGTTTAAATTCACAAGAACGGTTCAAAACTAAATGAACAAAATGCTTAGGGCGTGGGATTGGTAAGTTGCCTTCAAACTTTCAATCCAATATATTTGATAGTTTTAAGTGGTTCGGTCAAACCTCGACCTACTCCACTGAGAAGAATGGGAGGGTTAGAGTATTTATAGACTTTGTAAAATTGAAAATGATAAAAATACCCCTTATATGACCATTTAATGTTGTTGAGGGGTAAAATGGACAATTTAAAAAAAATACTCATTTTTGGGCGGGCCATGCGGGGCCGGGCCAAACGGGCCAATGAGCCAGGGATCCTCGGCCCGTGGGCAATGCCGGGCCACGGCCCGTTGACTGGCTGCTGCCCAGCCCTGCCCATTTGACATCCCTATATCAAAGAGAGAACCGACGTACAAGTAGGAAGATAACTAGCGTAAATTAAATTAAGGCCCACATGAATAGAAAAAGAACTGCATAAGCAGGACAAAGGCCCATACAAGTTAAAAATAAGGTGGCGTAGTTAGGATTCGAACTTTCGACAGTCAGGTAAGAACTACCACCACTTATCAATGAGATAAATAGTCTAGAGGTGTAAGATGGGCCGTATCGGAAATTAGCTGATTCAGTCGGGCCCGGCCGTGTTTGGGGCCAGCGAGGGGTGTCCCAGCATGGCCCACAGGTATGACCCTGGTCGTGCCGTGCTTATTTGGCTGTGCTAGCCTACGTGCCCATTAAAACAAGTGTATTTTAATGGCTTAATAATTTACGTTAACTAAACTTTTAGAAATTTTAAAAAATATATTTATAAATATGGCTAAGATCGATGAAATAAAGGTGAATATTTGAAAATGGTATCAAATGACAAATGAATGGCAGGGCCTACCCCCTTTTATTCGGTTGTAAATCTGGTTTTGGTGTCCATGGTACTAGTACAGGCCTTATAGTTTGATCTGATTCATGTTCAGGTTCATTTGAGTTATGTTGGCATTGAGTAAAATGCTCAAAATAAATGCACTCCACTACTGATGGTCCTTTGCCAAAATTCAATCTACTAGGAAATGGGCTTATAATTAGATTGACCGCGTATAAAACAAATAAGTTTTTTTTTAATATTTATAAAAGTATGTCCCAAAATATATAGATCAAAAATTTTCATACCTCAAATAAAATAGAGACATTTTTTTTTATGAGTGGTTTAGATTTTGGATTGGTTGATCTCACTTTGGACAAAATACATGGGCTTTTTTATAATATTTTAATCAAATGTGATATTGATATATATAGCCTCTCCCTCCCTCCCTCCCTCTCAATATTGATTGGTCGCCCAAAACATATCAGAATAAGATTTTGCAATATTCCATACAAAAGAGGGGCATTTTTCACCATCGGGTCAGGTTTTAACTAAATAGGCTCCATTCTAGATAAGGCACATTGCTTTTTTTATTATATTTTATTTGAGAATACTAATTAAATCATAGAGGATTTAATAGAAAAAAATACTTAATGCGCACATGTGACGTGATCAAATACTTTAGATGGTGGTGCACCAATTAGAGCAATTGGGCCAATTTTTTTTTTTTTTTTATCTATTTGGCACATCGTCGGCGCCGACCTTATTTACACTAAAAGTTGTAACTTTTCCAAGCGTTCTCCGGAAAATTCTAAGTCAGGGTCGGTGATGACCCTAGCAGTGTAAAATAAAATCATCACCGACGCAGGCTTCCTATTTTTTTTACCAAAAGTTGTAACTTTTTCAGGCGTTTTCGGGAAAAAATTCTAAGTCAGGGTCGGTGATAACTTTAGCGGTGTAAAATAAGGTCATCACTGATGCAGGTTTTCTTTTTTTTACCAAAAGTTGTAACTTTTTTCAGGCCTTCTCTGGAAAAAAATTATAAGTCAGAGTCGGGGATGACCCTAGCAGTCTAAAATATGTGATACAGCGTCAGTGATGACGCTATATAAATTTAGAAAAAAAAAAGTCCTAAGAAAGGAGACTGATACATTTACATCAAAAGGCCCCTATGTGCTTCAAATACAACATGTATGAATTTAAATACAAACAAGAACATTTCATGCATTCAATTGACATTCAATCAATCCACAACATCTCCTAAGTTTAAAGTTACAAATTGACAACATCCACAACATAACCACTTCAATTACAAGTTACATTAGGATCAATATCCAAGAACACATATAGCACAACAAATGTAGGGGGAGGTTCATTGCAAGCCAGGCAACAAGACTGGGAGTAGAGGGAAGTTAAGATAAAGCACTCAAACATAACCACTCCTGCGAAAAATGACAGTTTGAATAACGTTAGCCATAAATCGAAAGGAAATTCAATTCATTAATGGTTGTGTGGAAGAGAGTATACCAAACCACGTTCAATAGCGACGGAAATGTGATGCTCTTACTAGCACAAAAGTCGGGCTGGTTGTGCATTTTAGGTACTAGCTTCGTTGTGGGGCAGTTCGTCATTGCTTGTATTCTCTTTAGACATCTGTGTACATCCAAATTATATATGATAGCATTGAATGTAATGAAGGTAAGCATAGGGGTGGCAATTTTGCTCCGCTCCGTCCCGCCCCGGCTTGCCCGCTCCGCCCCGTGCGGGTTTTCTCCGCCCCGATCTTTAGGTGGGGCGGGGATGGAGCATAAAATTGTGCCCCAAAGGCGGGGCAGGGCGGGTATGGGTTTGCTCTTTCCCCCGCCCGGCCCCATTACCCCTCCCCGTGTCCCGCCGCGCCATTAAATAAGTTTATATAGATATATATATATATATATATAATATATGAGAGCATCTGAGATAAATGGAAGCATGGATACATTGACCCACTTGCAAAATGGCTCATCAATTGGGCTGATGGTTCAAGACACTATACACAACTTCACAAGTTCAAGACCCACCATAAGCTCAAGTGTGTGAAATTCTCGTGTGGTAAGAGTGGCTTTCAGTCCAAACAATTTCGGACGTCCCGCCCAGCCCACAAAATCTTGATGACCCGCCCAACTATTTCATTTTCCCCCTTTCAACGAGAGATGCCCTAAATCAAACCTCCTCAGCATCTATGGCTACCGCTACCCCATCTTCCTCACCATGCTCCACATGCTATCCTGCGCTATCTACAGCATCATCGCCATCCACTGGCTCGAGCTCGTCCCTTATCAGCCCATCCTCTCCCGCTGCCAGCTCCTCAAGATCGCCGCCCTCACCGCCATCTTCTACTTCTCCGTCGTCTGCGGCAACACCTCCCTCCGCTACCTCCCCGTCTCCTTCAATTAAGCCGTCGGCGCCGCCACCCCTTTCTTCACCGCCATCTTCGCCTTCCTCATCACCTGCAAGGAGTCCGCCGAGGTCTACCTCGCCCTCCTCCCCGTCGTACTCGGCATCGTCATTGCCAGCAACAGCGAGCCTCTCTTCCACCTCTTTGGGTTCCTTATCTGCATCGGATCCACCGCCAGACGGGCGCTGAAGTCGGTGGTGCAGGGGATATTGCTGATGTCCGAGGCGGAGAAGCTCCACTCGATGAATCTGCTCATGTACATGGCGCCGACGGCGGTTCGCTGCGCACAACTAGCGAAGTGCTGCCAGTTTGTTGATCAGCGTAGTTGTCATTTTCTTTCAGATTGGGGCGGGGCGGGGTACCCGCGGGCCAATCGGGGTATGTCCGGGCGGGGACGGGGCATATCAGTTACCCCGAAGGGCGGGGCGGGGCAGGTTCGGGGCGGGATGAAAGAGGGACGGGGCGGGGGCGGGTAACCCCAATTCCGTCCCCAATCCGCCCCGCCCCGTTACCATCCCTAGGTAAGCATACATAAAAAGGCAAGCATACATAAAAAATATTCACAAGACGAAAATAATGAACACTAAAAAGTTTCATGCTTATATGGAATAGTGAATACTAAAAAATATACATTTCATAACAATCCAATGTTAGAGATAGATTACGCCCACTTGAAGTAAAAGATAAACAGCTTTGTCTAACACCACAATAGTTAAAGTTCATGAAGGGTAAATTGTTGATTTTGCAAGGAAGTATAGGATGTATTATCGGTTATTTGCAATCTAACTACATTTGTTAATATTACTTATTAATTGCATTGTATAAAAAAATATGTACTAAAAAATTGGTGCATATCCAATTTTTACTCTCTTTACAATTTCTATATTACAAATTTAGTTGGTTGCTTGCCCGTGCTCGGCACGGATTTCTCTTTACTAGTAAAGTATGAGACCAATATCATTCTAATTAAATTATCCTAACATTTTTATTTTATAACCTTCATCTTTGTATATGAACTATTCCTTTGATAAATAGTCTGATTTAAAAGAGTTTTATTATTGATCCCATAGTGGATCCCTGATAACAGTTTCAGACCTAGTTCAACTAAAATGTGGTTTCATAAAGAAACTAGTGACCATTTTTGGAACACGAAATGGTCTAGTTTTGGGTCACTTGACGAAGACATGTTTTCCATATGGATCTCATGCATTTTGGATGCATCAATGGAGCAGGTTTTGGCAACGGACAAAAAGACCAATCAAATAACAGGAAACTAATCAAACCATGATCTTAATTTAATTACATATCCAACTGAACACCAAAAAACATAATGAATCTGATATCTTAAAGCTTTGGGACCAAAATCAACTCAATCCATTTAACAAAACAAGAAAAATGAGCAAGGAGAACAAATTCATTCTAACTCTCAAAGACGGTAACTGCTCCGAAACCATCGTCATTTTCAACTTAGAAAACTCCAGATTTAGAATACTACAAACCCTGGTCCATTCAAACGAACAATCCACAAATCCCACAACGACGTTGAAGCACATGTACCATGCACTTTGATATCATATGTGGGATGATGGGAGAACCAAAATGAAGGAAAATACAAAAACAGAGAAATATTAAAAAATGGAAAGAGATAGATAACTCTGCAGTCAAGATGGAAAAAACAGACGATGGAAAAACCGATCGGGAGCAAAGAAATGCAGTTGAGGATGAAGTTTGAAGCCTGGTACAAGTGGAAATGACAGCTACCACCCAGGAGCACTCGTCCAAGGTTGGTCTTGGTGGTAATCTGGAAAAGAGAAGAAACAAGGTTTTGAGCCCTAATAGGAATCGCGGACAGGGTTGGCACCGACTTTATGCAATGTAAATAAGGTCGGCGCCGACGATGTGCCAAATAAGTTTTAAAAAAATGAAAATTCGATCAATTTGCTCTAATTGGTACACCATAATTTAAAGTGTTTGATCGTGTACATACGCATTAAGTATTTTTTCCGATTAAATCCTCTAAATCATATGATAGATCCAAAACATATAAGAATCAAATTGACAAGGGAAAAACACTTATTCAAAAGGGGGCATTTAAAGAAGATGGGCCGGTGTGAAGGCTCATGAGTGGGTCCAAGACTAACAAAAACATGGGCTCTTTGTTCACGAAAAGAGGAAAATGAAGTTCCAAACAAAAATGAGAATGCCCCCTTCTGAATTTTAGATGTCTTTGAAGTGCCAATATCAAAGAGATCAGATAGGGAAACCAAGAGAGGGTGTCATTTATACATTGAGCGCCTCTGCCTCTCTGGATCTAAGTGCATCCAAATCATAATTCGAACCTGGTATACTTAAGTTATTTTTTGATAGGCACAGATGTCCCAAAATTTACAACATGCTCCTCTCCGTTGGTGTATTGCAACTAAGTGTTTCATTTTTAGGTAAAGCTAATCATCCACAAGCCCATCCAAAGATCATTTGACATTACATTACAACATATGGAAATGAAATTAAACAGATCCCAAAATCGTTTGCACAAGCATACTAAACCAAACTAAGCCCATTTCATTTACAGCTTAAAAAAGAACACCAATCATTCCAGATCCAGAGGGCAAGACTCAAAACTCAAAAGACCCATCACAAAAAATATCATTTTCATTGAAATGGATCAAACCACAAAAAAAGCACAAAACCAAAACCAGTGCCTCTGTGTTCCACTACTCCCTCTTCTTGTTCATTTCCCTCACAAGTTTTCCCATCTGAAACCTCCAATACAAGAAATAAACCAACCCAAACCCAATCAACACAAGCATCCAAACATTCTCCCCTTCCTTGTCCCTATCTGACTCCACCTCCTCTATTCTAAACTCTTCATTCCCCAAACTGCCCTCCTCCAAATCCCCAAATAACACATACACCCTCTTCCCTTCCCGTACCGCCACACCCTTTGCCGCCTTCCTCTCGTCAAGGGCAATTTCGTCATAAATCCCCGCCTCCGCCCACCCGTCGTCGCTCTTCAAAAACCACGCCTTGTGGCGGCCCACCACCACCGCCGTCCCATCGCCCCTGATCGCGATCCCTATAGCTCCCGTCAGATCCTTCGGCAGCAGGACCCGACGCGTGGCGCCATCCTCGCCGTCGATCTTGTACATCTTCCCCGTGCCGGATTGGACGGCCAGGAAGTAGTCCATGCGGAAGTATGCGATGCCGTTGATCGGGTGGGATCCAACGGCGGAGGAGTTGGAAAAGATCGAATCTTGGCCGTCGACGTCGATCTTGGAGATGAAATCGCTGCCGGCGACGCAGGCGTTGCCGAGGGAGTCGACGGCGACGGCGGTCGGGAGGTTGGGGAGAGGGGAGAGGAAGAGGCGGGGGTGGAGCGGCGGACGGCTGAGATCGTAGGCGGCGAGGGAGGGATGGGGGGTTTGGATGACGGCGAGGAGGCGGCCGCGGAGGGAGTCGACGGAGACGGCGAGGACGGAGGAGTTGGGGGGGAGGTGGGGGTCGGAGATGAGGGTTTGGAGGACGCCGGCGTCGGAGACGGAGTGGAGGGAGGGGTGGCGGGAGGAGGCGACGACGAAGTGCTGGGAGGAGGGGTCCCACGCGAGGGTGTCGGGGGAGAAGGTGGGGGATCGAACGGTGATGATGTGGGGGCCGTGGGCGAGGGTGGGGCCCACCAGAAGGAGGGATATGCAGATGGAAATTGGAAGGAGAAGGAGAAGAAGGGATCTTTTCATAAGAGGCATCGCTCCTGTTAAAAAAACTTCTTGGAGGAAAGAAGTGATTTGAGATTCGGAAGGAATAAATTTTGATATGTGAACATGTTATAGCTTAGGTTAGAAAGTCAAGACCCGGATCTAGTCCTGGCAGACTCAACTGAGTTGTGTAGTAAGAGGGGTCTTGATTTTGGTTCCTCACCAAAGAATTTCATAGGGCTGATGATAGAAAGTAACCAATCAAAAGGTCTTTGATTATGGTTTGTGGTGGATTAGCCATTTAAATTTGTGGGGGTGGGAGGCCTGTCAATGAGCTATGCTACCTTGAAGTTGTGGGCTTTTCTAGCACAATTCAAGCTCATTATTTATACAATGGAGCTTACGTTTTTAACATGTTTTACAAACTCATTTAGAAAATGAGCCGAGTGGATTGGCTCCTGAAATAGCTCATTCGGGTTATAAACTTGAGTCAGGGTGGGCTTTAGATGTGCTCCCTGTTGTGGGCTCCCCCTGAGACCTGAGTGCATGACTATCAGGATAAGTAGAGGTGATAGAAGAATCTGATTATGGCTTGGGTTTGAGTTAAAAATCAGCTCCATTAATTCATCTAACACTTTGATGTATGATTGTATTAAAATCTTATTTTCATAAAAAAAAAAAAGCTATTATTTTTCCAATTTAACAATGTGTAACACAAACAATCCACTGAAGTGAAATTACTCTGAGTGGGTGGATTGGCCTTAGGTGGACCAAATTATGGGTTGTGCCTAAAAGGCTGTGACAGGCTGCGCTTAATAGTTTGACAGATAAATTCTGCTCGTTATAACCCGGGCCCTAAAGCTCACTGGGTCTCCACAGTAGTTAGTTACCTTCATCCTCACAAATTCATATGTTCCTCGCAAACTCATCCAAAACTGAACTGCAGTATTACCCTGGCCGTTTGGTAACTTGACTAGTAAAGTCAAGTAAAGTAAGTAAAGTTAAATTATCCTAAACATCACATCAAAAGTACTTTTTCTCAAAACTCCCTCCAACTTTTCCAACAAAAAGTAAAAAAGTAACCACATTTATTAACTAAAAGACAAAAAAACTCCATTTCTCATACCAAAAGTCAACAATATTCCATCACAAACAACTAAAAATAAAATACCATCATAACCCACCACATATTTTATTCATACTTTTCATTTCACTTCACTCCACTTGACTTTAATAGTAAAATGCCAAACGGGCCGCAGGACCAATGTCGATATCTATGGGTTCCTGCAAATTTTATTTATCACCAAGGGCCTGGGTGTATTAGTGTTCATGGTTGAGCTCGGTTTTATTAGCAGTGGATTCAACCCATGAGTCTGAAAGGAACAGCCCATTTTCAAAATTTATGCTCCCCGTCTGTATGAATTACGTTGGGCTGAGTCAGCCTTTAAGCATATATAGGCCCAGTATCGCCCACTTTATAACTGGGCCAGAAAATAGGTCAATGTCAGCTGGGCTCTGCAAGGGCATTGGGCTCACTTGGCCCTTAAATATCCGTACCCCTTTTTTTTTTTTTTTTGCGTGAGGGTTCCTCGGATATGCCTTTTGCAAAAGGGGCCCTACTGAATTTGGCCGGGTTTGGATTAAGTGGTAAAAAGTCCAGTCTGGCCCAGCTAATGAGTCCTTGTAATTTAGTGAATTTATCCAAATAATTTTTCGAAAGACCGGTTCGGCCCAGCCCAATTGACTAAATAGGCAGTCTTGGGCCTGACTTTAACAGACCATGTTGGTCTTGGCTGGGCCTGGGAACGGGTCCATTTTCTATGATGGGTTGGGCATAGATATGCCTGTTCCGACCTTGTCCTGAACACCCATACTAATCACCCTATTATAATAAATTGAACAAACCTGATGGTCTTATCTATATATCCACTTCACACCCTATACTGTTTGTTTGATAAAGAGTTTTTTTTTTTTTTTTTTACAAAAAGGCCCATATATCTTCATGAAACCTCAAAAAAGCGCCTGTATTTTATCTATTTACTAAAAAAATATCCCTAGACTGATGGTCAAAACCTGCTTCTTTTTTATAGTTTAACTGTCAGTCAAAGGAGATTTTAACAAAATGATAAAATACATGGGCTTGAGGTTTCATTAAAATATAGGAGTCTTTTTCTAAAAAGAGTCTTTGATAAAAGGCCAAGGCTCCCCTAAGCTCAAGCTTAGGGAAAAAATTTCGTAAGTCCGTGCTTGTGGGGCCCACCTTTAGTCCATCCAAATGGGCCAAACACATGACCCTCTTAAATTGCACATGTCCACCAACTTTCGGTAAGATCTTAATTTATTGGACCGTTGGATTGACTATATATCAATTCAAATGGATTGTTGACCATTAAACTCTTGGGCCCATATGGAGATGATAGAAATTACAATTGGAGCTGATTTTTTGCCGGGAGGAAGATCCTAGGAAGTCCTTAAAATTCCCCCAGCCCCATCCCCATGTGGATCTCCAAGTGGGCCCCACCACACACTTGAGCTTACCTTATCCTAAGCTTGAGCTTAGGGGAGCCTTCCTCTTGATAAAAAAAACCCTTATCATGTATTCCTATAAATTCAACATGCAGGCAAATGAGGCCCTAAAACAGCTGAAACAATCTATTCCTATCTTTTATCAGGAATGACGATACATAACATTACTCTGTGACTCGGCCATTTTAACATTGATCATATGATTGTTCACATCATCATAGGCAGGGGCAGACTCTGGTACAAAGGTGTCGGGGCTAAAGCCCCATCCTAAAAAAACTTATGACCTCCTACATATTCTGATAATTAATATTTTTTTCTTTTACATTTGTCCCTTTTCATAATATTTCTTTTACATAGAGCCTCCCCAAGTTGAATTTTTTTCTTTTTTTTGTATGCCCTGTGCCCTGAAAACTGTAATCTAGATGTAGCGCACATATAACATGAGGTGCAATGGCACTCCATCCTAGCACTGGTTAAAAAACTCATTTCCATCTTATACTACGACCTGCTGTTGGGACAGTCAGAATACATTAAATTTTGAACGCTCTTAGGTTCTTTGCTTAGAAGCGTCTCCCACTTATTTCTTAAGTCTCAAAACAAGCAACATCCAGTGGAGCAACTATCAGACCTTCATTCATCGAACTTAATTCTCACTCTTGGATCATAAAAAAAAAAAAAAATGGCAGAAGAAAAAAACTACTCTCTCCATCTACTGTTTGGTCTACAGCCGTTGTGACTTCAAACAAATATCAAAATGGAAAATCATATAAGTTAATTTAAAAGGTTCTCAACTCTTTAGGAGTAAATGAAATTGTAGCTAGCTCACAGTGTTCCATGACGAATACTAATAAAAGGCCCACTTTAACATTAATAACTTCAAAAAAAAAAAAACATTGAGAGAGAGCAAGGTCCCAGACATGGTTGCCAAACCTCCACCATTGACTGCAAATGAACAAAGTGCAAAATCTATGTAACTACTTTTATGTGCATGATCAAGATCATCAAATTAAGAACAGACCCTCTTGCATGAAGGTGGAGATCAATGGGTGGGTAATACATTTCTAAACCAAGCCTCATTGGTTATCAAATTTACTTACCTAACCATTTCTACCAAAATATATGGCGTTCGTACATAAAGGTAACATAAATACTTTTAATATTCTTCCTTGTCGGGTGGAGCCCATTCCTCAACAATTCTCTCCTCGTATTGAATCCGGTTTTCTAATCATTCTTATCCATCCATTCGAACACAAGAAATTAACATGTAATAATATCCCATCTTCCAAAATTGTTGTATTGCAAACTTGGTGAGATTTCTCATTATATATGGTCATATATGGTGTAGCAGATTAATGAATGATCCTGATCAGCAAGGTGCGGCCCATGTACTATGGTTGCCTCACAAACTACAATTTCACATAGACTAAGAAAATGATCAAATCCGCGGTTCCTCATCTTTCCTTCACGTCTAAGCATACATCTATATCTTCCATTAGCTTCCATGGCCGGTAGAAACTTTCCTTGTGCATGCGCTCTAGTTTTTGCCGTGTATAGGCGTGTAGCCAACGCGTCTTACCCGACACTAGCGATTTGACTGATAAAGTATAAAGTGGTCAAGCCTCTGCAACGACCTCAAGTCAAGTCGTCGCTGATTACTGACTGGTAAAACACGATTTAGAGAGTAAACTACTAAAACCCCTTCTCAAACCAAAGACAAATCCATAGAAAATAAGAATACAAGGGTAATTAAGCCCCTTGGTCAGAAATTAGATCTTTCATCAAGTGGAGCCCAACAACATGGAAAGTTGACCACATGCATAACTGATGGCCCGGGCTCGAAACAAACAAACACTGCAGTAGTCATGTAAAATTCTACAGAAATTATCATCCTATTAGCCTCTCTCACCCCTTATAAAGGGACATGGGGCAACAAGCCCAAGGACCCATGTTTCTCCTCCTTCAGTGTTCTCAGATTTGATTCCGAACCATGACAAGGCTCCTTCATGACCTTCCCATGGGACACTTCACTTCCTTTCCTTCAACCATGACCATCTTCTTTGTTGTCATCGCTGTCTTCGCGGTATCCTCCATTACATCATTTCTTTGCGCTTCGCATAAACTTGTGAGATCGCAGAGGTACAGAGATGGTTTCGATATCTCTACGACAAATCGCAGAATCAATTCAAACTTGGGTGGCATCAGTAGTAAGGCACTGTTAATGGCAAAGATGATTTCATGGAGGAAAGGTGACGAGGAGGAAGATGCTGTTTGGAAGAAGAACATCATGATGGGCGAACGATGCCGGCCTTTGGATTTCTCAGGAAGAATCGACTATGATACAGAAGGAAACCAGCTCCCACAAGTCCCACAGGGATCATCACATTCAAGGGATTGCACTGCTCTCCTAAAATCGTGATGTGCCAAAGGGTATTTTGGTCATTTGGAATTGTATAGTAGGTTATCAGGGTAGGTATCTGTAGTTCTTGTGATTTTTTTTTCCATAAAATATATGTGTTCAATTTGTAGAGATTGTTTTGTTTGATTCAAAAATTTTGGGTTACCTACATTTAAATTGTTCATGTGGTTAGGATTTAAAAAGTCAAGTAATGAGTTGGAGGTCTTGGGTTCAATCCATTTAGAACCTTACTTAATACACAATGCTGGTGGGTGGTGTTGTGTATCCGAAATTTTACCGATGATCAACCTAAAAAGGAACGGCGGATTCCTCATCATAAATAAAAAGGAAAACACTCCGCACTTAATTTTTCACTTTTTGCCTCCATTGAATAGTGATGAAACAATTTGGGCATTCATCTCCACCCTCGGGGACGTGTAGAATGCATGAGTGCATGAGTTCAACTTCTCAGAAGATAAGAATAAATAACAAATATATATATATTTGATTGGTGAAACTAAAAATGATTTTGTGCACTTTAAATTTTCACTTACATGAGCTAATTCAATAAATATTCATGCAAAACTCTCGAACATGTTTAGGGTAAGCGCAGAGACTTGAAGTCAATCTGAAGGAATCTTACATGTTTACTTGACCCAGCAGGATATTTTGTGAGTCGGCATTTAGACTAGACAATGCAAGCATTGTCCACCACACACACTATGGACAAGAACAGACGTAAAAACTTTTATTTCTTATATTGGTTTCACTATTGACATGGTGTGTACTGTTAATACAGGAATGGAGGGCGTAGATCTCATGGATCCCGTGATTGATCCGGTTCTAAATTATTTGGATCAATTTGATCGACCAAATGGCCTTTTGATCCATCTCAGTTGGGGTTCAATCAAGAATATGGGCTCAAATCTAACATTGGATAGTCAAGATGGGCTTAATATGGGTCTCTAGTCAGAGGACAAATATGTTAGAATTAATGAAGACCCAAATCAATTCCGGTCCAGTTTGGCACTTTACTTTTAAAATCAAGTGGAGTGAAATGAAATAAAAAGTATGAATAAAAAATGTAGTGAGTTATGATGGTATTTTATTTTTAGTTGTTGGGTTAGAATATTGTTGTCTTTTGGCATGAGAAATGGAGTTTTTTTTATCTTTTAGTGAGTAATTGTTGTTGCTTTTTGACTTTTTGTTGAAAAAGTTGGAGAGAGTATGAATAAAATATAAGTAACTTTTTGACATTACTCTACTTGACTTTACAAATAGAAATACCTGTCCATAAAGGCAATGTATTCAAACCCAATTAAGTCCTAACCAGGCCCATGATAAACGCCTAGAGCAGGCCTATGTTCACATCCCATTAACTAGTTCTACAAGAACAAGTTGAGCATGGGGCCCAAAAACTATATAATATGTATGCCCAATGCCTTCCTATGCAATAAAGAAGATAATTGAAAATTTTTCAACGAAAAACCCTGAGTTGGAAAAACTTTATATAATTTAAGAGACAAGGATGAAGAAGTTTACATGTGTGTGTGAAAGTTAATTTACATGTAAGACTCTTCATTGTAGCAAATAAATCGTTTTTCTTGTAACTCATTCGGGCTGGGCCAGACCTTGGGCTCTATCACTGAATCCAAGCCTGGCCCATATATTAAACGGGCCTAAGTTTTAGGCCCAAGCCTATTCCATGTACCAAAAATGAAGGCTCAAGCCCTACCCAAAGTACGCTTGGCCCGGCTCAAGGTCGGTATGGCCCAGTCCATGAACACCCCTAGCCCCCACCCATATTTGACCTGAATTATGGAAGTTCGATAATGGGGAATTCTATATTAAAATATTGATATTTAAAATTTTACATTTTTTTTTAGCAAAAGAGATTTAAGTTATTTCATTCTCTTTTGAGAAACGGAGTCAAACCTACAACACTTTGTCCATCAGCTGTAACTCAATTTGACATGGGTGTCAAAGTAGAGTGCGGATATCTTTTGAAGAAAAAAAACACAAAAATGGATGTCCTCGTCCGAGTGCCTCATCCTCCATATATTTAGGTAAATATTGGTTCAAATGTATATCCAGTTTATTTGCTAATTATACTAAAAAATCTTCCTGTGAAGAATTACAGTTGCTAGTCATATGCAAAAGAAGAAAAAGAAATGAGACAAATTATATAGTGCATGATGCATCGACAGCTAAAGAACATCATGATGCATCTAATTTCTTGCAAATTAGACCCATGGTTCAGCACATTGGATTCCATTGTGGAACTTGAGGTTGCTTGGAAGATTGCAATCATCTAAATCCCTTTATCCAAAGCTATTCTTGAAATTATTTCAAGCATGTGTATCTAGGGCAGTGAATGAAGGATAGGATCTTGAAAAAGGAAACTCTGATCCATGGTGGTGGCCCCCCAATCTGTTAAATGATCTGAATCACCAAATCATGGACCGCACTAGATGTATTTGTTGTATAAATCCCACAAAAAGAAAATCAATCCTGGTCAGGTCAGGTCCATAATATACTGTACTCAAACCAAAATTACAAATATGGGTTCTGAAGTGATTAACGTAATCTTACGCATTATTCATTATCGTATTCTATATCAAATGGTCAATCTTATCGTGGCACTAAATCCTGTTGGAGTAAAAATGGGATACCGTATACATTGAGAGGGCCTTTATTTTGAACATCTTAGATTTTCAAGGGGTAGCTCAGTTGGCCTAGGACCACGGTTTGCGCCCAGAGGTTGTACGTTCGAAACTGCACTACCACACTGAGGCTACAAGGGAGTTTACCCGTCTTCCCTCTGGGCCCGGAGGAATTACTCCATCCCAAAGGATTGGGAACCCTTTGATAACAGAAAGAAAGAAAAAGAAATCTCAGGATTTCAAAAAAAATCTCAGATTTCTCTAAGCCAAAGCCTCAAGGATCTAGACCTTCTGATGAAGAGAAATGGTCCTATCCTAACTCATGATTGAAGGACTTACGATTTCTTTCTCATTCAAATCAGTATCATGAAGTATCAAGTTGGGATGAGTGTCCATGCATGGAGTAGGTATATTTTGAGTAAGGCTGGTTGGCGAACACATCGGGTCGGGTCAACATGCATTGGGTTGACAAATGATATATACTGCAATCCATGTCTGGCCCATTTTTAAAATGGGTCAAATAACTTCAGCCCGCACCAGATGCAGGTCAGCCCAACCTGACCTACACTAGAATATCGGCTCAAGCCCAATCCATCTCAAATATTAAGGCTGTATTTGAGTTTAAGTGGCAGGCAAAAAAACCCCAACATTAAGCTTGGACCTAACCCAGTCCTTTTAAATAGGTCAGACTAGTTAGGCGAGTTGACTCTAACCAGACTCATTTAAATGCAGTTCAGATTTTCCTAACCCATGACCGACCCTTATATATTGCGGGGTGTGTTAACAGGTAAGGTCAGATTATGCCTTCCCTAATTTTGAATTCAGCAAGGTGGCTCCAAAAGAAAGAGAAAAAAAAAGGGGGGGGGCATTCGGCGATGGGTCCCCAAACATTTCACTTTATTGCCTTAGATCCACACAAAAAAGTCATAGAGCCAAAGGTCCCTCTCACACTTTTTCGTACCTGAAATATTTAATTTACCCTTTCTTTAAATCATAACCCATGATTGGTGGGATATCCCATTAATAATGGCCAACTAACATTTAATTGTCCACGATTAATGGAATCCCCAGATTTTCAAATAAATTCTAAAAACAAACAAATAAATTTTAAAATAATGAAAATAAATTTTAAAAAATGAAATAATTTCAAAAACTAAAATAAATTTAAAAAAAAAGTAATATATAATCAAATAACGTAAATAAATTTAAAAAGATGCAAATAAGTTTCAAAATATCCAAATAAATTTCAAAAAATATAAATAAAATTCAAAAGAGTCAAAATAAATCTCAAAAGATCCAAAGAAAATTTCAAAAAATGAAAATAAATTTAAAATAATGAAAATAAATTTTAAAAAATGCAATAATTTCAAAAAACTCAATAAATTTGAAAAGACACAAATAAATTTCAAAAGACGCAAATAAATTTAAAAAACGCATAAAGACTTAAAAAAACGTAAATAAATGTGCTTAAAAACTCAAATAAATTTGAAAAAAAACTCAGATAAATTTGAACAAAACTCAGATAAATTTGACAAAAACTCAGATAAATTTGACAAAAATTCAGATAAACTTAACAAAAACTTAAATAAATTTTCCAAAAACATAGAGAAATATGAAAGAAGTCAGATAAATTTGAAAAAAACTCAATTAAATTTCAGAAAAATTCAGATAAATTGATAAAAATTGAAATAAATTTGACTAAATAGATAAATTTGCGTGGACTGGGTCGGCCTGACCTGACCCGACCTAGACCTAGACCAAAAGACCCAGAAAACTGGGTTTCTTCACGTTTTGGTTCTGGAATCAAAACCAGAACCAATGCTTCCTCCTTCGGCCACGGCAGGCAGGGCGCGGCAGAAATAGACAGAGCTTCTCCGGAATCTTCAGACGGCGACGGCAGGACTAATCTTTCTCAGCGACGCATAAAATCCGGCAAATCCAATAGTCATCATCATCACCGATCTGTGTGGCCCAGTGTCCAATCAACAGGCGATCACTGGAAGATTTAGATATCCGCTGGCGGGAGACGCAGGTCGGATCGTATTTGAGAACCATTGTCGCCTCCGATCAACAGTTGTGGGCGGCGGCGGAGTGCGGTCTGAGGTGTTGGAGCTTCGGCGATTTGTTCCGGCCAAGCGAGATCTCGGATCTAAACGGAGATGAGGAGACGGCGCCGTTTCGTGCGTCGGAGCTGACATCGCCGGCGCTGTGTTTGGTTGTAGATTCGGTAGTCGGACTGGTTTGGAGCGGGCACAAGGACGGGAAGATACGGTCGTGGAAGATGGAGGAGAGATCGGATGGGAGTGGATGTTTCAGAGAAGGGCTAATGTTTCAGGGAAGGGCTGAATTCAGCAATCACTACAGATGGTGCAGCGGAGGCCAGACAACGATTCCTCTTTAACTGGGTTCAAAGCACGGAGATAATGGAAGATAACTGGGTTCCGAGATGAAGTCTCGTGTTTGATGCACTGGTCTGGTTCTGATTTCAGAACAAAAACGGGATAAGAGGAAGAACGAATGAGGGAGGGGGAGGATTTGAAATTTGAAATTTCAAAATTAATGCCTAAAATGGTTGAAAGGGCATATTAGTCCTGAAAATGAGATCATGTGGGCTAAGGGACCTCTCGCTGCAAACAGTCTAGCTGTGTGGACCAGAGACCTTAATAAGTTTTTCCTTGGACTGGAGGCTGGATACATTCACTTATAGGGACCTTTCGCTAATTTTGCCGCCAATACATGAAGAAGTAGGTGTCTCTAAGTTATTAGAGGCAGGCCTAATTAAATGTTCCTTTGTTTTTAAACTGAGTACAATTCTCTCCTGAAAATTCTCTTAGAAAAAAATATTGTCCGGAAATCTCTTGGAATCAGATGATTGGGTTACCAAAGTTATATTTAGGTCCATATAGTGGGCCTAATTAAATGAGAAAGGAGCTCAAGTTTTGGAGCCAAAATAGATTTGGGTCCCCTTGGGGCACACAAGAAACTTATTGAACTGCTCTGCACCAGTTTTCTTAATTGTGTCCAGGACACAATGACAAGGCTTGAGGTAGACTTCCTTGTACCCTTGAATTCTTTACAGGGGAGTTACTCTTCCACATCCTAACAACAATTTGGTATCAGCTACCGACTTATGGAGAATCATAATTAGAATAACCATCCTTAGAATTTAAGCTATATGTCCAGGGCCTAATCCTTGTGCAAACTCTAAACTTCTGATAGTTTATAAAAATGACACCATTTTAGTCAAACCATGGCTCCATGTGCAATCACAGCCATTTGATAGTTTTATACAAATAACAGCATTTCAGTCAAACAATGCCTCCAACAACCCATATTATAACAACCCATATTATAAAAATTCAGATAAATTCATAAAAATTGAAATAAATTTGACTAAATAGATAAATTTGCGTGGACTGGGTCGGCCTGACCTGACCCGACCTAGACTTAGACCAAAAGACCCAGAGAACTGGGTTTCTTCACGTTTTGGTTATGGAATCAAAACCAGAACCAATGCTTCCTCCTTCGGCCACGGCAGGCAGGGCGCGGCAGAAATAGACAGAGCTTCTCCGGAATCTTCAGACGGCGACGGCAGGACTAATCTTTCTCAGCGACGCATAAAATCCGGCAAATCCAATAGTCATCATCATCACCGATCTGTGTGGCCCAGTGTCCAATCAACAGGCGATCACTGGAAGATTTAGATATCCGCTGCGGGAGACGCAGGTCGGATCGTATTTGAGAACCATTGTCGCCTCCGATCAACAGTTGTGGGCGGCGGCGGAGTGCGGTCTGAGGTGTTGGAGCTTCGGCGATTTGTTCCGGCCAAGCGAGATCTCGGATCTAAACGGAGATGAGGAGACGGCGCCGTTTCGTGCGTCGGAGCTGACATCGCCGGCGCTGTGTTTGGTTGTAGATTCGGTAGTCGGACTGGTTTGGAGCGGGCACAAGGACGGGAAGATACGGTCGTGGAAGATGGAGGAGAGATCGGATGGGAGTGGATGTTTCAGAGAAGGGCTAATGTTTCAGGGAAGGGCTGAATTCAGCAATCACTACAGATGGTGCAGCGGAGGCCAAACAACGATTCCTCTTTAACTGGGTTCAAAGCACGGAGATAATGGAAGATAACTGGCTTCCGAGATGAAGTCTCGTGTTTGATGCACTGGTCTGGTTCTGATTTCAAAACAAAAACGGGATAAGAGGAAGAACGAATGAGGGAGGGGGAGGATTTGAAATTTGAAATTTCAAAATTAATGCCTAAAATGGTTGAAAGGGCATATTAGTCCTGAAAATGAGATCATGTGGGCTAAGGGACCTCTCGTTGCAAATAGTCTAGCTGTGTGGACCAGAGACCTTAATAAGTTTTTCCTTGGACTGGAGGCTGGATACATTCACTTATAGGGACCTTTCGCTAATTTTTTCCGCCAATACATGAACAAGTAGGTGTCTCTAAGTTATTAGAGGCAGGCCTAATCAAATGTTCCTTTGTTTTTAAACTGAGTACAATTCTCTCCTGAAAATTCTCTTAGAAAAAAATATTGTCCGGAAATCTCTTGGAATCAGATGATTGGGTTACCAAAGTTATATTTAGGTCCATATAGTGGGCCTAATTAAATGAGAAAGGAGCTCAAGTTTTGGAGCCAAAATAGATTTGGGTCCCCTTGGGGCACACAAGAAACTTATTGAACTGCTCTGCACCAGTTTTCTTAATTGTGTCCAGGACACAATGACAAGGCTTGAGGTAGACTTCCTTGTACCCTTGAATTCTTTACAGGGGAGTTACTCTTCCACATCCTAACAACAATTTGGTATCAGCTACCGACTTATGGAGAATCATAATTAGAATAACCATCCTTAGAATTTAAGCTATATGTCCAGGGCCTAATCCTTGTGCAAACTCTAAACTTCTGATAGTTTATATAAATGACACCATTTTAGTCAAACCATGGCTCCATGTGCAATCACAGCCTTTTGATAGTTTTATACAAATAACAGCATTTCAGTCAAACAATGCCTCCAACAACCCATATTATAACAACCCATATTATAAAAATTCAGATAAATTCATAAAAATTGAAATAAATTTGACTAAATAGAAAAATTTGCGTGGACTGGGTCGGCCTGACCTGACCCGACCTAGACCTAGACCAAAAGACCTAGAAAACTGGGTTTCTTCACGTTTTGGTTCTGGAATCAAAACCAGAACCAATGCTTCCTCCTTCGGCCACGGCAGGCAGGGCGCGGCAGAAATAGACAGAGCTTCTCCGGAATCTTCAGACGGCGACGGCAGGACTAATCTTTCTCAGCGACGCATAAAATCCGGCAAATCCAGTAATCATCATCATCACCGATTTGTGTGGCCCAGTGTCCAATCAACAGGCGATCACTGGAAGATTTAGATATCCGCTCGGGAGACGCAGGTCGGATCGTATTTGAGAACCATTGTCGCCTCCGATCAACAGTTGTGGGCGGCGGCGGAGTACGGTCTGAGGTGTTGGAGCTTCGACGATTTGTTTCGGCCGAGCGAGATCTCGGATCTGAACGGAGATGAGGAGACGGCGCTGTTTCGTGAGTCGGAGCTGACATCGCCGGCGTTGTGTTTGGTTGTGGATTCGGCGGTCGGACTGGTTTGGAGCGGGCACAAGGACGGGAAAATACGGTCGTGGAAGATGGAGGAGAGATCGGATGGGAGTGGATGTTTCAGAGAAGGGCTAATGTTTCAGGGAAGGGCTGAATTCAGCAATCACTACAGATGGTGCAGCGGAGGCCAAACAACGATTCCTCTTTAACTGGGTTCAAAGCACGGAGATAATGGAAGATAACTGGGTTCCGAGATGAAGTCTCGTGTTTGATGCACTGGTCTGGTTCTGATTTCAGAACAAAAACGGGATAAGAGGAAGAACGAATGAGGGAGGGGGAGGATTTGAAATTTGAAATTTCAAAATTAATGCCTAAAATGGTTGAAAGGGCATATTAGTCCTGAAAATGAGATCATGTGGGCTAAGGGACCTCTCGCTGCAAACAGTCTAGCTGTGTGGACCAGAGACCTTAATAAGTTTTTCCTTGGACTGGAGGCTGGATACATTCACTTATAGGGACCTTTCGCTAATTTTGCCGCCAATACATGAAGAAGTAGGTGTCTCTAAGTTATTAGAGGCAGGCCTAATTAAATGTTCCTTTGTTTTTAAACTGAGTACAATTCTCTCCTGAAAATTCTCTTAGAAAAAAATATTGTCCGGAAATCTCTTGGAATCAGATGATTGGGTTACCAAAGTTATATTTAGGTCCATATAGTGGGCCTAATTAAATGAGAAAGGAGCTCAAGTTTTGGAGCCAAAATAGATTTGGGTCCCCTTGGGGCACACAAGAAACTTATTGAACTGCTCTGCACCAGTTTTCTTAATTGTGTCCAGGACACAATGACAAGGCTTGAGGTAGACTTCCTTGTACCCTTGAATTCTTTACAGGGGAGTTACTCTTCCACATCCTAACAACAATTTGGTATCAGCTACCGACTTATGGAGAATCATAATTAGAATAACCATCCTTAGAATTTAAGCTATATGTCCAGGGCCTAATCCTTGTGCAAACTCTAAACTTCTGATTGTTTATAAAAATTGATAAGTCAGACCCGAGATCCGGATTGTAATGGCGAGTCGGATCTAGTAATTTGATCCAAGCCCGATTGACCCGGTCCAGAGTGATAGGTCAGTCCGTCAGTTCCATTAAGATCCGATTCGATCCGCAGAAGTCCAGGCGCTAGCCTACGGAGAGACCGGGTTAGGGCAGCCACGTTGCTTTGGAAACGGTTCCGCTCCTACCAGGTCCTCGGAGAGATATCTCGTCCAGCGCCAAGGCAGTTCCTCACCTGCCTCGTCCAGCGCGAAGGCAGTTCGAGGGTTCCAAGGGCGAACGTTGTAGCCCGTCTTAGGGCTGACACTATAAATCAAGAGCCCTACCAGCACATGGGGGCATCTAAGATTTTCCCATTCACTTCGACTCTTGTATCCTTCTCGTTTGTAACCTGAAATCATTGAGGAAGTAAAACATCACAGGCAATCTCTGCCTTTCATCAGTGGACGTAGGTCAGTTTGACCGAACCACTATAATATCTTCTCTCTTCTTTAATTATCGCATTTATTGCATTTATTACCTCGACCGGTGGTGTCCGAAACACAATTTTGGCATCATCAGTTTGGCGCCGTCTGTGGGAAACGAACAAAAGTTCTCATCCTATTTTAAAAATCATGGTGATCAGCACAAGATCCGTAAGACGAGAAGACAATCCCGTCCAAGCTGCAGGTCCGGGTCCTTCTAGGCGCCCAGACTCCCCTACCCAGGGAAACAATGGTCCTCCACCGGGTAACCCTTCTCCGAATACTCTCGCCCCTGCGCCGACTCCTCAGCAGATGTTGGAAACCATGCAACAGCTGTTGGCCCAAAACCAACAAATCTTGCAACTCGTGCTTGCAGGACAAGGAGGAGTTCAGCTTGGAGGAGCACTCCAGGGTGGAGCACCGTTTGGTGAAATGCAACAAGAGGTGCCAATCCCGAGGCAGGCTCCACGGCAACCAACCCCTCACCCGGGCGCCCATCCCCCGGGCGCCCATCTCCCAGGCGCCCAGGATGGAGCACCTTTCCCGGGCGCCCATCTCCCGGGCGCCCAGGATAGAGCACCTCTCCCGGGCGCCCGTCTCCCAGGCGCCCAAGAGGGAGCAGCACTACACCAGGGCGCCCATACTCTCGGCGCCCAGAGAAGAGCACTTCACTTGGGCGCCCCTCATCATAGCGCCCAAGGTCGAGGAGCACATCATGGCCCCCATGGCCGAGGAGCACATCTGAGTTTCCATGGGCACGAAGTTCCTCCACCCCCTGGTGGAGCCCATGGAGGAGTACCACCTCAACCCTTCCATCAGGACGAGCAGGACTCTCACTTCCAAGAAGGTGGAAGTGAGAATCACTGCATCGAAGATGAAAGTTATTTCCCCGGTCCATCCAGGGAGCTTCACAATCACTGGGAGGAAAAAATCAAAGAGATGCAGGATCAACTGGGCGATGTCTTCAATGCAATGAAGGCCCAGGCACCGGAGACTGTGGATTATCTAGTCGGGCGGACGGATACACCGTTCAAACCCGATATAGTACATTACCCACTTCCAAGGAAGTTCAAAATGCCATCCATGGAAACCTTCGACGGAAGGAAGGATCCATTGGATCACTTGGAGACATATAAAACCAGGATGCAGCTGCATAATATCCCCGACGAAATTATGTGCAGGGCGTTCCCCACCACTTTGAAAGGCTCCGCTCGGCAATGGTTTGCTAATCTCCCCCTGCATCCATCGCCACATTTGGAGAATTGAGCAAATCCTTCGTCTCGCACTTCATTGGAGGACGTAGGCACCAGAAGCCCGCCACACACCTGCTCAGCATAAAGCAGGATAAAACTGAAAGTCTCAGGAGCTACCTCACTCGTTTTAACGAGGAGGTACTTCAGGTCGAAGAGCCCGATGACAAGGTATCCATGACCGCATTCCTAGGAGGACTTCGTTCATCAAGTTTCCTCTTTTCAGTAATGAAGCGTCCTCCGAAGAGCTTCCCGGAGTTGCTGGCGAAGGCCCGAAAGTACATGAACGCTGAAGATATTACCAGGGCCAGGCGAGGAGAGTCCTCAAAATCAGTGGACAAAGGAAAGGAGCGGGAAAGGGAGGAAAAGAAAGAAACTAGCAACAAGCGAAGCAGGACCGAGAGGGTACCCGCCAGAGACAGACTCGGTCCTACTCCGCAAAAAGATAGGCGAGTGTTTACTCCCCTCAATGCCACCGTTGAACACATCCTGTTCCAAGTACGGGATGATCCTGCAATAAAATGGCCGGGGAAGATGAAGTCCCCTCCTAACCGCAGGAACCCGAACAAGTACTGTCGCTTCCATCGCGACCATGGCCACGACACGGATGACTGCTATGACCTCAAGAGCCAGATCGAGGATCTCATTCAGCATGGTCACCTACGCCGATATGTTGCTGGCAGGGGGCAAGCACTACCTCCACCACCGCCCCAGCATCCAGAGGACCAGCAGCCGATCGGTGAGATCAGGACGGTCGCGGGAGGACTAGCGGAGTGTGTGGAGTCACACTCTGCCATGAAAGCTCATGTTAGGAAGGCCAGACATCCAGATGATGAAGCACGCCCGTCCAAGGCGTCCAGGCACGGAGCTACCGACGAAATCATATCCTTCTCGGATAAGGATTTGGAAGGGATCCAGCACCCCCATGATGACCCTCTAGTGCTAACCATGACGGTCGCCAATTTCCGGGTGCGTAGGATCTTGGTGGATAGCGGCAGCTCCGCAGATATTCTTTTCTCAGGAGCTTATGACGAACTGAAGCTGGGCCGAGAGAGGCTGCAGCCTGTCAAAGGCCCTCTTATCGGATTTTCAGGGGAGAAAGTATATCCCCTAGGGGCAATTACTCTACCGGTCACAGCGGGTACAGCACCCCGAAGCTCCACTATCATGGTCAACTTCCTGGTAATAGACTGCCCCTCAGCCTATAATATCATTTTAGGGCGACCAGCTCTTAATGCCTTAAGAGCCGCTCTCTCCACCTACCATCTCATCCTCCGATTCCCAACCCTGAATGGAATCGGGGAAGTAAGAGGGGATCAGGTAGCAGCTAGGGAATGCTACGTCTCCTCAATGAGGGCCAAGAAAGCGCAGGAGGCGTTGCAAGTTGAAATCTTGGACCCGAGGGACGACACCACCATAGAAAGAGGAGAACCAGTTGAAGCACTTACATCTGTCGTCTTAAATAAGGACCTTCCTGACAGAAGAGTGTACATTGGCTCTTCTCTTCCTGAAGATTTGGTCTGGAAGCTGACAAATTTTCTGCGGAATAACATGGATATCTTCGCATGGTCACATGCGGATCTCGAAGGCATTAATTCCGATGTCGCCACTCACCACCTCAATGTCGACCCTCGCCACAAGCCTGTTCGACAAAAGCTAAGGGGCGCCTCCACTGCAAGGGCCCAAGCAATGGACATTGAGGTCGGAAAACTAATAGAAAGCGGGGCTGTCAGGGAAGTAACATACCCTGAATGGCTCTCAAATGTTGTGATGGTGACAAAGGCGAATGGAAAGTGGCGTCTATGTGTGGACTTCACCGAACTTAACAAAGCATGCCCAAAGGACTGCTATCCGTTGCCGAGGATTGATCTCCTCATTGATGCCACAGCAGGACATGAACTCCTCTCCTTCCTGGATGCCTACTCTGGATACAACCAGATTAACATGCACCCCCCAGATCAAGAAAAGACATCGTTCATCACCCCGAGAGGAACCTATTGTTACAGGGTTATGCCTTTCGGGTTGAAAAATGCGGGCGCAACCTACCAACGCCTGGTGAACAAAATGTTTCACTCCCAGATCGGGCGAACCATGGAGGTTTATGTGGACGACATGTTAGTAAAGAGCCTTGCTGCCAAAGATCACATCGACCATCTCCAAGAAACTTTCGACCTTCTCCGCCTCTACCGTATGAAGTTGAATCCGGAGAAGTGTGCCTTTGGCGTTGGATCGGGAAAGTTCTTGGGCTTCATGGTCGACCAAAGGGGAATAGAGGCGAACCCTGATAAAATTAAAGCTATACTGGACATGAAGCCACCCACTTCCACCAAGGAGCTGCAGCGCCTCAATGGAAGAGTTGCAGCACTCAACAGATTTGTTTCCAAATCTGCTGACAAATGCTTGCCTTTTTTCAAACTCCTCCGAAAAGCTTTTGAATGGGGACCCGAGGCTGAGGAAGCATTCCAGAAGCTTAAAGGCTATTTAGCCGCTCCTCCCCTTCTTTCACATGCCACACCAGGCGAGGTGTTATACTTGTATCTTTCCGCTTCCCCCTCAGTAGTCAGCTCGGTTCTCATTAGAAATCACGATGGCGTGCAAAAACCCATCTATTATGTAAGCAGAGCATACCGGGGAGCAGAGTCCAGGTACTCTGATTTGGAAAAGCTGGCGCTTGCCCTCATCTCAACGGCAAGGCGTCTACGACACTACTTTCAGAGCCATTCAATTGTCGTAATTACTGATCAGCCCCTAAAAAGAATAATGGGGAAGCCGGATATATCCGGGAGACTGGTCAAATGGGCAGTAGAACTAGGTGAGTTCGATGTCCAGTACCAGCCGAGAGCAGCAATCAAAGCACAAGCCCTAGCCGACTTTGTAGCTGAGTTCACATACGCTGAGGAGAATATGAATGGGTCTAGTAGTGTGTCACCATCAAGCCCCGGCGCGCAAGTAAATCTGCCACCCACGGAAGATAACCCTTGTGGCACACAGGGCTCTCAGAATCATCCTGATCAAGAGACCACGGGCGGCCATGGTACACTGGGCGCCCAAGTTCCCCTAGGCGCCCAAGTTCCCCCAAGCGCCCAAGGCCACATGGGCGCCCAGCTTGTCTCTGGCGCCCAAGGCCTCTTGGGCGCCCAGGCCTCCTCCACCTTGGGCGCCCTAACCCCCTCTACCTTGGGCGCCCAGACCTCCTCCATTTTGGGCGCCCTAACCCCCTCTACCTTGGGCGCCCAGAACTCCTCCTCTACCTCGGGCGCCCAGACCTCCTCCTCTACCTCGGGCGCCCAGGCCTCCTCCACCAGCATTGGCGACCTGCCTATCCCTGGCACCCTGGTTTTCCCCTCAGATCCAGGTGCCCAACCTGTTCCAGGCACCCCCGCTTCTCAGAAAGCCAAAAAACCTCACCCAAGCAATCAGCCTCCCTCGCCACTTTGGAGACTATATGTTGATGGCTCAGCAACAAATGAAGGAAGTGGAGCTGGCTTCATTTTAATCAGCCCTGACGGTACGCCAATCAAGTACGCGGTGAAGCTCCACTTCATTGCCTCTAACAATGAAGCAGAATATGAGGCCCTCCTCTCTGGACTGAGATTGGCGATTGAAATGGACGCCCAATCCTTAACCACCTACAGTGATTCAAAATTGGTGGTAAATCAAGTAAATGGCGAGTTCGAGGCAAAAGAGGCCAGAATGCAGGACTACCTCGCCATGGTAAAGAAATTGATTCCTCATTTCCAAAGCTTCCAGATCTGTCACATCCCTAGAGGGGATAACATGGCTGCAGATGCACTCGCCAAACTCGCCTCGTCACTAGAAGCCTCATCCGCCGAACCAACACTCATTGGGCACCAGTTAGAACCGAGCAAGTTAGATGTAGCAATTACAAACATCAACTGTGCAACGGATGAATCGAACTGGATGACCCCAATAACGGCATACCTCCAAGAGGGTACAGAAACGGATGATCCCCTTGAGGCGAAAAAACTCCGGGTGAGAGCTTCCAAGTACATTCTATTACAAGATACTCTCTACAAAAAGGGCTATTGCTTACCTTTGCTGCGCTGCCTATCGCCTGAGGATGCTGACTACACCCTTCGTGAAATTCACGAAGGAATCTGCGGAAATCATTCTGGAGGTCGATCCCTGTCCCACAAAGCACTCAGGCAAGGATTCTTTTGGCCCACCATGGTGAAGGACGCCAAAGAATTTGCTAGAAAGTGCGACAAGTGCCAACGCTTCGCCACCGTGCCAAGGCAACCACCAGAGGAGTTGACACCAATTCTGAGCCCATGGCCTTTCTCCAAATGGGGCATTGATATCTTGGGCCCTCTTCCGTTAAGCAGAGGACAATGTAAGTTTGTAGTCATAGCCATTGACTACTTCACAAAATGGGCGGAGGCAGAACCCTTAGCAAAAATAACAGACTCAAAAGTAAAAGACTTCGTCTGGAGAAACCTAGTCTGTCGCTTTGGGATACCTCACGCCATCGTTAGTGACAATGGCAAGCAATTTGATAACAAACTGTTCAACAAGTTCTGCTCTGACCTCCAGATAAAGCAGCCTCATTCCAGTCCGGCACACCCACAATCAAATGGACAGGCAGAAGTTATGGTGCGAACAGTCCTTCGCAATCTAAAGACGAGACTCGACAGAGCAAAAGGTCTTTGGGTCGACGAGCTCCCAGGGGTATTATGGGCATATAGAACTACACCAAGAACTGCTACCGGGGAAACCCCTTTCTCTCTCGCATTTGGGACCGAGGCAGTTATCCCTGTCGAGATAGGGGTCTACTCCTTAAGAGTTCATCTACATGACCCCGCTACCAACGACGAAGGACTCCGCATCAACCTCGACTTGATAGAGGAGGCAAGGGAGATGGCTATAGTCCGCAACGCGGAGTACAAGCGGCGCATGGCAAAATACTACAACTCGAGGGTGAAGCCTCGTTCTTTTCAAATGGGAGACTTAGTCCGAAAAAAGGTCATCCTCGCCACAAAGGACTCTCGCGAAGGAAAACTAGGACCAAACTGGGAAGGGCCATACCTCATTACAGAAGTAGTAAGGCCAGGCACCTACAGAATCCAAAATTCTGACGGGAAAGTCTTACTCCATCCATGGAACGCAGAGCACTTGAAGAGGTACTATCAGTAGCATTATTTGGGAATCAGAGTAGTAAATGTACGGGGCCCAAGTTTTGATATTTGTTTTTTAAGTTGACATATTGCAATGAGTAATGGATGAATAAAACATTCTTTATTTTGCGAAAAATGTATTCTTGTATTTACATTGAAACAGTTAGGCCATCAACTGCCTTTCTAAAAAAAAATGCAACAACTAAGGCACCCTGATACACCCTGATACTAATCGCTCTCATCGCTATCTCCACCATCCTCGCCATCGTCCTCCGAATCGTCCTCAACATCGTCGGAACTCCCAGTACCATCATCAGGCGCCTCAGTCGGCACGAAGCCTGAGAAATCAATATTTGGAAAGGCAATAGAGATCTTCCCTCGGAGCTCCTCATAGCCGTCAATAAAGGCATCGGCAATACCATCCACTAAGTCCTGCTCAGCCTGAGAAGCTCTCTCATGTGTAGCCCTAATCTCTGTCTCCAAGGCTGCCTCTCTGAGCGAAGCCCTCTCGCGGGCCTTCACAAGCTCAGCCTCATTGAGCGAAGCCCTCTCGTGGGCCTTCAGAAGCTCACCCTCACTGAGCAAGACCCTCTCACGGGCCTTCGCAAGCTCAGCCTCTACATCCATCGTCCTCTTCTGGGCTGCTAAAAGCTCGGTCTCAAACATGGTGGCTCTCTTGCAAGCCGCAGTAAGGTCAACCTGGGAAGCCCTTCCAGCAGCTTCAAGGGCAGAAATCCTTCCTTGAGCAGCAGAGAGCTCCTTCCGCATACTCTCTTTTTCCTGTTTCAGCCGACTGAGAGATTGGGCCCTGGAAAACAAGACGACCGATGCAGTGGAAGCCTGAAACAATAAGAGACAAAGAAAAATGAGAGAGTACGCAGAAAATGAAGGTATGGAGAAGGGGAACGGTAAACTTTTACCTGAACTAAACCTTCTAGGAATGAATCTATAACCGCCTCTGAGCCCAAAGAATTAACTTGTGCAACCTGAGGACTCGACACAAATCTCCAGAGCCTTTCCCGGATCGTCGATGGATTATCAGGCATGGGACCAGACCGAGTTGATGCCCCCGTTGAAGTTCCCAAAGGTGGAGGACACGAACCAGGGGCAGAATGAGGTGTAACTGGGGAAGAATGATCCTGAGTGACAGGTCGAATAGACGCTACTGGTGGCCTCGCTGAAGAAGTGGGTTGGAGAGAACTCGCCTTGATAGTCAAGGGTGGAGAATTCCCCTTTGAATCGTCTACCCTCGCTATAAAAGGAGGGGTATTTCTCTTAGAAAAGCGAGCTCCAATCGCCTCCCTGCTTACCACTGCAGAAACACAAATGTCATTTAAAAAAAAAATAAAAATGGCGTTTGTGGTCAAAGCCAATTGAACTACCTTTTCTCTTGGAAGAGGAAGTCCCTGAAGAGGGTCCACCAGTCCTACTATTCTCTTTGGAGAGGAGATCGCAAAAATCTTTATTGGGATAATTTTTTATATCCTGTAGTTTCCGCTCCTGATCCGAAGAAAGCACGGGGGACTCTGCGGAAAACAAGAAGAAATGAGCATAGGGATGCTTTAAAATTAAAATTACCGGAAAACATGGTCGATGAATACCTAATCTTTTAGCGTCAGCCCATCGTACTGGCACCAATGCTCGATCCGTCTCAGAGGCCCACTCTCCGCCAATGAAAAAGAAGCGTGACTTCCAACTATGGCAATTTGAGCGTAGGCCTGTGATCAGCTTGCCGCCCCTGGGGGAAAGATAGTACCATCCCCTGTTAGGGGCTGGAGACTCGGTCAGGCTATAAGCAGCATGGAACTCTACAGGAGAAGCATCCTCTCTGTGTAACTGTCTCCATAATGCTAGAAAGCCAATGAGAACTCTCCACCCATTGGGCACTAACCGCCCCGGCGTCAGTGAAAAATAATGGAGAATGCGGCAAACGGCTGACGACAGGGGGAGTCTCAATCCTGCTTCAAGCATCTCCTCGTAGATGGCGATGTCACCAGATGAGACATCACTAGCCGGCTCGTCCGTTTCAACACGCCGGCACATAACGGTGGGAGGAATGCGATAAGATACTGTGATCTTGAAAATATCATCATCGGTGTTGAGTACACTATAAATGGTACTCACTTTGGATCCATCACCTTCCACAACTACTTTTCCTTGATATCTTTTCCGGCGACGCAATGTATCCCGCGCTGTTGGGGCGACTGTCACCTTGTTTCGAGCTGCCGAGACTAAGGCGACACCCGATCTTGATCCTCCTAAGCCCGGAAGGCCGGCAACATCCATGCCCACCACAGCAGCCTTGTCGCCCGTCGCCACCACGCCCGCAGCGCCCGCGGCGCCCAGCGGCGGGGCGCCCACCACGCCTGCAGCGCCCGCGGCGCCCAGCGGCGGGGCGCCCACCACGGCGGCCTCGCGCCTATCACCACGCCCGCAGCGCCCGCGCCCAACGGCGGGGCGCCCACCACGGCGGCCTCACCGCTTGTCACCATGCCCGCAGCGCCCACGGCGCCCTCGCCACCTGTCGCCACCACGACTGCAGCGCCCGCAACGCCCGCGCCCAACGGCGGGGCGCCCACCACGGCGGCCTCACCGCCTGTCACCATCCCGCCGCGCACACGGTGCCCTCGCCGCCTGTCGCCACCACGACTGCAGCGCCCGCGGCGCCCCGCAGCGGCGGGGCGCCCACCACCGCGGCCACGCCACCTATCGCCACAAGGCCCGGCGATCCAGCGACAGCCGACGTCACGCCGTCGCCCGTGCACGGCGGGGCGACGCCCATCCGCGCCAGATGGGCAGGCGTCGCCACCTCGCCCGTCAATCCAGCACCGCCCCGCAGCGGCGGGGCGCCCACTACTGCGGCCACGCCGCCGCCCGAGGTGTTCATCGCGGTGGCGGCCTCCTCGTCGCCCATTGCGCCTTGATCTGATCTACTCTCGCCACTGCCTCTCTTGCTGCCTATAGCCATCTTCTCTCCAATGGTTTTTTGCAAAAACTAGTTTCTCTTTTGAAGACAACTCTAGGGCTTATTTATAGCTTGAGTTTCTAAAGAGGAGTGGCCCAAGCCGGAAGGACTCTCCGAAGCACCTATCTACACTAACTAACAAGGTTAGAGAAAAAAAGAAAAGACTTAGTAAGGAGATGAGATTGGAATTTTTCCAATGCCCCCTTTCAAAAATTATTTGGGCACGGGGCATTGAGGGGCAAATGATAAGTCAAACCCGAGATCCGGATTGTAATGGCGAGTCGGATCTAGTAATTCGATCCAAGCCCGAGTGACCCGGTCCAGAGTGATAGGTCAGTCCGTCAGTTCCATTAAGATCCGATTCGATCCGCAGAAGTCCAGGCGCTAGCCCACGGAGAGACCGGGTCAGGGCAGCCACGTTGCTTTGGAAACGGTTCCGCTCCTACCAGGTCCTCGGAGAGATATCTCGTCCAGCGCCAAGGCAGTTCCTCACCTGCCTCGTCCAGCGCGAAGGCAGTTCCTCACCTGCCTCGTCCAGCGCAAAGGCAGTTCGAGGGTTCCAAGGGCGAACGTTGCAGCCCGTCTTAGGGCTGACACTATAAATCAAGAGCCCTACCAGCACATGGGGGCATCTAAGATTTTCCCATTCACTTCGACTCTTGTATTCTTCTCGTTTGTAACCTGAAATCATTGAGAAAGTAAAACATCACAGGCAATCCCTGCCTTTCATCAGTGGACGTAGGTCAATTTGACCGAACCACTATAATCTCTTCTCTCTTCTTTAATTATCGCATTTATTGTATTTATTACCTCGACCGGTGGTATCCGAAACACAATTTTGGCATCATAAAAAATGACACCATTTTAGTCAAACCATGGCTCCATGTGCAATCACAGCCATTTGATAGTTTTATAAAAATAACAGCATTTCAGTCAAATAATATGCCTCCAACAACCCATATTATAGCCCCCCTCTCTCTCTAAACCACTGAGGAAGGTTTTGCATTTTTAATGGGCTTGAGAGTCCTCCGTCAGTTTAGCTAGTAGGTCCTACTTATGGCAGATGACTACAGAAGGTATCATCTAGATGGTGAAATCCTAACCATTTTATTATTCAGCCTTCAATGGAGACCATTGACTACTATGGTTTTCAATGATCAATTTGAAAGCAGTCAGTATGAAGAACAGGATTGCTGACCCTTGTGACATTTGTTTAAATTGTCATAACTTCAAGTCCCATCAATCTGATGGACGTAGGGCCTCATCATGGATTGGCCAAGAAAGGAATATACTGTAGGTGTATAAGGTTGTGGAAGTTTGCATCTTTCTATCAGTCTGCCTGCTACAACTAGGTTAACTGACATATCAAGTAGGATTAAAAAACCATGTGGAATTCAGAGACTGTTTGCTAGAGTTTGACTCCATTTGTATCACTCCTTATGATAGAAAGGCTAGGATGGAAACCTTGATCATGAAACACACCTTACACCACAACAAACAGAAGAGATATCCGAGAGCATTCTCTTTCCCTTAGATCTCTACTTGTTAATCTTATCCCTGCTTTGATACAGAGCCCAAACAGAGCTGGTAGGGGTGCTATTAGGCCGGACCACCCTGAACATAACGCAAGCCTGGCCTGCAGTGGGCTGGATTTACGCTCTGATTTTAAGCCTGAAGGTTGTGCTTGGGCCTAGTTCTCTGGCTCGGTAGTTAAATGGGCCTGTTCTAGACCAATATATGCTTAAAGGTTGGCCCCAGACAAATATACTTAACATTGTACGTTTGGCATTTTACTTTTAAAATAAAGTGGAGTGAAGTGAAATTAAAAGTATGAATAAAATATGTAGTGGATAATGATGGTATTTTATTTTTAGTTGTTTGTGATGGAATATTGTTGACTTTTGGTATGGGAAATGAAGTTTTTTTGTCTTTTAGTCAATAAATGTAGTTGCTTTTTTACTTTTGTTGAAAAAGTTGGAGGGAATTTTGGTAAAAAGTGATTTTGATTTGATGTGTAAGATGACTTAACTTGACTTGACTTTACTCGTAAAATTACCAAACGTGCCCAAAATTACCAAAAAGGCCTTTATTATACAAAATGAGTTGGGCCTAGGCGTAACTTCTAATTTATGGATTTAATCTAGGCTTCAATATGAGGCCCGATAACTAAATGGGCCAGGCTTTGCAAGCTTTTGCTTCTTTGGAAGGGGTTGTGCATGAGTCCCCTTATATTATGGTTCCTCATAGGTAGGCCCAACCTGGGACCAACCTACGCCCGGGCCACTTTGGACTGGACTTTGACCTTATGTTTTATTAATTGGTCAAGCGTGGATCTAAAAGGGACCAATTTGTAATTTGGGCTTAGCTTTTTTTTTTTTTTTTTTTTTTTGTAAACAAACAAACAGTGCTTGTAGTTTTATTGACTCATTTGCTCAAACTACTGAATTAAAAGCCAAACCTGGCTCTTCTTGATTGACTAAATGAGTGGGCTCAGACTTGACATGTTTAAGGTTGAACTTATGCCTCGTATCAGGCTTAAGTTTATATGAGCATGAGTTTTAAATGTCTAGCTGGGCCAAGTTGTGTCTTTGGTTGTCCCAACCCGACCCATCTTATATTCGGAGTCGCAATTTCTTCTAATTTTAGTCGTGTTATGTGAGTAAAATGTTCACAAACGCTGGAGACATATCTAGATCTGGATTTCACGCACTTATAGTCTTAACGTACAGTGCGCAATGTGCAAGATTTTATCATTATGTGATTCATAAAGATCCCTTATTCCATGATGTCCTTTCTCTCTCCTTCTTACAAAACAAATACAAACATTACTTTACCATTAATTTTACTTTACCAGTGGATGTGATATTTACCTTACTTTTTAACATACAGGCAAACAAACATGCATGCCCTAAATTTAAAGGTCTTGGTGAGCAGTGTTCAGATTGAAGTCAAAAGGCAATGAAGAAAAAACTTGGGAGTTGGGATAGCAAGATTTTAAGCAGGAAACCAAACGACCCACGGAGAGTCATACAACTATTAATGAGTGCATCAATGTGGTTGGCGCATTTTATCATTGACCACCTATATTGCCACCGCCAAATCAATAAGCCAATGAGATCTTTTGTGCAATAACCCCCTTAATTTGGACCATCACATCAACTTTAGTAGGATCATTTCACTTTTTTATAGACAAAAAAAATTGAACAATCCAATCGAGTGCTGATCTGTAGATTAACTGAAACCAGTGAGTTGGTCGTGACGATGGAACTCCACTGCTCTTTAACTCTTAGCCACTGATCAATTCCTACCACCACCAAAGGGTAGTTTCTTAAATTTCTCAGCAATTTCAGTGATAGGTAGAGTTGGATCCATCCAACGTACATCCCTATTTGAGATATTCCATAGATTTTGCCCTATTAATCTAAAGCTGACATTCGCCCCTCAATTATTGAAGTTCAACAGGTCCTATAAAACTGTCCATACAATATCCAATGACGATATAAAATTGCACATATTGCACTATGTGGTTTTGTAGAGCCATCCGATATCATACATATTGCACTATGTGATATCTTATACTCATAGGATATCACAGCTTTTATCTACGAATAACTTTGCGAGAAATATTTGAACTTTAACGATTATGGGGTAAATTTTAAACTTAAGAGTAGCCGGTCAAAATCCAAAAAAGCCCAAAAAATTATTTTCTTTTATATTCTTACATGGAGGGACCTACTTTGACTAGTTAACATATGAATGTTAGTTTTTATGAATAATGAGAAAAGTATTTTTTATTTAAATTTAGCAAATTTCACTAGCTGAAGTTACAATAATTGGCCCATCAGAATATCAGATGGATGATGAGTTGATGACCAAGCAAGGCAAGGTGGTAAAAACGCTCACAGTTAGATTAAGAGAATAGGCAATATCACCCCATTCAAACGATCCCAACATTTGGTTTTATATCCTCAAAGTTTTCGTGGTAAAATTATCTTCTTTTTCTTTTTAACTCAAAGGATAAGTTACTTAAATTTCTTTATTGGTAATTACATCGATAAAAAAATATTAAAAAGATGGATTGTCTAATTACTTTTTGTCCTGGTTAACCATTAGTTTGAGAAGTTGGAAAAATATAAGTTCTGTTTTATATATATATATAAAATAAAAATAATAACTAAACAAATTTCTTCTTCTTTGATACCCAACGCCAATGAGACATCATGGGTCCTGATAGATGAAGCTGACATGATAGGCGACGCTGGAACAAGAGTTGAGAAATTAGTGTTCCCACATGTGTGTGATCAGTATGATTGTGCACAAGGAAAGAAGGCAAGGCCCAAGGGCCACAAGGAGTAGTCGATCATGATAATGTAAGCAACCTTATTCAAAGAAATCGGCAGGGGGATCAGTTCCAGTGAAGTTATTTGGACCTAGTCCTCCCCTTTAACAAAAAGTAATGGATGTGGCATGAGAGACGACTCTCAGCCTCCTAAATTGCAACTTGCATCATATTCAAGTCAACTCACGCATTCATATTAGTAAAATAATGCAGACCCATGTCGTCTCTATGCATGTTCTTCACTTCTTCTCACTCTACTTGTACACATTGACCCAACTGCCTTGCCTTGCCTTGCCTTTAACTTAAAAAAGAGAACATCCATAGATAATCAAACAATACAAAGAAAATGGTTTGGTTTGGCCTTCTAGACTTTCCAAGGTTCCAAGAAATGTAAAGAACAACTCATAGTATATCAAGGATATATAAATGAAGGATGTCCTTCCCAAGACCTAGTCGTTATGGTAACCCACACGTGGAGGGTAGTGATTGTTCCATTTTAGGTCCATCTCATTTGCTTGGAATGTAGACCCTTGAGCCATAATATATTGGTCCATACCTGATCCTGATTGTGATGCTCATGGGTCCAACAGGACCAACACCTTTATGGGCTACCTACTTGCACCTGTTCAATAAATGGTTTGTATAAATAGGTTTAGGTATCAGTACCGAATCCATTTCGATCTGTTAAAATATCCACATTAATTTTTAACTCAAAAACTGGAAAATAAGAGTATGGAGACAGTAAAATCATTCATTCTAGGATGTAGATATTGTAATAATATGAAATCCGATTTCTCTTAAGCTTTAACTTAGAGAAATTTTGAGTTAAAAGAATGAAACTCCATAGTGGAGTCTACCTATCAGAGTCAGAAGCATTCAAAATAAAAACCCTAGTTTATGGGGATCCTAAAGTTTTAGGTCCATTCAAATTGGTGACATTCAAATTGGTGACGAAGGCTCTAATCATCATCAACTATTTAATCAGCAGCCAGTAAATTTTTACCGTCCAAAACGAGCACACAATCCATCCCACGGTCCAATTCATTTAAATAAGTGTTGAAGCTGGAGGTCCCTATTTTATGATCCACTCGGATGAATCACCATTTGGAACCCATTAGGTATTTTTTTCATTTGAGTTTGTTCTATCATTGGAATGATTGTTCGATAAATAAATATATATATGATAAACATGATCTTATGCATATTCATTCTAATGTTTTCATCGTGAAGCTAATCCAACGGTGGAATAAATTTAGATTGATATAAAATTTCAGAATATCCCACAACGTGGAGTGAGTTTATTCGGAACGATTAATATATCAATAAGTGGGGCTTACTGTGCAGATCCAATAGCTGAGGAGGTTAAATACTATGGTGATATTTTAAAATATAGTAGGTATTTTTGTGAGAAGGAATGGGACCCATGAAGTCCCCCAACTACACAACATCACAACCGTACAGTGCCGTCAGTTGAGGTGTGTGCCTCATCACCAACGTTGTTAGCTGTTGACACGTGGAACCCACTACAAAAGTGGACCACTTACAATCTCCGCCACACCACGCACTTGATGGGACCCACATCACGAACGGCTCACACCATTCCATAACCGCTTCTATCCATTTTGAGTGGGCCCACCATTTTCACATTTGATCACGCGTGGCCACAAAACTCGAACCAAGGTGGGCCACCTAACCCAATCGAAGTGGTTTTTAATATATCCGAGTCCACCTCGACCCAAACCACATAAGCTAGTGGATAATCCACTCGTGTCGGTCCTGTAAACCAGACAACCGCCTACAGCCGGTCACCTCCCTCTCTATATATCGCCCTCTCCCCCCTCCCCCACCTCAACCTTTCCAACTTTTCCATTCCAGAGCTTCAACTCGATCGAGTAAACCGAACATGGGCGGGTTAACTCGTACCCACGACACAGCGATCGAACTCGCCCGACTCATGAGGAAACTCGAGCGGCGATTAAAGGCGCTCTTCATCCAGGCCGGCCGAGTTTCGAGAAAGATCGGGAGCAGCGAGGCGAGTAGTTCGAGACTCGGGGCGAGGACTCCGCTCTCCTCGCCGAGGCAGCTCTTCAGAACACTCGGCAACAAGGCAGCGCCTTTGCTGCACAGGAAAAAGATCGCTGAGGAGGAGAAACAGGATTCCTCTGGGGCTGGGGGAGTATGGCAGAGGGACATCTTGATGGGGGAGAAATGTCAGCCGTTGGATTTCTCCGGGGCCATTTACTATGATAACCAAGGTAAGCCGCTTACGGGGCTTCCTCCAAGGTCGCCACGTGGCGGGGGGAGCCCGATGATGCAGAGCTTCTCTTTCCCGGTGCCTTTGGCTCAGAAGAGCGGGTAATGGGTTGGGTTGGGTTTGGGTCGGGTCGGGTCGTGTCGTTATTGTGAAGGTTTTACTGGTTCTCGTTTTGTTTTGGGAATTTTATATTTTCACCCTCGGAGTTTTTCTGATCGAATCGTTTTTTACGATGAAATTGCGTTTTGTGGGTGGGAAAATCATCAGGAGTCATAAGACTGCAACTTCCTAGTCATCTAGAACTTATGGTGTAAAAAAATATATATATATATATATATATATGGATATTGGAGGTGGTCTTACAATTCGAAATGCGCACTTGAATATTTCAATCCCCTTGTCCATGACCAATAGGATTTCACGGTGGCCCCAATAGACGGTCCTTACAGTAAATGGTAAGGACGGACCGCCTCATAGAAAGCTTGGATTTGTAAGAGGGTCAAGGAAACTGAATTTTCTCCATATGGAGGAAGGCAGTTAACCATATGCTTAAATTTTACGCTTGATAGAGTTTTTGGTGTTGGTATTTGTTGATTGGGCATAAGGATTTAGGCCATATTTGGCATCTTAATTTCTAACATCCATGTGCCTAAATATCTAATAGGGGTCCCATTTGTCCTTTAGTTGTTTTTTTTTTTTTTTTTTTTTTTTTTTTTTTTTTGAAGAGCTATGTTGGAATAAGAGTAGAAATGCTAAACAATGCATTTAAGTGATTACATTTGAATGGGCCCCAATTGATGGATGTGTATGCACCTTAATTGGAATATCTTGTTTTCCAACTTGACCGGAAAGCTTTGACTATTTTTCTCATGAATTTCTCCTTTTTCCCTTAAATCTCTTGCCCTTGATCTGTCTTCATTCATTGATTCAAAATTGAAAATTCAGTCAATCCTTGATTAAGGGGCTCTAGTCCCCCATTTAATTAAAGAGAGGATGAGTAAAAGCGGGAGAAGGAAGAAAGGGAAAGAGATGGGAACTATTTGAAGAAACTTTGTTTCTTATTTAATCTATAATCATCATTTTTCATGACTGTTCATCCTTGCCCTAGGATCCTTTGGAGTTAAAGTGGATGGTATGGATCTCTAATTTAGCAGATTTCCACAACGAATTTAGGAGCTGGGTGTGACACTTAGGTGCCAACACAACTCAATCATGAGTGTATTGGCTCTCTATACCTTATTTGTTTATATTAGAATACATAGATTGGTTAAAAATAAAGATCAAAAGGTGAATTTTTAAAAGTGAGCATCATCAAATAACATCTTCTTTTTATTTTATTTTTCGGTGCAGATTTCCTCATAAGGAAAATGTTGTTTGATGTCATTTTTTAGAAATTCAACTTTAGTTTTTATTGTGAATAATTCTATATATCTATTCAATTTCTATGTATTGTAATGCAAACCTATGCTTTTTATATACGATTTCTTTTTTACATAATTGACACTCAAATGAGAGTCTCCCCATTGGGCCATTGCTTCTAAACCTATAAAGTACTGGACAGTTTTAAGATCAAAAGTCACCAAAAGAAATGTTTTAATTTTTAAAAGTTTTAGTTATCTGATCTAGAGCTATGAAATGCATGGTACGATCTCATCTTATAGCTTTAGATGAGACGCCTAAAAATATAAAAGCTCAGTAATTTTTTGGATGACTAATAAATTCAAAGCCCCTCTTACATCCGACGGATGTATATGGGGGCACACAAACGCTTCCACTAGTAATATTTTGGAAGGTTTAGTTTGCGATTGCAACTTTCAAAAGAGAGGAATCCGGTTACAAATTTGTGCATTATGTTTGTTGCAGTAAATCTCTCTACGACAAACTTTCAGCTAAAAGTGGATTGCATGCTGTGTTGGGGCCTTGGGGCTCACAAAAAATCGGCTCTATCAGATTATGTCAACCCTTGATTTAGTAATCTAGAATCACTTGAATATAGTCTTTTGTATCTGTCTAGGTGCCCAAAGTTCAATTTGTGGGTATTTTACCTTGTGTATAAGCAGTTCTCTCCCCAACATGCATTGGTGATCTTCTCTCCATATAATGCTAGGGTTTACTCTCACATCAGTCAGATCTCTAATGGATCCAGCCCAAAGAATCTCTTTCTACATAGTGGGCCCCCAAGGAAGAACTCCTAGGTCCACCCCTGTAGGTCAGGCTTACTTAACTATGTTTCAGTGTTACAGTAGGTTGAGTCTGAATCAGACCCGATCCAACTGCAATAGATTCAAAAATTAAAGTCTCATTCTCAGCATTTGCCCAAAAAAATGAAAAACCATAGTCATTTTCAGGAATGACGATCATGGGCACAAGGGCTTGAAAGTTGAAAGTCGCCTTGTATACAAAACCAGGAAGGTACTGTTTTGAACTTCAACGTTGTCCATATGATGTCCCAGTGGGGACTGGAGAGTGTCAAAAGAGTTGCACTGTTGGTAAGTAACTTCATCTCTCACCCAGTCAAAGTAGCTTCCTTTGCACGCCTGCAGACTCTCTTCCCACCTATACGGGCTCTCTTGGGTCACAACCTCTATCGCTGAGGTAGAAGAAAAATAAAGTAGTCTTGAACACTATATTGAGCTCAGCTGCATGAATTCTATTTTACAATTCTAGTCTATATGATAAACTTAAAAGGTCTACGCAACATAATGTCAAATTTGAATCAATACGAACTGAAAACTGAACTCACTGGGTGGAGCTCAGTGAAGGAGGTTTTAGATTGATCACAGTAGAGGGCACGTTCATCCCAGGAATAGTCTCCGAGCCCTGATAGTCTGCAAAGTTTTATTATGTTTCCATCAATAAACCCACAGATGGGTGCAATTACAGGATTTATGGCCTTAGAAAGGAGAGGTCAAAACTCTTTGAGTCGTTGAGCGCTACAAACATTAATCTAATCAATGAGGTGGTTGCAACACTAGACTTAGTTGACACACCACAATCAGTTACCTTTAGAACAAATTCTTCTCTCATGATTAATGTTGTTCTACAAATTTTCCATCAGTCTAATTTTCACAATTAAAGGACCGCACATGACATGTAACACTCTCATCTATTGCATCACGCTCACATCATCTCATTCATGTTGTAGTTCATTCCAAAATATCACTACCATGAAAGTGAGAGTTCAAACAGATTCATCAGTTTAAAGGAAGTGGACTCCACATTTGAAGCTTTTACAGGGGATCCACTGACTGCATTTTGTGGTTGTGGGGGAGATTTCATCAGCTGAAAGAGGTGGAAATCCACATAAAGCATTTTGAGGTGTAGCCTGGTACACTTAATCCTCACTTGCTCTTTACCAATATAAATATAGGAGACAACACGGAAAGCAACTTACCAGATTCATAACCAAATACAATGAATCCCTTATAGGGTCCAAGTGGTGCACACACAGCAAGACAAAAGTTAATAGTCCACATCCTCAGACTCATGGCAAATTGGTGAGGCCTGTTTATTAGAAGCCTAAATGCCCCCTTTTTGAGGAATGCTTGCCAAGTTGTTATTCCAATAGGAGTTGGATGTTGGACTTGGACACATCATTAAATTGATCAGGGAAAGAAGTAAAAATATATATATTATGAAAATCCATGTGTTCTATATGTCATCAATTTGAACGTGAACGCAACTCCTATTTGAAGTGTCTAGTTGTAGACAACATAATAAGGGGGCATTCATCTCACACAGCTGAGGCCCAATCCCTGCACATGCAGGGAGGTTGTAAGTAACACATTGTGCATGGTGTACCAGTCACCCATCTAGCAAAAAAACAAAGCAGGTTCCACCCAAAAAAACCCTTTTTTCCTCTTCCACAGCTTTCTTAATCACTTTAACATTCTTAGATGATCTAAACAAGAGGAAGTACATGCTGATTCCACTTACTTTATTATATAAAATAGTGATCAAATAGTTTATCTCCCAATTTCATTTATCCTGTGTCTAGTTTCTCACAGATTATAAAATCACTTGGGAGTTTTTTTACTTAAATTTTGCATGTGGTTAACCTAGCCAACCTACTTGGTAGTTAAATCTCTCCTTGATATAGGTTTATATTCTTTTCATTTAATTTAGTGCATGACATTGAATATCTTTATTCCCAGTTCAGGCTCATTAATTTGCTTTCCTTTAATTCTGATTAAGAAAGCATAAGTAAGATAGCTTTTGAAAGAAAAAAAAAAAAGCATTTATTTACTAAACATGGAATTGTTGCTTTCACTTTGTAAAGTGATGGATTCTTCTGTTTAAACGTTCATTGTTAAATAGTTAATTCATCTGGTGTCATTTTCTTAAAAACCCCTTCTAACTTGATCCATCTAAAGAATGAGAAAATTCACTCTCTCCAAGCTCTTCATCTGAAAATTCACCAACATATATATGCTCTCTTTCCTTCAATATTGATTCATCTGCTTAGACACAGAATTTATGATGCTCTAACCTTTCCAAGCCTTTGCAAACAAGGTGTGACTATTTAAATATCCTCTCATTTGCATACCATGCTCAAAATGTCTTCTTCAGCGCATCCAGAGCTTTTCATAGTCACTTGGTTAATACTCGCACTGAAACACCATTTATTCACCCCATGAATATATGAGCCATCAGCATTGCAAACTAATGATGTCACAAACCGGAATCAAGATCTCATCTTAAGTCTCACACCCATCCTCCTGAGAAAAATGAGCTTCAGTTTTGTGGCACTGGAACGAAATCTCAAGTTCACTTCAACACATGAGCTAAAACCTCTCCTTTATAGCCTCCTATGTTGGAGGTCCGTCTTCCAGTAACTCGAATTCTAGCGTCCCACAACTCAACATGACCACCAAGACATCCCCTCTGATTCCTGTAGCAACGGTTGATGGCAAGAGCATATCACCTCCAGGCTGCACCCATCTATGTTCCCTTCATAACCAACAACTTCTTTTTATTGTCAATTTGCTGCACAAATGGTAAGGAACACTCTAAACTTATTTGGTGTCAAAAGGTAAGAAAGACCACCTTAACAAAAGCCAGCTGAACACACACACTGTATTCTTCAACTCGTCTAGGAAGAAGGCAAACATCATGCAACATCATGTACCCACAGATCTCACCAAGATGCTGATGCTTTCTTTTTGGTCACTTGTATTCAATTGTGATTATCTTTGACAACCAACAGCTGTTTAAAACTCTGGGCGCCTAAAAACTGGAGGCAGTAATCAGGATACAACCTTCATTCTAGCTTTTCAGCCAAATATTCCTTGATACTTGGGGATCATTACTGTAGGCAGTCTTCTCCACATTTTCTCACACATCAAAACAACCAGTCTCAAAGCTCAGAACCCCAAGTCACACGTGCCATTTGGCTGTCAACTTCTTGATGGGATCCTGGTGCATCAGTGTTGGTACGATGGGATCCTCGTGCATCAACACACCAATATTATGTCGGTCACCTCTACCAAATTCCAAAAAATCCTCAGAGACTGTACTTTGTAGATGACCAGCAGCTTTATTGGACAACAGAAAAGGCTTGCCAGACTACTAGAAACAGCGGAGAAGAGAGAGAAACTAATAGGGACTCAAATCTCTCTCTTCCGTGCATCAGTAAAAGTCTATTCTGTGTCTAAAGTTCCAACCCCGTTCAAACTTTGGGAGCCTAAAACTGGAGCCAGTGATCAGGTTCCAACTTTTATACTAGCTTGTCAGCCAAATATTCCTCAGTACTGGGGATCATTATTGTGGGCAGTTTTCTCCACATTTACTCACATCTCAAAACAACCGGTGTCAAAACTCGAAACCTCAAGTTGCTTTTGCCATTTGTGCTCTCAACTTCCCCGCTCGTTACCGGAGTGGCAAAAGGCTTAAGTTCTTAAATAGCTACCCTGGTCTGACCCAGGATTCGCCATCTCTTTCCGCTTGTATGGACTTTCTTCACGCTTGTGCAGGCCTCTTTCTCACTTAAATGAATTACATTTCCATGTGTATGCGGGCTCTCTTAAAGTGATTTGGGTTAAAAAATAATAATAATAAACTGCATGAGACAAGGCCATTTTGTCCAATCAGTCACGGCAGAGATTGAGCGCCTAGATACCCAAAAAGATACACATAAGGTTCTCTCAATTCCCATTGCCATGTTAGAACCAATGACCTTAGTTCTACCCTTGCAACTCAGTTGCCCTGTAATTAACTCACAGGCAACTCCTAATTACCTTTTAACTCTCATTATCAGTAATTTAATTGTGAGTTGTGACATGTAAACTGTCATTTAAACATAAAGCAGAATTGCCTGCTCTCAGTTTATGAAGATCAAAAGGAGCTTTGAGCAAGTATTTAGACTTGTTAGTGTCAATAAATCTCATACTTCCAAGGCTTCGTATACATATATTAGATTTTCAGGTTGCATACCTCCAGTATGATGTTGTTGGCATATGCTTGTATTTTCTGATAATACCATCTCCCCAAAAGAGAACCCAAATGATCATCTGCATTGTAGGGCTTCATTAGCATCTTTTTGTTCTTGGAGTGTATTTGCGCTGCTTTGGCATCAACTTCTGCTCAAATTTCCTCCTCTACCTGACATCTTATTACCCCAACCTCGTAAAATATCCAATCAAAATAACTATCTCCGACTGCATTTGCATATGGAAAAGTCTCCACAGCACGGGAGCTGGGATCCCACGGTCCTCGTGGGATCCGTGCCACAGCCCGGGCACGATTCCCGGGCTGTGTAGCACAGCTCTTTGCATATTCCATGCTTTCTTTAGGTAACACATTTTTAAACAAATCAAAATTCATGATGCTATAGGTCTAACATGAAATGTAACCAATCTTCATTTAATCCTTAAAAATGAAAAAGAACAGTAACTTAAAAAAAACAACGATTTCTTCCAGAAATAGAAATATGCAATATAGGTCTAAAATAACGACTAGTGTTACATCTGCAATGAAGGGAATATTAAGCTTTTGTTGTATTTCCGGAAATACTCCAAACATGTCTAAGAAAAAACAACAATGTCTTCCAGAAATATGCAATATAAGTCTAAAAGTATGACTGGCGTTACATCAGCAATGAAGGGAAGATTAAGCTTTTGTTGCATTGCCAGAAATATTCCAAACATGTCTACGCTCCATTGTACCTATGAAAAAACCATTGCAAGGGTTTCAAAATATAGGGTTTTTAAAATGATACTGAGCCATCTAAAGATTCAGCTTCAATAAACCATATATATTTCATGCTAAATGTAGGTGAAAAACCCAATAAAGCCACTGATTGCTGTTCATTACAATTCATGACACAAAAAACTAGTGTTTACAGCTTTACATGGGTAAGGCCCTTACAAAATCCATGAGAAAAAACAATTCAATGAAACTATTAGAACATAGTTAGTTGCAAATTCGATCACTTGCAAACATGGAAGATTACTGTCAGTTTCCTCCAGCAGTATTATTTAAAAAGAAAAAAACAACAACAACAAAAGAAAGAAGAACAAGAACAAGAACAAAAGATAACCAAATCTATCTAATGAGCAAATGCTAACATAAGCTTTGAAATACACCAGATATCACATCTACAATCTTACAGCAGGCTTTCATAACTGTTACCTAGTAAATTGCATCTATTAAGGCTTATTCAGTAATAACTAACCATCACTCGCCAACTCAAAAATGAGAAAAAAAAAAAAAAAAACATTGCAGAAGAAACAAAAAGCACAAGCCCATTAGTCAAAGTAAAAGAAGAAAAAAGGAGGCATATAATCACACAAGCCCAGAAAACAAAAAAAGAAATCAACCAGTTCGATATACATTTCAACTGATTACAGACACAGATCACATCTACTTATCTTAAATCCAAGTATCTATAGAAACAAAGTTTTATGACCATCAAGATTCAAGAACACTAAAAAACTAAATGCTCAAATAATCCCACAAAAGAATTACAACAGTAGTAACATAAAATAAAGTCAATTATAAATTACCTGTAGCAGCACAACTCGTCTGTCTCTGCCAGGAGAGACAGCCAGGCAAGGAGGCATCAGCCCCAGAATACCCAATCCACAGAATGCTGAATCGAAACCCGCCAGGAAGTCATCTCTGGCACTTGTTCCAGTAGCTCCATCTCTTTGAAGGCGGAAAGGCAGAATATCTCACTGACATATCCTTTTCAAAGGCAACTATAGCATGCAGAAGAAAGATGATAGATGCTAGATGCATGGCGCATTGATAGAGATGTGTGATTATAAAAGGCATCAATGGAAAAGAAATTGAAAGTTGCAGAACCTACAGATGTTGGCACTCAAGACAATACTATGGAGAGTGGAGATTACATGGAGAGAGGAATTGAGAGGGAAAAACTAGAAAAAACCTGATTTTCTAGAATAAGAGAAAATATCCAGCCTGACCACAAGGGTCAAATATGTTTAAAAAATATGCTTTTGATCAGTATGCACCCAAGAGAAAACACCAGCCAGGACCACTGTCATTTAATTCAGTGTTCAGATTCCCATAAGCTCCAGTGTTCAACTGTTACTTTCTTCCCCGAGACTATACCAGTCAAAAGAGCTCAGAGGGAAGATATACTGCTTTTATCCAAGAGTAAAAGGCAAAAGGTGCATGAAGATCCATATCATCGTCGTCATCAAAGTCTTATCCCAACTATGTTGGGTTAGCTACTTGAATTCGGTTTAGCCATTCCAGTCCATCTTTGTGACAAATCCCAGATACCATGACCAACAAAAGTTTTACTTTGGTTGTCAACCTACTTAACACAATCCTCCTCCTTAGTCTAGGCATGACACCACCAATTACAACAAACTCCTTCATTCGGACTTGGGACCAGGACCAGCAGTTACAACAAACTGGCAGAGTCAGGTAGTTGCCCCCTTGAGATATTTGGCTCTGATCCCTCACTCTTAGCGACTTCCATGGAAGCCCGTGTCCTAGAAATCCTGGGAATTTAGTAAGAATCAAGCCAGATGCAAGTGACATATAAAGTGGTTCAATTCAATTGAGGAAGAAGTGTAAAAAAGAAAAATTAGCTGAGTGGACTGTGAAGATTCGCCATCTGGATTGAGAGAAATGGACAAAAATATTCAACAAAGAGAAAGGAGTTTGAAAAGATAAAAGAAAACCTCTCTACCCTACCTTGGTGTTTTCATGAGTTGACGTCTAATTAAGGGAAAAAGTGATTCTCATTTTCTCCAATTTATCATATCCCGTAAAAAAAAGGAAACACCATCCCTCCATTCCCTCCTCACAGTAAAAGAACCATCTTCTCCCCACACTCAATGCCAAACAAGATAAGCAAATTCTCCACTCCCCCTTCTCCTTTCAAAAAGGAAATCAGTAGATGAGAACTGAATGAGGTCAATTTTCTCATATATATATATATATATATAGATGTAGACTCTTATCAGGAATAAAGTCATAACATCTACGGATCTACGGATCTACCAATCAAACCCATGTCCCTCTAGATGCCTCCACACCCACCCACCCCCAATTTAACATTTACCAAACCTCATGAAAGCAAAAATAAACACACCAACCTGCAAGCAAACATCAAAGGATACACCAACTCACAAACTACATTACAACTACCATGGAATCAATCTTGCATTAGCAAAATTTCTTCTCCAAACATGCAATCCGTTTCAATCAACAACTAAAAAAAGGGCCATCAATCCCATCATATCATCACCTCAAATTCTATCATTATCATCGACCCCACCAAACACCCTTCTTAAAAACATCAAGAAAACAACAAAAATCAGTGACTAGCAACAAATCAGCAAAAGGGTCTTTCAAAACATCCATAATAGCGTAATCAAATATCACAAGCCCCTCAATTCAAATGCATGGGAACCATAAACAGACTACAATGACTTCCCAAAAACTAAAAATAACAGAGCATTAAACACACAAACAAAGACACCCAAGTTAAAAAAAAAAAAAAAAGATCAATGGCCTCTCAAGCACCAGGGGCCGCATCCTTCACCTTGCTATGCAAATACCCACCATACTCCCTCGCATAGTCCTTGACATGGCTGGCAGTGTCGGCGATCCGGCTCCGGGCATAGTCTACACGGTCGGAGCCAGGTGGGTGCCACCCTCTCATGTACTTGTAGACCCAAGAGAGTCCCGCCAAGGAGGCGACGCCGAGGGCGCACATGGAGAGGAATCCGGCGATGGCGATGAAGATGACGGTGCCGGCGGGGACCCAGATGGGGCTGGAGAGTAGAACGAGTGGGGTGAAGAAGATGAGGGCGAGTACGGTAGCGGTGAGGGTGAGGCCGGTGAGGATGAGGAGGATTCCACCGGAGATGACGAGGGTCAGAAATCCCACGAGTTGGGCGGAGTTGGGGGCGTGGCCGTGGAGCCTCCGGAGGAATGTTGCGCCGGTGGGGCTCTCGCCACCACCCCTGGTGGCGGAAGGCCTGGTTACAGGACCTGGACCGGGCTGCCGTTCCGCCATTGATGGGGTTGCAAAGCTCTGGTTTTTTTCGCTTGTAGAAACAGAAAAAGAAAACCAGAGAGAGAGAGGGAGAGTTTTGGATTGAAATGAATGAACAGAGTGCAAACAAAACAGGAGAGAGAGAGTTATGAATTGAAATGAATGATGAGAGTAGAGAAAATGAAGGGAGAGAGAGAGTACGGGAAGTGTAAAGGACAGATGGGATTAAAAGAAGTTGTTTCAGAAATTAGAATAGCATGCAGTGCAACAGGTGGAACTGTGGAAGTGGAAGGCTGTGTGGTAGACGCAAAGGGTGATCACTGATCAGGATTTCTTGACTGGACCTTTTCTCTCTGGATCTGGAACCACCTTATTCGACGGATCCCAAAACTATCTTGTGGCCCAAACAGAATTTGATCTATCTGATCGAATCTGACCCAGGGTACCATACAAGCATGTGCAGGTCAACTTGCCTAGAGAATAGACTCTCTCTCTCTCTCTCTCTCTCATGGTTAAATGGGTTGGAGACTTGGAGTGGAGAGGGGGTCTCTCTCTCTCATTAGGGGTGTACATGGGTCGGGTTGGGTCGGATTTGGCTAAATATCTCACCCGACCCAAACTAGTATGGGTTAAACATTTATAACCCATAACCGAACCTATACTAGTTTGGGTTGGGTCGGGTCGGGTTACTCGGGTTGGGTCGGGTAGGGTTGGGTTTAAATGAGTTGTACTTGTAGCTCAAATCTCATCATAGGAGCTCAAATCACAAGATATTATGAGTCTTACTGACAAATATGCAACTTGAATGAACTATCTGATTCTAATATTGTACGGTAACTGTGGTCCTTATATTTGTAAATGTGGGGCCCAAACTTATTTGTAATTGTGGTCCTTATATTTGTAATTGAGTAAGAAAACTGATTGGGTAAAGGCTCATGCTAGATGGGCAGCTCTAACCTATCTAACCTATGCTAGATGGGCTTTGGGTAAGGTGGATATCGTTTCCAAAGAGGCAAGAATCAAACATATTTTATTGGATAAATAGGGTTTGTATTATGTAGGGTTGGGTCGGGTACATATGGGTCGGATATGTACTATATATATATCCGACCCGTTTATAAAATGGGTTACACATTTGTACCTGTACCCGACCCGTTGTGCTGTGGGTTGGGGTCGGTTTTTGTCGGGTTGGGTCGGGTTGATGGGTTGGGTCGGATTGGATATGGGTTTTGTACACCCCTATCTCTCATGGTTAAATGGGTTGGAGTTGAAAGGGGTCTCTCTCTGTCTCTCATGGTTAAATGGGTTGGAGTTGAAAGGGGTCTCTCTCTCATGGTTAAATGGGTTGGAGTTGAGTTGTTTGGAAAGGGGGGTCCTCTGATTTTTAGAATTTTGCAAGAGATTGTGAATTGTGATGGTTGGAGTGGTGGTTTCCGAGTCGACCCATTATTTTGGCTCAAACGATTTGGTGTTCTTGGGTTAAGATTTTTGTAGGTGATAGATGAGTTGGGATTGGAATTTGGATGAGGATATTCTTGTTGCTTTCTGTTGAAACGACCAGCTCTTGCTGAACCAGAGCAAACTCTAGGTTGTTTCACCATCAGTGGCAACCTAATTGATACTGACCTGATAAGTAAAGCTGTATGGTTTTTACTTTTTTCAATGTGATAGGTAAATGGCGGTGTTTGATTATTGGGAAAAAAATGGTGGTGTTTGATTGGATTTGTTTGTTTTCAATACAATGTGAATCCACCCCGGCCTAATCGATTATGACCTTATGTGAAGCCCACCAACTCTATTGTATGTAAGAAAGGTTCAACATCTAATTTTTCTATATTGTATGCAAGAGGGTGTCACCCTTAGAATTGAAAAATGGGCTGAAGTTAAAAGGAGTTTTCTAATTTTTTCATTAATAATATTATTGTAAATTAAAAAGCTTGTATGGTGTGATCCAACTAAGGTAAAGAGATCTATTTTTTAGTCCCCCTCCGCTTCGCGTGCTCAAATTCAATATTAACGGATCTATACTGGGAAAGCCAAAACTCGCGTGCATTGGAGGGGTGCTTCGCAACAATAAATGGGAGGTCTTGTTTATATTCTCTAAGCATGTAGTATTTGTGATTCCAATAAAGCGGATACGCTAGTTATCTTAAAAGCTTGTCCATGTTTCTTAAGACCTTTTCATGGCAGCTTTATTGTGGAGAATAACTCCTGGGTGTTTAACTGAAAGGTGAATCCTTAAAAACTGCAGTTCCTATTTAATGACGTGCTCTATCATATTCTATTGGTGTTTCTTTTCACCATGAGTCTAGATGGGCATATGCTCTTGCAAAAAGGGGATTGAGAGGTCTACCTCATGGGAAGGGATTGTTACCTAATTATGGGGTGAGTGGGGTACATCTATCTTGTACCTTCTCGTTCCTTTTCTTTTCTCACTTTGTATTCTATCTCTTATATTGAAATTTCTTGCTCCCGTCGATTTTATTTTTACTGATGACTAAATAAAAAAAAATCCTCACCTCTTGTAGGTCTAGTAGGACAAGAAAATCTGCCACATGCTCTATTGTAGAAGGCCAAAGAGTGTCATGATACAAACGTAATTGAAGATCCAATCATTCAACCCGGTGTAAACCTTTTGTCCCCCTTCTTCTTCTTCTTCCTTTTTTTTTTCTGTGTTCTGCTATGCTAGACTACTGGTCACGAGTCATATTTCTAACTTGAGGACATGTGATCAATCCATCGGCATGCGTGTGAAACTAAAATGCCAACACCATTCAATCATAAGTGCATTGGTGTAAATCATTTTTCTTATATGTCACACCTTTGGTCCCCCTGTATAAGGTCGTTAGGTCTGGCGAGCATCCGCCTAGAGAGAGGGCGAGAAAAACTCTTAAAAACTGGATATGTAGTGGTGTATAAGTCCGATACCCTAAACATTCAAGTTCTAATCCTAGGTATATATATGAATAACCCGACCTTGACCCCAAATGAGAATTCTTTGAAATCGTGCTGCAAGATTTAGTTGAAGAGTCCTAAGTCAAAGTGGATAATATCATGCGGAGAGTGGACCCCAATCCTTATGCAATGTACATAAGTCCCACATCGGATCTAGCCTTATATGGACAGTGGCCCCGAGTCGTTACTTATATGGGCTAATTGTAGAGAATTCTTGTGCTCTAATGAGTAGAGCTTTTCGCCCCTCTACTTTTCCCATGGCAAACTATAGCTACTCTATAAGGTATATGTAATAGAGTTATATTTATAAAAAAAAAAAAACATTGTTAAAAGGGTTAGGAGGGTTATGGTCCCATCTAATGAGCAATTCCTACATCAATTTCTATTTGAACCATCTATATTATGACAATATATCAAATAATAAGAGCATCCAATGTACCTAATTTTATTAAAAGTGAAGCATCTCCACATAGCCCCCTCTTTTCCTTTTTTTTTTTTTCCTTCCTTTTGGACAGCTGAAATGCATAGAAATTTGCTAAATCATAGTGGAAACAAACGGTAATGTGTGGATTCCAAGAATCCATGTATAGGTTGAAGGTCTAGCAAAAAATGCAAAGAAATGGGATTGTGGGCAACTCTGGTCTCTGGTAGGTCAACAGAAAACAAGGATACAATGAACTTGGCGTGGGGCCACTGGGAGAAAGGGTCAATGGAGTTTCCAGATCTAACTTGCTTGGATCTAAATTTAAAACTTCGGATCCAACCTGAATGGATGAACCCATTTCAGAAAAATGGATTCAACGCGAATTGACCTGAGGTCAAAGTCAAAATACATGAATCTGATTCATATATTCCAAAAGGTTGATGTCACCAACCTGCTCTAGACCATTAATTATTTTCACCTAGATTCCAAAGTTTAGGATACTAAAGTTTAAGATTTAATGTTTTCTATAGGAGCATTATTTTTAGGGGCATTTGGGCGGAGGTCCATCAACTGTGATTTTTATTGCAAACCACTACAAGAAATCTAGGCTGTTGTGACGAAATCTGATGACAAAATTTTTTTTGTCTTAAAAGAACACTCAAAGAGGATGAAATATAAATTTGTCGTCTATTTTAATTTTTTTTAAAAGCATAGGAGACGAAAACAAAATTTCGTCTGCAAAAATAAGGCGCCAACTTCATTTGCGTTGGCGCCAATTATTTTAGCTCATTGGAGACGAAAATTTTTGTCACAAGTTTTTTTTTTTTTTTTTGCGACGAACATAATTCGTCACCAATAAGGATAAGTTATGGAAGACGAACATATTTCGTCACCAAAATAAGGTGCCAATTTCATTTGCATTGGCGCAAATTATTTTAGCTCATTGGAGACGAATATTTTTGTCACAAAATATAATTTGTTTTGGCGACGAACGTAATTCGTCACTAATAAGGATAAGTTATGGAAGACGAAAATATTTTGTCACGAAAATAAGGCGCCAATTTCATTTGCGGTGGCGCGAATTATTTTAGCTCATTGGAGACGAACATTTTTGTTATAAAATATGATTTGTTTTTGCGACGAACGTAATTCGTCACCGAGAAGGATAAGTTATGGAAAACAAAAATATTTCGTCACCAATAATCACTCCATCATACCGTTTCATCTTCCTGTTAAATGGGCGATAAATATATTTTTGTCTCGGAATAATAAGTTGTGGGGTGAATTCACTACACCATTTGGGTGATTTTGTAACATTTGAGATTTCTTATTAGTAACGGATATCTTTCCGTTAGGTAATTTGTTACATTTATTATCCGTTAGCAATATTTATAACCGTCACTAAATATCTTTGTAAATACTTGAATTATTTTGTAACATTTCTTGGATATTTTGTGACGATTAGAAATGTGTTACAATGGTATCAAAATAAAAAAAATCATAATACAAAATAAAAATAAAAACAAAGCTGGAGTTCGTTCTCGCGCTAAAAAAAGCCCCCCGAAACCCTCTGCCAAATATTCGCGCCTCTATTTTTCCTTTGCCGTTTTCTCAATACAGCCCAAGCCCTTCAGCGCCCATTTATTTTCCCTTATGTAATTCTCAATCGGCGCCCATCTCACTCTCACCTCCATCCGTCATCTCTCTCTCCCACGCAAGCCATCTCCTCCATCTCCCAGGCGACGTCATCCCCCTCTCCCTCTCATCATCTCCATCTCACGATCCCTCTCATCACCACACCCAGCAGCCCCCATCTCCATCTCCATCTCCATCTTCTTCCTCCCTGCACAGTCCTCTCCATTTGAACAAAAGGCCCTGGTTCTAGCAGATTTTACAGAGATCGACAGAGGAGAGGGGAAAACGAAAGCCCCAACGCCAGAACATCATCTAGATTGAACTTCTCCTCTCCGCCGCCGGCCAGTCGACCATAGCACTTGGCAAGTTCTCTCCATCTCAATGAGGTATTTCTCCTCCCTCTCGCCTAAACCCAGGTTTCCAATAGTAGAGCTCTCTCTCCCTCCAAGACCAGCCCCAACATGAAACTCAGCCCATTTTCTCTCACCCTGTATCAGACCCAGCCCGCCCTTCTCTCTCTCTCCCTTCCTCCCCCAAAACCTGGTTCCATTTCCGGCCAAACCGAACCTAATTTACATGTCACCCATTTCCACCCAACCCCAATCTCTATGTTGCCCAAACCCAGATCCTCTTTCTCGCCTAAACCCAGCCCTAATCACATGCTGCCGTTGCCAGACATGCCCTGTTTTCATTTTTTTTTTTTTTTTGTTTTTCAATTTTAGTAGGTCCATTGTTTACTGATTCACTGTTATTCTTACATGTAGGTTGGAGTATATGCCAATTCAGTGCACATGGCAGAACTGGACTTGCTCATGAAAAACAGGTTACACAGGTAACCAATTTCTTAAGAATGTTGTAACACATGTTGGATAAAATTACACAAATTTAAGGTTCGCGTTGAACATCATGTAAGTTAGAAGATTGACATAAAAATCGGAAAAAACTTATAACCTAACTTGTTTCCTGAATATTCATGGAGTGGTTTTAGGCTATTTGCTTTGTATTCAAATTCCTAGGATTTCTGGTTTCTATCAATGGGCTTGGAGTGGAGGATCAACTTCATGCAATATAATTATGAAATGAAAATCCTATAGGAGTCCCTATGAACTAAGTACCCTTTGCCCTTCTAGATCGTCAGGTACCCTTGATCCATCAATGTTATCCCCTTCAATACCCTTCCATAAGAGATTAAAATGTCCATCCTTTTGAATTTCTAGGAATTCAGCAGTGTAGCAAACAGACCCCTAATTCTATTTGACTTGTATTTTCTGTTGTTTCTTAATTTCAGCTCGGTAAATGCTACCTATCGATGATGATGAAATCCAGTGATCTTATGAATAAAAGGCTTTGATGTCATTTACCAAATGATGATGTTTACTCACTAGATCTGGCCTTTATTTATTTTACTAAAGAGAATTTTATATTACAATTATTAAGAGTACATTTTTTCCAAATCATTATGTGGCCCCTGTCCACATAAGGTTGCCTATGGTGCCTAGTCCATTGAGTAGTTGCGCACCTGGATTTTATGTTCAAATCCATCTGTGCTACTTCCTAACAGTTCCTTTTGCAGCCTTTGGTAATTTGCTTTTAGTTTCCTGTCATGGTATCACATACACTTAAACTCTGCACTTGTCATTTTAATGTTAAAAACCTGCCCGCTTCTTGGGTCATTCAAAACCTTGTGTCAGATGGTGCCTACAATTCTGCTAGTGCTAGAAGTTGATGATAATTCATATGTTTATCTCATTTTTCTCTTTTTGTTAGCCATCACATTATTTGGCAAGAGTCTTAAGGTTATCAATGGAGCAAACTAGAGCTCTTCTTTGTTTCTGTGCATGGACACTGTACACATCTCTACTGTTTACTTCTGAAAATTGGAGCAAAACAGAGCTCAAACCTTGTACCCTCCCGTAGAGGTGGGAATGCACAACCAATTCACCAAGAGGCAAGAGGTTATTGTTGGCCACTTATTAGTTATTACTGGCATTTTATATTGGTTCTTGGATTGTCAGGTGCAAGGAATACTGGAAGGAGAGACTCAATGCGGAGCGAGCAGAGATGGTGAAGCAATCAAAACATTATTGGGAATCTAGGACCAGAATCACGCTTGGATACTAGCGACAGTAGCTGCTATTCTAGAGTAACTGAAAAGTCTTGGAGTTTGTGGCGGAGCCAGGATTTTCTTCTAGGGAAGACCGATAATAATTCATATTTATTGATTTTTTTTACTAATCATCTAAAACAATTTTTTCTATGGATTTTTTTTAAATAATAATAATATCCAACGAGAAATCCTATATTTGGGTCACTGCAATAGCACAAGTGCTAAAGGACAACTCTGTTATCACAACTGTGAGTATAACATTTTGATATTTACATATAGGAAATTGATGGTATGACACCAGATCACCAAACGAATTAGTGCTAGTAGAAACAATGGACCATAGATCAATTTTATGGAGTTCACCCAATGCAACACACAGTAGGTACCATATCAAACTGGATTTCTTGTTTATACATGTAATTTATGACTTGGATCGAATGTCTCATTGGACAGTTGGAGCTGGGCTACAATCCAATCGGACCTGAAGGGGCAAAGTCATTATCTGAAGTACTCAAGTATCATGGGAAAATAGAAACTCTCAAGCTTGGCTGGTGTCAGGTAATATGTGACAGTCCATGCACCCCAAATTTAACTAGTTTCTTACACAAGGAAGATTTATAACTTTGCAGCTTGGAGCTAGCAAAGGGCGCAGAGTACATTGCAGACATATTAAAAGTATAATACAACCATATCAACACTTGATTTACAGCCCAATGGACTTGGAGACAATGTGGGTGGGCATGTAGATTGTTAATGGAACGGTATCTTTATCTTTCTCATAATTCATGGAATTTGGATTCTTTTATATTTGCAGGGCACGATTTCTTTGGCTGGTAGCTTGAAAATAGTTAATGAAGCTTTGTGCTCTCTTGATTTGGGGTTTAATGAGATAAGAGTACTTCCTGAACTCTCAGCTCCTACATTTGCGGAAAATCAAATACCAGTGTTCACTAATGTCGTGATTTGTTCTTCTACTTATTTTGAACAAGATAATGGAGCATTTGCTCTTGCTCGAGCACTAAAGGCTAATGAAGAACCAGCATTGACGTCCTTGAACCTTGCAAGCAACTTCATAACAAAATATGGGCAGGTATGACCATAGGCTTTGAATGAATTTTTAAAGTAATTGTAATTGCTAGTACCATCATTGAAAAAAAATGACAGGTATGACTGCTTAGAAAGCCTGAAAAAACCTCCAGATGGGGCAACTAGAAGGTTTTTTTTTCTTCCTTCCCTTACTTTGTTTTCTTCCTCTTTTTCCCTTCTGCTACTTTTCTTCATCATATAGTCATTTCTTACAGCATAGACTCTCTAGCAGGAACCTCAATCTTACAAAGAGGCAATTGTCTTGCCAGAATGGCAATCAGTTATGGTAGATGAACTTTCTGCCCTTAATCAGTTATGGTAGATGCAATCTAACTGCTTAAATAAAATAACTTCTTAAAATAGACTACTGTTGATAAAAGAAAAGAGTACTACTACCCAAGCATCTCAAACAGCTCATTAAAAGAGGTTTTAGAGAGCTAGGTAAAGGAAAGGCCATTCCATAACTTCTGATTGAAATTGTTTTGTAAATGCCAACAAATCACAGGTATTATATGTAACATTGTTGTAAAATGAAAATCTTTTTCTTAATTCTTTTGATATTGTTTTCTGCATTTGTTTCTCACTGTGGCATCTAAGCTATTTACCTTTCCAGTTTATATAATTAACTTGTTTTTTTTTATGTGCATGCAAATTTTTGTGAACAACCATCTATTATAAAGCCGTTGGATAACCAGTTGAGTTTGGCTGATGTGGACACCATTAAAGTGATTGAAATGGGTAGTGGTGGAATTGTGCAACTAGTGCGCCACAAATGGACTGGGCAATTCTTTGCTCTTAAGGTAATGCTTGATTTAAGATTCTGATCTGATTTTTTTGCTACTTTTCATTCTTACTTACTAAGTGAATAGTGTTTTCTCACTTGTTGGAGTATTTATTATCATTATCAGTGGAGTTGGTACATTTATTCACACGACCTTGGAACAATCCACCCACTTGTATCTCTGAAACCTTCAGAGGCTAAAATCCCTCCCACCCTCTGCTATCTTTTCCTCTCACAAGAAAGAGAGAGAGATCCCACAAAACCCCCCTTTCTCTTTCCTTTCCTTTCCATATAAGGAGTACAAATGTTGCCTTCTCCTCCTCCTCTTCAGACACACCACTATATCCCAAAACCCCCCAGTCCCATTTCCTCCTCCAACAAAAAAGCCCCTCTTTTTCTCTCTCCCCAAACCCACCAGATGAGGAAAATGCAATCTTTTTTGCTACTAGAGCCCAGATCGGTGGTTTCAAGGGTTTCCATTTCAAGATCCTCTCGGATCTGCTCTGTTTCGCTCTAGCCGATTCGAAGAGTCCACTCTCTGTATCTCTCACTACACGATATGCATTTTTTTGTTTTGAGCTGATGGTTTGATTGTGTTGGTGTTTGACGCTTGTTACTGTAAATGCAACTGATTTTTGGTGATTTTTTATTAGGGACTTTGTGTGTTGTAGTACTGATTCTTGTTGGGTTTAATGTTGTTTTGGGTTTTTTAGAGTGGGGTAGTGATGGGAGTGTTGGGAGTCGTACTGATGAGAGTGTGTGTGAGTAGATTAGTTTTGTTCTTATCATCAAAATCTTCTTCTTCATCATCAATTAGTGCCAAATCTTGCCAAAATATGTTTAAGGGATTCTCTCAGTTATGAGCTTCTGTGCATGAAGAATTGGGTTGAGCTATTTTTCATCTGTCTTGCTCTTTATACTATTGTTGATGCATGTGATTTCTTCTACTATGAATATGTTGGAATTTGATTAAACTCAAACTATTTTGTTGACTTAGTCTTGTTTTGAATAAGTCTGTATAGCAGATTTGTAGGCACTGTTATTCAATTAGTGGGTGGTCACTTGGTGGCAGTAAAGTAGGTTTCAGTTGAAGCTTTTTTAGGAAGAAGTTGTTTTGTATTCACCTATAAATAGGTGTTATTGTTTACTGTTTTCTATCATCAGTTCTTAAATAACAATTACAGAGTTCTTCACTCATTGAGAATCTTCTTCCTATTATTTAGTTCTACACCTGTTGATTTATATTTCTGTATTTTAGCTTGTATTGATTCTGGTATTCATCTTGGGTTTGCATTGAAATGGATCCTTTCTGATTATAAATAGATCTTTTCAAATTAAAAACTTCAAATTTTGGGGAATAGAATGAAGAACTCATTTCATTGAATTGTTTCACTGATATTTATAGGAGTGAATTATAGAACTATTCATTTATCAATCCTATTTCATTTCTTTTAAATATTGTTGTTATTGAAGCCTTTACCCAATCTATATGGGGCATGGGGTCAACTTTATTATCAAGCTGCCAACTTAAATCAGTTGTCTAGGATTCAAGCTCAGCCAAAAGAGGGCTTTGATTCATGATTGGCACAGGCCTTGCATCTCCATCGGAAACATGATAGGCGACTTCTTGCCTGACTCAGGAATGTGTACTCAGCTGAATCAGTATGAATCAGAAAAAGTATTTAAGCCGTGGCAGTGACTTACACTCCCAACTAAATTTAGTTAGTGAGACCCTGTTTGGATGCAGTTGCCATACGTGGCTTATCTATAAATCTAATTACTTGTTACTCTGTTTTCATGTAATTTGTTATGGCAATGAAGTAACCAACAGAAAATTATTGGTAACTCAGGTGATTCAAATGCATGAACCCTCATTTATATGCATGAATCGAGTTACCTGGGCTCCATTTATGAGGAACCAAATGACCCTCATGGATAGTGCCTAGCATCAAGCCTTGGCTGGGGTTGATCTTACTCTGGTGATATGGTCTAATTCTTATTTGTTGACAACCACAACAGAAGTCTGCATTCAGGTTGGAACATCGTTTTATCTTTCCATTTTACTTTTGGAACTTTTGCTATATTTTTTACTTAAGTTGCATTCCATTCATGGACTTTTAAAATTTAGTTACAAGGTTGCCATCAAACATCAAGCTATTTTGTCTATCATGCCTAACAATAATTTGGAAGGAACCTGGTTTTATCATGTCTATTTTCAGGCCATGGTCATGGTTTTGAAACATTAGAAGATTTCTATATGATTCTAACCTACAATGCTTTGCATTTCCTAGTAGAGCATAAAAATCATATAATTCTGCCTATTTTACTTGAACGTTTGTCTACATTATTCTATTCTCATCATACCTTTAAGGCTTGTTGAAGGAAGTAGTTCTAAAGGTAAAAAAGTGAAGCGGTCAAGCTCCTTTACAGCTAAAGGGGGCCTTCGTAGTGCAGAGAAAGCTGGTGGTGAAGCAAAATCGGTTTTAGAGGATGTGGAGTGGGCTTCAAAAGAGCTTCTAGAGTTTGTTGCACGCATGAAGGATGGTGATACATCTGCTTTATCTCAGTCTGATGTTAAGGCGCTCGTGTTGAATTACATTAAAAGGAACAGCCTTTGTCATCCTCGCAATAAAACTCAAATCATTTGTGACTCAAGGCTTGGAGATCTGTTTGGAAAAGAATGTGTTGGACAACTTGAGATGTCCTTATCAAATCAGCAACTTGAAATTGTGGATATTTTGTTGAATTGTGGATATTCAATTGTTGATATTACACAATTTTATTGTAATAGGATGAAATTATTTGTAATGATGAATGAATTTTCATTTTGTTAATTCGTAAATTTGTTTGTCTCTATTGGTAGCTTCTTTGACAAATTTTTTCGTCTTCCTTTATATTAAACGCGACAAAATTATTTCGTCTCTATTTCTTATATTTATGACAAAATATTTTTGTCTCTAATTTCTTCCTCTAATGACAAAATATTTTGTCGTTAATTACTTACAAGTACGTTCCCACATAGTCGACTGGAGACAAAAAAAATTGTCATCCACTGGTAGCTTCTTTGACAATTTTTTTTCGTCTTCCGTTATATTAAACGCGATAAAATTATTTCATCTCTATTTCTTATATTTATGACAAAATATTTTTATCTCTAATTTCTTCCTTTAATGACAAAACATTTTGTCACTAATTACTTACAAGTATGTTCCCAACAGAGTGTATTGGAGACAAAAAAATCGTCACAAATTTATCTTTTTCAATGACGAATTGTTTTTCATCTTCAATACCTTTTAGAGACAAGGCTTTGGCAACAAAACGGGTGACGAAAAATTTTCGTCTTAATTAGTTTCGGTGACGAAATGTGTACATTTTGGGATAAATTTGTGTCGTCCTTAAACCCCAAATTTCTTGCAGTGAACGGTCCACAACATTTTATCGTACTGACAGCAGTCCTTTTGTAAAAGTAACTCATTGAAAAAGATAAAAACACCCTTGTACACGTCAGCAAAAGCAGAATCAAACAATTTATTTGAGTTTTGGCAAAGCTCAGCAATAATTCAAATGAACTTCTCTCATTCCATTGAGGTTTGGATAGCGTTAGAGTTTCAGAACGATAAAGTGGTCTTCATGAAGCTTTTAGAGGACGTCTTAAGCTTTTCAGAAAGGTCTGGTTCGCAAAAATTCAAGTTCGTTTGGGCCTCCAAGCGTTGCTTCAAAATAAGGCCGGAAAAACCGATCCAAAATTCCTATTTTTACCAGTAAATTTCAATGAGCCATAACTTGAGCTTCCGAAGTCCAAATCGGGTGATTCAAAACCCTAGAATCATCTACACATCTAGGGCTACAACTTTCATGAAGAGACCAAGTCAAGATTCCACCGTTATATCATAGAAAAATACCTCACAAGTTGGACACAAACTCAGATAAATTTGTCTGAGTTTTATCAAAAATTCAAATAAATTTGTCTGAGGTTTGCCAGAAACTCAGATAAATTTATCAAATGAACTTCTCTCATTCCATTGAGGTTTGGATGTCGTTAGAGTTTTAGAACGACAAAGTGGTCTTCATGAAGTTTTTAAAGGACGTCTTAAGCTTTTCAGAAAGGTCTGGTTCGCAAAAATTCAAGTTCGTTTGGGCCTCCAAGCGTTGCTTCAAAATAAGGCCGAAAAAACCGATCCAAAATTCATGTTTTTACCAGTAAACTTCAATGAGCCATAACTTGAGTTTCCGAAGTCCAAATCGGGTGATTCAAAACCCTAAAATCATCTACACATCTAGGGCTACAACTTTCATGAAGAGACCAAGTCAAGATTCCACCGTTGTATCATAGAAAAATATCTCACAAGTTGGACACAAACTCAGATAAATTTGTCTGAGTTTTATCAGAAATTCAGATAAATTTGTCTGAGTTTTGCCAGAAACTAAGATAAATTTGTCAAATGAACTTATCTCATTCCATTGAGGTTTGGATGGCGTTAGAGTTTTAGAACGACAAAGTGGTCTTCATGAAGTTTTTAGAGGACGTCTTAAACTTTTCAGAAAGGTCTGGTTCGCAAAAATTCAAGTTCGTTTGGGCCTCCAAGCGTTCCTTCAAAATAAGGCCGGAAAAACCGATCCAAAATTCCTGTTTTTATCAGTAAACTTCAATGAGCCATAACTTGAGTTTCCGAAGTCCAAATCGGGTGATTCAAAACCCTAGAATCATCTACACATCTAGGGCTACAACTTTTATGAAGAGACCAAGTCAAGATTCCACCGTTTTATCATAGAAAAATACCTCATAAGTTGGACACAAACTTAGATAAATTTGTCTGAGTTTTATCAGAAATTCAGATAAATTTGTCTGAGTTTTGCCAGAAACTCAGATAAATTTGCCAAAACTCAGATAATTTATCTGAGTTTTTTTTGAAAACTCAGATAAATTATCTGAGTTTTGCAAATTTATCTTTATCAGAGTTTTGTAAATTTATCTTTGTCCGGGCCATGTGATGGATCGATGGCAACAGGAAGGTCATGGTTGAAATGGAGAGATTATTTTGATTCAAGATAGTCAGGTGAATGATCCAAAATTGATAGTGCTACAAATGAATGGAAGTATTGCTACTATAAAACAAGAATTTTCACTCTTGCTTTCAACTGTTACAGTTGATGAAGAATACATCATCATTGGGTCAGCAAACATCAATCAAAGGTCAATGGACGGTGCGAGGGACTCAGAGATAGCCATGGGAGGATACCAACCACATCACCTGGCAACTAGGCAGCCAGCCCGCAGACAGGTCCATGGTTTCCGGATGGCATTGTGGTATGAGCACCTTGGCATGCTTGATGACTCCTTCATCCAGCCAAAGAGCATCGAGTGTAGCCTGAAGGTGAACAAGATAGCTGACAAGTACTGGGACCTTTACGTGAGTGAGACCCTTGATCGCGACTTGCCTGGCCACCTGCTCAGTTACCCAGTTAGAGTCACTAGTGATGGAGATGTCACAGAGCTTCTAGGCACAGAGTTTTTCCCAGACACACAGGCTCACATTCAGAAAAGTTGTTCAAAACTCAGATAAATTTGTCTGAGTTTTGCCAGAAACTCAAATAAATTTGTTAAAACTCAGATAAATTTATTAGAGTTTTGGCAAATTTGTCTGAGTTTTTGTTCAGTTTATCAGAGTTTCTGGGAAATTTATCTGAGCTCGGCGACACCGAAAATCAGAATACGAAAAATCAGATTCTAATAAAAATTGAAATCCAAAATAAGAACACTTGATGACTATGATCCAATCAAGAAAAGAGAAAGGGAAAACAAACAAAAAAACAAACTACTATCTTTTAAATCAGTTGTACAGAGAGAGATTTGGATAGAGAGAGATTTCAAAACCGATTCCATCTTTGAAGAAATGAAATAGAGAGAATCGGAAGTCATGGCATGGTGGCGACGAAAAATGCTCTGCAACGATACTCCAAACCATGGAAAGGAATGGAAAATGGAAAATGAGAGAGAAGAAGAAGGCAGGAGTTCGAATGAGGGTTGAAAGGGGCAAATTAGTCATGAAAATATATGACGTGGTATATTAGGGACCTTTCACCAAAGTATCTCCAGTTGTCTGGACTAGAGACATTAGAGAAAAAGTTGTTGTCCTTGATGCCTTAGAAGACCGTGCGCAGGGACTTTTGGCTAATTTACCCTTATTTTTAGGGCTTTCAAACTATTGAGTGGGAGATAGATCAGTAGGTAACAGTGGGTGGGAATTCTGGACCCAAAAACTTAGCCCAATAAGTTGGTATGTGGTTAGGGTTCACATTTAACTGCCTTAATAAACAGGTTGGGTTTAATTTGGATCCATCCCTACTATCCGACCCAATTCTTAACACTTTGATCTGCCAACCTATCCAATTCTGGTCTTATAGCATTTCAGTTTTGGGCTCGCATTTTATTTATTTTTTTATCTTTTTGTAAACTATTAAGGATTCAAATTTACGCACTCTACTCACGTACATATTTTCCTGACGAGCTGGACTACAGCGGAGGGCTTGAGTTCACAGAAGTTGACATTGTCAACCCAATTAATAAATAGGTCAAACTCGGATTCAATATATACATGTTATCAACCAAAATTCAATCTGCCCCTTGATCTAACCACACTGGACCGATGTCTAACCCATTATTGCTCGGTGTATGAGTAGTAGGGTAGAAACTAGAAGTTAAATGAGACAAGTTTGGGTCAATGATGGATCATCTCTATCCACAAAAGATATAACAGTGAATTCCTATGAAACAAATGGCACTCACAGTCACATGAAAGGGTGCTTATGGATCGGGCCAGCCCAAGCCCAACCCTCTTTTTGGGTTGGGTCTGAATATATAATTTGGGAATTTAACATTTGTCCCAATCCAACTCGGTAAAAAAAGAAAAAGAAAAGAAGTGCTTATAATTTAGTGAGAATTTGTCCAAACAATTGCTAAAAAGCTTGTACAAATCATAAAAAGCCTAGCTAGACAGGCCCGATAGACTAAATGGTGAGGTTTAGCCGGATACATGCCAGTGCTTTTAAAGTGAAATCGGACTTGGATTTGCCTCAACACAGGCTAACTTGGCCTATGAATATAGGGATGTAAACGGATCGGTTCCGGTTCCAGTCCATGGTGGATCCGGAACCGAAAAAACTAAGGCGACGATGGAACCGGACCCGATTTCGCATGGAACGAGTCTGGGTTTAGATAGAAAATGATATTAAAAAAATCCTAATTTTTATAAGAGATTATCAAAAATTGAGGTAATATATTGAGTCCCAAGTCCACAGATCAGAACCAAGGTGGAACCAAATCCGAACCCGTTTACTTATGGGGGCCTCAATAAGGATCCAAACTTGGTTTTTAACGGTGAGAACCTCCGAATAACCAAAAAACTTATATGAACACCCTTACTTACGTGGAACCCCTCATCTAAATCTTTTTAGTTGAAGGTCTATTTGGTTAGAGAAGTCCTTATATTCTTTCAATAAAAAGAATTATTAATTATCCAAATATAATTGCTAAGTGGTTCCCAAATTGCTCCGAGACACATTTGTACAACCGTGTTCCTCCGTAAGCAAGCGTGAAAAGTTTCGCTTCATTCTCATAACAAAATTGGGTTTGGTATGATCATTTTTTTCAATAGAAAAAACATAAAAAATGAACTAAATTTAAGGGCATTTCGAATACAAAAAGAGGAAAATCCTGCTGAACAACCGGGCCCATCAAGTTTATTTCGTTTTACAGTTAATAATGCAATTAATGAATATTAGCCATTGACACGTAAAATTTGAGTTAATCCAATCACCTTTTTTTAAGGCAAAATTAGCGAAAGGTCCCTATAAGTCATTGTTTCCAGCCTCTAATCCAAGGAAATACTTTCTAAGAGCTATGGTCCACTCAGCTAGACTTTTTCCAGCCTTAGGTCCCTGAACTCACATATTTGCATTTTTAAGGATGAAAATACCATTTCAACCGTTTTAGGCATTAATTTTGAAATTTAAAATTTTAAATCTTTAGTTTCCCTCTTTTAAAGATCGTCCAGTTGGTTATATTATCTTCTGTCATGCCGATCTCACGCTCGATGTTGGAGGAGAGGCCGCGGCGGACATTTGACCTCAAGCACTCAAAATAACAAGTCAACTTCTCCTTCTACATCCAGTAGTATTCGTGTCTTTAGCAATCTTTGGCATCATAGACTGGGTCGCCCATCAAATCAAGTTCTTCATCAACTAGTATCGTCTCTCTTTATTCATGGAAAGCCTAAGCTTGAACATCTGTGCACTCATTGCATAATATTTTTCATGTGCTCCACTTCTCTCATAATTTATTGTCCGTCTCTCGATTTACCAAGGATAATAACTGTCACTTCATTTTTACTTCTTCTGGCTTCTGTGTGAAGAAAAACAGAATGGGTCCTCTTCCGCGGAGTGACCAATAATGGTCGGAATCGGAGCGGATTTCGACGAGGTGCGGCTGGAAGAGGAGCTCATCTCCGGCGTCTTTTCGTACGGTTCTGGTGAGGAGAAGGTACTTTTACCACGATGGCGATGGCGACGATCGATGGTATCTTCGTCGCCGTTGCGGCGTATGTGGAATCAAGGACGAGGTGGTGGAGGAGATGTTTAAGGTTTTTGGTGGAGGAGGACAAGGAGTTTTTTTTATATGAAATGGAATGGAGAATGGTTGTGTTGTCTGTCCTTTTTTACAGAGGAAAATGTGAGAAATGGAAGGAAAACGAATGGTCGTGTTGTCTGTCCTTTTTGACAGAGGAAAATGTGGCCTCTATGGAGCGCATCAACCTCCTGAAACTCGCTCCTGGTGGGCATCTTGGGCGAAGATATTTTGGGCGAGATGGGTCTTGCAGCAGAGATCGATGGGGGAGATGGGTCTTGTAAGCAGAGGTCGAGGAGATGGATTTTGGGTTTTTCGGAGTGGGAAGAGGTGGGCGGGTAGTGATGATGGTTTCTTTTTTTTTTTTTATCTGTTCTGTAGTGGAGATGGAAGATGGGAATGGGTGTTGTCGACAAAGGTGGTGAACAAAGGGATTGAGATGGATAAATGGATGAAAGGGGAATTCCGTGGAGGACTGACGTCTCCCCGGTGATCGTTCTTTGGCATTACTTAACTTTTTTGTCAGATTTATCTCAGTTTTTGTCAAATTTATTTGAGTTGTTGTCAAATTATCTGAGTTTTTGTGAAAATTATTTACGTTTTTGTCAAGTTTATCTGAGTTTTAACAAATTTATACGAGTTTCTGTCAAATTTATCGAAATTTTTGTGAAATTTATCTGAATTTTCGTCAAATTTATCTGAATTCTGGAAAAATCTATCGAAGCTTTTGTAAAGTTTATCTGAGTTTTTGACAAATTTATCTGAGTTTTTACAAAATTTATCTAAATTTTCGTCAAATTTATCTGAATTCTGGAATAAAATAATCTGAATTCTGAATAAATCTATCTGAGTTTTTTGGCAAGTTGTTTTGAATTTTTGAAAAATTTAGCCTAGTTTCTAACAAATTTATCTCCCTTTTGAAAATCTTAATTGACTTTTTGAACGAATATTTATGTAATTTTGGCATTTTTTAAAATTTATTTGCATTTTTATTTACGTCTTTTAAAATTTATTCGCGTGTTTTTAAATTTATTTGCATTTTTTAAATTTTATTTGGATCTTTTGAGATTTATTTGAGTTTTTTTAAATTTATTTACATTTTTTTAAATTGATTTGGATCTTTTGAAATTTATTTGTGTCGTTTTAAATTTCTATGCGTTTTTTTGAGATGTATTGCATTTTTTTGAAATTATTGCTTTTTTTAAATTTATTTACGTTATTTTGAAATTTATTTGTATGTTTTTAGAATTTATTTGAAAATCTCATTAATGAGATTCCATTAATCGTGGGCAATTAAATGTTAGTTGGACATTATTAATGGGATATCCCACCAATCATGGTTTATGATTTAAAGAAAGGGTAAACTAGACATTTTAGGCATGAGAAAGTGTGGGAGGGACCTTTGGCTCTATGACTTTTTTTTGTGGATCTAAGGCCATAAAGTAAATTGTTTAGGGACCGATCGCCGAATGCCCCTTTTTTTAACCCCTCAATTCTACATTACATTTATTTTGAGCGGTTACACTTTCTCATTTACGTGGGCCCACACACCCGCCGTCGAAATGACCATCCACACTCACAGCCCGACCCTATAAAATGGCGGCAAATCGCTTCTCCTATTCACCTCCCCCTCGCCATGGCCTCTGCTTATGCGCTCTTCCCTTCTTCTTCTTCTTCTTCTTCCTTCCTCTTCCAACGAAACCCTAATTTCATTCACTCGCGCAGACCGATTCGCAGAAGAACTACATCTCCCATCACTGCAACCGCTGCTGATCTTCCCCAGAAACAGACGAAATTAGTAACATTTCTCGGCAAAGGAGGCTCCGGAAAGACTACTTCCGCACTACTTGCTGCTCAGGTACTTTCTCCCTCCTATATCATCCATTTATCTCTCGATCTTGAGAAGTCTAGGGTTTTTTTTTTTTTTTTTTTTTTGTTATCTGATTTGATTATGCTAGCCTTATCGCTTGATAATCTGTGGCTCTACTCAGCATTTTATAGTTTAAAGTTATTGGTGTGATTTTCCTTGCTTTTGGTTGGATCTACTTTTGTTTCAGTATATTACTTGAATTGAAGTTGCTTAATTGCTTGAATTGTCGATTTGAATCTTTGTTTGGATCTACTTAGGGTTTGGCTGATCAAACTTTTCCAATTTATTTGAATTAGGCAGCCCGTTAGTCTTCTTAGCTTTTTTATTTCCCCTCAAGAAATGGTTCAAAATCTCTTCTTTTGATATGACTAAGGATCAAAATCTCTGCTTTGATGTCTGGTTTAGATTTTGTCTTTGCTTGAGTAGAGGTACCACAGTTGCTTGAGAATTCAACGAGAATTAGCCATCTACGTTGTTAGTCTCAAGTGGGATTTTTGTCTTTGCTTGAGGTTAGTACTGTTTTTGCTGAATGATTGCTGTAATTAAGTGGCTCATGCATTGATTATCGCCAATGTTTTTTTTAAAACTGCGGTGTATTACTTAACTAATTATTTTCTTAATCAGAACTTAAGCTGCAGTTGATTAGCAAACATGTGCCATGAATAGTATAAATTATTCTAATACGGGAGTAGAGTGAATTTGGTTTATTTCTCCATTAATGGTCGAGAGATGAAAGGATGAGACTAAACACAATGGGGTAAGTCTTGTTTGGCTTCCTTCAGCAGGGCCTACTAAGATGACATCTCCCATTTTTTCCTATAGGCCAGCCATGCGTTGTATGGATATGGGTACGTACACAGATATAGATATGGATACGGACACGGATATGGGGGTCAAGGACGACTGTACAATATGGGAATTCTAGGACACAAATATGGACGCAGCTGTCCTAATTTTTTCTTTTAAAACAGTTCTAAATCAATGAAATTGTTATTGTTTACATTCTTTTTCTAGTATCTTTTATATTGAAATAGAACTATATGAAAGAATGGATATGCTAAACTTGTTATTTAGAAGTATCAGTGCTTTCTGACATGGATACACCGGGCATGTACAAGTATCGGTATCATAGTGTACAATGCCAATCGGAATGCATCTTTATTTATTTATTTCTCAGTATGAAGGATATCTTTGTGTCATTCTTGAATTAAAACCATATTATCCTTGAGTTCTTTTCGACTGTAATTTTTTTGGTTGCCAGTATTATGCAAAGACAGGTCTACGCACATGCTTGCTAATACATTCTCAAGACCCAACTGTTGAACATTTGATTGGTTGCAAGATTGGAAATTCTCCTACACTATGCAATGTCAATCTTTCAGTTGTTAGGTTGGAAACCACAAAGGTATTAGAATCTTCTTTTCTTCTGTTCCTAATGCTTTTGGATTTAGACTCTGGAATCTGGATAGCCAGGGACTAACTTTGTTTTTGTTGATGAATAACTATAGATGCTTCTTGATCCTCTTGATCGGCTGAAGAAGGCTGATGCTCGTCTTAATTTGACCCAAGGGGTGCTTGAAGGGGTGCGTACGCAATAATTTACTTTCTTTAAGTTTGAGTAAGTAGTGTTTCTTTCTTTCTTTTTTCCAACGTCTGTAGAAAGACGTAACAGAGCTCCATTTCCTTTCTTTGTAGATGGCTGTGTTTATGCATCTTATCATATGATAGGTGGTGGGAGAAGAACTTGGGGTGCTACCAGGGATGGATTCTATTTTTTCAGCCATAGCTATCGAGAAACTTGTAGGGTTTCATCAAGGTATTGTGGGTGAAAGGAATTATCCACGAGAAAAGTTTGATGTAATTGTATATGATGGCATTAGTTCTGATGAGACATTACGAACAATAGGTGCAGCTGAGAGAGCAAGGTAGTATATTTTTCTTTCTTGGCATAGGCTCTGGCATTATTAGCCAATAGATTCCATCTGGTTATTGTATTGACACGTTAACATGTGCAGATGGTACTTGAAATATCTGCGGAACATGGCTGAAAAGACAGATCTTGGAAGATTGACTTCTCCTTCAATCATAAAATTAGCAGATGAGTCCCTAAGGTTAAATAGTGGATCTCAAGTTAATGGAAGATCAAGTGCAGAGATATGGGATGATATTGATAAAATTCTGGAGGTACTTCATTTCGAAAGAAAATTACAGGGGCCTAAGCTTCAAAGTGTATGGTCTGTTGAGGCCTCCAATTATGTACATGTGAGGCTTATGTCTGGTGATTCAGAATGTTGTTTCAGCTGGCCCCACCTTGGATGATGGCCTACAAATCTTCAAGATTGGAAGATCATAACCCTACAATAGTGGCCAACAAGTACTTGGTGAAGAAGAGGATAATACATCACCATTCCAGGATCAAGGCCAAAGAATGATGTATTAGGAACTTTAAAGTGGGCCCCATTGGATCAGCAGTCTGGACTAACAAACCATTTCTCCCTCATGTACTGAATGAGCACCTCATTCAACTTTAGAATGGCTGACACCCAGAGCCCTATAACTCCCTTTTTCTTCTTTATAGTCCATTTCAGTTTGTTAGCTGAAATTTGTGTTGTAATCATCTCCTTATTTGCAGAATATTACAGATGCCTACGCAAAACCAACTAAGTTCAGCTGCTACCTTATGATGGATCCAAGCAATCCAGCAACTGTCACTTCTGCATTGCGTTTTTGGGGTTGTGCAATTCAAGCTGGAGTACAGATTTCTGGTGCTTTTGGTTTTGCTTCACAATCTTCTATTGCATCATTGGACGTTGCTAAGAATAAGATTTCACCTTTACCTTATGCACTTATGCCATATATCTCAACTCATTCTTCTGTTGATTGGGATGAAACCCTCAAGTTTCTAGGCAAAGATGCACATAATCTCCTAACAGCTAGCAGTTATATCCAGTCATCGGTAAAATTCAACCCTGCAGAGAAATCGGTGAACCTTTTCATGCCTGGCTTTGATAAGTCCGAAATCAAGTTGTACCAGGTATGCTCACGTCCTCTTAGTCCATAACTTTATTAACTTAAGCTGTTTCTCCATTCAACCAACTTCAATGTTGGAGGAGCTTAATGGTCATCCTTTCCCCGCTGATTTTTCACACGTGAAATCCATTGTTCAGCTATCAAAACTCTTGATCAGGTGGACTTCAATGATACTCTGAAAGTAACCTGGATTGGATGATCCAAAGTATCCAATTTTAGGCCCATCTTAATTGAGTTTCCTGAGCACCTTTCAACTGTGCTACAGGCTCTTGTCCATTGATAAAGTTGTCTTTTGTCAGCAAACCATTAGAATTAATTTCTTTTGGAATAAATTGCTTGGGGCATATACTGATGTACAACCCTATGGGTGCAACTCCAGTGCATATCCTGCCGCTAGCCTTAATTCTACATGGCAAGCCCAGACCCAAGCCCAAATGAAAACAAAAATTCCAAGCGAAAGCCCAAGCCTGAATTGCAAATACCAGCCCAGCCACAATTTGGGTTAAGTCGGTCACAGTCAGGTCAGGTATCCAAATGTATGTTTCTCAATTGAAATGGTAAGGCTTTTATGAAAATTTCAGGCCACTGGGATGATGGGCCTTGCCATTAGTAGGCTTTTCTCCAAAATCTCATTGATGGAAATAAATAGAGCGCCCTACAAAGAGATGGGAAGCATTATAGAAAGTAAGGTGTAGTCTTCAGTACACATACATTGTATATTTGTCTGGACCTCCCTCTGGTACCTAAGGCCCAAATTGAGCCTGGCCCAGATAATACTCATGCTTCAAAAATCAGGGCCGTGGCTACATGGGCTTGGGCCTGGCCTATTCCCAGGTTGCACCCCCTGTATAGTCTAGTAGCACAAACAAACTCTTCAGACTACCACCTGTCGATGTCAGAAGAAGATCCTGCTTTTGCTAGATGACTTCTGCGTATTTGTGCTACAAGTTGTGATTTGAATTCTACCGGAAAAAAAAAAAAGTGGTGATTTGATTTATGAGAAGCAATACCACTACCTGAATAGTCATTAATATCTTATTGACTCGAGTAATCTTATTATTTGGTTGCAATAACTGTAACATTAAGAAACTACATGAACTTTGGCTGGCCTATTATTCATTTGTGTACACAATATCATAATGGAGCTTTTAAATATGTTTACAAAGGTAGTGATGATAAATGTCACAAATCTCTTTATTTACAAACTTTCAATAAACAATGTTATCTCAGGATATTGAATTTTTCTGGTTTTTTTTTCCTTGTGATATGTTTTAGAAATTTTCAAGGAAAATAAAATATTCAGAAATTGGGAAGCTGACTTGTTGAAGAAATGTTTCAATATCATGCATGCTGAAAGAAAATTCCATGAGATTCTAAGACTAATTTGTTGAGACTTGAATGATTTTAGAAATATCAGTGATGTAAAACAGTGGTTGCAGATGCTGAAGATGGTGGCTACTCCTATTGATCTTCTGTTATCTTGTAATTGCAGTATAGGGGAGGATCTGAGCTGTTGGTGGAAGCAGGTGACCAAAGACGCGTGGTTCGATTGCCTCCTAATATGCAAGGGAAGGTTGTTGGTGCCAAGTTTATTGAGAGAAGCCTTGTAATTAGTCTGCGGTAGGAATTTTTTTTAACTATTGTAATTTTTCGTTTTTGTTTTTTTTTGGGGGCTCATTTTATCATTAAATGCTCAGCCGAGGCAAACTGAAATCAAATACACAGCCCTTGCAAACTCCATCATTGTACTTGGCCCATAATGGGACAAATGCTTAATCATGGTGTTGTTCACGTTATGTTTCACTGTCATTTTTATAAATGGAAAGGTGGTTTAGCTCTTATCTTGTATTGTGCCACTTTCAGCTTCACAAGCAAAAGCAAATGGGTGTCCTAAAATCATAATAAAATCAAGCAGTTGTTCACTTTGGCAGGAGTGAAATTGGGTTAAGCACCTCTTGCAGGGCATGCTGTGTGACTGTGTTGGTTCAAGCCATGACAGGCCCAACATTAATTAGACAGGCAGGCCAGGCTGGCGTCAGTTTGATCGGTTCTCCGATTGCTGCATCTTTTTGTGGACAGGTGATTCAACTGGGTCTGATTGGGGCATGGCAATTCAATGAATAAAATCAACAAGAGATGAAAATATTGCATCAAAGAAGGTAATGAGGGGCCAAAAAAACTCAAAATTAAACAGGTAGGTGAGTGAGGAGAAGCAAGGAAAGTATGCAGACCACATGCTCCATGATTACTCCTGCTTGCGAGAGCGCATCCATTGTTTGAGTAGCTGGGAAAGCTGATAATATGCCAACATACCCAATACATAGAGTTCTTACCCAGATAACTAGATATGCCACAGCCGTTGTTTTATTCCTTCAACAAAGTAATAAAAAAGCCCAGGCTTGATGTTAGTTAAAGCTGTAAAACCGCCAGTTCATTATGGTTTATTTGTAGTTTTTACCAGTTCAAAGTCCTTGACGGCTTCTTGATCATTTGAAGGGTTTTAGGTCGGATAGGACTGTTCAAGGCTCTGGTTTAGGTCAAACCAGGTCCAACTGGGTGGTCTGGTCCAGTTATTCAAATCTACTACCTCAGACTTGGCAACTATCTTGCTAAATAAATCTTTGAGCTCTATAATTAACAAGCTGCACATATTTATCTTTTGGATACACTGTAGACTTGGTAAATTACATAATATAAATGTCGAGTCGGCTACTTTTCATTTGGAGTTTTTGAAAAATGGGGATGAAGCTACTTGATGAAGTTGACGCTGATGAGGCTCAAAGATTGGATATGTGATGCGTATATCTCATATTTGTGAGCAGACTATAATCATAATTTCTCAGAGCATTGTGATCTTTGCTGTTGGTATACTTGTGTCCATGATATAAGAGCTTCTTGTATAAACAATATGTTCCACCTCTACAGAACTGATTCATTTGAACCTTCTAAGATTAAAATACATAGATATTTTCCTGGAAAAGGTATGAAAATATACACCAAAGTAAGTTAGAAAAAAAATGAAGAAAACCCTCAGGCTTCAGGCTTATCAGGGTCTCCTGCTTGTGTTGTTGCTTGCATGCGGCTACGTAACTCTTCAAATGCTCGCATGCTCTCTGCATCAAAGCCTCCAGCAAACTGGAACAGGTTCCAAACCAGAATTTCAGTCAGTTTATTCTATTCACTCAACTTCCATGCATTTACTATCTGCCTTGCTCAATCATCGTAACAGTAACATTCATAAGCTGTTAGTCTGTTACTGAAACAGAAGATTCATGAAAATTTATAATAGAATTTTGTATATGTTTTCACTAGTTGCTGAATTCCTAAAAAAATGTCAAGATCCTTTTTGAAGTTTACAAAGACCTATGATTCATGGAAATGTTGAGATTCTACCCACTAGCCAAGGAATTAGCTATTCTTAAGAATTAATGGACATGGCATCTTGACTCAGTCAGCATCAAAACACTCAAAACTATCTGGGGTCGGACTTGCGCTTAGTTTTAGTTGCTCAATAATCATTTAAATCCAGTACTTGTAAGAGAAATGAAGTGGAATGCAGTTCTTTACCTGATGAACGCGGAAGGCAAAGCGCACACCTTGCAGAAGCAGAAATTCTCTGTTTGGCTCCTTCTCAGGTCCACTCATTGCATCAAGCTCTGACGCCACCCTCTTCATGTATTTCCTTGCCAACTGAACAGATGAGAGCTTGATCTGCACCCAGTAAAAATGCATTTTATATTAATTATCCACAGCATTCGATTTTCAAGCTGTGCTATATCAGCATGTTAACCCTTAAATTTAAATTTTATGTACTTGGAACTCACTCCATCAGGTTTTCCAACAATGGAAATACAATTATAAAATCAAACACGGTCATACAGTTTGGCAGTGCAAACTTTCTAGACCTAGAGGCAGATCTGGGATGACATGGAACCTATTGCCATTTCTTTATACTGACACATCGGGATTTTAGAAATGAGCATACCTTGCCGACGACACCGGTGTCTAGCAACCAATCAACTGGAATTCCAAACTCCCTGTATCTTGAAATAGCCATATCCCGGGTTCGTAGAAGCGCAAAAACACTCTGTTCAACTCTGGAATCAAAGATGCAACAAGGTAAGATGCAAAGTCTGCAAAAAAGAGTGACTGCAGGAACCAATATTATACAGAGGGGGCAGTTTTCTTCATATGGAGTTCTATAATCACTAAGAGCAGTCATAAATTGATTAATTTTCAAAGAATAATGCTACGCAGTCACCAAGTTAATCACTCACTTTTCAAGCAATGAGTACATCTTCTTCAGAGCAGGTTCACAAGAGAGTTTTGGATCGTCAACAAAAGATGCAACTTTCTTTTCTAACTTCATGAGGTCCTGATATTCAAAAGCTGCCTCCCTCAATGCATCAGCTTTCCCTTCAGGCCAATCAAAATGCTTAAGGACCGCCCGCTCGTCAACCTACAAGAAGAGGACCACAATAATTTGTCTTCCAAACACTTAAGTGTGCTAATTCTAGAATATCTAACCATTGAGACCAACTGTTCCAAGTTCAAGTATTTCATGTCTTGGATTTCAAACACATCTCAAAGAAATGTGTCCAAAATATTTTGCAGGCTGTATAAGAAATGGCTATGGTAGTTAAATCAGGAAAAAATTGTGGGCCATATGCAATCCATGAAGGGCCCCCCAGGCTCCAGTACAATGGTTGACCTTGATCTCAAGCTCCCTCCCCATTCCCCTTACAGCGTGAAATATCCCCATAAACTTTGGCAGCTTTTTATTTATTATAAAAGCAAGATGATAACAATGGAGCAGCTGCATTGGATGAAATTTCCAGCTGCTTCTATTTGAAAATTTTGGGTGCAATGGAGGCATATCTAGTTGCTATGCTGCCAAGGCAGAAATCAGACAGTACAAATTAGGTTGAATACTTCTTTTTTTGCCTGTTTGCACCAAATGATCATCAGCGCTGGTTACTGACATTAATTTGGAGCAGAAAAATCAGCAAATTCTCAATTCCCACCTAAAGAGATATCTGATAACTATGCCTTCTCAGAGGCACAGCGGATTGGCTGTCCCTCTACTCTTGTGATTTGTGGTGCATCCATAACCCCATCCTTTTTCTTTTCTTTTTTTATTTTTATTTTTATTTTTTATAACGGAGGGTGACCATAACCCCATCCTTGATAAACTGAAGTTAGAAAAGCATACCAAGAAGGATAGTTCCTCATCTAGCCAGTTCACAAATGACACTAGATCTTCTATGTTGGTGAAAGAAGATGCCCGGACTTCGGTGGCCAAGGATTGAACAAAATCACCTTGAGTTTCTACATCTGCTTTCACCTGAATCAGTGCCAAATCCATATTTATAAAATCTGAAAGGATGAGTCTAAAGAAAGTGAGGAGATTTAAAAACAAAAATAAAAAGAAAACTTCTTACAGCCAGTAGGAAGGCTGATCGGTTCTCAATCTCCCCAATCATGTTGCTTCTAACATCTGCTGCATTGGATGTGGCAGAACTTACTGAAGTAGTATCCTTCTTTGCTTCACGTTTCATCAAAGACTGATAGAACTCAACTAGCTCAGGTGCCCGATGAACTTTATCATCACTTCCAATGCCTTTTGGTAGACTTCCTGGTGGTGGTGGTGGGCGAGGCGGTGGCGGTGGCGCACCAGGTGGCCGTGGAGGTGGTGGCGGTATTCCACTTGAAGGACTTGCAGTTGTAGCAACGACTTTGGGAGGGGCACTACCAGATGGCTTGGGAGGTGGCCTAGGCACTCTTGGGGCCCTTTTCTCAATGTGTGAGAGTTTTATTTTGCTAACAATAGGGGTATCAACCTTACTTTCATTTGGTTGCTCATTTGACTCACTCCCAACTGAATCACTAACAACCTTCTCCTTTATTTGTGTGAGTTTTGGCGGCAATGTAACTGATTGTCCTCTTTCTGCCTTGGCTCTTGAACTATAATCTAAGTTCAAGTTCGAATTCAAATTTGAACCATCACCAAACCTCTGAGCTCTTGCTTGATCTGCTTTCTCTTTGATTGCTTTCTCCCTTTCCAAAGCCAATTTGTGGCGGTCCTTGTATGCAGGATACCTGTCTTCCAACACTCCTTCAACTGATTTTGACATCAGTTGGAATGATGCTGCTACATCATTTATTGAATCATTAGAATCTTGATCCTTCTTCCCGAATGTAGTAATGGCCACCCCATCACTAGCATTTCGCAACATCAGGGCTTCCAATGGGCCCTTGGACATAGATGTTCTACGGTTGATGCTACTCTTACCTGGAGAACTTTCTCCAAAAGACCTGGTTGGTGATGATACAGAAGAATCGTCTTTGCTCCTCCCCCACCTCTTCAGCTTGTGAATTAAACTAGTACTAAATTTTTTACTTGCACTACTGTATCTACTAGATGAACTATCTATAGAAGCATTGTCAAAGTCTTCGCTTCCAGGTGAAGATGGCTGTGAAGAAACACTGTCTGGATCAGTATCTCCCTGTCCACGCTCAGATCCAGCATACTCTAACATAAGCCTTTTGGCTCTCTCTTGAGATCTTGGGCTCAAGCTCTTGCTGAGCTCGCGAGCAGAGGTCTTCCCTTGTGGTGTCTGGTAGTTACGGAGCTCATACCTCAAGCATGCATTGAGCCACCGTAGGTACACCAATTCTTCGACTTCACCAAACCTGTTCATCTGCAGTCCTTCAACTTGCTTGGAAAGGTCTTCATTCACATGCCTTAAGCTGTTGACCTCCTCTCTTGCCTTAGCAACCATATCACTCTGCACCATGATAAAGGAAATAGGAATAATTCTACTAATCAGACACTCAAATGTGGTTGCTCCATGGTTTCTGCCTCTTGGATATTTGAATGTACACAAATTGCAAATGTTTTGTATAATTCAGTAGAAAATGCAGTACATAATTCCACTGTGTTTGTGAAATGGTGAATGGGAAACCACATATAGATGGTTTACTGTTTTCCTGCATCACCCTATCATTGCCAGTGTCAAATGCCAGTACTGATTTGGAGGGGTAAAGTTTATAGACGGTATTCCAAGTCATGCAATTCTTTGTACTGATTTCCACTCCACCCCAACTGCATGACAAACCAATAGCCGTTCATTCTACCAAAATATGCAAGCCCATTGGAACACACCCAAATTCACCCTTCATTAACCAACAGGATGAACCACTAAAAAGGAAAGAGGAAATTGTCCCAGACTGTAGCTTAGATGGTTAGGGATATCATGTAGTGTGCTGGGGTGTGTGAGATCGAGTCTCTGGTAAAGCAAAAAAGAAAAAGGACTAGGAAATTACTTTGAAATATTTGCAAATAGCATATAAACCGGAAATGGTACAGATGGGATCCTAATTTTGGTAATTGTTCCACAGATGTGCTCCATAATGAGCTGGGAGGCCTCCCCTTATAAGGTGGAAGTGGAACCATGTATTGGTTGCTTGCAAATAGCCAGTTACAGCCAATGGTGTGCATTTTACAGGAAAAAGTGAAGAACTAAGAAATCATTTGATAGAGTTTTGCAGGATATCCCCAAACCACGATAGAGTAACTAGAGCAATCCTCCAAAAGGTGGGACTCAAATGTACATTTATGGGTACTGTTAAAAAAATGTACATTTATGGAGCTGTGAAAAATGGTACAACAAAACACTGTATACCTCTTCTTAGTTGAAAGGGATAAGTGGCTTCACTGAAATATTGAAGAGCAAGAGTGAAACAGAAGTGCATACAGAAAGAAACAGGAATGACCCATTGTACATGCACCTGACATACTTGGTAATACGTATTCCATTAACAGTGGTGACGAATGGGGCTACAGAAGCAAGACCGGATGCTGACCGGTCGGTGGGTCCCACTCATTGCCACCATCCAATCATGATAAGTTGATGGCAATAGCATATGCGCAGAATATTTAGTGACTACACCATTTATCATTTGTACATGCATGATATTACCTCTGTCATGTTGGAAAGGGCTGTTGCTCTAGCTTCTGCAGCATCCAACTTCACAGTTAGTTCCCTCTTGTCATGTTGCAATTCCTTGCACCTCCTCCTCAGCTCTACGACTTCCACTTCTAAATCTTTGACAACTTTAAGCTTCCTTTCAAGCTCAGCATCTCTCTTCGATGCTTCCTCCTCCTTTGCCTGAAGACCCGTAACTTGTTGCTTAAGCATCAACAACTGGCCTTTCGTTTGATTGGCATCAAGCTGAATCTGTCTCTGTAGTTCTTTGATCTTATTCCTTGCCATCTCAAGCTCCTTCCTCACTGAAGTACCTTGTGATATCTCTTCTTGGAGCTTCTTCCTTTCTGCTTGTAAGGAACTTATTGTTATCTTCAACATATCAATCTCAACGGCTTTAATTTTCAGCTGCCTTTGCAATTCGCCAATGTTCGATTCCTGCTCTTTTAGACCATAGTATTCTAGCAATTCACCTTCTAGTTTCACTTCTCTCTCTTCCAACTCCTTCACTAGATTACGTAACCGTTCTAGCTCATTTGCATTTCTAGCCATCTCAGTTTCATACATTAAGTTATCTCTCTCTCCCTGTGAATCACTTATATTAAACTTTTCATTTGGTAATGGGAAATATATCTCCCCAGAAAGAAAATCTTCAAGTTCAGGTAGAATCACTTCTTCTGTTTCTTCATCTACAATTCCAGTTTTGCTCAAACTGGGGCTGATAACACTGCTAATTCTCTTAACCTCTTCTTCCTCTTCCTCTTCCTCATCCACCTTCAAGCATTAATAATCTCTGTCAATCATTCAGGCTACATACAATTTGCAATAGATATGGATGTTTTGGCAGAATGGTTGGCTATCTGTTCCTTTCATTTGGGTGGTATTCTAACTGAAATCTTAGGTGTGATGCTGTTTTTCCAGCTTATCTGACCTAAATCAATATGGGTAGTCAATGTGGAACAATGTCTCAGAATGAAAAATAGAAAAACAGTATATCACCTAATTTTAATGCACAGAAGAACAGACAGCCATATATTCTGTCAAAAATAAAGAGAGGAATTGCTTGCATTTTGGCCAACCAACATTTAGATGATTCATGTCTGCAGAGATGACATGTGAAATATAAAAGCATCCACAAAGTTACCTGTTTCTTTTCTGTATTACCGTCATCTTTACACTGGATGTTCTTTCCTTCTTCGTTTTGATGTTCTGATCTTTCATTTTTATTCCCTGGTTTTCAAATTCACCACAAAAGGATCAGAAAAAAACCCAATTTCTAAATGAAGCAGAGGGAGGGATAGGTATCAGATAACATAGGATAAGATTTTAGCATTAATGGATTACCATATGAATGTATCCCGGACTTCAGATCCATATGGATTGAACATATTATCAGGTTATCCATTCTGCCGTTCATTTGACCATCATAGAACTCAGAAATCACTTAAGGTGGGATAAGTTTCTCTATTGTTTAGTCCAAATAATTACCCAACCAAAGTGTTCTGATTTCATGCCACAAATGCAAGCAAGCTCAAAGATGTCCATTCTGCTGAATTGCTATTTATTTATTCATTTTTATGTTTTGAGAAGCAACAACAACATAGCATTATAAAAGGGAAAAAAAGGATCACAACAAAGTGCAAACTATCAAGGTAATAGACTGCTGCTAAAAGAAAAGCAAAAGAGAAATCGAATTACAAAAATAAGGAATTTCCAGCCACTAGGCCCTGTTAGAGGCCAGTGCTTTGTCCAAGGAATCCTCTCCTCTATTCCATTCTCCACAGATGCAGTATACAAACTAGAATTCTCAGTGTCAATGTTACCAGAGTGGATAAGTGGATTAGCAAAGCTTTCAACAACTAAGAAAAGGGGTACCTGAAGGATTTCTGGATGCTGCACAATTCACCTGCCTAACTGCATAGGCTGCAATTGAAGCAGCAACCAGAAAGCCTAACCTGACTAGCATGTAGATGTCAATAAACTTCACTCATCTGCACCCAATTCTATGATACCAACCAGCTTCTCTTCCTTTCTGTATCATGTCTAACAACAAGCAAACACCTTTTTCTCATCAATCCCACAGCTAATTCAGACCCATTAAATCAGCAACTTCCATAATGGACCACGCTTGCTTGAGTGTGTGTGTGTGTGAGAGAGAGAGAGAGAGGGTAATATGGCAGTTAAAAGGATATCTAGTTAGGCACCGGAACGAAGCATCCAACACCCGAATTTTTTTGGAAATTATCTCATCTAGAAAAACCCATCAGAATTCAAAAAAGAAAAAAAAAATTTCAATTCAGTTCTCTGTCCCTTCATGAGAATTACCATTATCTGAATGTTTATGATAGATATGTGTCCAGAGGTCTCTATTCTAAGTCCCAGTCATACCCACAAAATAGTTGGTGGCTCTTCACAAACAAATTTTACCCTGTGGGTTTCCCAATTCATAGAGAGTTCATAGATACTGACAAAATTCCACCTATGAAAAAAAGGGAGAAACCCCAATTCCAATTTCAAGGAAAGACAGCCTCAGCTTTTCATTTGTTGGATAGGCTTACCCTCTTGTCAGTTAGAGGAGGAAAAGAAAAGATGGCTGTACCCAGAAAGAACAAGTTGGAAAGTGAAACTTGTCATTTGTTTCCCAGCCTTTTTGTATTGAGAAAATATTCCTCAACCAGCAGTTGCAAATGGGCCAATGATCTTTTATCTTGGATTGATGGGACCCACTAGTTTTCCCCAAAAATCCCCCCAGATTGAAAGATCCTAATCATGGTTTAGAATTGCTGTTAAGTGCCCTTACAATCAAAGCCAATATAATGATGGTATTTTCTGGACTGCTGTTCTATTCTTTCCTAAATCATCAACTCATGAAACCAATGAAGGGTTATAAACCTCCAATCTGGCAACCACATCTTCCATCCACAGTGGGGCCAATCATAATGGGTCCCAGAACCATGGCCAATAAAAAACAGGCTGTTCTGCTAGATTAAAATCTGTGTTTGGCCCAATTCAGATAGACCAAAGTCATCCTCCATCACCATCCAAGTGGTGTTTGCACAACCTTGATCATTATCCAACTCATGGGCCATTGCCTTTGTAATTGTTGTCCTTTTGATGTCCAACAAATTGGGTGTAATTTTGGCACATGTTTCATTTACAATGTGGGTCACTGCTTAAGGCTGTCTGCTTTTAGAAAAAAAAAAAAAAGGATTGTTGGTTGAGTTTGTGCAACTCCTGACAGTGGTCCAAGCATTTAATTCTTGGGATCGGCATCCAATCAAAGCCCAGTTCTTTAATGGCCGCTTTTAGAGAAATAGCACATCTTATAATTGGGCCCCTAAATAACAATACATGCCTAGATGTTGAAGTTAAAATTTAAAGCATACTCTCATGTTAAAAATGATTCTGTGTTGGAGAAGGGAAAACTAGCACACTAACTCGTGCGAAACACGGGTATACATAAAAATCAATTAAAAAGAAATTCAAATCACATAGAATCATCCTCAATTACTTACCAACAAAAAAAAAACAACAGCAAAGAAGATCTATAATATTACCTCTCTCTTTTTTTTAATCGAAGAGCATGTGGTGTTGAAATAGAGGACGAGAAGTTGGGCGAAAAGAAAAGGAGAGTCTACATAGAGTAAGTATATCTGAGATTAAAGTGGTTGAAAAGAGAAGTGTGAAAAGTGGGAAGAAATAGAGTGGTTACATGTGGAAGTAGGGGGATAATTGTAGGTTAGTTACAGAAAAGGGATATAACTCCTGGTCAAAATCAATGGTTACAGTCAAAATCAGTTTTAGGTCAAAATCAATGGTTACAGTCAAAATCAGTTTTAAAAGGCTTGACTTTAATATAGTATAATAGAAGAAAAGGGATTTAGGTTTGGAGTTTTAGAAGGAATTTGAAATGAGTTAAAAAAAAAAAAAAAGACAACTTAAGAAGAAGAACAAAAAAGATGACTACAACTGCTGCTTGCCCAAGTCGAGTAGGGCCCGACCCGGACATGGCTGAGTCTGAATAGAGTTGACTCAGACGAATGGGCTAAAGATGAACTGGTTTAATCATGGGCTAGAAATATGTTAATGGACTTGGCCCAACTTTTACCGAACGAAAAACTAAATAATGGACTTCATATAGTTCTTGAATTGACATTGAACTTTGGCTGCGCTATTGCAAATCGGGTCAAGTCAAGTGGTGTTAACTATCTTAGCTAAAAAAAAAACAGAGGTCGTGTTAACTGTGTTAACCCACAAAATTTGCGGGTTACATAGGTCAATTCGAGTTGATCTACATGAGTTGCGGGTCAATGTAGGTCGGGTCGTGTTGATTGATTCCAAGTGCGGGTTTGGAACATCTAACCCTGATATGGTCATTTTCCACCTAATTCGATAGCATCCGAATCTATGAGTGGTCTCTAGTCGGGATTGGGCATGAAAATTGGGCTGGCTCGTCCAGGCACGATACAGCCTAACATGGAAAAAATCGTGCTTGGGCCATTGACCGACATGGCACAGCTCAATAATTCCCCTTGGCCCATGCCGGCAATAGTGCCTGAGCAGAGGCACAGCACGGCATATATATATATATATATATGAAAATATTTAAGTGAGAATTAGTTCTCATCATATTTCTGTGAAAACTATTAGTAGAGCCCACCTAAAAATCAATCCAAATCATGCATAAACAGTGACCTCCCTTGATAGTTACTAATCCTGAGGTTTGACACCCATCCAAATGGACTGGGCCTTTGGATGGATGATCTAATTTTTTCTTAATATGAAGCTAATAAACTCGTGAGCCATGGATGAAGGGGTTAGAGGCATAGCACTAGGGTCAAACGTGATACTTGGGGTGCTCTAACATAGATCTTTCCATCTCCTCTGGTCCTATCCCTAAATAGGACCCACGATGGGCCTCATAAAAAGTTCTCATAGTGACTACGTGAGAAAAGTTCTCACCAGAACAAAGCCCATATATAATTTTTTATATAAATAAAATATAAAAATTAAAATAACTAAAGATTTATTATTCATTTATAAATTATAATAAATGTTTGTGTATTTACTTTAATAGTCTCAACTTTATTTCAAATTAAGAACTCATAAAAGTCGTAATTTATCTTTCAATTTATATTAAAAAAAAAAAAAAAAAGAGACAAGTGGGCTGGCCATTGGGTGGCGCGACACAGATAAATCCGTATCTTGGGCCATGCTGGGCTAATCCCCAGCTAGCCTGGGCACGACATGGCACGTAAAATTCACGGGCGGGCATGACAAGGCCCGGCACTACTAGGCCGCCGCTTAGGGCACAACCCACTTATCATGCCTAGTCCTGATTGATGATCCGAATCATTAAAATTGAATCCAATGCTCCCAAATTATATATCATCAACTTTTACTTCGATAATACTGAACATATGATTGATAATGTAATTAGTTATTAATCAAATATATTAATTATCTATCGAAATAAAATTTGAAGATATTCTACCGAGAGGGATAGCATTCAACTTTTAAACGGTTGAGATCATCAGTACGTGGGCCCCACTGAGTTCCACACATTACACTGGGCCAGCTTGAACCGCTCCATATACTGGTGCTCTCTTTTTTTTCTTGGCGGTCAAGCAATTTAGGTTAGAAGTAAAGGAAAACAAGGGCATCAATCCGCAGAGAAAGAGAAAACAGAGTAGAAGAAGAAGAAGAAGAAGAAGAAGAAGAAGAAGAAAGGAAAAGAGAGAAATGGAGGCGAAGGAATCGATGATAGCACACGAAGTTGGTCAGATTCAGAAAGATCCACTTCGATTTGGTCTGCAAGGCGTCAAAAGCGACATCGTTGGATCGCACCCTCTCGAATCCCTCCACCAAACGGTACTCTCAATCTCTCTTTTGCATTTTTACAAACACTTCATGTCCCAGATCTTGAAGGCATTACTACAAACATATCTCTTTTCCTCTAATTGTTTTGTTTCTCTTCTCTGATTTGGTTTTCGATTCGATTTTTCAGTCGAGAAGGAAAGAAGAGGAGATCAAGCGGATGGCTCTTGCCAGCACTTACGGTTCGGCGTTTCCTCTGAGAATGGATTTCGACAGGCAGATCCTTTCTAGGTGCGTATGAATATTCAACTTGGAATAGTTTCTCCTTTTTTTAAAAAAAATTGGGGTTTGAAGTCTGTGATTTGATTAGGCAGATTTATAGTTTAGGGTTTGGAAACCCTTTTACCTGTTTCTTAGAGAAAAGTTAAAAACAGGATTGGGCTGAAAATTAAGAACTGTACATCATACATAAATTTAATAAGCGAGTGGACTCGTAGAAAATAGATGATGAATTTTAATTGTAGAGAAGTTTGTGTAATCAGTTTAGTTGTCAAAACCCTAGCTTTTGACAAAGCAGGCCCACCTTTGATTAGTACTGCCCCAATAGGTCTAATTTTACACTCATGGAACCTTCACACACCCTTGGATTGAATCTCAAAAAAAAAAGGTTAAGATCCATTAAACTTGAAGGATGTTAAATCAAGGGTTCCAATAACCTGGTGGGGCTTTTATTTTGGGATCCTCCTTGTCAATGAGGAGACTAACCTGGTGGGGCTTTTATTTTGGGATCCTCCTCCTCAATGAGGAGACCTTTCCATCTGTTTTCCTCCCATTCATAGACATGCATCTAGGTGGGCTCCACGAGCTGGACGGCATATAATATAAGCTATATGCACTCTGCTTGGAGGAGAACATTTTCCTTCATTTGCAATATCTGCTATTCTTCGTGGTGGTGCAGACTATGCTTGTGCGGCCATAGAATAATTTGTTTAGACTCATTCTCAATTGGTAAAAGGACTGAGGAAGGAACTCTGTTTGAATCTCCAATGCCAGCAAGTATGAGCTTTCTTATATTGTCTTTAGTAGCAACACCAATGGCCAACTGTCCAGCTTTTCATAGTTCACTTCCTACTGTATTTAAACACCGTTTCCACATATAATGCTGATTTCTTGATGTCAATTGTATTGTGGGTTTTCTTCTCCCTATTATAACTTTTTTCCAGTTCTCTTTCTAAATCCATAATCAATAAAACACCCAATTTTTTTATCTGATAAATCAAAGTTTAGTTTTCTCAACTAGATATTATAATGGAGAGTATCTGGCTTAAAAATCCTTGCTTTCCTTTCTTTCCATATAAACCAAGCAACTTTCATAAGTAAAATTTTTCATAGTATTTGGCCTGTACTTAAAAAAGAACCCTGAAAAAACCTTCAATATGATCTCTAAAAAAAGTGCAAAAAGTCTACATGGACAAACTTTTTTGCCAGAATTTTGGACAACCCCTATGGTTTCCCTTGAATATCCGGGGTTGTCCAAAATTCTGGCCAAAAAGTTTGTCCATGTAGCACTACTGAAAAAAGTGTGTATGGAAAAAATTCAAGTACAACAAAAACAACAGTCATGTATGGCTTCTGTACAATGAATGAGCATGTCATTGACAAATTTCTCTTTGGAGGAACACCAAACACATGTAGCAACATCAGGGACGCAGTTCTTGATAATTATCTTCTGTGATTTTTCTTGTTTCTTTTCCTTTGGGAAAATCTCTAAATGTTCGATTTGGAGAATATATGAGAAAAAGCATCCGAGAAAAATTGGAGTTCTTTCAACATGACTTCCCAAAAATCTCCCACTCAGACAGTTCCTAAATGCCTGGTGAAGAGACTGATCTCAGTCTCCATGTTACTTAGACACATAATTAATGGTTGTCAAAACCTCATTGAAATCTTCAATGATTTCAGATTCTGAAACTAATTATTTCTAATTTTCTAACATGGGATATGTTGCTAAAAGTTTGTTTTTTGGATAGTTAATGGAAATTTAGAAAGTAAGGCCTGGAATGAAATGCTTCCTTCCTGGGCATTCCTTTTTCTTTTCTTTTTTTCTTATTTTTTTCCTAAATTAAAAGGGTAGAATTTCACTCATTTATACAGTTCTGGAAACTAGATCTTTCTAGGGACCCAAACGAGTTGTAGGGAGCTCTCTACTTTCAGCCAAATAACTTAATTCTAACAAGAGTAGTTCCTTCACCTCAGGAACCAGGGCCTCTGGACCTCTTTGGAAAGAAAGATTTCTCATTCCAGAGTTCTAAGGATCTAAGTGGACCCTTAAAGAACATTTGTACATTTTCTTTGAAAATGGAAATGGTTCATGGTAAGGATTTTTCTTATCCGAATGGGGTGAATTTTGATTTTTGACATAAGAACTGGTCCTATAGCCGGTGCATGTGGATAGGAGGGTTTGCATGTGCCCTTAGGGATTAGTTATCGACTGCCCAAATCGAGTGCCCCTCGGGCTCAGGGCCAAAGGCTTTTGGGCTGGGTTCGGCGGAAGATACCCTGGGTTATCAAAAAAAAAGCTCTAGACCTATAGCCGTAAGGAAATGTCTCTCTACTCTTCTCCCTATGCTAATGGATCCATGATATGCAGGGAAACTTGGTGATCACTTGTAGCTTTCCACCAATTACCTTTATCCTTCACCCACAGACACCTTTCATAAGAAACCCTCTCTCTCTCTCTCTCTCTCTCTCTCTCTCTCTCTCTCTCTCTCTCTCTCTCTCTCTCTCTCTCTCTCTCTCTCTTTTCTTACTTTATTCAGACATGCTGTGCTTCTTAATTTTAACTGGTTCAAGTATTGACACCACGGTGGAGGAGGTATTCATTCAAAGTAATTCAGCCATACAAATGCGAGACCTGATAATGCAACTTAATTAACCAGTAGGAGATAATATATCCAGTTGTACTGTCCCAGATGATCTCCTCAATGCCAGCGGTGTGTGGATTGCAAGTTTCACTCCCATCATTGTCAAGCTTAAAAGGACCAGGCAGAGGGGGAGACCAAGATGAATGAAAACTCTGTACATATGGGAAGAGAAAACAATCTCAGACCAGCATGTAATGACTGTCAATATGGAAATATTCATGGGAGGGACCCAAGCAGCTGCATAGAATTTCACCCTTCCCAACATCGACTCTATAGGAGAAGGTTTCCTTCTAAGTATTGACAATTTCTTTCCTTCCAAATGGCCCAGATAACAATTATAAACGAAGTTTTCCATTTCCTTTTTCATTTGCCATCATGTGATCGCCTTGGCATCGGATTCTCCCCTGTGGCTGTAATTTAAGATTCTGGAATCTGTAGAGGATGAGGCTCTTACTTTCTTCTATACCATTGACCCTTAGTATCTTCCTGAACAGTATCTTCCTGGACTTAGCTGGACAAAATCTCCATTCTTGGTTAACTGGGTAGAAATCCTGTTGACTCTCCACAACCTGCCATCTACTAGATCTATGGATCTTTCAGCCTCAGCTTTGGGTTGTAAACGCACAAAACCACCTTAAGCTTCCATCTCCATTACTTGTAATGATGAAACCATCCAACAATCTCCTACCTCCACAACAACACTCGGTCATAAGCTCTAGACCAGATGGGGGCAACAGCATTCTTCTTCAGGTGGCTGATCTTCTCAAACAGCTGATGTGTTGCATTGAATTCTTTCTTAAAAAGTCCCTGATTCTCCATTTCCTTTTTTTTCCCACCATGTCACGCTATATATGTATGAATCGTATGATAACTCTCCAATGTATAAAAAAAAACAGATTGCTTTCTGCTCAATCACAGTCGCTCTTGGATGTAGATGTCAACAAGGTAACTCCCAGCCTCAGGCTCAGGATCAAATCAAGTGATGGTATGTCACAAAAGGTGCATGCCAAGCCCAAAGTGCCAATTGCATGGGTAAAGTGGTTGGGTTTCAAACCCTTGCACGATATGCAAGTTTCAAAGGAAACCCAAAAAAGGTTTTCTGCAGAAGCCAAAGAAGCTAATCTTATTCCAGGTCTTGGTGGCCAAATCCATTACATTGTTTTAACAAAGAGGAGTACCTCGTAGTTAATCTAAATATCTGTAGGGAGAGAAAACAAAAGGAATCTAAATACTAGTGTAAATGGCTTTAATTAAGAGGTCTCACTCTATTTAAACAAAAAAGAAAATAACTTAATCAAAATTGAAGGTCATTCTATGTAGGGCACTTGTTCAAGACTTGGTTCCACAACTTGAAAGTTTTCCCAGTTGCGGGAACCCTTTGATCAAGTGCATCAGTATCCATCAGAAGCGGTCACAACCTTTAATAGTAATACTACAACTTCGATGCAATGAACAAATTCCCTAGTCTGCTTTAACTCTAGAGATACACACCACAAAACATATGTAGGTAATTGCAGTGAAAAACATGCTTGATCCATTAGCATGCATGTATTGGAGTAACCGGGAGTCCTTCGCATCTAGCACAATATGCTCTAAGCTGTTGGCAGATGGATTCTTATCAGGTGTGATCATGATGCATATTTAAGAAAATGCAATTTGCTATCTAAATGACGAAACTAATACAGTTTAACATTCCCTACTAATAACTAAACTAATATTGCTCAAGGTTGAATGATGTATGAAATACTGGTTGCTTGTGGACAATGTTGGTTTTGTTGAAAAAAAGAGAGGATTGCTGGGTTTATTAGGGAAGTTAACAGACATAGCATATGGCATATAGGAATCTGAGGGGTTCTTTCCCCGGAGAATGCCATGTTATCCATGATGCCCATATATGGATATGGATACAGACACTGAGACGGGGATCAGGGATACGACTCCTCACTTTTGAAAATTTAGGACACGAATACGGATATAGGTGTCATAATTTTTTCTTTGGATCACTTTTGAATCAGTTAAATTATCATTGTTTTCGTCCCTTTCTAGCATTTTTTTTTCTTTTTTTGTGAGAAGTAAAAATATTGACAGAACTATATGAAATAAAGGACTTATAAGTAGGATATGTTAAACTTCTTCCCTAGAAGTATCGGTGTAGTATCAAGTACCAGTACAAGTGTCGTATCAGTTTGATACGGATACGTTGGCTTGTACAAGTATTTGGGTATTATAGTAGGTTATTTCCATCTGATCAATTGAAGGTGGGAGAGCTGTTGAGGGATTCAAGAAAGAAATGTTGCTTCTTAGATAAGTTCTTGTGGATGTTTGTGAAGGAGCTTCATCCGTCATGGAGGAAGGTAATCAAAAGAATATGTGGACTAAAATAGGCCTGACGCTTTGTCAGTTTATCTATGAAAACATGAACATGATATTGAATTTCATCTGCAAGAAGACTTATATTACACGCTAGTGGTTTCTTTTTTTCTTTTTCTTATTTGTTTTTTTTTTCCTTCTATTTTGTATTCTCAATATTTCAATGAAAACTTTTGGTTACTGATAAAAACACAGGAGACTGATTTTTAACTTCAATGAAGGTTATGTTTAGGAGAGGGCCAAAAGAGGAGGCAACTACTGCTAATTTTTTTGGTTCTATGGGTAGTTATTACAGAAGAGGCAGTGTTGTTTGAGAATTTTAATGGAAACTAGCAGCGACTGCTAAATTAGGGGTGATAGGCGTGCTAAACTAGGGTGAACAGGATTTATCCGATGATGGCTCCCCCCTTTTTTTGTTGTTATTTTGCATTTGGCTAGTATGTCTTTTTGAATGGTCTTTTGCTCCTATTAATATATCTTTATCGTTGCCGTCAAAAAAAGAGGAAAAGTACAAGCACACACAAACACACTACAGAAGAGGTGCCGTCCACTGGGAAATTTAATGGAAAATAGCAACTGTTTCTAATTTCATTGATTCTCTGGGTGGTTATTACAGAAGGAGGAGGTGTTGGACAAGGAAAGTGTTTGAGAAGGGTTGGTATAGCTGTTAGGTCCTCAAGTCAGAAGCTACTTGTAAGAGGAAGGAATTTGCGTGGCTGGCTTGAGATGGGGATCAAAGAAGTTTGGAAAATAATGTCAAGGGAGGCTTCCTGTTTGTATTTAGCCATCAAGGATTTTTATAATCAATAATTTGTATGAACATATTGTCACTGTAGTATAAGACGTGTAAGAATTTGAAGCCTTTTTTTTTTTCAAGGAATTTGCTTAGTTTCTAACAAGTCCCTTTTACCAGGTTTCAGAGGCCTGCGGGAGCTCTGGGTTCATCCATGCTAGGATTGGAGGCTCTCACTGGTAGCCTGGATGATTTTGGATTTGAAGATTACCTAAATGGTCAGTAGCTGCCAACTTGAGTTCTCTGTCACAATAAAATTTGAAGTTTTCCCAACTATGCTGCATAAATATTTGGCTTGTGTTAGTCATTAGATTTTTTTTTTTTTTTCTTTTTGGTCGGGTCAGTGGTTCAGTACATGTGGGACAACTTACAAGCTCGGATCGATCCCTGGGTGGCTGTGTGAGATGAGACCCTCCTTTCCACTTGGGTGTCTTGTGTTTGTCATAAGCCATGAGATTTATGGGTGCATTTGGAAGTAGGGATGTACATGGGTTTGGTACCCATACCCAATTTGGTTTATAAATACTTGGGCCTGGACCATAATCCATGCCCAATGGAACGACTGTATGAGCTTGTTGTGGGATTTGTGCACGTGACAGGATGGAACTCGTGTCTGAAATCAGATACAGCTACCATCATACATATGTTAGAAAGCATAAAACTTCTTACAACTCAAACATGTTGACTTGGTATTTATTAATATATATATATATATTCGATATATTATAAATAGTTTTTATACATGTCACTTGGGCATGTGGTAACTTGGGTATGGACCCTACCCTAGAAGAGGGTTCGGACCACACAGATTTTTGTATCTAAGTTTCTTGGCTAATCTGGTTGGATGAAATGAGATCCATTGACATCTCTATTTGGGAGGCTCAAGAATGGTGCATTCTTTGTTTGACTGAGGGATCCTTTGAAGTGCACCTAAAATATCCTTCTAAGTTGCCATCACCGATTGTCAAGTCTGTTCCCTGAATGTGTGCAAAGAAGATAGAAAACCAAAGTATTCTGCATTATACATGTGAAAATAACCTTATGATCACTACACAATGATCAGATGATGGGTACCCATGACAGTTTACAGGTAGCCAGCCATTGTTGCCCATCTGGGAGATGATGGGTACCCATGACAGTTTACAGGTAGCCAGCCATTGTTGCCCATCTGGGTTTTCTAGTCCCCCAAGTTGCCAATGTTGGGGAAATCTTGAATTATCATGATATTTTTGTAACAATTTCTTTTTTGTGATATTACCACAACAAATGTAATTTGTTGTCATTTTTGTATTTATCACGATATATGGATTTTTAAGGCCATAAGTATATTATAACTTGGAGGTTTTGAACCCAGGTCATTGGCCTTCCGTTGCAATACCCTTGATTTCTGTTGCTTAATACTTTTCTGAATTGCTTTTTTTCTCCTTGTCTTTTATTTTCTCTCTTTTTACACTATTCAGCCATTTATACTCCTGATATTATTCCAATAATTATATTTGCAACTTTTCCAGCCAAACTTACAATTCCTGCTGCATCTGATACCCAATTATGTGCTAATTTAACCTTATTCCGTTGCCATTTTTGCAGATCCACATGACTCAGAAACTTTCCGGCCAGCAGACCTGCATCATGGGATGGAAGTTCGGCTTGGGGTCGCTAAGGGGCCTGTGTGTCCCAGTTTCATCTGATTGGGTGCTGGATTGTTGTTATTTGTTTCTACTCTTACCTAGACAATTGAACAGAAAAGGATTAATTTTGTTCTGGATTTCTTGGTTAAGGATTTCAAACATTATACTGTTATTATATGCAGTTGAATTTGGATGAAAGGTTTTAGTTGGTGTTATTGGATCGAGGCAATGAGTAAATAGTTATACTAAACAAAATTACCGAAAAGCGGGTGAAACTAACAAATGTGGTTCATATTTCAGTATATGATGGTTCCAACTGCTGACTGTCAATGGCCTTTGCATCCATGGGTAAAGTGAACTGTTTGGTTTGCTATGTGTGGCCCTGCCCATGGTTGCAATTCTCATTTATAGAGTTTGGATCACTGAAGTTGAACATGCATATTTCCAGTTTAGTAGTGTGTATTGGGTTCGGGTTCACCAGTTTAGATCTTCATATATATAATATTTACGGCTTTCTCTCATCCACATGATGATGCCCAGGAATTCTTCTTGGCCCGTGGATGAGAAAAAGGGTGATTTCCCACTCGAGGGCTTAGACTTTTTTTGGTGAGTTCTCTTCAATCAATGGTTTTTAGAAAGACATTCAACCAAGGCCCTTGCATCGAATTTAAAGTGTTTAATTATGGTCAGGATCTTCAGATATCGGTTACATCTGGTTTTCGTAGCACCTTTATATGCTTAAATCTTACAGACCACGCCAAAGATGAAGAAGCATGCTTAAAATCACTCAACTACATACCAGAGTTGCATTAGTGGCTGCCAAAGGGGATTGGTTCTCAAAAGTAGTGGTCTCGTTGGCCTGATTGCCCTACTAGGTTTATGAACATTAAAATTCAGAGTAGACCTCATTTTCCATGCATTCTATGCTATTTGAAATCTGACCCAGTTATTTGGGTTATATCAAATCCTTGTCTTTTTTTCTTTTCCCTTTTTTAATATATATCTTCTCTCAGGACTCTCCCTCTCTAGTGTAGTGTCCCTAACCAGTTAAAGCCCCAACGATCAAATCCAAATCAATTGCCCGACCACTACAAAGACATTTTAATATGCAGATTGAGAATGGAGGGATGGAAAGCTTCAAATTTAGGACACATTTGTGTAACCACCTCTCTATAGAAGCAAAAATGCATTTTCATTGTCTAAATGCTTTTTAGAAAACACACTGCAAGAGTTTCAGATGGGGAATAAGAAAAAAATATTTCCACCCTGCGAAGCAACACAAATGCACCCTGTGGCTTAGGTGGTTTGGTACATTATCCTTTTTTAAGCAAAAAAAAAAAAAATTTCATCCGCTGTAATAAATGAATTTATTTCTTATTTTAATGTTTCTTTTTTATTCTTTTTGACAATAATACAAAGATTCCGAATCGAATCCCTCCTGTTTGGTAACTTAACATGTAGAGTGAAGTGAGGTAAAGCCTCCAATCAAGAAAAAATAAAATATGAGAGGGTCTAATCATTATGTGATGATTTTTTTTATCTTTATTGGCTTGATAAGGAATCTTTTTTACTTTTTATATAAAAAGTAGATTGTTTTTTGTCATTTAGTGACTTGAAGATGTTGCATTAAAATAGAGGGGATTTTGAATTTTTATACTTTTGATATGACCCCCATATTTTTATGTCTCTTAAATGGAGGCATCACCTCACTTCACTTTAATCGTTAAGTTAACACGCAAGAGTGTAGTCTAATTTGGTCTGAATGTCAAATTGCTTTATATGAAATATTTAAATTTTTTATGATATTTTATTTGAGTTTTTCAAATATATTGATCTGAAGTGGGTTATTTGAGTGAAATTTGGATGTTTTTCAATGATTTTGATTTCTATAAGTGGGGCCACTATTATGGAACATTATTTTCTCTTTTTTTTTCATGTTTTTACTGCATTGATAACATTAGAGGCCTTGAAATCATTAGTGGGCTAAAAAAAACTGCCCCTTTTCTTGTGAGAAACTCCACTCCAATGCAACGTAAGGCCGACTGTTTAATCAATATCTTCAAAATATTAATATTTTTATAATATTTCATTAAAGTGCAACAAAAATTATCATTCTGACCATGTACCATTTAAGTGACTATGATAAGAGGAGGAGCCATCTTTCAAATGATCTAGATTTCCCATAAGTCGGCCTATTTCAAAATACGATATAAGTTTCAAAACTTTTTAAATTAGAACATAAGTTTTCAATTAAGGATATCTAATTATTTAAATGTATTTTTTGACAACTTTTTTTCATCTTTTTTTTAATACCCACATTTATTTCATTTAAAGCCGTGACATACTTTCCACAACCACTACATGCCACTAATCACGTGGAGACACCGACGGTTGTCGATCATCGTGAGGACACCACTTAAGGTCGAGGAAAAGAGCAAAAGCTGGAGAAACTTAAGAATGGTTTTATTTTATTGAATGGTAATTTCAATATTTCTAAAAAAATCAAAGAGAAAAATCATCTAAAAACCCCTTTTAATGATCCGTTGTCCTTGATTGAAAACTTATCGAAAAACTTACGTCCTAATGCGAAAAGTCTCGAAACTTATATCATTTTCTCAATAAAGGCAAAAACTTAAAGGCCTTATTTAAAAATCTCCCCCTCCTTTCCCCCTTAAAACGGTTGGTAAATCAAAATGGACCCACATAAAAATATAAAAAGATAAAAAAAAATATTATTATTATTATTTAAAAAAATAAAATGACACCGAAGCAGTAGTCGTCACTCGTCCCCTCCCCCTCCGTCCTCCCCGTGCGGTTTAAGTCTGGAGGTGGGAGAGCGGCGAAGAGAGCGAGAGATGGCGCGAGCAACGCTCCCATCTCTTGGCTCTCGCTTCATCTCCTCTTGCGCCCCTCTCGCTGTGCGTCCACCACCACAACAATCTCCTCCTCCCCCTTTTCAACTCTCTTCCACTTACAATTACAACAAACACAAAGGCAAAAAAAATTCCAAGAATGAAGATGAACAACATGAAGATTCCAACTCCATCTCAATCTGCTCCTCATCCTCATCCTCATTGAACACTCTCTCTCTCTCTCAAACCTATCAAATCCTGAACAAGTAAAAAAAATCTACCAAAACCAACCAACATGGCAGGAAGGGTAAGTCCCCCAATCCCTTCTTCTTCTCTTTTCAATCTCAATTCATTTATTCATCAAATATGTTTTCTTGTTTTTGTTTTGAAATCAGGGTCCTCTTGACAAGGAATTCTTCACAGAGTATGGTGAGGCAAGCCAATACCAAATCCTAGAAGTTGTTGGCAAAGGAAGCTATGGTGTGGTTGGGTCTGCCATTGATTCCCGCACCGGAGAAAGAGTTGCAATCAAGAAGATCAATGATGTTTTTGAGCATGTTTCTGATGCCACCCGAATATTGAGGGAAATCAAGCTGCTTCGTTTGCTTCGCCATCCGGATATTGTGGAGATCAAACATATAATGCTTCCTCCTTCTAGAAGAGAGTTTAGAGACATTTATGTTGTTTTTGAGCTGATGGAATCTGACCTTCACCAGGTTATAAAGGCAAATGATGATCTTACTCCTGAGCATTATCAGTTCTTCTTATACCAGCTTCTTCGCTCTCTAAAATATATCCATTCAGGTATTAAAAAAAATCATCTTTTGGGCAATTATATTATAAGATTCTTATGTTTTAATGCTGACCCATTTCTTTGATCTGTTAGAAATCAGTGTTTTTGGGGGAGTTTTACCCAAATTAGAAAAAAAAAAAATTTACAGTCATTCAGATTGGAAGACCCCAAAATTCCAATTATGGTCTTTCTAGCAATTGTTGTGGTTTTTTTTTTTTTGACAAATTCTGCATATTGGATCGGTGGGGTCCTTCAAACAGGAACATTTTCTTGTAGCATGAACACCCCCCTCCAAATCAATGGTGGGGCCTATTAGTTTCAGCGGTCTGGATCATAGATAATAAATCCACTTGTGTTTGAATGGGGGATTATGTCCTAATACATCATGTGTGATTGTGGGTCATCGTTGGTTGCAGCAAATGTGTTTCATAGGGATTTGAAGCCTAAAAACATCCTTGCTAATGCGGACTGCAAATTGAAGATTTGTGATTTTGGGCTTGCGCGTGTATCATTCAATGATGCTCCATCAGCTATTTTCTGGACTGTAAGTTTGTTTTATGTGGCATTGGATTCCGGAATCCCATGTTTTTATTAAGTTGATGTCAGTAATAACTTCTAGCCCTTTGAATTTTGATGGAATTAGTTTATGATGCATTGATTTTGTTTCTATTTGATTGCAATATTTATTAATGTTACTGTGAGGAGAGTCTATTCACAGTTTCATACATATGTTGCATCCATCTTCTTCTCTTATCTATTTTTGTTAATCGAATTTCATTTATTTACTTTTTTTCTTTTCAGGATTACGTGGCAACCAGGTGGTATCGCGCTCCTGAACTCTGTGGTTCCTTTTTCTCCAAAGTGAGCTGTTTGATCTTTTCTTAGATTTGGGTTTACAGATTTCTGTATTTTATCTCTGGAAGTCCAAAACTAGTTGCTGTCTTCAGAATGATAGGTATTGTGGTTCTAAGATTGCTCATAGTCTGAATCACAAGTTTTCGGGTTCAAACCATGTCACATGTCCACACACAACCCAAAAAAAAAAAAATCTATTGAATGGAAGAGGAATAGTACAATCCTGAGATCCAATGCATCAAAATGCATCCTAATGTGATGCAAGTTGGACCCATGGTTTGGTATTCTGCATCATTCATCTGATGGGCCTCATTGTGTATGGGAGATGACCCCGAAATCCCCTAGATATTCAGATCTTAACTTTGCACCGGTGGCCTACAAATGACAGTTCAGAAGCAAATACAGATACATGCCTCACAGATTGAACTTGGTAATCCAGATTCCAGGTCGCTGAGTTGATAGGGCCTACAGACTATGGGAGGCCAGATTTTTCAGAAGTATCCTCCCTGGTTAAAGCCTTCCATCAATTACTTATGACCTAAAATAGATGGTTAAGAAGGAAATACAGCTACATCATGTTCAACTTTCTTTAATTATTCATTTTTCCCTCTTTGGGGTGGAGGGTGGGAAGGTTGCTCACTCATAATCTTGAGGGTATATATCAATCTATATTTATGATGTAAATTGCAACAAAACCTTCTAGAGCTCACCTGATAGATTGTTCTTTCTTTTATGCTGAAAGGGATTTCCTTTATGAGTTTTTTTATTCACAAAAGATTCACACTGAATTCTGCTCCTTTCTATTGCAAATGATTCTTTCTTTGGATTCCTAAAATCTTAGTGTTTTTATGTTTTCCAGTACACCCCTGCAATTGATACTTGGAGCATAGGATGCATATTTGCAGAAATGCTTACTGGGAAACCATTGTTCCCTGGGAAGAATGTGGTGCATCAATTGGATCTCATGACTGATTTTCTTGGCACTCCACCACCAGAATCCACTGCAAAGGTGAGTCCTTCGTTCCTTGCGAAATTTGTTTTGAACATCAGGATTCGACTTTCAGATTTTTAATTAATTGATCCAGTGTTAATGTTGTTTATGGTCACTTGGGGAGTCACTAATTTTAGGTCGTGTTTGGATGTGTCCCAAATCACTAGGTGTGGACTTTTGGAAGAATTACCTATTCATCAGTATTATGAGGTGATGCAAAATTATAAACCAAATTACGTGGGTAGCTGGTTTGATTCATTTCTCCGCCACAAATTACCAACAGAGTGATAATTAAGGTTGATCAAGGGAAAAAATTAATAAATGCAGTAACCCACGTAGGAAAGTTCTGTAGGTTTCTCTGTCTCTGCAAATGGACAGCAGAATAGATGAGAAATTGCTGTATTAAAATATTTAAACCTCATAAAATACATCAAAAGACGCCCTTATCCATAGCTATGAACATTAGAAAGCATTCTGATTTGGTTCTATCATAAATCTTATCTGGCTATATCTATTTAGGATGTTATTTTGGTATTTGTTTTTAAAATGATGCTTACAATCTACAATAAATGCAGATTCGGAACGACAAGGCTCGAAGATATTTAAGTAGCATGCGGAAAAAACCACCAGTTCCTTTTGCACATAAGTTCCCTGATGCAAACCCATTGGCTCTTCGTTTGCTTGAGCGTCTGCTTGCGTTTGATCCCAAAGATCGTCCTACTGCTGAAGAGGTAAGATTTAGTCATTGTCATTGGAGTGTTGCGCATTAAATCTTATGCTTGGAAACCAGACCAGGCCGGCTAGTCCAACAAGTTTGAAACAGTACCAGCTGGTCAGCCAGTTAGGCTTGCCTGACCTGCTATTTCTAATGGTTGTTAATTTTTTTTTTTAATTTTTAGAAAGAAAAAAATTTCTGTAGAGTTCAGTTGAACGCAACTCTCCCATTACACTAAGGGTAACAAAACACCAAGTTAGTTAAAAAGTGTAACAAGTTAACAATCATTGACATCAAAATTAATATATACATTAATTATATTCATCAAGAAGAAGTTTTAAGAATGTTTTGAGTGGGTTGACCCATCAGTAAGACCAAAAGGCACACATGAATGGGTCATGGACCTCATGGTCCCATCGTGCCTCGGAACATTGTTGTGCATGTAGTAGAACTAGACTGGTCTGTTGGGCCTCTTGGTCCTGGTTCAAACTTCATATGGACATCCAGTTGGGTTTGGATTCATTTTTATACACACTATGTAAAATGGCTTCTGTTTGGCTGTGATTTGGGAACCCAATTGAAGCATGGCTCTAGCAGGGTTCAGGACTATCCATGGCTCTTTTGTTCTTGACTGAGACCTGAATTTGAGGACCAACAAATTAATTGCCCAGTTAAAACTTAACATAAGCAAAACGGTTTTGGCTTCAAATGATCCTAGTTGAAAGCCTCAAGAAGCAAATTGACTGTCGGTGGTTCTTTTCTTTTGATACTTGTGTTATGTTTACAGGCACTAGCTGATCCCTACTTTCATGGCTTGGCAAATATGGATCGTGAGCCATCAACACAGCCCATTTCAAAACTCGAATTTGAGTTTGAAAGGAGAAAAGTGGGAAAGGATGATGTGAGAGAATTAATTTATCGAGAGGTATGGCCACAGAGTTTTATTGCAATTGGGATGGGAAAATATTCATATATCTAAAAGCACACACTTGCATACATATGGCATATATGTGAATCAATCTAAACATTCATGTATTATTATAATTATTTCTTTTGGTGTGTGGGATGGGGCCGACTGTCACATCCCAGACCCGAGAATCCCTTGATTAGGGTGGCTCCCAAGGTGTGACACGTGTACTCCCGTGAACTCGCACCTGTTCCGGACCAAGTCCGAATTCACGAAGGAGAAAATTCCACATTTCACGAGTGAGGATTACTCACTGACACCTGTCAATCAACATTTAATTGCGAAAGCATGTACAATATCAATAGTAACAAAGCCATGAGCAGTCCATTAATTATTCCATTATGATACTATTTATCTATAACAAGGCTAATGATTTAAAATCTCTTAAAAGTATAGTACACAAGTATTCTAATGAGAAACTACTAAATGCTTGTTTCAAAGGAATATAGTCCTATTAATCAAATGCATTACCTTAAGCTAAGTGGAATACGAAGTACTTACTCTCAAATCTAAGATTACCACTCGAGTACGTACTCCAGCTGTCATAGCTAACCATTGTGCTTAACAAACAAATCTTTAATCTGTATGATTACTAATTAATCTTTTCGATATCCTGGATCCCTGTGACACCAAGAGTAGTATCTCAAATACGACGATTTGGCAAGTATTGGCAATAAACAGAAATTACATAATGTTTCAAAATGAAATAATTGATAATTGATTGATAAAACATAAATATAAAGAAATAATCGGATGTTTGTTCAATAATTGATAAATCCATGTTTTCGAAATCAAATCGATATGAACATATATACAAATTTGGCAACTACGTAAGCTCATCCTCTCAAAGAGAGCTATTCTAGTTGGGATGTCACTAGCGGCCCGGCCAAAGGCTAGCTGGCTACCCGGTTCTGGAGTTCCGGTGCTCCAAACGACATACTGCTCAAATTATAATGACCGAATGGATAAGGATGGGCGGCCTTAAAATGGGTATTTTGTTTTAGTTTGCATACAAGTGCATCCATTTGAACATAATTTGGATAAAGGGCTTCTTAAATGAAAATGGGCTTGGGCTTGTAGATGGGCTGAGATAGGTCTAATGAGTTGGGTCTCATTGTGGAAATAATGTTGGGAAGGTGTTTGATGAAATGCACATGGAGGCCCACAAGATTTAATACACACATGCACTACTCAAAATTAATTAGAAGGTCATAGTTCTACTCAACTTGATTAAAACCACACTAATTTATTTAAATCCATCACAAAACCATCCAAAGCAATCATTAGGCACCTAATCAAGATTAATTAAGCGTTAATCAAACTTAGGCGGGGTCGGGGTCTTACACCGACTGTACATGGAATAGCACCAGGATGATGGATTGCATGATCGTGGCATTTGATTAATGGATGTTGATTTTCTACAGTAGGCTGTTATTATTTTCTATTTTTATTTCAAATTGTTGCCTTCAAGTTTGACAGTAGGATTTCAATTAGATTTTTGGTCTGCTCCATTCACATTGGGGCCCACAAGTTGGACTGTTTGGATTGAAGTGCATGTACGCCATGTGTACACTGTCCTTGTTCATGCATATGACTCATCACATTTTGCCAGCATCTAAAAAAAACCCTCTAATGAAATCATGGTGTCAGTAAGCCCATTATCTATTTATAATGCATTTTCTTTAAAAGTAAACAGATTTTAGAGTACCATCCCCAGATGCTGCATGAGTATCTTCGTGGTGCGGATCAGACCAGCTTCATGTACCCAAGGTCAGGCCTGCGTCTATATTTTCTGATTAATGAGCTTTATCTGCTTTCTATGTGAATATAGATGTTATTAGTCCTCTCCTTTTGGTACGATGAATAGAAGATGGTGTTTTGTTACTCTTTGAATACAAGATCATTCATTGATATGTTTAAGTGCACATTTGGAATAAAGGGTGTCAGAGAACCAAGCACAAGCTCGAGTTAGATTAAAAATGAGCCAAGATCAAGCTTGGGCTTGGCATTGGCTTGTCTTCCTCATATATATGGTTTGTATTTTTTTATTAACAAGCTGAGCTTGGGCTTGAAGTTGGGTTTGTTTTTTTGCCAATGGAAGTTGGGCTTTGGCTCATATGGAATGTTAACTTAATTGAGCCGAGCTTTACTTGAGATGAGCTGAACATTCCCTAACTTGAGCTTGACTTGTGAGCTAATTGAGATTGGTCGCGCTTGGCTAGTTTAACTATGAGTCGAGCTTGAGCCCGGCCCAACTAACCTGAGCTTAAGCTGCCTCCACTCCTTGACAGCCTTATTTGGCATTTTCCTAACGGATTCCTAGCTAAGGGACTGTGATCAGGGGTCATGGGTGAAGGGTCAAGATGTAGGTCTATAAGCAACTGTCAAATTTTCCCTAACATGCTGGACTTCATTCATAGGATGAAGGGTAAATAACCATTTTTCAATGAAAACTGACACCCACTTTCATGATCTAACGAATCTTGATTCTGTTTCTCTCACCAAGATTGCCCCCACCCTATGATGCAAATACTGCAGGGACTCAAATTTAAACATAAAAATCAAGTATCATATGCAAAATGATGTAGATACTTTGCCAATTTAAAGTATCCGGATATTGTAGGTCTCACCCTTCCCCTTTCCAAGAGAAATGATTAGGCAAATGCCAGTTACGCTTTTAAGTTTTATCTCTTAATAGACAAGAGCCTGTAACACAGTAGGAAGGTGCTCTGTATCACAACCACAAGATTGCGGGTTTGAGTCACAATACCAATTAAATGAAAACAAAAAAGTAGTTGTTCTATCTGTTAATTCTTAAGCTTTGAACATATAGATTTGTTTTCAACTGATTATTCTATCATAACAAATTTGAGTTTTCCTTTTGAAATTTCTGACTGCATGCAGCATCTGTCACTGGCATATACTTTCTAAGGCAACTGATTTTTTTTTTTTTCTTTTTAAAGGGTTTAGGCAGATAAACTAGAGTGGCAACCTCCGAAGGCCAACTGTACAGAATGAAAATACTGGGCAGACATGACCAACAAAAAAAAGTCACCTAAAAGGGGGGAAATTAACTAAACATGCATCAAAACAAAAATTAGAACCCCCAGCCAATTCTGTGATGGATTATAGCAAAGTAGCAAGTCACTACAGTTTTTCAAGACCTCTGTAATGATGGAACCAGCAAAGTCCTTGTAGATAAGATCCCACTGAAGTAGGTTAACTAATATTTTCTCAACCAGACTCTGGATTGACTTCTCCTGCTGAAATTCTGCTATTTCTTTCTGACCAAAACTCCGTTAGGCAACCTTACAGAAAGGCAATCAGTATTTGCCTACCACTGAACAGACCTTCCAAGGCCCATTTTGTAACTTTATGTGGCAGTATCCAACACAACTACTGACTCCTCAGTACACTTAAGCACATATTGGCTTAATCTAACATCCCTATTCCATAAGTAACCTCCCTATTCCATAGGTGGTCACAGCTGGGAACACTATCGCATGCATTCAACCAACATGGTCACCATTACAGGGACACTACCTTACCAAATCGGAAGATTGCCCCAAGTTTGATGGTGAAATCTTTTACCTAAGACAAGCCTTTGGCAATATACAATTTCCCAGTTATCCTCAGTAGAAGGGATGACCAAACTTCTTCCATTTGTGAAGCATATTGGTCCTGTCCTCAACTTTATTAGTCTTAATCAGCAGCCCATGCTCAAATGTGTCCGTTGCTTCTTTCCTGGATGCATTCATCCACAAGGGCATCCCTTGTATTTCTTCTTCATGATAACAGTAAAATTTCGTTGAACTAAACAAGGAGAATGCAACATAGACTTTGATGAGATATGAAGAATATACTACCAAAGCCAATACTGCAGAACAGATTGCAACTTATCCCTCACTACTCAATCCTTGTTAGTTTGGCTAATGAATCCAATAACCTCATTATCACCCTTCAATTTATGATGAAACTCCTTCACTGACTTTCAAGTTACATATGTCTAGAATCTCATTAGTGGAATCCATGGTTTAAAATCGTGGTTCGCGGTTATCACGGTTCGCGGTCATCGCGGCCCATCGCGGAGCGAATATTTATTTGACCCCAAAAAAATCCGAAAAAGTATCCAAAAATTCCAGAATATTATAAAATGATAGAAACTAATGTTTTTTTTTTTTTCCATTAGTGCACACTTTAAAGAAAAATAACGGTCCCCTTAAGTTATAACATCCCGTATCATTGTTGTATCGATATATATACTAAAATAAGCTGAAATATCATAAACTCACACTTTTTTGTTCCAAAAGTGTAGATCTATTTTAAACTAACACATTATAAATGCATTTGAACACTAATGTGGAAAAATGTAATTGATTTTAACAAAAGCCCCAAATTTTGGAAATAAAAAAATCTAAATCTACACTTTAAAATACTAGATCTAGGGAAAATAAGTGAGTAACATCGAATCTAATTCAATATAAAGCCTTTGGTTCATGAATTAGTGTATTACACAATCTTTACTACTATACCATTCCAAACATAATTAAACAAGTTTAATATCATACCTAGCAAGTTATGATAATAATAGACATCCAAGCACAAAAAAGGAAAGACAACCGGCAAAAGAGTCCTAGCTATCATGGTCAAGTAGGATCCCTTTGTCTTTATGATTGCCACTTCTTTAAAACATATGCTTCACGAAGGGGGTCCGGGGGTATCCCCCGGCGGGGATTGAGCTGCCTGGTCAGCTCGTGGGGGCCCAGGGGGCAGCGCCCCCGGACCAGATTTTTTTATGAAGTTCTTCCTTCGGAACCTGTGTTCCTTCTTAAGAAATTGCATTGAATCCTAAGCCTCTTGACGAATCCTAAGCCCTAAACCCTGAGAAAATGGAGTTGGGACCACTAGGGGGCAGTCAAGGAAGGTTCACAGCAGTGAAAATGGAGAAAAGAGAGGAAGAGAGACGAAAAAAGTGGGCCAAAAGTCGTCGTGGGGGGTTTTTTAGGTCTCCTCCATGCCTTAGAAGTTGTAGCAGCCCTTTAGGGCATGTTTGGATAAATGAGGAGTGGAGTGAAATGAAGTGGATTTTACATGTGGAGTGGAGTGAAGAGAAGTAGGTTGAAGTTAAAATATAATACTTCATTTCACTCCATTTGGATGCTTATTTTGAAGTTAAGGTTTGAAGTAGAATCTACTTTTACTCAAGGAAATGGAAGTAGTTAGAGTTGAAGTGAAATGGAGTACATATGACTCACAACATTACTTCATCTATTAGGCCAGACTCATCCAAACGGGGTAGAGTTGAAATTTTAGACAGTTAGGGCCCATTTAACTTTACTCTACTCTATTTTTTGCCTATCCAAACAGGTCCTTAGGAACCCTTAGGAAGCTCGGAAGAGAAAGAAGTGAAAGAAGAAGGATAGTACACATTTTAAAAAAAATTCCCGTCAGACGATATAACGGCCGTTATTTTGAAAATAACGGTTGTTATAACGGTTTGGCCGTTATTTTGGCGATTTTTTAGGCCGTTACATATCACAGCTGTTATATACAATATAACGGCATAGTATTGGCTGTTAACGGCCGTTATTTTAAACCCTGGTGGAATCACTCTCCATGATTAGCTTGCCCCAAATTTCCACTTCATTGGAGTCTCTAATCTCGACCAAACCTTAAGAACGCCACCAATATGGTACCAATATTGTCATACAAAGCTTTCCACAACTCTCACTGGCCCAGTTTTCCTCTTTGCCACCCCGTCAACATTTGAATTTTAGCTTACTGCAGCCCCCCCAAATTTTTGAAACTCTTCTCTCTCTCTCTCTCTCTCTCTCTCTCTCTCTCTCTCTCTCTCTCTCTCTCTCTCTCTCGTACTAGCTGACTCACTTGGGGGTGGGACTGATCTTACCGATTTCTTCACCTTCACCCCTCCCATTCACTTGGGGGTGACTTCTTCACCTTCACCCCTCCCATCATACATGCTTCTAAATTCTCAAATGACATCATCATCAAAGCCTTGTCCCAACTATGTTGGGGTCGGCTACATGAATTATGTGTCTTCATTCCGATCTATCTTGAACCAAATCCTCAGATAAGTTACCCTTCTTCATATCAATTTTTACTACCTCTATCCACATCCTCTTTGGCCTACCCCTTCCCCTTGGTGGGCCATCAACTTCATAGCCAAACTTTTCCTTATCGACGACGTTTGCCGGCCTACGATGGACATGCCCAAACCATCTCAAACGGGTTTCCCTAATTTTATCCCCTATTGTTACTACCCCTAAATGCTCTTGTAATCACTCATTTCTAATTTTATTCTTCCTAGTTTTTCCACACATCCACCTTAACATTCTCATCTCTGCTACATCCATTTTATGCATATGTTGCTTCTTGATTGGCGAACATGTTGCTCCATAGGTCATAGCTGGTCTAATCATTGTCTTGTAAAGTTTTTCCTTCGATCTTGGTCATTCGTCTGTCACAAAGTACTCCAGAAGCAAGTCTCCACTTCAACCATCCCGCTTTTATCCTTTATTCGACATCTTCATCAATCTCTCCATCCTTACTAATTATAAAGCCAATGTAACAGAAAGAATCACTTTGTTGTATCTTATGGTCTTCAATTCTCACGGCAATTTCAGCTCTTTCTAGATGCCCATTGAAGTTACAATCCATATATTCCGTCTTTGTATGGTTTATTTTAAAGCCTTTGGATTCTAAAGCCTGCCGCCATCTTTCAAGTTTTGCGTTTACACCATCTCTTGATTCATCTACCAACACTATATCATCTGCAAATAAAATACACCAAGGTACCTCATCCTGAATATGTGCAGTTAAATAATCCATAATCAGTGCAAATTCTCAAATAATATCTACTCATAGAAAGCCAACAATAGTATTCTTGCATCCTCTCACTGCAAATGGTCTACAAAATTATCTTGAATATGATCGTCCACAGCACCTGACCTTTTATTCAGAATGGCGCACTAATTAAACACCTTGCAAGCTCGCCTAATGACTTTGGGAAACACCAAGCTACTTCAAATACTTGGGAAGTTACAATCCATATATTTCGTCTTTGTATGGTTTATTCTAAAGCCTTTGGATTCTAAAGCCTGCCGCCATCTCTCGAGTTTTACATTCACACCATCTCTTGATTCATCTACCAACACTATATCATCTGCAACTAACATACACCAAGGTACCTCTTCCTAAATATGTGCAGTTTACTCATCCATAATCAGTGCAAATCCTCAAATAATATCTACTCATAAAAAAGCCAACAATAGTATTCTTGCATCCTCTCATTGCAAATGGTCTACAGAATTGTCTTGAATATGATCTTCCACGGCACCTGACCTTTTATTCAGAATGGCGCACTAATTAAACACCTTGCAAGCTCACCTAATGACTTTGGGAAACACCAAGCTACTCCAAATAATGATAAATAATAATCCCACATGACTTCAGAGATAGATGGGAACCAGATTTTCAGCACCTTCTCTCACAACATCTTCCCAGAGGCAGAATCTTGTTGCCATTGCCCACCAGAATTTTTCCTGGGGTATGAAGTTATGGCAAGGCGTAAATTACATCTCCAGGGGCCTCTGCTTTTGTGACGATGAACCAGATTAGTAAGCCAGTCATTTTATTGAGCACCAAACTTTGCTGCAACCATTAAGTCAAGGACCGGATGCATGATTAATTTGAATCCAAGTATTGCCTAATCAGATCCCATCTTGTCATTGATTTGAGTTGCTTATGACAACTTGTAATGCTAATGTGGAAGATTGACATTGATGAATAATGGTAGTCAGAACTAATAATTATTACTATTCCAAAAGATCTTTTGCTGAATGAGTAGTCAGCTACTAACTCGATGTGATCTTCCCCAATCAACAGTGGAGTTGATCGATTCAAGCGACAATTTGCTCATCTCGAAGAGCATCACGGTCAGGGCGATAGAAGCTCTCCACTTCTGCGGCAGCATGCCTCCTTGCCCAGGTAAATCTGGAAAAATCTATTTTACATTTATCTAATTTATATTTCCTCTGGGCATGCCTCAATGTGTTTGAAAATGGTTGTCTTTTACTAGATATGGACAAAGTATTCTGAATGGCATGTTATATTCTGGAGCGAGAAAACATAGTTGAAATAGAAATGCCTTTAAAACTGGAACTCAGAAGCTTATCCCAGAGAGAAGAACACTTCGATGATAATGATGAGGATGACATCAGTTGGCAGAAAAGGCTGGAAAGTTATTCTAGTTAGATATGGTTTTCAAATGCTGTTCCACAACAAACACATAGTAAAAAGGATAAACTGCCCCTTCTGCCCAAATATATTAACTTCTTGCAATGTGATTTACATTTAAATGCTCACTCAATTCCTCCTGTTTTACAACTTGCTTCCTTCTCTTTTTCATTCTTATTATCTTTTTAATGCAGGGAGAGGATTTGTGCTGCTTTAGATGAAGCAGCTGACCAAAGTGGTTCGGATAGCCAAAGTGCAGCATCTATTGCTCAGACTACCCTTCAAAGCCCTCCTAATTCACAAGACGGGCATGCGACAACTACAGGAAATAGCTCAAATAAGCCAAATTACAGTGCACGCAGCTTGTTAAAGAGTGCTAGCATCAGTGCTTCAAAGTGTGTAGTGCTCAAGAAAAAAGTGGATTCAGAGGTACATGCACAGTGTAGACCTTTTAATTTCGGTCTTAATTGTTTAAGAATCCTGCGCAGGATATTAGTATGAAGCCATGTTAGACGACTCTCATGATACACTGCATTCATTAGGAATATTTCTAAAAATCTACATTTATTTGAAAATTATAACATTTTAATTTGCAACCTCAAAAGAAATTAATAATAATAATACTGTATGCTAATGATAATTGATAAAATACTCAATCTACTAAGAAATACCCCAAACATAAATAACGCAAAATTTACAACTGACAGTGCTCTAAAAAGAAAGCAGAAAATTTACTGTGGAATCGGAAAGAGCATCTTATAGTTGTATTAGGAACAATAGAAACAAAATGGGGCAGCTAGTCTCTAAAGATTACAGATTTGAAGATTTTTCATTTTTCTTGATTTTTGGACATTTTTTTTTAAATTTCTGACCCATTTTAAAATCACATCGATACAAAGCTGGTACCGAGAGGTGTCACTGATATGTGGCAGATATGTTAGGCTTTTCAGAAAATAAAATGGTAGGCATTTGTATGCTGTTTCTTTTATTTTTCACTTCTAAAAAATCTGTTGAAGGAATTCATAATTTTTATTTCAGTGGCTGACCCTCCTTACTATTTTTCAATTTTCGCAGGAAGATTCAATTGCAGAGCATCAGGATGAGACGGTTGATGGATTGCAATGTAAAATGAATGCACTGAATGCTTGAACGATGCAAGACCAAAGGCATGGTTTAACCCATCAGTATGATCATTGTAATCAGCTCACCATTTTAAGTACGCAAGGTAGTTGCGGAATTGCTACTTCTGTACTATTTTCTTGTAATTCTATGTATTTGTTTCATACGTGAGATTTTTAAAATGCTCTGTAAAAAGGGAAGAAAAGTTTTGGATTCATCAATCAGCATAAGTTCCTTCAAAATGTAGACAGGTCTGGGTATTCTGGTGGACATTTTTGAAATGGCGATTGGCAAAATATTGTTCGTTATGATTTGTATTGGTATGTCTTTTCCATGCCATGTACGTTGATTTTATTTTATTTTTCCTCTACTTCCGTGCTTCGTTTTGGTAAAAGGAGAAAATTTTATGATGAGCATCATCTACTAAAAAGTGGGCAGCCTCATTTAAGCTCCATGAACAACACTAAAAATTCACTCTCCCCAAACAACGAAAGTATGATACCCAAATACTTGTACAAATCCAATATATTCATATATGCTTGTATTGGTACCTAATACTGTATTGATATTTCAGAGACCAACTTTAACACATTCTACTTATAAAGTTTTTTATTTCATATGGTTATTTTAATATTTTTATTTATCATCATAAAAAATAATGATAATTTCATTTATTCAAAAATAATATTCCCATTTCATATCCTAGATTTTAAAAAATGATTTAATTGTCAACTCCTGGCTTTAGTCGCTTCAAAGAAGATCACACTTTTTTAAGCCTCTATCTACATTTTTTATATCATCTTTTAACCAAATAATTCATAAGACCTTTATTCTTCAAATATGATTAAAGATGTTTTATTTATTGAGCACCGCTCTGTTTGAATGGAATTTGGATGCCTTTGGAATGCAAGAAAAAATATTTTCAACAAGGAATAGTGAAATTGACAATATATATATATATATATATATTCAAAATGTATATAAATGGAACTCTGAATTTCCATGGATTTGATTTGCTAGAGAACTGGATTTCCCTAGAATTGATTTACTAAGTTGATGGCTGATTCAAATTTCTATTAAAGTTCATGGATGGTCAATTTTTTTATATTAGCATTGAATTCTTCACCTTTGTTTCTAAAAGGGAGTAGGGTATAAATGGTTGAAAAATGTTTAATATGAATCGATTTTAAATTTTAAATGTTTGTAATAGAGGTAAATTCTTCAACCTCTTTCGGTCTAGATCAAAACGAACTATAGCCAAACAAAAAAAATAATGGAAGAGTGGGTTGGAGTGGGTTGGTTTGGGTTGGTTTGGTTGGAATTTGGAAAGACCAGAAAAAAGTAAACTACATGTAATGGTTTTTGGAGGCGATTTTGTGAGAGAGTTTGGTGAGAAGAAGGTCTAGGAAGAGACATCTTTTCCAGAGACCAAATCCCCACCGCACAAAACCGTACTATGAGACCATTAAAATCAATGTAGGGCTCAGATGACCGGGCACCCTGCAGAGGACCTGCAGGTATTTCAGAGCTACAAAGCAAAGCTCCCCCCATTGCAACCAGCCCCAATTTACCTTCCCCTTCTTCAATCCCAAAACCCTAAAACCCTAAAACTCCAAACCCCAAACTCTAAACCCCAACCCTAAAAAAGCAGCAGATGCTGCAAGAAGAACCCCAACCCTAAAAAAGCAGCAGATGCTGCAAGAAGAACCCCAAACCCTAAGCCCAAGATGCTGTGCGCCTGCTTTTGGTGAAGGCGCTGTATAAAAAGGGAGTGAAGAAGCACATTCTTTTTGAATGACGGAAACAGCCCCCATCAGTTTTGAGTATACAATAAGACTTGAAGCAGTACTTGTAATTATTCTCATTGTCAAGGGTAAATCTGTCCTTTTCTCTTCATCCCGCTGGATCTCTTTGGTATTCTACCGTACACGTTGCACATATGCTGCTATCAGAGCCGTTAACTTAAAGCACGAAATAGGGCATTTAATGGGCTTGGATTGTCTAAAGGACTACTGGGCCTCAACCACAATGGGTCGGGCTGTGTTGGTGTCTGATCTTTGAGCTCGTGTTAAACCCTAAAACCCATGATGGGCATCTGCTCCAAGGACCTACCTTGATCTGGCATCATGCTCATTTTAATCCTCATCCAATCTTTATGGGCCGTTGGATTAAATATAAAAATAAAGACGCTCATGGGGCACGTGGGTCATACCCGGGCCAGATTAGCATGAGACCGGCCTGAGACGGGCCAAATTGGGCTAGATTAGGGTCTGTTTCCAGGCCCATGGGCTGCATCTTGGTCTAAATTTTGGCCTGATTGTCAAATGATCTGGACCCAGGGATATATATGCTTAAGGACCCAACCCAACCTACATATTTAAACACAATAATAAGTATATGCGTTTTGCAAATGAGTTTAGCCTGGGCTGATTTCAGCCCGTGGGATGAATCAGAGCCTGAATATTAGGGCTAAGGAATAGCTGGGTTGGGCTTGTCAAGATCCAGCCCAGGCCAGACCTCTACACAAAGCCATTTTAAAATCTAGATAGCAAGTTTAGAAACAGCAATCATTTTGGAAAGCTAGTGTGGTAATCAATTTGGAGACACAATATGAGTCTTGATTCTGTTGAAAAGTCAAAACCATATAGGTATAATCTTGTATACTTTCTCTTTGATTTTGACTGAGTTCTAATTGAGTCAACCATGCCTTGTGAGTTTTTGACTGAACCAACAAAGTCACACAGTTAATTCAAATTTGGTCAGAAGACTCAGAACTCGAAAAGGACCGAGTCTCTCTTTGACTCTAGTGTTTCTACAGAGCTGAATAACTGGGTCGAAATTTACTGAGTCAACCAAGTTTTAGAGATATCTAGATAAATCTATACCCTTATACTAAAAGGCAACATAATGTCGTGCCTGTTTGTTTGGATGAATTTCTCTCCACACCTATGGAGCCCATTTAATGCTTGCTGTATTGTTTAGGGCTCAACTCAATTACATCTAAATCACATGCACCTCTCTGCACTTCGATAGCTCCTGCTTGCTTCCTGCTTTTGTGGCTCGCTTAGATAAATGAAATGGTGACAGCTTTTGGACCTCACTCAGATGCATGACAAGTGATCTCTGCATGAGCTTGCCAAATGGAGGGGGATATGCAACCTATTGGCTTCTCATACCTCTCTCACGGGACCCACATAGATGTAGTTTTGCTTTAGTTTTTCTTCTTTCCCGCCACGGACGACCGTAACAAGAAAGAAAATCGGAAGAAGAAAGGAAAACAGTTTTCTGCCCTTGTTGATCCAGCAGGTATCAGTCTAATACTCTTTTTTTTATTTATTCATAGGATGGAAAAAAAACTTCATGAAAGCATGAAAGAACTTCTCAAATAATTTCTTGATTTAATACCTGATGTAGAATCTGTTTGATGCAATGGGTATCCATAAACTGTTTAATGAAATGCCTAAGTAAATTTTTTTTAAAGAGCCTGTGAAATAATCCCTTCATTTATATGATAAAAAAGTTGTTTGATGAAATGCTTAGCTCAAATCTTCATGAAAAGTACTGTGAAATTTTTTTATTGAAAGAGAGCTTGTGAAATAATTTCTTGATTTACATGATGAAGAGGTAGTTTGATGAGATGGGTTGATATGTTTTGGAGTCTAGGCCCAGTTACTTATAATCTGACTAGGACCATTACCACTATTACCAATTTTAGTGATAATAGTTTGAAGCAAAACTGTAGATCTAACAGTTGGGTAAGTCTAAAAACTTCACAAGTTAGAGTGCTTCTGTGAAATTGGTAGCTGCCAGCCCGCCACACTATTGCACTTGCCTATGGCTTATGACACATGTCTGATAAAGTTGATTGCATTTTGCCTTGATAAAAGTAGATTTAAAAGTTGAGGAATTTACCCGAAAAGGACCTTAGATGGTCACTAAACGAAAAATGGTCCACTAGTTCATATGATACGAAACTAGTATTCCCGCCAAACTTTTCTCTTTGTTTGCCCTTTTCGACGAACGTCGACGTCGTCGCTCATTTCAATGGGACCAAGTATGTCAAGATTCTGCAAAGCGACGACGTCGCCGCTCATTTCAATGGGACCAAGTGTTTCGAAATTCTGCGAAGAGACGACGTCGTCGCTTATTCTACCCCTTCAGCAAGACTTCATAAACGGTTAGCAACGACATCGACGCCGATCTTAGTATTTTTTTTTTCTTTTGCCATTTTTACGTTACTTTTTTTTGTGGGTTCCTATTAATTATGCTTGCTTTTTTTTATTTATTATCTTATGGGGCATTCAGAAGTAGAAAAATTGGTGGGTCTTTGAAGGGAATCAATCGATAAATTTATAGGCTTGAAGCTGAGCAAATTGTAAAGGAATTGCGATATATTATCATCAATATCGAATGCTTATTGGGAAATGATATGTTCCATTTAAAAGTCATGTTTCATTAAGGTTTGGACTTTGGAGTCCACTAAACTTAGCTTCAGGGAGTTCACTTCACCATTCCAAATTTTGATGGTTCAGTTCACATAGTTTGAGCGGATTGTATCATTTTCTCATGGCCCAAAAATTGTTTAAAGTAAATCATTTATTATTTATTTTACTTTTTTAGGAGCCCTCTGCCTGGCTTATTCACAATTAAAAGTGGGTGTGGCAGGAAAATGATCAATGGGGGCATCATTTGTTGCATTTCAATGGATCTCTAAACACAAACAAGGATGTCATTCAAAAAAAACGTGTAGTGCATAAATATTAATAATTTTATGATGCTATATTGGAAATAGGTTGGAGGAAATTGAAAGAAGATGAAGAAACCCACAAGACTTGTTATTTTGAAAAACAAACAGTGGGTGAACGACAAAAAGAATACCTCCACATGAAATGATGCTTGAATCTATGATGCTTCAATTCAAAACAGGTTGAAAAACAACCTCTGAGATCATGTTGCAAACTATTGAGGAAGAAGGAGGCAACAAAATCACCTAACGGGGGAAAACGATGGGAAGGAGAAAAGGAAAAATAGGATTTCGGGAGTTTTGTAACGACGACGTCGTCGCTCAATGAAAACTTCAATTAAAAAAAAAAGGCGAAAGTGGTCTCAGGGGACCACTTTCGTATCATATGAACTAGTAGACGCTTTTTCGTATAGTGACCATATAAGGTCCTTTTTCGGGTAAATTCCTCTTTAAAGTTTGATTCCTTAATTGTTTTATTTGATTTTCTGCTAGAAAGCAAAATCGTTCTATAGAACATACGACCCAATTATTTATAATCTGACTACAGCCATTCCCACTATTACCAATTTTAGTGTTAATAGTTTAAAGAAAACTCTAGCTCTAACAATTGGGTAGAGAAAAAAGAATCTAAGCTTTCATTCGATATACTGTGGTTTTGAAATTTGTTGGAGAATAAAGTGGCTTTTAACTTTTAGCATTTGTCCATTGGTTGATTTGCCTTTCCCTCTTTCTTCTCCTTTGGTAAGACCAAGAACCTTTTGTATGAGAGAAGAAATGATGCTGTGGTGATGTCCACTTGCTAGGGATATTGTAGGGAGAAGGATTTTATAGAATTTTATTTTAGGAAATGTCTGATAAAGTAGACTACAATTTTCCTTAATAAAAGAAGATTTAAAATTTAATTCCTCAATCTTTTTCCACATTATATCCTTCGCCAGTCACTTTTTAAGACATTCTTTGTTGGAGTGAACCCAATTTATCATGAATTCTCATACATTCAATTCCATGTAAACAAACAGGCCCACAAGTTTTCAAAATGCATAACTCAGTATTGAGACCAGCACATCAATGTGAGGCAGCAAAAACTCCCATGAATTCCTTTACTTCACAAGGAAAGAAGTTTCGGGGGGGGGGGGGGGGGAATGTTCAAATATAATTCAATTTTATTGAGGGAGAGAGATTTTGGTGGTCTCTTAGAGCGTGGGTGAAAAGTGAATGTTCAAATATAATTCAATTTTATTGAGGGAGAGAGATTTTGGTGGTCTCTTAGAGGTGTCAGGCAAGAAATTATATATATTAAAGCAAACGGAGAGGAGGGCTCTGAGGGGTGCCATGTCATCATCGAAGGAGTTCTCCTTTTAAATAAATGTACATAAAAAACTTAAGAGTGATTTAAGGAGCCATGTCATCATATTCCACTATTTTTTCTCCAAAAGTATCCATCCATATCGTCTATCTCCTAAAGTTTCTCAATCAATATCCCCTAAAATTAAAGTTAATCTTGCAAAAATAACACAAAAGACCCTTCTAAGGGGGCCCACTATGTAATATCAATCTCTTTCACTTATGTGTTACCCCACAAAAGTTTTAGGAAATTTAATAAATTTCAAAGAGTTGTCAAAGATTTAGATATATAGATGGTCTTATAGTGATCTCATCCGTCCATAAAAAGAGTGCAAGGCAATCTGGACCGTCCAGTTGCTACATGGGTGTGCCTAATTATTCATGTGGGCCCATTAATGCATGCCCATCTTGGCTTTATCTTCCATTGGTTGTTAATGCCTGTCAATTGATCTGGGACATCTAGCTGTACGAAATACCATCCATGACTTGCCTTTAATAATTGTTGTAGACGAGGCCATCTTTAAACACAACATGATGCACCTTTATGAATTAGGATAAGCGGCCAACTTTTAAATATTACATCATGTGCCCCACCAAGGCTCCTTGGAATACCACATCAACAAGAGCCTACGGTCCAAATGTCCAATTGGACACACCTTTAGAGACTTTGATATGGGGCCTACCTTTAGATGTTATATCATGTGACCCCACTAAGGATCCTCGGAATGCTACATCAGCAAGGTCTCACTGTCCAATTGGACACACCTTAAAGGAATTAGGATATGAGGCACACCTTTAGATATTACATCATGTGACCCCACCAAGTTGATTTTTCTTTTTTTTACTAAAGTTATATATATAATAAATATAAATAATTTATTCATTTATGTAAAATCTATTCTTTTCCAATATCATCTCAGAGAAAAAATCATAATTTCATTGTATTTTTATTTATTGAGCCTACGCACCACACCTCTCCGTATCTCCTCCCTAAATCTCTTCATTTAAATTTTCTATAATGGTGGACACTTTGACTTTCTAATCTAATATTTAATGAGCTAAGATTTATCACGAGGCTCAGATGACGGTTAGTACTCTCTCTCTCATTATCCTTTTTATAGATTATTATTATATCAAGATATATTTAGTACCATACCAAGAGAAGTAGAGCAAATGTACTGATATTATCTACAGAAACCCCAACGACCCTTTTTCCTTCCACACTATAAATAAAAAATGATGATGATTGGGAAAATCCTTTCCACTAACTCAAGTGGGGCGTGGAGTACAAAGGTGTATATGGCTTCAATGCAAGTAATTTGATCACGTTAACAAATTAGGAAACTTATATTTTGGTATTGTATATTATGGAAATTCTAGATTTGTTTTTTATATTTACATCATGATTTCAAAATTATTATATTTTTTTTCATAAATATTGTTTTTGGTTTATTGTCACAACGTGCAATAGGAACGTACTATTATTTTTTAATAAATTGAAACTCTGTTTTTTCTTAGATTTATACCTTTTCTATTAATTAGTTTTTCATTTTTTCTATTAATTAGTTTTTCAAGCACCAAAATATCTTTCAATTTGGATTTTAAGATTATGCTTTATAGGTCGTATTTTTTATCTAATGTACTTTCCTATCAAGTTTTGAAGAATGTTAGAAAATTAAGGGTTAGTAAGGTGATTAATTTAAAAATAAATTTAAGACTATGCCTTCTTAGATGGATGTTTGATTTCATGTCCTTAATAAAGTTAGAAAATCAAAGGGTTGTTCAAGTAAATAATCTAAAACTATGTCTTTTAAAATGCATTGATATTGTTTTTATCGAATTTTTGTTATTTACAAAAGTGCTAGATATTTAATGTAAATATAATAAAATACTATTAATTTTATAATGTATTCTAGATTTTAATTTAAATTTTAAATATAAGTTATAAACAGTGTTTTAGAAAAAATGAAGTATTCTAAATAAATTTTATTTGGGGCCCCAGCTTAGCACGGGCATTTGTTGCTAGTTTATAGATATGATAATTCTTCGCTACCACTGGAACAAGAATTCTTCTTTGAGGATTTGTATAATTGAGGATTTCACATTGATATTGGTGTGTATGGATGCATATAGCTGAAAAAATAGAGGTCGGCATGCAAATCCACTTAAGTGAGGATTTTCAAATCTTAGGGGGGGTGGTCGGATCTAAAAATCCTAACAAATGAGGATTTTCATTCGCCGAAATCCTCAAGAATTTACAATTGTCAAATATGGATTTACCACAACTTTAAGGAAAAAAGAATTTTCCATAAATATTTGGTTGCCAAACGTGACCTTATAAATATTCACCTTTTACCTTTAAAAGTCCAATGCTCATCTGATTCAGTTTATTTACTACGAATTAGGTAAAGAGAGCTTGTGCTTTACCAAAATTATCTTTATGTGAGCATGTTTACAAATCTTATTGATTTATTTATTTATTTATTTATTTTGATAACTCAGGGTCTCTCCCGCTTCGTGCAAAGTAGAAGCTTTTGGCCATGAGACCGAGTGACACTCGATTCTGGACAGTCTAAGGGGCACATGCAAACCCTTTTATCATTGATTGATTTATTTTCCATTTAATGTTTGCATAAAACTGCCCCATTACATTGCAAGAGAATCTCGAATTCTGAAAGGGGAAAAAAAAAAAGATTCTTGACCATTGGACACAATCAAGGACAACTTGAGTAGCTGGACTTCTGATCAATCTCATGCACAATAGGGACCATGATTTGGATGATCTGGTGTTTGTTGTCTATGAAGTTTTGCCTGGTAGCTAGATAACTAACAAGAAAATCCGTCCATATATATATATATATTTGGCAGAAGTTGGGAATTATGGGCATGGTGTTATACTCATGGGGACCATTTTAGAATGCCAGATCACTATCAACGTGGGCAGGACAAGATGGGTCACAGTCTTTGGTGGGGCCCATCTCATGTTTAATGTCAGTCATTTCTCATTTTTATCTATTAAGAAGGACGAGTGATGAATAAATTAATAAATAGATGTGATGGGTATCAACCACCTAAGTCTAAAAAAAAACTGTGTTTGCATTTGATAATCAAATTATTCTGTTGTAATGACAGAATCGTACACATCTTGAAACATGAATAATGGTACAAGACCAGTTTTCCATGGAAAATTATAAGATGACGAATAAAAATGGCAGGTCTTAAAAAATGCACTCTAATCAGAGAAGGTTGATCAGATAATTGCCTTTTTTCCTCGCTCTCTCTCACTCACTCACTCAGGGAATCTTCTTATACTCTCTCATTTTACCAAGTATTGGAGGAATTCGTAACTGATATAGAGATTTGAGGATTTCTCACTGCCTATAAATAGAAATTCCTCGATGAGAATTTCTATGACCGGGGGTTTTAAATGTATATGTTTAAGAAAAATTGATATCGATGTGTAAATTATAACCTGAAAATCCGGATTTAAAAGTCCTCAAATTTGAGAATTTCTGCTGACCCAAACTCTCAAAAAATTACAACCGATAAATGTAGGTTTCCATGACTTTGTGAAAAACAGTGAGAAATTCCTAAGAATCTGATTGTTAAATATGACCTCCATGCTTTCCTCTATTGTGAGAAAGTTAAGACAAGGGATATGACTTCACAAGCACTCCTCTTATTTAGATTTTTGTTTCTAACAGAATGCTAGAAAACTTAGAATCATAGAAAGAAGTGAGAGAAGTCCTTGATGGGCAAACCCCCACTCCAACATTTTATGTGGAGCTCACCATCCAACATTTAATTTGTAGCCGGATAAATTTAGAGTTAAAAGTTAAAACCCCTAATTCGCAATTTATACATTTCATAGCTAGGTAATTAAGCTGTTGGGGAGGTTCATTTGGTTTGTTTTCAAGTTCACCCAACTCATAATTCTATTTCATCAATTTTCAATTACCGAATTTAAGTCTTAAATTTCATATAACGCGATACTTTTTTTTTTTACGGTAATGGTAAATTATATACCAATAATATAAACCAAAACAAATTACCCAATAGGAGCTACAAATTTTCCCAGCTCGTGGGCCATTTCAACAGGTCCACAGGAAGAACATGAATATGTCTTGCTTCTTGATAAATCATGTAACACTCGATGATCTCATCAAAGCTATATACTGCCTTGTATAATTAGAGATATGGATCATATGAGGTAGCCCCTTCCCTAGTTGATGATGGGTTTCACCTTTTGCACATCCAAACAAATAAGCCCCAGAAGTGTCCCCATAAAGATATACATACATATATATATATATATATATCTTCTATCTGAGTAGAATTCATGATTAACCATTGGGTGGAACATGTACAACATAAGGTAATTAACTACTATAATTACATTTTTCACATTAAACACACTTGTTCCATCTAATCATGGATGTCACTGTGATAATTATAATATCATAGTTTATACAAATTCGTGAAGTTAACATTGGAATGAACAAACTGGATGCATGAGAGGTAGGGTCTTTTTGGTAACTCTAAAAATAAGCACTTATTAAATTATTTAGAGCTTATTAAAATTTAGAGTGTTTGATAAAACTCTAATTATGATTTAAAATTATAACTTATATTTAGAAATAAGTGATTTTAAGCTCTTAAACATAAGCTGCGCGCTTTGAGTAGCTTTTTTTTTCGTAATTTTTTTTCTAAAGTTGGGGTAGCCATTTTATGATTTCTTTCTCTGCAACTTTTCTCTTTGTACGACCATCCCAAGGAAGACGATGAGTACGACTTATTTAGATAGTTCTCAAACACTCAATTATAAAATAAGAACTTTTTTTTTATAATTTTACCAAACAGTCTAATTATAAATTTGAGTTTAAAAATTAGATCTTTTATTTTAGTCTTTAATTTAATTAGCTCTTATTAAAGAGTTACCAAATAGGGCCGAGGCTGAAGAAAGCATAGATGGAAGCAGAAAGATATGAAGTGCAATCTTATTCTAAGATTTAACTCACGAGAATAACAAAATAGAATTTATGTAGCTGACCCAACATGGTTGGGAGAACAGCTATTTGATAATGAAGTTGATTTAGACTCATAAAGAATGGCCCCTTGTTTACACAATGAATTGAGAGGTGCTATAATGAATATGCTGTTAGGGTCCACCAAAAGAGAGATACGGCTCTCCTTTGTACACCCATAGGCATCCAATGTTGCTCAGAGATTCATAAGATCACCCCCATGAACTGAAGCTTTCAAAAACTTTCAAAAGTAAAGCATTAAGAGAGAGAGAGAGAGGGAGAGGGAGATCGATCATGCGCATGATGTGAAGCAGTCCATAAGTAAAGCATTGAAAACTCCATGACACATTGAAACCTTACACAAAGTTGAGACCTTTAAAGCTTTCTAACCCATTTAAAGTTCCAGGGTCGAAATGAGTGCAAAAGAATCGATTGAGAATACTTTATGTATAAACAAGTCTTTCCATGCTATCTCATATCCACATAATATTCTCGAAAGTTACATTCCTATTCCCCCAAGGGGACCATGAGGAGAGCACCATCATATAAACTATAATTTCTTGTTGTCCCAGCTTAGAACCTTGGTCAAACAAGATGGCCGGGCTTTTCACAGCTTTAAGCACAGCAATTGCTGGTGTGGAGTTTTAATATGCAAAGATACACTGTTACCCATGAAGTTGACATCTGCAGCCCTTATTTTGATGCATACACCCCTTTTCATTAGTTGCTCCTTCTTCTTCAGTCTTGTCCATTCTTTGTTAAAGCCATGAATTAAAAGAGGGGGAGTGTATATAGAGGTTGTAAATGTGATACATTTCCTCAGGCCCCATATCCTTTATATGAAAATTTGAAGTACATGCATTTACTTCGTATTGTTAGAAAGAACAAGTTAATTTGTTCCCCTGTAATTGGATATGGCAAACAACAGAACAACCTTGCATCAACAGCCAGTGAGTTACCATCACTTGGTTGAGATTTTGGTGAGATGGTAATGGGCCTAAATATTTATTCATACCCATGTGTTCATGGCTGTGCATGAATGTATATGTATTGAGAATTTGTAGTAAGAAATAAAGAATTTCTTCCTGATCCAAATGCCAACTACAAATGGTAATTAGAAATTTGTATTCTTTTCATATGGTCATAGTCTTTTACTTGGAGCCCATTCCTTAGGATGAAATGTGTACTTTGAGATTTTAAGAAATGCATTCCCATTAAAGTGGCATAAAATTAAAGAAACAAATGTGACTGTAAGTGCATAAAAATTCACGAACCCGGTGAGGGTGGTGTTCTTGCGACTCACTGAGGAGGACGAAGGCTGAGGCTCCCCGTCACCTCGTTGATGATGGAAGGACCGATGCCTGAGAACCTGGAAGAGGGAGAAGAAACAGGTCAGAGGACCCTGGCTGTGGGCAGCGCAGGGCTCTCCGATGCCTAAGTCAGTGTGTGTACTGGACAGTAGGAGGAGATTTTGGGAGAGGAGGTGATACCAGTGGTTCTCTCGGACGGGGGAGAGAGAGCGAGAGGGAGCCTCCTTTTGCTGTTCTGGTTTGGCCCCTTTTATAGAGGAGGAGAGGAGACAAGGAGGTGACCCTGTCAGGGAGCTGTCCCATCGTGACATGTCGTGTCGCATCGGGCCATACCCTGGCGTCTGTGGACGCCGCTCTGTCAGAGGACGTGGGCGGCATGGGAGGCTCTGTCAGAGAGCGTGGGCGTGCCCTTGTCCTGTCGCACGTGCTGATGCGTGCGGGAGTGTCCATGGGAGGATAGCTGTCAGGCCCTGCCTTGGCTAGCCCTGGCACCCTGACCGAGGTCAGGGTGTGATGCTGAGGTCGGGGAGCCGAGGTCGGAGAGGACCTTGACTTGGCTAGAGACCCTGCAGAGACGCCGAAGTGGAGGACCGGGGAGGAGTCCCTAGCCGAGCTGGAGACGACCTGGCCGAGGTGGGGCTCAGCCGAGCTGGGAGCGTCCTGGCCGAGGTGGAAATGTCGTGCAAGTGGCCGAGATGAGTCTCTGGCCGGAGTGGGGCACTTGGCCGAACTGGCGGACGTTGAGACGGGCCTTGCCGAGACGGCCTAGCTGGCGCCGGAGCATGAGATAGAGCATCCGGCCAGTCATCCGGCGAGTTCGGAAATATCCCCACACAATAGCCCCCCAGCTTCTGAGCTCAATAGACTGCTCTTCTGAGGTCAGAAGGTAAATATTATGGAGGATGGCTGGCCGGCAATGGACCAGAGCTAGAGGTTGGCATTACTGCTAAGTTGTATCAGTGTGCTTCTGCCGAGCTGGAGAGTAACACGACTGCCGAGCTGGAGAATGAGTACCGAGAGGCACTTATGGAGATCCCACTGGCTCGTCACCAGGGGCCTGTGCCGGGCATCTGGCGCGTGGCCGAGATGCGCCTGCCGCACGCTATGGAGATCCCACTGGCTCGTCACCAGGGGCCTGTGCCGGGCATATGGCGCGTGGCCGAGATGCGCCTGCCGCACGCGATGGAGATCCCACTGGCTCGTCACCAGGGGCCTGTGCCGGGCATCTGGCGCGAGGGCCGAGATGCGCCTGCCGCACGCAATGGAGATCCCACTGGCTCTTCACCAGGGGCCTGTGCCGGGCATCTGGCGCGTGGCCGAGATGCACCTGCCGCACGCAATGGAGATCCCACTGGTTCGTCACCAGGGGCCTGTGCCGGGCATCTGGCGCGAGGGCCGCGATGCGCCTGCCGCACGCAATGGAGATCCCACTGGCTCGTCACCAGGGGCCTGTGCCGGGCATCTGGCGCGAGGGCCGCGATGCGCCTGCCGCACGCAATGGAGATCCCACTGGCTCGTCACCAGGGGCCTGTGCCGGGCATCTGGCGCGAGGGCCGCGATGCGCCTGCCGCACGCAATGGAGATCCCACTGGCTCGTCACCAGGGGCCTGTGCCGGGCATCTGGCGCGAGGGCCGCGATGCGCCTGCCGCACGCAATGGAGATCCCACTGGCTCGTCACCAGGGGCCTGTGCCGGGCATCTGGCGCGAGGGCCGCGATGCGCCTGCCGCACGCAATGGAGATCCCACTGGCTCTTCACCAGGGGCCTGTGCCGGGCATCTGGTGCGTGGCCGAGATGCCCCTGCCGCACGCAATGGAGATCCCACTGGCTCTTCACCAGGGGCCTGTGCCGGGCATATGGTGCGTGGCCGAGATGCGCCTGCCGCACGCAATGGAGATCCCACTGGCTCGTCACCAGGGGCCTGTGCCGGGCATCTGGCGCGAGGGCCGCGATGCGCCTGCCGCACGCAATGGAGATCCCACTGGCTCTTCACCAGGGGCCTGTGCCGGGCATCTGGTGCGTGGCCGAGATGCGCCTGCCGCACGCAATGGAGATCCCACTAGTTCGTCACCAGGGGCCTGTGCCGGGCATCTGGCGCGAGGGCCGCGATGCGCCTGCCGCACGCAATGGAGATCCCACTGGCTCGTCACCAGGGGTACGAAGCGCTGGATGACTAGTGGCGGCAGAGGACCGTGCGATCAAGGCTGACAGCAGAGGACCGTGCTGTCGAAATGACAGTAGAGGGTCGTACGATCGAAGCCGACAGTAGAGGGTCGTACCGGTGTCGCTGAAGCTGACGGCGCCATCGAAGCTGACAGTAGAGGACCGTGCGATCAAGGCTGACAGCAGAGGACCGTGCCGTCGAAATGACAGTAGAGGGTCGTACGATCGAAGCCGACAGTAGAGGGTCGTGCGATCAAAGCTGACGGGCGGTCAAGGCTGACGGGTGATAGGAGGCTTCAGCAGCCCCCCGAGCTGGAGGAGACTTCTGTCATGGAGGCGTCCGCCGAGATGGACGGAGCTGCGGAGCTGCGGAGCTGGAGGCATCCGCCGAGATGGAGGCGTCCGCCGAGATGGAGGCGTCCGCCAGATGGACGCTGCTTGCGGAGCTGGAGGCATCCGCCGAGATGGAGGCGTCCGCCGAGATGGACGCTGCCTGTTGATTGTTGTTGAAATGCTTCTGGGCTCGGGCTTCGTCCGCTTCTTGCCTGACGAACTGGTTTACCCTGGTCATCAGAGCTGCCATAGTGACCACGGGATGCACGACCAAATCCCTCCGTAGCTCGTTGCCTGGCAGGAGGGCTTGTTGGAAAGACAGGACCGCTATTGCATCTGGTGTATTCTCGATCTGGCTGTAGACAGTCCAGAACCTTTTGGCGAACTGCGTGATGCTCTCGGTCTGCTTCATTCTAAGGGCCATCAGGTCGGCGGCTGACCTGGGGACGACCTTGTGGGCTTGGAACTTCGTCATGAAGGAATTCCGGAGCTGCTGCCAACTGTTGATTGATCCTTGGGGGAGTGCGCAGAACCACTTCAGGGGGAGGTCCCCGAGGCTGGAGGAGAAGACTCTGCAGTTCAGGTGGCCTGCATCGCCCCACACCGACATTCTCTGAGTGAAGTGCCGGAGGTGTGCTGCTGGATCCGAGGTTCCATCGTAAACGATGAACCTCGGGACTTTGAAATCTTCGGGGAGGGGGAAGCTCCTGATCTCTGGAGAGAGGGGAGATGTGCCGAGATCGTCAGAGTTCGGCCGAACTCGAGCGATACCGGCAGCCTCCAAGTTTTGTCGTACTGCTTGCTCGACGCGTTGATCAAGCCACTTTCTGGTGTCGTGGTTGTTGCCCGGAGCTTGGTTGCTTCCATTGTCCTTCAGGGTGCGTTTTTTGGAAGGTGGGGTCGAGGTCGAACCCTTGGAGGATGAACCCGACTGAGCACCCTGCTGTCGGACGCTCGCTGGATTAGATCTTGCTCTTGACCTTTCCCGGTGGGGGACCGTCGGCAGCTGTGTCGACAGTGTCAGCGGTTCCTTTCCCTTTCTGGTTCTCCGAGGCATGGTGTTTGGGAAGATGGCTTTTTGTAGCGTTCCCCACAGACGGCGCCAATTGTAAGTGCACAAAAATTCACGAACCCGGTGAGGGTGGTGTTCTTGCGACTCACTGAGGAGGACGAAGGCTGAGGCTCCCCGTCACCTCGTTGATGATGGAAGGACCGATGCCTGAGAACCTGGAAGAGGGAGAAGAAACAGGTCAGAGGACCCTGGCTGTGGGCAGCGCAGGGCTCTCCGATGCCTAAGTCAGTGTGTGTACTGGACAGTAGGAGGAGATTTTGGGAGAGGAGGTGATACCAGTGGTTCTCTCGGACGGGGGATAGAGTCCTTTTGTTGTTCTGGTTTGGCCCCTTTTATAGAGGAGGAGAGGAGACAAGGAGGTGACCCTGTCAGGGAGCTGTCCCATCGTGACATGTCGTGTCGCATCGGGCCATACCCTGGCGTCTGTGGACGCCACTCTGTCAGAGGACGTGGGCGGCATGGGAGGCTCTGTCAGAGAGCGTGGGCGTGCCCTTGTCCTGTCGCACGTGCTGATGCGTGCGGGAGTGTCCATGGGAGGATAGCTGTCAGGCCCTGCCTTGGCTAGCCCTGGCACCCTGACCGAGGTCAGGGTGTGATGCTGAGGTCGGGGAGCCGAGGTCGGAGAGGACCTTGACTTGGCTAGAGACCCTGCAGAGACGCCGAAGTGGAGGACCGGGGAGGAGTCCCTAGCCGAGCTGGAGACGACCTGGCCGAGGTGGGGCTCAGCCGAGCTGGGAGCGTCCTGGCCGAGGTGGAAATGTCGTGCAAGTGGCCGAGATGAGTCTCTGGCCGGAGTGGGGCACTTGGCCGAACTGGCGGACGTTGAGACGGGCCTTGCCGAGACGGCCTAGCTGGCGCCGGAGCATGAGATAGAGCATCCGGCCAGTCATCCGGCGAGTTCGGAAATATCCCCACACAGTGACTATCCATAAATGACCATTAAATTGTCTTTCTTCTGGTGGAAATTGAATATCAAAGCGTCATTTTGGTAAATCAAATTCTAAAATATTTTGGAAAAGCCAATCCTCTTTATATGAACCCATTTTACCATGAATTCCTAAAAATCGAATTCTATACAAACAAACGGGCCCTCATTGAAATCAAGCTGCACTTTAGGCTATTTTAGGTCAGGGTTGATTTTTACAGCTGAAATTTTTCATAAAAAATGTGGTTCATTATAACCCCCACCCATTCCTTCTCCATGCTTAAATCTAAATGGTCCACTTTAAATTACTCCAAAACATGGAAACATTATTACATTACTTTCCGAAATTTTAATATCCCACTAGCTTGCTACATGACATGGAAACAGGTTACATTACTTTGGATTCTGGAAAGGTCCCCATTCTCATTAATTAGTGGATGATTCCAAGGCATTTGAGTGAAAATCCATAGTCGGAGAGTGATCCTGAATTACAAGGATTCCTCATTATACGAGAAATTGGAGTGGGGACCTAATATGATTCCTTTTCTAGGCCATAATTAAAAAACTGAGCTTCAATTCCTCCAAGATCACATTGCACTGGCTCTAATGAATCACTTCAGTGCAAATCTGCATTGACAATCTCACCAAGCAAACACTCAACACAAAGGAATTCATTGCTTTACATCCTTTTGTCTCTTTCTGCCACAGGATTTTTCGCTTGTGGACCCTATCCCTATGGTACAATAAACATAATACATTTTGTGATTATATTATCTTTGCCCTCTTTTGACAGATTATTGAAGATCATGTGCATGTATACATATATGTACACTTCTTTCATCCTCCATGTCAATCAAAAAATGGTGAGTACATCTCTTACACATAATAATATCATATTAATGATACTAATCAGATGATTTTTTTTCTTACTTTATTAAATACTCACTCACCCACCACATACTTACCGAAGTCCCTCACCATCGGCACTAAAGTAAGAAATCGAAGGCTGTTTGTTTCTCTTAAGGGTAGGTGTCTCACCAATTGTGCTATATGTGGATTAGTGCTAATCAAATTATTAAAATCATCTAAGGTGGCTAAGTTGTTGGTACCAGGATGAATGGTGCAGATGCCTTACAAATTACACTGCCAGATGGTTAAAATCATCCACTTGTCATTGTAGTTTCACTATGACATCAACAGGGTAGGGCCAGCAATTTATAGGGTATGGAATAGGGATTGTCTTATCCATTTCCCATGTAAAGTGGACGTGTGTGAGTGACTGATATTCATCCATTCTGATAGCTGCGTGTCTTTGGCTTCGTTTGAAGTGAGCAAGCCAAGATAATTGGAGCAGGCCACATGAATTGGCGGGGAAGTCCTTTTCAAAGCCAGCTCATGTATCCACATGCTATGTTCCAATAGTCACATCCACAAGATATTCATCTCAGCCTCCAGAAGAATTATAATTCAGAGTTCATGGATCATTTAGAGGGAAATGTCTGTAGTCAGCCTTTTTGGTACTAAATCACTAAGAATTACCAACTATTGTTAAAAAAAAAAATTGAATCCTCTATTGATTATTCTTCAGTATTTGGCTCTATATAGCTTTTTAAAATATAATATATAGTAGAGTTTGTCATAGCCATTGACCCAATCAGATATGGAGGCTTTCAGATCATTAGAAAAACTGGGTCCATTAGTGGCTTTTATTTGTCCAATCTAATGCTACAAATTTTGGTTTCATGACTTTATACAGCTAATGAATTTGATTTTTTTGTGAATAGCTAAATTCCAACTTGTATTTAACAGGATCTGGGCTACTAAATTTGATAAACTATGCCACATAAATCATCTCAAAAAGAAATAGAGAAATACAAACCACCAAAGCAGTAGAGAATCCAAATCCTTTAAAAAACTGACTTGCATGATATTATACTCATGCATAAGATAATCCTCTCACAATCTTATGTCACCAGCTCACACTAAATTTCAATTGCAAAAGCCAATGATATCTGAATAGCATTTGCCATTAATAATACATCTCAGACTATAACACCCAGCTGTAAGAACACTCTACTTTTGAGGCAGAAAATCGCACCAATTGAATGATCAACGCCTACTAGTTGCCTTAATTAATTAAAAGTAACATAAAGGCAGACCTGTTGAAAATTGAAAGTCTCGTTAAGTTGCAGTGTGAAAAGATACTCATTAATTTGTCTCATCAAAGTAGGCAATAAATGGCTAGGACTCTACTCTATGCTTTTAAATTGAGATGGATCACATGTTGGATAATAGATGGATATGCATGGGTGAAAAGCTTCACATTATTGAGGCTATCAAACCTGCACAGCAAATGGTAAATATGGAGTGGACTAGGGCTGCTTTGTCATCCAATCCTTCTAAATTGATTTAGAGCATGTTTGTTTAACATAAGAATTGAATATATATTGCGGTTAAAAATAAAAAATTAAAGGTGAATTTTTAAAAATAAGTACTTAATAATATATTTTTTAGAAAATAAAATAAAAAATGATATTTGATGCTTTTTTTATATAAAAAAATTACCTTCAATTTATTATTTTTAACCACCTCATATATTTATAAATTTATATGTATTTTAATGCAGATAGAACAGAACAGGGCCACATAAATGAATTGGTTTTCATCTCACTTCTAAATTGAAATAATCTCATGGAGTGATGGTGATGGTTCTAAGCAAACCTTGAAACTTCAACGTCTTCAACCTACACTGCAAAAGTTTGACCCGCTTCCCATATGTGAAACTAGTTTCACTCATAACAAATAATAAGATTACCGTTAGTAATTAGAAACTTAAAATATCCAAATGCATGAACCTGAATTCTACTTGTCAAAGATCCAAAGTGCTGTTAGACTTTTTTTTTTTTCAGACAAAAAAAAAAAAAAAAACTTAAAATGGCACAAGTCCATGTCCATGCTCGGCCCATTGCCAAACAGGCCAAGAGGATATTATAAAATACTTTCCTGACAATTGAAAGGTCTGGAATAGAGCCATCAGAGTCGCCATCTATGCAACTACAAAGATGGGTAAAAACAATGAGACCTTTGTGCACAAATCCATCCATAAAAAGTAAAACTATTGTACAAATATTTATGTGTCTTGTCATGTAGATAGTATAGTAAGGTGACAAACAAAAGGTTTCTAATGAGAGAGGAAACATAGTGGCCCACCCTCAGCATTATGGCAACAAATAAAGTGCTTAAAAGGTGATTTTCTCACCAAATGCATGCTCCTAGGTTTTGCAATTGAGCAGAACAATTCCTTTTTACCAAGTTGGAACAATTTGTCCAATACTCCAATGCTTAATTGAATCATTCAATTGAAGATATTTGTGAGACTACCAAGAAGACTCGAAAAATGGTTAATGGATAATTCATATTGATCAATGATTGAACCTTTTTCAGTTATCATGGACGCAGTAGGAATGTAACTGCATGGTATTATTGTCATTCCTCATCTCATCCCATCAATCAAAAACATTTTCAACTCTCAATGAAAAATGTGAGTTTTGATTTTTTTTTCCACAATACCTCTAGAAAAATAAATTTGTATTGGGTTGTTGGATTTTTTTTCTTTACGAAACTGTTTTCTCAATACATATACACAAATGTGCCCTAATATATTTTTTTTTATTGGAACCAACTTAATTAGTGACAAATAGAAACCCAATTCTGCAAGAACAAATGAGCACTTTATTGATTATAATAGAGTCGATTGTGGGTTCAAATCCAAAATTATAAAGTGGGAATTTTATTCTTTTGGGTAGAGTTTACCTCATTCATGGTCTAAATGGATAGTAAAGTATCATAGAACCAAAATCCTCCTCATCACAAATGTCACATGATCTCACACCAATTCCCTCACCACCTCCACCTTCCATGCCAGTGTCACAGGTAACAGGTAACAGGTAACAGGTAACAACAACTCACAACCAAACTGCCTCTCCACTCACGTGTACATCATGAAAGCCATTGATCACGTGGAGCCCACATGCATTCCCACATCATCAGAGACAAACTTTACCTTCCCATACAATCATTAATTCATCATCTCCTTTACTCCTCTCCTTGAGACTCCCCTCCACTTAAAACCCCGCCAAACTTACCCCCTCAACCACGCCCCATTCCTTTCCTATACCCTTTTTCTTTTCTTCCTTTCTCCTCCTTTTTTTAAAATTTCCCCACTTTCTCGTCTTTCTCGCCTCCTTCTTCACTTAAAAAGCCACAATCCACACCGCAATTCTTTCTCTGGAATACAAGCAATCACTTCCCAAACAGAGGAAAACAGGAAACACGAAAAAAAATGCTTCAAATCTACTGCATTCTCTTGTTTCTGCCCGTTCTGCCCGCCCTACCCGTCCTGCCCAACCCGGACCCGGCTCCAATCCAGCCCTTCCACCCATCCTCACCTCCCTCCACCATCCCCGCCTTCCCCGAGCAGTCCGATCTCTCGGGCTGCCCGCTCGACCTGCCCGACGACCTCTTCCCCGCCCTCGACCGCGCCTGCGGTCGCGCCAAGAACCGTCATTTGGTCAAGGCCCGCTGCTGCCCGGCCCTAGCCACCTGGCTCTACTCGGCCTACTCGGGCACGGCGCTGGGCAGGGCGGGCAGGCTGCCCGCCACATCCTACGACCTGCCCGTGCTTCCCGACGACTCGGAGACGTGCGTGGAGAATCTGGAGAAGGCGCTGCGGGGGAGAGGGATCGAGCTGCTGCGGCCGAATGACACGTGCGACGCGGTCTACTGCTACTGCGGGATTCGCCTGCACGTGCCGAGCTGTACGGACGCGTTCGTGGTGACGGACGAGGGGAGGCTTGTGGGTGACTCGAGGGTGCGGGCTCTGGAGAGGGAATGTGGTGCGGGATCGGGGCTCGGAGGGTGCACCAGATGCTTGCGGACCCTCCATCAGGTGAGAAACCTACACTGGCTGCTATTACTGTTTTAGGTAGCTCGCGGGATACCGAACCTTTTTATTTATTTTTTTCATTTGGTAGTCCGAGGATGATTGATGTAGGGTAGTCACGGTAGTGCATCTGCCTGCCTTGCGTAGTTGCGTTGCTCTCTGGGAGTTTAAGATACTCTTCGAACTACCGTTTTCCTTTCGTAGCAAGACTCTCTCTAAATCTAATCATCATTTTCTGCGCGGGATGACGAAAATGCCCTTTTAGGCGGGGGATTTGTGAAATTCTTTCCATCTTTCCAATTCTTGGTGGGTTAAGTTTTCAAAATGATATTGCAAATGAACTTTATCTGGCAAGTAATTCAATTTCACCTCACCTCACCTTCTTGAATGCAACTTCCACCATTGCATTGTTGATCACATGGTTTACTCATGGTTCATGAGTTTTAATCACATGATCCTCATCTCTTCTATTTGGCATTTACTCTGGGAGCTCTAAAAGTTCTTACTTGAGTCTAGTCATGTGATTTCATGTTGTGGTCAATTAATTGTAGTGTCCATTTATACAAGTCATGTGATTTCATGGCCCACATTGGACGCTTGGGATGATTTGTATAGATCAAGTCATAGCCCTGAATTGTGATGTTATGGTTTTCTATTTTGGATTCTGTGGCAGCTCAACAATGCTAGAGGGGCAACAAATGGTAGTGAATCCGATAGAAAGAAGAGGATGCACGACCGAGATTGCGAGCTGATGGGTCTGACGTGGCTGCTGGCCAAGAACAGGACCGCATACGCCCCCACCGTTTCGGCTGTCCTGCGGACTATTATGCTGGGTGGCAACGGTGGAGCTCAGGAGCCTCGTTCTTGCAGCGTCGGCCGGGATGGGTTGCCTCTGGCCGTCGATTCTGCTGAGCTGGACAATCCATCTTGCTCCACCACCGTTGGATTTCCCAAATATTTATACCTTATCCTAGTCTCATTACATTGTATCTGTATCTCCCTCTTGTCTCACTTCAGTCACTTGTAAGGAGCAAATGATAAAAAACCCTCCTCTCTGTGTAGTTTTATCAATTTTTTTTTGGTGGTGGGGGATGTGTGAAATTTATTTTGGGCCATTGGGGGCTCCACTCACATGGTCTTGGGGCCCTGGGTGGTAGTGGAAGTGGTACCTTTCTTTCATCTTTCTTTTTTTTTAATGTTGCGAACAGTGCCATGTGCTGGGTAGCATTATTGTGTCTCTGCAGCAGGCAGAGTGGCTCACCAGAAAGTTTTGGAGCTGTGAAGAAGGCTTTCATCAGAAAAGTTGGCCATCTTCCCCAGGTCCCAATCTCAATTTATTTGGGGTTTTCTCCTTCCTCTGTAGTTGTATTGTCAGTCATTAAATTTTTTAAGTTTGATGTTCCATCAATTTTGGTTTGAGCCTTAGGCCTACAAAATTTTACCCAACATCCAACTAATCTGCAGGAATTGTCATTAGAGAATCAGAATTATGTTAGCCGTTAAGGTGCATTTGGTAGTTTTGAGCATACCAATCATGTCGGATGAGAAAACAGAGTTGTGTGATGAAATAGATTTTTATCCCTTTTTTTTGGGGGGGAGAAAAGCAAATGGCAATACGACACTATCATAGAATTTATGTTTCCCATTATTTTCATTTTCTCATCCAACTTTGAATTTCAATCCATTCATACCATTCTCTAACCCAACAGACTGACCTTGTTTTTAATTTTTTTGCTATGCTGGGCTATTGGTGTTTCAGTGATACTTTCACTTGAGGACCCAAGAATTAATTCTTGGATATGTATGTAAAATCTAAGGTGGCAACAGGTCTAACACCACTTAAACATGAATGAGATTGCACCTGTTTGCAAAAGAGTTCAATCAAGGTGGATTGGGATTTGGGTGAAGCCAAGAAGGTAACTATCATTTGCCTCTTACCAGAAGATCATCCTCAATATTAACCCTATTTCATTTGGGGCCTTAAAGTGCCCATTTGGGTGGTATCTGATTTAGATTAATTAAATTAGGTACTACATGGATAATTATCATTTCCAGGCTTTGGTATCGTATAATTTATTTTTGGCTATTGGGATTCTTGAAGTGGGGCCCCAATATATTTCAAGTTTTGGATTAACCGCAGAAGATCAGCAGTAATCAAGGCTAAAAGTCTTTACATAATTGGTCAACACAACCTTTTGGCTTTCGAAATTATAACTGTATCACGCAATTAAGCACTTTGTTAGTGGCCCCTATCAACAAAACCACTCTCAAGTGTAGAGATGCTCTGCTATCTTTTTGTTTTGTAAAGATGAAAATCTTTTCATCAACATTTGAGAATGAGATGGCATGAGTAATAATATAGACATGTACAAAGTCCCCTCCTTGTTAAACTATGTGCTTTTGCTATTAATGTTTCTATTAATCATCATAAAATGTGCTCTAGTCAAGACATCTTTTTCATAAATGGCGGCGTAAATTATGTTATACTATTAACATTTTTTTTTTCTAGCTCCCTCTCAATTTGTGGATCCTCCCTTTTATATGTTTAGATTATTTAATTTGACAAGAAGTACTATAGAGTATGTGTCACTGCAATTAGAATTATAATCACCATTGGATAAGACATACTTTATGCAGGATCCGTTTTTATTATGCTCTGTATTTGATAATGTTTTTTTGACCATTTATAAATCTAGCGGTGAATTTCAATCCAAAAATAGTGTTAATATGTTAGTATCTTTGGAACTATTTTTGGAACCTACATTTGGCAACGCTATTTCCAACCTCAGATTGACTTAAACACTACACCATTTCAGGACATACCTAACGGTTTAAAACCGTTACTAAAAAAATTTGTAACGGTTTTTCTGGGTCACAGTTTGGGCGTTTTCTAATCTGTTACAACATTCCTAACGGTTATAAACCGTTACAAACACATTAATTGTAACGCTTTATTTCCGTTACTGAAATTAGTTCGTAACGGTTTTAATACTCATTTGTGTTAAGAATTTTAAATAAAAAAGTAACAGTTTTTCAAGTTTTGTAACGGTATTTTACACTTAAATTTTTGTAACGGTTTTGTAAAATTTGTAACGGTTTTTTCGTGCCGAAATTGTGTTACTGATTCATAAACATTCCTAACGGTGGGAAATCTTTTGTAACGTTTTTTAAGTGTTCCTATTTGCACAAATTAGTAACGGTTTATAAACGTTACAAAACTGTTTCATAAGTAAAAAAAAATTATCCAAAAACCACCCCTGAATACTGAACCTGCTGCATATATAAAAATGCCCTTTTACATGGTTCAAACATTAACAAGAAATCTCACACTTACATCCAATCAAATAATTTAAAAGCCTATAATTTCAAATAATGATAAGAAAGAAGTTATTATTCTCTTAGTTAATGCTAAGCTAAGTAATTATAATCCCAGTCTTTCCACCAACCCGGGCTCTATCACAACCCCGAACAACACTTTTAGAGAAACCTAAAGCCCAACAACACTTTTAGAGAACCTGAAGCCCTATGCATAAGATACAGGTAACTCATCTACACAAGTAACACAACTAAACATGCATACAGCTCTAAAATTCCAAACAAACACAACAGATTCTAGCTAGTACTTAAGGTTCTAAAATAAGATGGCTTTTTGAACAACCAACACCCTATATGAGACCTTTTCACCCAATTAGGATCCAACATACTTCTTCGTACAAAAGTAGTAGTCATATGTACCTTTACACAGTAGAAGCAGTTTCCACACAGCATTATAAAGCCCCTACTACATGAGATCCGATAGGAAACCTGAAAGTTCATGGCCAAACTCCTCAAGACTAGTGGTCAGATTATAAAATAAATAAAAAACTAAGTACAAAGAAACAGAAACAGATACAAAACATAAAATAAAATAAAAAATAAAAAACTAGTTACCTGCTTATATTTCTTGTAGATTCGCTTGGTTACTATGACAGATTGTCATATTTGTCTGGTTTATATGCTAGTCATTCTAGCAACACTCCTAAATGAAAAATAAAAAATCTTCTGCTATCATGAATTGGAATTTAAAGTTGAATCACCCAGTAAAAAAAATGTGATTTATATGCAATATTGGATCCTAACATGCATTGCCTCAGCCTACAAGCCGTATAAATGAGGCAACGCAGGGTCATTCCAACCATTCTTACAGACCCCCAACACACCCACCTGCACACCCACATGCTGCACCACCTGCACTGCCCCCCAGCACACCCACCTGCTGCACCACACAACACAAGCCCACCCAGCACAGCCCCCAGCACAGCCCCCAGCACACCCACCTGCACATCCCACCCAACACAGCCCCCCAGCACACCCACCTGCTGCACCACCCAACACATCCCACCCTGCACAGCCCCCGGCACACCCACCTGCACATCACACCTGCTGTCCATTGTTTATGCACACCTGCACACCCACCTACACAGCCCTCCTGCACATCCCACCCAGCACAGCCCCCCACAGCACACCCACCTGCACACCCACATGCTGCACCACCTGCACTGCCCCCCAGCACACCCACCTGCTGCACCACACAACACAGCCCCCCAGCACACCCAATTGCTACACCACCGCACAGCCCCCCTGCACACCCCACCTGCTGCCCACCTGCTGCACCACCCAACACATCCCACCCTGCACAGCCACCTGCACACCCACCTGGTACAGCACACCTGCTGTCCATTGTTTTTGCCACACCTACACACCCACTGCACAGCCCTCCTGCACAGCCCACCCAGCAGAGACCCACCTACACACCCAACTGCACACCCAAATGCTGCACCACCTGCACTGCCCCCAGCACACCCACCTGCACAGCACACCCTGCACAGGCCCCCAGCACCACCCCACCTGCACACCCAAATGCTGCACCACCTGCACTGTCCCCCAGCACACCCACCTGCTGCACCACACAACACAGCCCCCCAGCACACCCACTTGCTACACCACCTGCACAGCCCCCCCTGCACACCTCACCTGCTGCCCACCTGCTGCACCACCCAAACATCCCACCCTGCACAAGCCACCTGCACACCCACCTGGACAGCACACCTGCTGTCCATTGTTTTTGCACACCTACACACCCACCTGCACAGCCCTCCTGCACAGCCCACCCAGCAGAGACCCACCTACACACCCAACTGCACACCCACATGCTGCACCCACCTGCACTGCCCCCAGCACACCCACCTGCACAGCACACCCTGCACAGGCCCCAGCACCACCCACCTGCACACCCAAATGCTGCACCACCTGCACTGCCCCTCAGCACACCCACCTGCTGCACCACACAACACAGCCCCCCCAACACACCCACCTGCTACACCACCTGCACAGCCCCCCTGCACACCCACCTGCTGCCCACCTGCTGCACCACCAACACATCCCACCCTGCACAGCCACCTGCACACCCACCTGGACAGCACACCTGCTGTCCATGTTTTTGCACACCTACACACCCACCTGCACAGCCCTCCTGCACAGCCCACCCAGCAGAGACCCACATACACACCCAACTGCACACCCAACATGCTCTCACCACCTGCACTGCCCCCAGCACCCCCACCTGCACAGCACACCCTGCACAGGCCCCCAGCACCACCCACCTGCACACCCAAATGCTGCACCACCTGCACTGCCCCCCAGCACACCCACCTGCTGCACCACACAACACAGCCCACCCAGCACTGCCCCCAGCACCCTCCACCTGCACAGCACACCCTGCACAGCCCCCCAAGCACCACCCACCTGCACACCCACATGGCTGCACCACCTGCACTGCCCCCCAGCACACCCACCTGCTGCACCACACAACACAGCCCACCCAGCACTGCCCCCAAGCACACCCACCTGCACAGCACACCCTGCACAGCCCCCCAGCACCACCCACCTGCACACCCACATGCTGCACCACCTGCACTGCCCCCCAGCACACCCACCATTGCCACCACACAACACAGCCCACCCAGCACTGCCCCCAAGCACACCCACCTGCACAGCACCCCCTGCACAGCCCCCCAGCACCACCCACCTGCACACCCACATGCTGCACCACCTGCACTACCCCCCAGAACACCCACCAATTGCACCACACAACACAGCCCACCCAGCACTTCCCCCAGCACACCCACCTGCTGCACCACACAACACACCCCCCCCCCCCCCCAGCACACCCACCTGCACACCCACCTGCTGCACCACCTGCACAGCCCCCCTGCACACCCACCTGCTGCACAAGCAGGCTTCCTAATGTCCTCACAAATAAAAAAATCAGTCAGGTGAAAATGCTACTATGCAAGTCAAGCAGGCTTCCAATGTCCTCACAAAAATGTGAATTCTTATTAAAATGAAAAAAAATAATGAGTTTCATTGCAGGAGAAGATTGGCACATTTCGAGTGCTCCTTACTATTCTTGTTGTTTGTCGTACAAATTGGAGGAGCAAAAACCAGCTCGTACTTGTCAGTGAATTATTGTCAGACAGAATATTCTGAATTTCTGGGTCCTGCATTGCCTTTGCCTGCAAAGAAGTTTTAAAACCTCATCTCATAGAACGCTTGAAAGAAGAGATAAACAAAAGACAAAAATAGAGCACCAACCTGCTTTTCCTTCAGTTCATCTGGACTAATCTCACCCCTGTTTGTCTTGTTAATCTGTTCAATGCATCTGAAAAATAGGTTTGGAAGAAAAAGTCAGTTCCAGCTATCAGCATGATTTCATGATACAGCTTCTTAGTAGGGACAGTTTTGATTTCAGAACCTTCGTCTAAGCATTGGTGAGAAACAAATCTGCCTTTCTGAATACATCATCAGCTAATGTACATACCTGTGCACCTTCAATGATTACACAGGAAGAAACAGGAACTTATACAACCACTAAAGTCGGTCATTGCCACCTGATAGAGCCTAGTCCAACCCATTACTTCCTGACTTTGCTTATAAATTTGGTTAACATTACTTGCTAGTCACGGGCAGAAGGCGATTTCATTCCCTTGGACGTGCCAGCCACAACGAACTGAGCGCCCTTAGCCTTGAGAAGTACTCACTGATAGCTAAGAATGCACGGGCTGCTTGACGGGTAGTCAATATCCGATACATTTGTTGCAACGTTTACTGCCGTAGAAGATCAGCCTATAATGGAAAATACATACAATGCAGTTAAGGTATTTCGTTATGTGGGTTATGGGTACACAAATTGGTACTGATAGATGTTAGAAAGTCAGAAATCAACACAAAAGGAAAAATGGATGAGCACCTGTCGATCTCATGAAGAAAATTATAGAATCAAACAAATAGAGAGGAAGCAAGTGTACAGTATGATAGCGGAAGTAAAACAAACCACCCACCTGCACTCACCTCTACACCAGCTGCACATCCCACCTGCACAGCCCACCCACCTGCACTCACTATGCACCAACTGCACACACCCTGCCACAGCCCACCCACCTGCACTCACTCTGCACCAGCTGCACACACCATGCACCACCACCTGCACACACCCTGCACCACCCACCTGCACTCACCTCTACACATCTGCACACACACTGCACTCACCACCTGCACTCACCTCTACAGCACCTGCACACACCCTGCACCCTCCACCCACCTGCAGTCACTCTGCACCAGCTGCACACACCATGCACCACCACCTGCACCACACCCTGCACCACCCACCTGCACTCACCTCTACACCATCTGCACACACACTGCACTCACCACCTGCACTCACCTCTACAGCACCTGCACACACCCTGCACCCTCCACCCACCTGCAGTCACTCTGCACCAGCTGCACACACCATGTACCACCACCTGCACACACCCTGCACCACCCACCTGCACTCACCTCTACACCATCTGCACACACACTGCACTCACCACCTGCACTCACCTCTACAGCACCTGCACACACCCTGCACCCTCCACCCACCTGCAGTCACTCTGCACCAGCTGCACACACCATGCACCACCACCTGCACACACCCTGCACCACCCACCTGCACTCACCTCTACACCATCTGCACACACACTTGCACTCACCACCTGCACTCACCTCTACAGCACCTGCACACACCCTGCACCCTCCACCCACCTGCAGTCACTCTGCACCAGCTGCACACACCATGTACCACCACCTGCACACACCCTGCACCACCCACCTGCACTCACCTCTACACCATCTGCACACACACTACACTCACCACCTGCACTCACCTCTACACCACCTGCACACACCCTGCAGCCTCCACCCACCTACACCCACCTCTACACCAGCTGCACACACCCTGCACCACCCACCTGCACTCACCTCTACACCAGCTGCACACACACTGCACTCACCACCTGCACTCACCTCTACACCAGCTGCACACACCCTGCACAGCCCACCCACCTGCACTCACTCTGCACCAGCTGCACACACCCTGCACCACCACCTGCACTCACCCTGCACCCACCCACCTGCACTCACCTCTACACTAGCTGCACACACCCTGCACTAACCACACATCTGCCCACCACTCTGCCATGTATGAGACTGTCTGCCATGATAGCCCACCTGCTGCACACACCCACTCTGCACAGCCCAAACAGAAGTGCATGTTCAGATGAATAAAATTGGGAGACATCTGCAATTAAGATACTGAGACAATTAGCAAAACATAACAGGAAAGTAGCTGTTCAGATTAAAAAAATTGGGAGACATTTTTGTAAATCAGAAAATTCATACCTTCTCCATTGGCCTGGTTTTGATGAAGATGAAGTTTGGCTTCCTGACTGAAGGACCATGTGAAAAAGGACAAGAATACAATACAAAACAATAAGAAATCAATGATAAATAACATAAAATGTCTCAAAGGCACCACCATCCTCCCTCCTCCTTTATCTGGGCTTGGGACCAGCAGTTGAAACCAATATCAAACCAATGATATTGATTATCACCAGGCGGAGTTAAAAATGGGTTAATACATGATTGAACCTGAATATTCAAACAAGCAAGCATTCCAAATTAGTATTTCGAAAATATAAAACATGCAAACGTGTCCAAATGAACAAGGTATTAAGTTCTTACATCCATATCAAGCAAAATGCACTCAAAACATAAACTAGCAAATAAGTGCAAGTCCTTTAACATAATAAGTCAATAAACATATAAAAAAAAACAAGTTAAGAGATTTCCATCCTTGACTCTAGCCAAATCACAGGCCCTCCTGCACTAAAACCATCTAAATACCTTATTCCATCTTGGGGGCCGTCGTAAACAAGAGCATCACCAACTAAGACTTCCTCAATGTAGACTTTTTTTTCACCTGTGAGAACTTTTCTGCCATGGCAAATTCCAGCTGTCTCTGTCATAACATAACCCTTAGCAACCGCAAGACCATTCCTATCTAGTAAGGTCACTTTCGGTGGAGAACCAAGCGTCCCAGGATCAGGAATCACAGAGTCAAACATGTCCTTTAAGTTTCGTTGAGTCTGACGAGAAACTGAATTGGAACCAACTTCAGTTTCGGGTGGTGTTGTCCCGCATACGGCTTTACCACTCGACATTCCATCTTTTTTTATGAGCTTAAGTACATCCTGACACATTGGAGATAAAATTTAGTTATATATAAATGTTATTAAATGCAAGGAGGCACAAGTTTAACTCACCGTTAACACAACCCATGACATTACTTATAGAGGCCTTCATCTCATTCAATTCCCATTTTAACTCAGAATTGGATGAAGAGCTTGCTTGTTGCAGTAACGCCTTTGAAATAGCTGTACGTTGCAATTGGTTCTTAGACTTGGTCGAGCTGATTCCACGAGTTCTACTGCTTTATCGGGCCCAAAGACTTCAGTCAATTCATCATTATCCAAGTCTGCTTCAAATACACTACAATCACCGTTCGAGCTTGCCTCTTTTCTCCTTTTTTGAGCAGCCTCAACTTGTTCCTATATTATCAACCAATGATAATGAGTAGTAATATAAATTAAATAATTAATCTTCTTTTTTAGAAATTACGTAATGAATTCGAGCACTCTCCAATATAGTCCCATCACGGCGCTCATGTCCTTTTTTCCAACAATATCCCGTCCATGTTTTCTGCTAGGATCTTCTTTTATCCTACAAAAACAATTTTTTAGTAGTTGTTGGGATAAAGAGAATAGATTAAACATGCAAGAATATGCAACCTACCATTTATCCAACATATGGGCGTATGTGCTCCGCCCATTTAGTATGCCGATATTTATTCTTTCTCGCATTCTCTGCATTCTTTGCATTTCTAACTTTCACTTCATCAGTACTCTCATTTCTAACAAACATTGCCCAATGATTGGATCTTTACCCAATGGGCATGCTGCAATGCTTCTTCCACACCCCCGCACTTTCTCAAAATCTCTTTCCGTAAGGCATACTTTGCTGATCTGAACTTTTGAGGAAAGTCCTTTTTCTACTGCTTGGCGTGCCGCTGGATTGGGGAACATTAGGCTCAAATTCTTGCTACATACAACAAGTAAAAAGATTAGATCTTAGGAAAAAAGATTTAGTCGTAAGCAAATGTCGGATATGTGTATCCAAAAACATCAAATGCACATGTAAACCTTACCATTAATTCATTCCAAACATCATTTTTAAAGCTTCCATCTATTTTCCTCCAGTCCTTGTAATGAATTGAAATACGAGCTTGAACGTAATAACCAACACGAGAATTCCATTTGGCATGGTTAGGACCCACAGCAATGCCGTCCACATTGAACTCTATAGGTAACTTACTAATGGTTCCTGTTGAGGCTCCCGAAGTTGAATTATGAGATGGAAGTGGCGCTGAACTTGAAGGTTGGGAAGCAATAAGGCGTGATTGACCTGATGCCATTGTAAAATAGCCTAGTATTTGACAAAGGATTGTTAGTATAAACTATTACATGAGAAACTTATAACTAAAGCAAACTGAAAAGGAATATTTATATGTAAATGTAGAAAATGAGAAATTTTGCATGTAAAAGTACGTCTCACCAATTATTAAAAGTGTGCAACTATTACAATCAGGTTAGACTTTGCATCAACGACTCCAAACTAGGTTGGTCGTCGAGAATAGATTGGAAGACAGTTGGTGCTTCTAGATCATCCACTTCACTTGTCAATTCGCCTAGGCGAATGTATGACTACCCACCAATTAAGGATTTCTCAAATCCTTCGAGTAAAATACTTGACTAGCCTCAGATGCAAGAATCACCCGGCTCATCAAAAGAATTATTGATACTCTTCAGCCTATTGAGATTAACCATCACCAAATTAGAATCTGGACAAAGTTTACAACCATTGGTCTTGTCCTCCACCCTCACCCAATTGCAGTAAAAGACAACATGACGAAAGGTTGTATAGTCCAACTCTATTATCTCTTCAATAACCCCATACCAATTGGTTGATGCATTAATGGGATTCTTGTCCTTCCTACTTGATGTAAATGCAGTGATTGCATTCATACAAACACCACTGTCTTGTGTGGCAACTGTTTCGTCATGCGACCTAGTAGAGAACACAAAACCATTAACACGGTACTTTTTATATGTTTTGGCTTTGAATAATGGTCCCACAACAAATCGCCATAAGTCACAGTCCGTGTCTTTTGCAGCCAACAACTGTGAAATGACAAAAACCACCATTTAGAAAGATACTCACCAACTAGATTTAAATTCATATTAAGCATAATATATATAACAATACCTTGTCATATAACCAGGCAATGAACTACAGTCTGTATCTCCACTTCTGTCTTTTGTAATTCCCTTTCTTTTACCACGAGTAGTTTCTTGCATGGCACGATACTCACTGCAAATTGTTCATACAGTTTGACACAAGTATTTACAACTTTCTAGAGTAGTAAGTTTTAAGCCAAATGTGTCAAGAAATAAACCTGTAGTGTTCATTCAAGCTTTTTCAACGTTCTAGTCGAAAAGGACCCATCTACGTATTTGTATCCATTGTTCCTTGCCTTAGGGTCACAATTTTACCCTCAAGTATTGGCCCCTCATCACTATACTCGCCATCTTCATCTAGAAATGCCTCACGGGTAGCTTTGTGTTTCCATCTCGTGAATTTGGCATGTACTCCATAGCATACCTAACGGATTTAGAAACAATATAGGACTCTGCAATGGAGCCTTCGACATATCGTTTATGCTAGGAATATTTTTGCACTCCTTCATTGCCCTATTAAATAAAAAAATAAAAAAATGGACTTCGTTGTTTCGTCATAGTTGCAGCTAAAAATCAAATAAAAAATAAAGGAATTATACATACCGTTCAAAACGGAAACATCCATCTGGGATAAACAGGTCCACAAATTAACCCTTCATCAGCCAAATGAACCAATGAGGTGGATGCTGATATCAAAAAAAGATGTTGGAAAATATTTTTCCAACACACACAATGCCTCTGCAACCATGTATTTTGCAGCCTGAATTTCATGTCTGATGACGACTTTCGAACAAAGGAGGTTAAAGAATAAGCTAATCTGGTGAATAGCTCTTCGCAAGTCACGGTGTTTTGGATAAGCGTGTTGAAGCAAAACCGGGAGCAAATAACACATAATCACATGATAGTCATGTGATTTCATTGTAAGCAAACCAGGAGGACTCAAAGTGACAATGTTTTTTAGGTCGAGGAAAACCCTGAAGGAGCTTCAAGTCTTTCAAAATTTTGCAGAACTCTAACTTCTCATCTTTATTCAAGACAAATGGGGCCTTTGGTTTTACAGATCTCCCAGTAATTGGGTCTGTTTGCATCCACTGGCCACTATGAATCCCCATTTTCCTTAAATCCTCTCGCGCCTGTACTGTATCCTTTGTTCCTTTCTTGTCCAAATTGCATTTAATAGGTGTTCTGCGACATTCTTTTCAGTGTGCATCACATCAATAACATGTCGAATTGTATGTTTTCGGCCAGTATTTCAAATCAAAAAGAATAGACCTTTTATACCATGCCTCAGTAACTTCATCATCTTCATCATCTCATCATCATTATCAACCACATCCACATTATCAGTACTCCGTTTGGTACCTTTTAAGACTTTACCAGGTACATAGTGGACACGGCTTAGCTTTTTCTCAATCACTTCTCCCTTTAACCTTGTTGGAGGGGGTTTTAACTCCTTTGTCTTCAGCCCTAAGTATTTGCCTTGCCTAAACGGGTGATCAGATTTAAGAAACATGCGGTAATTTGTGTAGACGATCTTCCTCGCATTCCCATGGTGCATAGACGGAGTTTCATCACCACAAATAGGACAAGCTTTGTAACCATGTGTTACGCAGCCTGATAAGTTGCCATATGCCGGAAAATCATGAATGCCCCACACCAACATTGCCCTTAAGGTAAAATGCTCTCTTTTGTGCATGTCATAAGCCGCAACCCCTTCTTCCCATAACTGTTGTAACTCCTCAACTAGCGATTGAAGGAATACATCGATGTTTTGACTCGGCGCTTTCGGCCCAGGTATTAACAATGACATCATATGGAACTCAGATTTCATGCACAAAGACGGTGGGAGATTAAAAGGCACCAAGTAAACAGGCCAACAACTGTAACCAGTGGATTGAACTCCACGTGGATTGAATCCATCAGTTGCAATTCCAAGCCAGACATTACGCCGTTCCTTAGCAAAAACTGGCCAATCATCTTTACATGTCTTCCACTGAAGCGAATCAATTGGATGCCACATATAATTCCAAGAAGGTGTAGCTCTATCATGCCATGTCATTTCACGCACTATCCATGGTATTGTGTACAGCCTTTTGAGTCTTGGGATCAATGGAAAATGTCTCAATACTTTTCTCGCCTCTTTTGTTTCTTTCTTCCCCATTTTCCCCTCCTTCACTTTGTATCTAGGTGTTTGACATTGACTACACACCGTTAAATCAGCTTTGGTCTTCCAATACAACATACAGTTATTTTCGCAGGCATCTATACACTCAGCTTTCATTCCCAGATCTTTTAACATTGCCTTCATTACAGGATACTTAGAAGGCAAAGTGTTTCCGTCTGGCAACCATGTTTTTAACAGAGACAAAAGTGCAGTCACACTATTTCCCGACCATTTATACTGCTTCTTCAAGTTATGAAGGTCTACAATTGCAGAAAGAGTTGTTACAGGAGCCTCACATGAAGGATATAATTTTTCTTCTGCTTTTTTCTTATATTCATGGTACCTTTTACCCAAATCAGGCTCTAGAACAATAAGGTGTTTCAACATCTTCAGCCTGACTTCCATCACCTTCATTCAAATCATCTGCTAACCTCTTCATGCACGCCATAAGCAACATCAACAAAATTCTCCATCCCTAGTCCTTCTGCCTCACTATTTCCTTTTCAACTTGGTTTACCATTCGATCCTTATATGGGTTCTCGCCATGTAAAGCCCATACACGATATGTTGATTCTATACCGTATAGAATCAAATGTTTTCTAACTATATCATATGCAAACCTTTTAACCATTTCGGCATTTTTTTAAAGGGCAAGGACACGTGGTCGATGTTTGGTCTCTTGCCACTAGCAAATAGAATAAAATCCGAAACCCCCTGCCTGTACACACTCCCAAGTCTATCTGTTTCATTCATCCATTCTTTTAGAATCGGCTGAGACATTCTGTAGGTAACACATCAAGTAAAACACAAATAAGTAATTGTAACAGTCAATGTCTTTAAAAAGTTTCCTTTAAAATGAATCAAGATAAAACATATTGACAGAAAAAGTAGAATTCCCGATGAGAGGAAGCACAAAAGTAAAATATTCCATGTAGGAATTTGCATAACTTCTGGAACATCCTGTTTTAAGGCCACAAAAAAAGGTCCTAATCCACAAACTAGGAGGACTCATTGTGAGACCAACTCTTGGATTAATTCAGTCCCTATAAGTAACCAATTTGTATGGCAATTTTAAGTTTATTATACTAGTAGTAATAGTCCAAACTACATCACATCACACAACCTATAAAAAAAGTCTTAAAAACATCAAAACCACATAAAGACACCCGAACAGTAACCACTTATAACAAGGAATCATAGCTTACTAATGTTTTATGGAGTAGAGCGAACAGAGTGCATAACCAGCAACTTTCCAAGAAACCGCATTTTCCAATTCCGTTTCTCATAACTGTAACAGATCTGGTAGATAGCTAGGGCTTCATCTCTTACCACAACTTCCATTCCATTCTCATTCCTCATTCAAATAAAAGTAAAGAAAATTAAAGTGTACAATTGATACAGAACAAAAGTCAATTGGCCCCGTGGTTCTATATTTATAATGAGATGGAAGCTACAACATACACAACAAAATCAAAGCAAATTAACCAAACTTCATTATGTAACAAAACATGCAAACCAATAATTAACTGCGGACTATTAGACAATGTAAACTTAAAGTTTCCTTCAAATATGTTTCATAAAGTCTTACCTTGTAGTAAGTAACATAGATCATAAATATAAATGTCACAAAAAGCCACAAAAAGCTTTCATAAATCATTACTAATCATTACTTTGGAAAGCCACGAAGTAAATAACCATGGCTAATCTAATAATAATATAAATGTCAAGCACAAACATAGACCAACAAAAGCTTTCATAAATCATTACATTTCTACATCCAAATAATAGTAGACTCATGTCAAGATCCAAAGTATAGACTCATGGTCACATCCCTTGCACAAACCTAGGGCAACAAAAGCTTTCATAAATCATTACATTTCTCTGACTTGATGTTGTCTAGGAGTTATTCTGATGGACAGGGCTTATTTTTTAGGGTTTAGGATTCAACCTCTTAAGTCTATTCTATGTATAGCGTTTTTCATCTTTTTTAAGGAATGACCAGCATTGAGCATTAGCTTGCTTGAGGTCTTTAAATAAGAGGTCTACTCCTTAACACGGTTTTATTATTATTACTTTTTGAAGGGAAGGTTATGGTGATGCTGAAGGGCTATTTCTCTAGTTCTATGTTTCTGAAACAATGGATCTAGCTGCTTAGTTTTAACTTACTGTATCTTTCTTATGCCTCTATATTGAGGTGTAGGCATTTCACTTTTTTTTTTTCTGGGGCCATTTGTTTTCAGAATGGGTTTTCTTCTATTCAACTCTGTTTCTCAATGGTGCACAGTAGCAGAGAAGCTGTTGATTCTTCCATTGTATCCCATCAGCTCCCATTTTGAAACCATTATGTTGATAATCAAATCTATAATGCCAAATTGGGTGGATTTTGATGCAAACCAAACCTAGGACTTGTATGTAATCTAAATCTTGGAAATTACAATCTGTCTGAGCGAGGCAGGTGGTGATGTTGTGTTTAGCAGGCTGGTCATAAGGTAAATTACTGGAAACATTTGTGATGAACGGGTCAATTCAAGCATGAAATCAACAACGTCAACTATGACAAAGATGATAAGTATGAGTGTATCATAGAAGATTTAGTGCTCATTTTCCTACCGTGTAATGAATTCCTATGAGTTCATAGTAAGGTGGGTTCTATTGAAGAAGCATTGAAGAGGTGATGAGTAGGGGGTGTACATGGACTGGGTTTGATGAGAATTGGGCAATTTTGGTGATGCATAGAGTTTGGAAGACAAGAGAAGAATGGGATAGAACTTGGACAGTTAACCCACTGCCTTTCTCAGTTTGTCCAACCAAGATAGACTATTAAGTGGGAGCCTTGGAAGCATCTGCTAAGTACCATTTACAGGGCATATTATGTGGCCCATCAATCAAATGACTTGAATCAGTGTGTATTTACTGAATCAAAACAAAGGAACATCTTTCTTTCCAACAGATCATTGCATGGACCAGTGATCCACTTCAATTAGTACAAGAGCAGAGTTGATTTTTGTTCATTCTCAATGTGGCATAAGTGCTCGTTCAGGTTACAATCAATGTACCTCCTAAACACTGCAATTACCGACGTTTTTCAAGAACAGAACATTATTTATGGAAGCTAGAAAACTCATAGATGTCTCATAATACAATAGGAAAAAGGATATATGTTTACTATTTGTTACTTGTAGAAAGAAATCATCATCCTCCCCTTCCACCTTCCAAATGAGAGGGTGAAATTACAATTGATCTAAGCTACAAGGGAGGAGCTAGTCAAATCAAGCTTACCTGACATTACGAACAAAATTTTATGTGTAGGACGAAATATTATACGAGAAGAAGAAGAAGGAGAAGCAAAATATTATACGAGAAGAAGAAGAAGGAGAAGCAAGTTGTCCATTTATGGATGGAGCCTAAATGGGGCTGGTACATTTATGGATGAGTGGGACCAACATATAAATCTCTTGAGATTAAATAGAATTTTGATTTACAGATGTGAAATTCATGATCAATTGTGATCATGTACTCCTATCATTTTGTTATATGAAGACCCAAGTGTAGCAGATATAATGTCTTTTGTTAACTGGTGCCCATATGGGAGATTTACATTTTGTGAGCAAGGGAGACTAACATGTGGCCAAATATATATGTACTGTGCACCTTGATGTATATTTGAATTGCATTGTGCATACAGATAATTGTTATGTAAGTGTTCTTGTTGAGAATCCTAGGAAGCTACCAAACAAAGAATTACTGAAATTTTATTTAGGATAGATTAAATTCTCATACAAGAAATTCCAAGATGAATTAAATAGAGAATTATAATTCAGAGAAAATTAGCAATATCCTAAACTCCAGCATTTATAATTCTCCAAGTCGCGGTAACCATGAATTCTTCAAATTCTTGCAACCAAACAAACGCTTAGCTAGAATTAAAATTTCTTTTCTTAAAGTCAATAGTTGACTTAATTTTTATAGTCATCCATCCATATTCCAAAATGTGCATTAACAATCAAAATGCCTTGTCCACAAGGAAATCAATTTGGGTGTGGCATTGGCATTTATGTGGTCAGCACCTCTTACAGACCACTGGGACACCCACACCATCTCCCATAACTTGCGATTGTATCAGGTGCCTCGATGACACTTGTATTTTCCTCAAGTCACTTCTCTCCATCTCTCTCTCTCTCTCATGGTCCCAAGAAACAGAGAGATTTGTGGTGATGAAACAGAGAGTTGGGGAACAAGGGAGAGAGAGAGAACATAGAAGAAAGGGAGGATTTTACCTGGCGCATGGGAGGCGTCCGGCGGCGGAGAAGGAAGATGAAGGCTCTGCTGGGGCTCCTTCGTGAGCTTGACAGTGCTGGCGATGAGAGGAGATGGGTTCTGGTCGTGCGCCTGGGAGAGGTCTGGAGAGGGAGGGAGAGATAGAAAGGGATGAGAGGAGATGGGTTCTGGAGATGAGAGGTTGGCGTTGGCGATGGCGATGGAGAGGAGAGGAGAGGAGAGGCGGGAAAGAAAGAAATGACTGAGGGATGGAAATGAGGGAGGGAAATGAGGGAGGGCGTAGCGAGGGAGAGAAGAAAAAAAATGGTGGGATGATTTTCGTGCGCCAAAAAAAACACACAGTAACGCTTTAAAACCCTAACAAAATAATTATTAAATTAAAAAAAAATTAAAGTAACACTTTAAAAACCAATGCTAACGCCCATAAAACGTTAGGAAACTAGTTACACTTAAAAACCGTTACTTACCAAAAACCTTGAGCGTTACTAATATCCTATTTTGGTGCAGTGAAAGCTGCTTCAAAACGTATTTAGTGTGTTTGGAACTATTTTTGGAACCTACATTTGAAACCTGATAAAGAAGAATTCGGTCTATTCCGGACAGCATGGAAAACGGGGATAATTGAAACACAAGTGCACGTCTGATGTGCATAAACGAGCGGATGAATAGTGATCTAGGCCTTGTTTTTTTGTTTGAAAGTCTCTTCTTCTTTTTATTTTAATTTTGGACCCCAAACAGTGATCTGAACCCTTAAAAGTGTCGAGAAGGATAAAAACGGCCATTGTATAAAATTTCAGCTGTTGATCTATCGTAGATCTCAAGATGTGTCAAAAATCTCAGAATCATAAATTGTGATTTTTGAATTTTTTGTGGGCCCCATAACCACAATCCGAACCGTTGAAACTCTTTGGTACGACAAGAACTGCTGCTGGTTCAAAGATTAGGCTCTGATTCCTCATGGATCTCAAGGAATTCACTAAAAATTGTATGACCATAGATGTATAAAGCATGACAGATTGGGTTTAGGATTTGTCGGGACGCAGTTTGTCTTTTTCTTTTTCCTTTTTCAATTATGGGGCCATGAATTATAATCTGAACCGTACAAGCTCTTAATAGGACTAAGAGCAACCACCATGACAAAATTTTAGTCATTGATCCTTCACGACTCTTGAGATATTTGCAAAAAAAGCAAACCATTTGATCTAAATTTCTGGTTTTTGTGAGCCCCATATCAAGAGCCGAACCATTGATCCTCATAGGAATACTAAGAATAATCATGGGGTAATAAATCAGCCCCTGATTCATTTTGAATAGCAAGAGATTTATGAAAAATCGTATACCATCGGATTAAAAAAGTCTCTTTATATCAGTTTTTCTTTGTTACCAAACTGTCTATTTGAAAAGTGTCTATTTCAAATAGGGTCGTTTGAAACAGATATCTATCATATAGATAAGATTTGTCTACATAAATGAGATACGACTGAATTGAATCTTGGGCATTTGGGTGACATACGGAATTACCAACCAACTGAGCAACCTTGACTCACACCATGTTGAAATACACATAACATATCACAATAAAATGCATAGGTGGCCTTATCGTGGAGGCTCAACCTTGCCGGTTGCCATTTGTTTGAGGTTTGAGGTTGAGCAAATGAGCACAATGGACCCATCCTTGTTCTGCTGGCTGGTAGCATATTTGCTCTTGTACATGTTCTCTTTTGGTTATATAACATAGAGGATTTTATTGGGTTCTTATTGGGGAGGTTTGGGGTTCAACCCCACCTCTCCCCTATATATTCCTGCATGTGTATATGCGGGCTTTCTTCCCACCTCAGTGGGCTTCATTCCCGGGTGTATCTGGCTTAAAAAAAAAAAAAGGGTCCTAGCTACTGAAGCTGGGGTACCAAAAAAAACATAGAGGATTTTATGGAGAACAAAAACCTTACCCAGTGAAAGAAAAAGGCCTCAATATATATATATATATACACACGAAGGACAGCGACCCTTTGGACCAGTTTTGTGTTTTTTTTTTTAACCGTGGAAGCCTAGCATTGATCTGACACTCCTTTTTTTTTTTTTTGCAACTAAGTAAAAATCATCGAAAAGAAATTATACTATCTATTTTTAACTTCATCCATATTTGGTTGGTAAGAACTTGTGAGAAACAAGTCTATTTGGCATCGTTCTCGTGATGTTTCCAATTTTGTATTCAAATTAGATTGTGCTGAGAAGGGGTTGTGCCGATACTATACATAATTTATTTGGCCACATATATTAAATTACTTTGCTGAGAATATTTTGTATAGAACTTGTTTGTAACATTATAAAAGTTTTGTTCCACGGAACGAAAGCAAGAGAATCATAAGATTTACAACGTGAGATCCACCTTTTATTTTTTGCAACACTATTATTGTTGTACGTAGGACCCACCTGTAGAAATTACAACGTGGTACCCATCTTTAGGAATTTATTAACATGGGGCCCATATTCATAGGATTTACAATGTGGACCCACCTTTATAGGAATTATAATGTGAAGCCACCTTTTTCTGAGTATAAATATGGCACACACCATTAGAAATTACAACGTTGTACATACATTTAGAAATTATAATATGGGCCCCACTTTGATAGGATTTACAATGTGAGTTCACCTTTTGTGATTGTGACCATGTGACCCATATTTATAGGATTCACAATGTGGGACACCTTTATAGGAATTATAATGTGGGGCCATCTTTTTTTTTATTGGTTGTGAACACGGGACTCACCTTTAAAAATTACATGTGGTGCCTACCTTTAGAAATTAGAATATGGGGACACATTCATATGATTCACAATGTGAGCCTACATTCATAGGATTTACAATGTGACTCGGCTCCACTTTTTACAATTGTGACCATGTTACCCTACTTTAAGAATTATAACAGGGGGCCACCTTTTTTTTGTGACTGTGGACACGAGACCCACTTTTAGAAATTACAACGTGGTGCCCGCCTTTAAAAATTAGTACATGAAGCTCTATAATATGGTCCCACCAATATAGGAATTATAATATGGGCTTACCTTTTGTGACTATGACCATGTGACCCGTCTTTAGGATTTACAAAGTGGGGCCACGTTTTTTGAGATTGTGAGCATGTGCCTACTTTAGGATAATTGAGCATTTGGGGTCTTTCAAGGGTCTTCTTTAAAAGCCAAGAGATACGTAGGAAACAACTGTGTCACAAGTTGTTTCTTAAAAAAAATAAAGCTTTTTTGTTCCAACTTTCTTATGCCATTGGGTTAGGATTTTGGGATTCATTATAGCGAAAAGAAAATTCTGAAAAGTGATTGTACATTTACCATATATGTTTTTTTAGCCTCATTTCGTGGGAATATGGGACTATCCGAATGACACGATGCCAAACGCCCGTTTCTTTATCAGAATTCCAAGAATTCATGTTTGGGAGAATTTCAAATTCTCCAAAATTTGTCCCCTTAACAGGAATTCTGTTCACTTACTAAAATTTCTGACTGGAATTCAGGCTGTCTGGGAATTCAGAATTCCTGTCAGGAATTCTGTGTTTCATTACCAGAATTCTCACAGAATTCCTAGGCATTTGAAATTCCAAGCATTTCAAATTCCAAAAAACCCAACATTTAAAAAACCACTTTAACAAGTAGGATTTGGAAATCTCACTTGGCACATAAATTCCGGGAGAGGGACGATGGCATTCCGGGAGCTCAGGTAGGAATTTAGGCCATGAATGAAACAACGAATTTGGAATTCCAGAATTTGGTAGCATTTCAAATACCAGGATTTAAAATTTCCAAACAACCACCAGATATTAATTTCATGAATTCTAGTAAAAAACGGGAGAATTCATAGAATTCATGTCTGGTGGTTGTCTGAGAATTTCAAATGCTGATATTTGAAATGCTGCCAAATTCTGGAATTCTAAATTCGTTGTTTCATTCATGGCCTGAATTCCTGCTTGAGCTCCTGGAATGCCGTCGTCCCTTTCCAGGAATTTCTATGCCAAGTGAAATTTCCAAATCCTCCTTGTTAAAGTGGTTTTTCAAATGTTGGATTTTTTTTTTTTTTTTTTTTGGATTTCAAATGCCTGGAATTTCAAATGCCCATGAATTCTGTGGGAATTCTAGTAATGAAACACAGAATTCCTGACATGAATTCTGAATTCCTAGACAGTCTGAATTCCTGTCAGGAATTCTAGTAAAGAAACGGGGCATTAGGTGGAATTCCAAATCCCTCTTTTTATGAAGGATTTGAAATCCCAGCAAATGATATAAAGAGTGGAATTCCAAGTGGTTGAAAATTTTCATTAAAACTCTCATGAAAGAAACACAGCATTCCAAATGTCAGGGGACAAGATATCACATAATGTCAAAAAAAAATCCAACCTCCCAATTTCCAGTCATAAATTACAGTAAAAAAAAAAGGCTAAAATCCTGCGGTAAAAAAAATACATTTTCTTTCCTAAGGCCCAAAAGATTTTAATTAATAAAGGCAAGTAAACTGGCCTCACGTGTCTTTAAATAGAGTCCTCTACTTGGACGGATTCTTGGGACCGGTCCTTGGAACTATCCCAAGAATCCATCCAAGTAGACATTTTGCTTTAAATAATTTTAACCTATGAAAACAAACAAAAATATGTTGTGTTGGAAAGTATACAATGTCCTTCACACAACCATTATCCTTTCCATTACTTCTTTTGGTAAATTATTCAAGCATCGTCCAGCCTGCTTATTGAGGAGAAAAAAAGTAAAATAAATAGTCACGTCAAGAATGAAATAAAGAGGAGATGGTAAAAATTAAAAATAATTATGGAAAATCCTTTTGTTCTGCACCACTTTAGTATGAATGTGGTGAGTACAACAAAGTTTGGAATAAGTGGGGGTAGAGAGACTGCTTTACCTCACATCCAAATATTACTCTATCATCCCCTTTTAATCCAAACACCCACGTGCTAAAACCTTATGACACATCAGGGATTACATTACTATTGCTTCCTCCATCTAAATACTAAAAAGTAAAATTTTACGTCACATTATCCTCCTTTTACGCCTCTTTTATGTTATCTTACGCTAAACAAACTCCTTTTACACCTCTTTTATGTTATCTATATTACTAAAGGGATGTACTCTTCCTCATATAAAGACACGTGGTCCAACCTCAAGCTTTTTGCAATGTCATTTCCGGAGTTGCCCTTATCCCTAAAATCTCTATATTTATTACACACTCAAAAGACCTAAAATATTTCCATGTAGAATCATCTTCCACTCAAAAGCCTAAAATCTCTCCATGAGATCCCTAAATAAGCCAACACACCAGATGTGCTAAATTTATATCAATCAATTCATGGGTCCCGGCCCGCATCATTTGATTTTGTTGATGATTAGAATAAAGATGGTGGACCCCATTCATCTGGGTCCCACTTAAAAATATTTGGTCAATTTGTTAGGTCTATAATCATTTGATCCTTTGATCTTTCTTAATCAATTCATGGGTCCCATCCCGCATAATATGATTTTATGGACGGTTAGAATAGAGATGGTGGACCCCATTCATTTGGGGAGTTCCACTTAAATAGGTTTGGTTTGGTCAATTTGTGAGGTCTATGATCATTTGATCATTTGACCTTTATCAAGCAATTCATGGGTCCCAGCCCGCATCATATGGTTTTATGAATGGTTAGAATATAGATGGTGGACTCCATTCATCTTTGGGGTCCCACTTAAATAAATTAGGTTTGGTCAATTTATGAGGTCTATGATCATTTGATCTTTATCAATCAATTCATGGGTCCCGGCCTGCATCATATGATTTTATAGATGGTTAGAATAGAGATGGCGGACCCCATTCATCTGGGTCTCACTTAAACATATTTGATCAATTTGTTAGGTCTACGATCATTTGATCCTTTGATCTTTTAAAATAAATTCATGGGTCCCATCCCGCATAATATGGTTTTATGGACGGTTATAATAAAGATGGTGGACCCCATTCATCTGGGGGGTTCCACTTAAATAGGTTATGTTGGGTCAATTTGTGAGGTCTATAATCATTTAATCATTCGATCTTTATCAAGCAATTCATGGGTCCCAGCCCGCATCAGATTATTTCATGGACGGTTAGAATATAGATGGTGGACCCCATTCATCTTGGGGATCCACTTAAATAGGTTAGGTTTGGTCAATTTGAGAGGTCTATGATCATTTGATCATTTGATCTTTATCAATCAATTTATGGGTCCCGCCCCGCATCATTTGATTTCATGAACGTTTAGAATAAAGATGGCGGACCCCATTCATCTGGGTCCCACTTAAAAATATTTGGTCAATTTGTTAGGTCTAAGATCATTTGATCATTTGATTTTTTTTAAATCAATTCATGGGTCTCATCCCGCATAATATGGTTTTATGGACGGTTAGAATAGAGATGGTGGACCCCATTCATCTAGGGGGTTCCACTTAAATAGGTTAGGTTTGGTCAATTTGTGAGGTCTATGATCATTTGATCTTTATCAAGCAATTCATGGGTCCATCCCGCATCATATTGTTTCATGGATGGTTAGAATATAGATGGTGGACCCCATTCATTTTGGGGGTCCCACTCAAATAGGTTAGGTTTGGTCAATTTGAGAGGTCTATGATCATTTGATCTTTATCAATCAATTCATGGGTCCCGGCTCACGTCATTTGATTTTATGGACGGTTAGAATAAAGATGGTGGACCCCATTCATCTGGGTCCCACTTAAAAATATATGGTCAATTTGTTTGGTCTACGATCCTTTGATCTTTATTAATCAGTTCATGGGTCCCATCCCGCATAATATGGTTTTTATGGACGGTTAGAATAGAGATGGTAGACCCCATTCATCTGGGGGGTTCCACTTAAATAGGTTAGGTTTGGTCAATTTGTGAGGTGTATGATCATTTGATCCTTTGATCTTTATCAAGCAATTCATGGGTCCCAGCACGCATCATATGGTTTTATGGACAGTTAGAATATAGATGATGGACCCCATTCATCTTGGGGGCCCCACTTAAATATGCTAGGTTTGGTCAATTTGAGAGGTCTATGACAATTTGATCATTTGATCTTCATCAATCAATTAATGGGTCCCGGCCCGCATCATTTGATTCTATGGACGGTTAGAATAAAGATGGTGGACCCCATTCATCTGAGTCCCACTTAAATATATTAGGTCAATTTGTTAGGTCTACGATCATTTGATCATTTGATCTTTTTAAATCAATTCATGGGTCCCATCCCGCATAATATGGTTTTATGGACGGTTATAATATAGATAGTGGACCCCATTCATCTTGGGGGTCCCACTTATAAAGGTTAGGTTTGGTCAATTTGAGAGGTCTATGATCACTTGATCTTTATCAATCAATTAATGAGTCCCAGCCCGCATCATATGATTTTATGAATGATTATAATAGAGATGATGGACCCCATTCATCTTGGTCCCACTTAAATATATTAGGTCTATGATCATTTGATATTTCTTAATCAATTCATGCCTCACCTAAAAAATAAAACATTTGGAAAAAAACATAAAGATCAAATTAGCAAAAAAAAAAAAAAAAGGACTCATAAGTTTACTAATTAATAAATTTATTAAAAATAATTCATATAAGTCTGTGCATTTGGTGGTTTCGTCGTTATCCACGGGGTTTTGCTAGTCTTATGCTAAACAAATGGGTAAGTTTGTTTGTGTAATGCTTTTTTATGGACATTCACCTTTTTTTCTCCTTTTATGGAGAGTGATTTTAATTCTTTTCTAATATAGTTTTGACCGTATGGCCCCCCTTACAATCTAAAATGCCTTTCATTTAATTTGATATCAAAATCTTCTCAAGCAATATTCTTAATACACCTTGAAGAAAGATAAAAATGTCTAAATTACTGCAATATCGCAAACTTCTACGAAATTTTGCGATATAACGAAATTACTTTGCGAAATTTATAAAGTTTGCTCATATACATAGTCCACTCTATGATTGATCATGTGATATTGGCCAACGATTGGTCCAAATGGGTTGGTTATAAGGCAACCAACCTATTAGGCAGTTGGGACGACGTTATGAGATCCGCACACATGAAAAATAGGAGAACTGTTCAACAAGGCCTAAGTTTTTTGCCTTATTTAAAAAAATGACACAAGTTTTAAAAATTTAAATAAGCCCCTAAAATCTTTAGTAAGTTTTCAATTAAGGGCACACAATCATTTTAAAGGTATTTTTTGGAGATTCTTTTTCTATTTTTTAAAACATTCAAATTACCCTTTATTTAAATCTATGGCATGGTTTCAGCTGCCATTGTATGCAACGAATTGCCGTGGAAACGCTGATTGTTCTTAAATATTATAAGGATTTCGGCGAAGGAAATGAGGAGAGTATATAAGAAGTGAAGCTTATTTCAATGAAGGAAAATTTGAGTATTTTAAAAAATTGAGAAAAAAATTGTTAATTGAAAACCTATTGAAAAGCTTTTATTTTGTTTTTGAAATAAGGCAAAGATATAGGGCCTTATTTGAAAATTTCCCTTAAAACTAGATATACTGTCGAACTAGCCTTCTTCCCTCGCTTCCAGGGACTGAATTACGGACCCGCTAGGGTTTCCAACGGTTCATTTCCGTCCTATCCTATTCCTACCTCGATTATAGGTATGCTGCCCAGTTTCCAAACATTCTTTTCCAGATTTGTGATTTTGTGCTTTTTCTTTCTTTCGTTTGCGAATGTTGTATGTTTGATTTTGTGCAATAAAGATGTGTTCTTTTACCCGTTGAATGTTTCTTCTATTCGCCATGATTTTCTGGGACTGCAAAGATTAATGGGCTGAGTTTGAGTTTGTCTGGTAGTTTTGAGAATTTCCAGAAATGGGGTATTCGAGTAATAGTCGATTGGTTCGGGGGTGCCTGAATCAGTTGAAAATTCATTTTTGTGATTGCTGATGCAGTGAGTGGTTTCTGTTGGGATGTGGGCGGAAATAGTGTGGAAATCACTCTAAGTACAACACCATAACATTTAAATGGATCGTTTTTTAGAGATAATGGATTTTGATTAACTCATAGAGCTGAAGAAATGCAACCTATCTGAGGATCTGGGTCGGGATAGATTGAAATGGAGAAGCAGAAGTCATGTAGCAGAACCCAACACAGTTGAGACAAGGCTTCGATGATGATGATCGCTTTTGATTAACACATTAAACCCACTTTCACTTAGCTAGTTAGCTGACGTTTTTTGTGTAAGTGCACAAAAATTCACAGACCTGGGGGTAGTGTTTTTGAGACTCACTGAGGAGGACGGAGGCTGAAGCTCCTTGTTGATGATGAAAGAACCGCTGCCTGAGAGCCTGGAAGAGGGAGAAGAAACAGGTGAGAGGACCCTGGCTGTGGCAGCGCAGGGCTCTCCGATGCCTAAGTTAGTGTGAGAACTAAGCAATAGGATGGAGATTTTTGGGGAAGAAGATGGGCGTACCAGAGTGGTGTTTTTTCCCTCTCCTTTTGTTCTGAAGCTGTAGCTGTGTTTATATAGAAAAAGAGAGGAGGCAAGGAGGTGGTTAGCTGTCCCATCATAGCTCACTCTACTCTAATATCTATCTCATCGTAGCTTGTCTTGTCCCATCTGGCCATATCACGGCGCCTTGGGAGCTGTGGACGACGATCTGTCAGGAGACTATGGGCGGTGCCCTTGTCTTGTCGCACGTTCTGTAACGTGGTTAAGTATCCATGGGAGGACAGCTGTCAGTGCTCAGTACTTTTACCGAGATGAGGCTCTTGGCCGAGATAGAGCGTCTGGCCGAGGTGAGGACCTGGCAGAGATGGAGGCACCTGGCACTGTTGCCGAGGTGGAGGGCCTGACATTTTTGCCTAGCTGGTGATATCGGTTGGCACTGTTGCCGAGGTGTCGGATATGGCAAAAATGGTAAAAGGGCCTTTTTCGGGGTCGAAACGACGGAATTAGGCCTAAAAATGAGAAGTCCATTGCGTAGTAATGGATTTTGAAGATCTCGCCATTTCCCTTCCAGAATGGGGTTCTGTTCGCGATTCTGACTCGGGACCCTCATTTTGCCTAGTGCCATTTGAGCGCTGCACGGTGATTTCGGTGTCTGAAAAATATCCCTACACAAAGCCCCCCAACTTTTGACCTCTTAGAGTTTACTAACTCGTTGAGGTCGGAAGCTTATGTCTTGGGAGTCACTTGTAGTTTGAGATGACTAGCTGGCATTGGACCGGAGCCAGAGGATCAGGATGCTTCTGGACAGTCGTGCTGCTGTTGAGGTCGGTCAACCCGAGGTCAGTCTCTCTGGCGCTGGCCGAGATGGAGAAGCCTGGGTGTATGAATCCGAGGTCAGTCTCTCTGGCGCTGGCCGAGATGGAGAAGCCTGGGTGTATGAATCCGAGGTCAGTCTCTCTAGCGCTGGCCGAGATGGAGAAGCCTGGGTGTATGAATCCGAGGTCAGTCTCTCTGGCGCTGGCCGAGACCAACATGAGGCCGAGACCGTCATGAGGTCGAACCTGCGTGAAGCGTGTAGCTAGCACGAGGGCGACACCAGCATGAGGTCGAGAATCTGGCGCTGCTGCTGCGATGCACGAAGTCGAGATCTGGCACGTAGCCAAGACACAAGAGATCGAGATCTGGTGCGCGGCCGAGATGGAGGAGCACGGGGCTCTGGATGACTATGTTAGTGCCACATTCCTATGAGCACTTGTTTTTGTATTGTCAATTCCGTGTCGAAGAATCCAAGACCTTGCCTCTCAGAATTTCTCAAAGAAGATTCAATTCAAAAGGTCTGTCAAAGCTTTTTGGAAAGGCCAGGTTTCGTCAAAGATCAACATCAAGATGTGCCAACCAAGATCAGGTAATTGGGACCGAAACCATATGCCTTAGTGACTCTAAAAACCCTAGGCTAAATTGTTATTTTGATTGGTTTTAGAAGATTTTTTTTGAGCTTATTTAAAACTCAAAAATGACCCCAGATTTCGGCCAGCCAACCTCATGCGGTTAGAAGTTCACCCCCTAAGTCCACCTGTCATAAGGCATCCAACATGATCATAACACCAGGTCACATTGAGGCTTAGTAAGCATGAGTATGTATACAAAACTTAACAATAAATAATGTTTTTTAAATTAATAAAGAAATATGAAGATTTCAAAACCGGTGTGATTTTGATTACTTTAATATTTTTCTTACAAAAGTTCCCTCTTATTCATACTCATGTAAGGCCTCACCAAACTTAAGAATAAACAATGTTTTATGAATTAATAAAGAATTCTAAAATTGTCAAAGATCGGTGGGCTTTTGATTTCTTTAATATTTGTTTTTACAAATGTTCCCTCTTATTCATACTCATGTAAGGCCTCACCAAAGCAATGGTTTAGTAATGGTTTTTTTAACGTTGGAATAGTGCTCCTATTAGGTACACCCTACCTAACCATTTTATGACCGTTGTAAGTATCCGTTGGATTTTTTCTATAAATACATGAAGCCCATTTTCAACATTAAGGAGTCCAATTTTTGAAGAGCCTTTGTTCTAAATTCTTGTAAACCTTTTCCAAGCTCTAGCTTCTTCCAAACACACTTAGATTCTATCTTGAAAAATCCAAGGGCTTACTTAGCTCTAAGGAGTGTGCCTTGAGAAGCCAAATCTAGGGTATCCTAATCCATAAGGTTATCTCTCATTTCTACCCTAGAAATCAAACCTCTACAACTTGGTTGTGCATCTCAATGGAGTTTCATCATCAACACCAAGCTAGCTGCACGAGGTAAAAAGCTTTGATCACGGTCAAAAGCTTCCTCGAACACTTTCGATCTTCATCAAAGGCAAGTGTTCGCCCTCCATTTAAATTTATATCTTTGTGACAGTGGATTGAATCTGTGTGTGTCAACCACTCTAAAAATTGTGTGTGGGGATTAGATCTGTGTGATCGAACCTCAGTAACAAAATTGAGTTAGAATCAGTACTTGTGTAGTTTGATTCTTTATAGTGGAACCAAGGGACTGTGTGACCCTTGAGAGTGGATGTAGGTCTGTGTGACTGAACCACTATAAATCTCTTGTGCCATTTTATCTCTTGTGCTTACTATCTTGTTTCAAATTAGAGTGTCTCTAATTATTTAAGTACACACACATTGAACTTATAATTCAAACAAGTTATTTTGTTGTGTGATTATTATTCCAAGTTGAGATTAAAATTGGGTTAATAAGTTTAAAATTGGCATTAGAATTCCTTTTGTCCTATTCACCCCCCCTCTAGGACTTATTCATTGAACCTAGTTGCACTTTCATTTGGTATCAGAGCAGGTTACTCCCTAAAGGTTTAACAACCACTTTCATTTGGTATCAGAGCAGTTTACTCCCTAAAGGTTTAACAACCCGGAGTAGATCTACTTCTTTTTATTAGTGCCAATGTCTAATCCAGAAGGTAGTGCTATAAACAGACCTCCATTGTTTGATGGTACAAACTATGCCTTTTGGAAAGCCCGAATGACCGTCTTCATCAAATCTCTTAACGGAGATGTGTGGGATTCTGTAGAGGATGGATGGACTCCTCCTACAGTCACAGATAAAGATGGCACTGTCCAGCCTCTTGCAAAGGCAAAATGGACAGCTGATCATAAGGCACTGAGAGACAACAATGCAAAGGCATTGAATGCCATAACTTGTGCCATGAATGCTGAAGAGTACAAAAAGATTATGACATGTACTACAGCTAAACAAGCTTGGGATCTTCTGGAAACAAATTACGAAGGAACAACCATTGGCAAAAGAGCCAAGCTCCAAATGTTGACTTCTCAATTTGAATCTTTAAGAATGAGGGAAGATGAAATGTTCGATGAATTTCGAACTAAGCTAATGGTAATTGTTAACAATAGCTGATCCAAGACCCATGTACAATAGGCCCACTGGCCCATTCTCATACATCACGTGGGATTAGGATTAGTTGACCGACTCATCAATCTATTTTAATCTCTTTCCTTGTATACAACTGTATCAATATTCTTTATATTCTTTTCTCTGTTAGAGATTGTAATTGCCTTGATTAAGGCCAATAAATCTATAAGTAAAGCAAGGACTGATCATTGGAGATCATCCAATATTCCAAAACTTATTCTCTTCATCTTAGAATTTTGGTTCCGTCATGGTATCAGAGCCTGAGGTCTCGAGTTCGAAACCACGCAGGGCAGAAATGCCCCATGACGCGTTGTGTGTTTGTGCGGGTGCAAAATGCGCAGGGCAAAGAGGCCCCATGCCGCTTTATAGTCTTGTGCGGGCGTGTGCTTCGGATCCGGGCGGTGTCTCGCCCGAGGGGTTGGTGAGCCCCACGTGGTCTTTTTCCCAATGACGACAGGGTCGTCTGGGTTCCTTTTCACCAAATTTTGAGCACTGTTAGCATTCTGTCCTCTGGGAACAGTTCTAGACGCTGATTAAGTGTCATCTGATCCATCTATTCTGTGTGATCTTGATCTGAACCATTGTAGTTGTTGTGATTGGTTCTGATCTGGCTTGTGATCTGATTGGTGGCTGTCTGGAATCACTTCTTAAGCATTTTTTGATCATGGACAAAACTGAACTTTCACTGGTGAAGTTCAATGGAACAAATTATACATCATGGGGATTCCAATTTCAGATATATCTTAAAGGAAAGGAATTATGGGGTCATATAGATGGGACTGATCCAAAACCCAGCGCGGATGTCAAGGCCATCTCCGCATGGGAAACCAAAGATGCAAAGATCATGACTTGGCTTCTGGGATCAGTCGATCCCCAATACATCCTCAACCTTAGGCCATACAAATCAGCCAAAGGCATGTGGGACTACTTAAAACAGGTATATCAACAGGATAACTCTGCTCGGAGGTTCCATTTAGAACATGAACTGTCTCAGTTTACTCAGGGAACCATGTCCATTCAAGAATATTACTCTCAATTTATTCGTTTATGGACGGACTACACTGAGATTATCTACTCCAGCCTCCCTGATGCCTCTATTGCGGTCGTTCAGAACATACACTCTACCAGTCAAAGGGATCAATTTTTGATGAAACTTCGCCCTGAGTTTGAACAAATTCGTTCAAATCTGATGAGCAGAATGCCTTCTCCATCTATTGATTCTTGTTTTGGGGAACTCCTTCGGGAGGAACAACGTCTTAACACTCAGGCTGTTCTCCAACAAGCACTTTCACCAGCTCCAGTAACTGCAGCCTATGTTGCACGTTCCGCCCAGCCGCCCAGAGATATGACCAAAGTGCAGTGCTATAGTTGTCAGAAATATGGACATGTTGCCACTCAGTGCAATAATAAATATTGCTCGTACTGCAAACGCAAAGGTCACGTTCTTCCTGAATGTCGGCGTCGAGCTCAAAATTCCTCTCAGAAAGCCAATCTGGCCACTTTGGATGCGTCTTCCTCTGCATTCTTTCGTCCTGCTGCTAATACTATGTTGCCTGCTTCACCTGCTCCACCTGCTTCTTCTTCACCTGCTTCCCCTTCTGTTACTCCTGACATGGTTCAACAGATGATTGTCAGTGCTTTTTCCGCTCTTGGTCTCTCAGGTAAAACCAAACAGTCAAACTCCACCTGGTATATGGATTCGGGGGCTTCTAATCATATGACTCATTCTTTTGATACTTTATCTCAAATAAAACCTTATGATGGAACTCTCCGAATCAATACCGCAGATGGTGGCAGTATACCCATTACTGCCATTGGTAAGGTCTCACATTCATTACCTTTGAGTCATGTTTTTCTTTCTCCTCAGTTATCTACAAATTTAATATCTGTTGGACAACTCGTTGATAATGACTGCTCGGTCTCTTTTTCTCGTTCTGGTTGTGTTATACAGGATCAAGCATCGGGGAAGGTGATAGCGAAGGGGCCTAAGTGTGGTCGTCTGTTTCCATTCCAACTTTCTACACAAGATCGAAGTTTGAGTTCCTCTGCATTGTTTTCAGCTTCTAGTTCAAATAATAGCCAATTATGGCACAATCGTTTAGGCCATCCTCATTCTCGCACTTTATTGTCCTTGTTTAAATCTGGTTTGCTATCTGATAATAAGATTTCTTTTAAAGATGTGTTCTTAAATTGTTCTAGTTGTAAAATGGGTAAGAGCAAGACTCTCCGTTTTCCCATTAGCACTACTTCATCATTGCACTGTTTTGATCTTGTTCATAGTGATGTATGGGGTATCGCACCTGTTCCATCACACTCTCATGTTAAATATTTTGTTACATTCATTGAATAAAAACAGTCATCAGCATTTGCTTGTGGCTGTTCGTGCATACTCAAAGTAGATCTTCATCAAGATTTTTGCAATCTGATCACTGCGGCCCACCTTCGAAGCATACAGATCAAGGATTTGTCATCTTAATCTTGTGATTTCAAGCAAACAGATCAAGGATCTGTCATATGAGCAACAACCAGATCACTGATCTGTGTTTATTTCATAAAGATAGTCTTCTGATCGTCTCAGATCATTTGTGGCCCATCTGAGATCATCATCTTCAAGTCAGCGGATTCTCCCCATCTTGGTCGACTGTTTTTTTGCTTCTTTATGAAGATTTTTTGAAGATTTATAGATCATCACAGGTAGGCCATCTACCATTTTTTGTGGAAAATCAGTTTTGTCATTATATTTTCATCACAGCCGTCCAAAACTCTGGATTTGGATTCGTTCAGCCTGAAACCACTTCCAGAAGTTGTAGGATTCTGCTGCTCACTCATCTCCATCCTCAGATCTGGATACAGATCATTTGGTGAGCCCCACGTGGTCTTTTTCCCACTGACGACAGGGTCGTCTGGGTTCCTTTTCACCACATTTTGAGCACTGTTAGCATTCTGTCCTCTGGGAACAGTTCTAGACGCTGATTAAGTGTCATCTGATCCATCTATTCTGTGTGATCTTGATCTGAACCATTGTAGTTGTTGTGATTGGTTCTGATCTGGCTTGTGATCTGATTGGTGGCTGTCTGGAATCACTTCTTAAGCATTTTTTGATCATGGACAAAACTGAACTTTCACTGGTGAAGTTCAATGGAACAAATTATACATCATGGGGATTCCAATTTCAGATATATCTTAAAGGAAAGGAATTATGGGGTCATATAGATGGGACTGATCCAAAACCCAGCGCGGATGTCAAGGCCATCTCTGCATGGGAAACCAAAGATGCAAAGATCATGACTTGGCTTCTGGGATCAGTCGATCCCCAATACATCCTCAACCTTAGGCCATACAAATCAGCCAAAGGCATGTGGGACTACTTAAAACAGGTATATCAACAGGATAACTCTGCTCGGAGGTTCCATTTAGAACATGAACTGTCTCAGTTTACTCAGGGAACCATGTCCATTCAAGAATATTACTCTCAATTTATTCGTTTATGGACGGACTACACTGAGATTATCTACTCCAGCCTCCCTGATGCCTCTATTGCGGTCGTTCAGAACATACACTCTACCAGTCAAAGGGATCAATTTTTGATGAAACTTCGCCCTGAGTTTGAACAAATTCGTTCAAATCTGATGAGCAGAATGCCTTCTCCATCTATTGATTCTTGTTTTGGGGAACTCCTTCGGGAGGAACAACGTCTTAACACTCAGGCTGTTCTCCAACAAGCACTTTCACCAGTTCCAGTAACTGCAGCCTATGTTGCACGTTCCGCCCAGCCGCCCAGAGATATGACCAAAGTGCAGTGCTATAGTTGTCAGAAATATGGACATGTTGCCACTCAGTGCAATAATAAATATTGCTCGTACTGCAAACGCAAAGGTCACGTTCTTCCTGAATGTCGGCGTCGAGCTCAAAATTCCTCTCAGAAAGCCAATCTGGCCACTTTGGATGCGTCTTCCTCTGCATTCTTTCGTCCTGCTGCTAATACTATGTTGCCTGCTTCACCTGCTCCACCTGCTTCTTCTTCACCTGCTTCCCCTTCTGTTACTCCTGACATGGTTCAACAGATGATTGTCAGTGCTTTTTCCGCTCTTGGTCTCTCAGGTAAAACCAAACAGTCAAACTCCACCTGGTATATGGATTCGGGGGCTTCTAATCATATGACTCATTCTTTTGATACTTTATCTCAAATAAAACCTTATGATGGAACTCTCCGAATCAATACCGCAGATGGTGGCAGTATACCCATTACTGCCATTGGTAAGGTCTCACATTCATTACCTTTGAGTCATGTTTTTCTTTCTCCTCAGTTATCTACAAATTTAATATCTGTTGGACAACTCGTTGATAATGACTGCTCGGTCTCTTTTTCTCGTTCTGGTTGTGTTATACAGGATCAAGCATCGGGGAAGGTGATAGCGAAGGGGCCTAAGTGTGGTCGTCTGTTTCCATTCCAACTTTCTACACAAGATCGAAGTTTGAGTTCCTCTGCATTGTTTTCAGCTTCTAGTTCAAATAATAGCCAATTATGGCACAATCGTTTAGGCCATCCTCATTCTCGCACTTTATTGTCCTTGTTTAAATCTGGTTTGCTATCTGATAATAAGATTTCTTTTAAAGATGTGTTCTTAAATTGTTCTAGTTGTAAAATGGGTAAGAGCAAGACTCTCCGTTTTCCCATTAGCACTACTTCATCATTGCACTGTTTTGATCTTGTTCATAGTGATGTATGGGGTATCGCACCTGTTCCATCACACTCTCATGTTAAATATTTTGTTACATTCATTGACGACTATAGTCGTTTTACATGGATTTACTTTTTGCATGCAAAATCTGAGGTGTTTGCTACGTTTAAAATTTTCTTAGCCTATGTGGAAAATCACTTCTCCACCTCCATTAAAACACTCCGCACAGATTCAGGTGGTGAATATGTTTCTAATGAGTTTCAGACCTTTTTACAAAACAAAGGAATTATCTCTCAAAAATCATGCCCTTATACACCACAACAAAATGGTGTATCTGAGAGGAAAAATAGACATCTCCTAGACATTGTTCGGTCCCTACTCTTAGAATCCTCTGTTCCACCAAGATTTTGGCCAGAGGCTTTGTCCACAGCTGTTCACGTTATCAATAGGCTACCCTCACCACGTATAAATCATGAAACACCTTATTTTCGTTTATTTCATAAGCATCCTGTTTATTCTCATCTCCATGTTTTTGGGTGTGTATGTTTTGTTCTTGTTCCCCCGGTAGAAAGAACAAAACTATCTGCTCAATCTTCAAAGTGTGTTTTTTTAGGTTATGCGAATGATCAGAAAGGATTTGTCTGTTATGATCCAAAGGTCAAACGTATCAGGATTTCTCGTAATGTGGTGTTCTTTGAACATCAATATTTTTTTCCTCATTCTCTTGATCATGATACATCTCCCACATTTTCACTTGTTCCTGGTTTTACTGATTCTCCGGTTCTTCCTATGGATCCTATCAAACCTCTTCTTGTGTATGAAAGGCGTCGACGGGAAACTATTACTGCACCTGAGCCTCCTGATATATCCTCTTCCACGGCACTTGACCCTGAACAACCTCCAGATACCTCTCAGTTAGTCCCCCGTCGATCATCCAGGATTTCCCGTCCCCCTGATCGATTTGGCTTCACCCATACATCCTTAATTGCTACTCTGTCTTCGGTTCATATACCTAATGGTTTTTCCCAAGCAGTGCAACATCAGTGTTGGCGTCAGGCCATGCAGGAAGAACTGGATGCTCTGAATGATAATCATACCTGGGATGTTGTTTCATGTCCTCCTAACATCAAACCCATTGGATGCAAGTGGGTTTACTCTATCAAGTTACATCCTGACGGTACTTTGGCTCGTTATAAAGCTCGCTTAGTAGCTCTTGGGAACCGACAGGAGTATGGCATTGACTATGATGAGACATTTGCTCCGGTCGCCAAGATGACCACTGTGCGTACCATTCTGGCTATTTCTGCATCCCGCTCTTGGCCTCTTTATCAGATGGATGTCAAGAATGCCTTTCTCCATGGAGATCTCAAAGAGGATGTCTACATGCGCCTTCCTCAAGGCTATGACTCTACTGCTAAAAATGAGGTGGCAAAGCTCCGTCGCTCCTTGTATGGTCTTAAACAAGCACCCAGAGCTTGGTTGGAGAAATTTCGGGCTACTATACTTCAACTTGGATTTGTTCAAAGTCCTTATGATCCGTCACTCTTCATCAGTAAAACCACTCATGCTATTACCATCCTTCTGGTCTATGTGGATGACATTATCATTACAGGAACTCATAGTAATATGATCAAGAATCTTCAATCCTCTCTTCAAGCTGCATTTCATATGAAAGATCTCGGTCCCTTAACATATTTCTTAGGCCTTGAGGTTCACCAGTCTAAGAGGGGTCTATTTCTTCATCAGCATAAGTATGCTACTGACCTAGTTGATCTTGCTGGGCTCAAAGAGGCCACACCTGTGGACACTCCATTGGAAGTAAATGTGAAACTTAAGAAAGATGATGGTGATCTTCTATCCGATCCAACACTCTACAGACGCTTAGTCGGCAGTTTGATTTACTTGACCATCACTCGCCCCGACATCTCATATGCTGTAAATGTTGTTAGTCAATTCATGACAACACCTCGGCATCACCATCTGGTTGCTGTCAAACGGATCATTCGGTACATTCTTGGTTCTCTGGCCCGAGGATTGTTTTTTCCGGTTGGCACACCATTAAAACTTACAGCTTACTCTGACGCCGACTGGGCCGGATGCCTGGATACTCGCAGATCTACCACGGGTTGGTGTATGTACTTGGGTGAATCCCTCATTTCATGGAAATGTAAAAAGCAAGAACGCGTCTCCAGATCTTCCACTGAATCGGAGTATCGTGCTATGTCAGCTGCCTGTTCTGAAATCCTTTGGCTTCGTGGCTTTCTTAAAGATCTTGAGTTTCCTCAAACCTCGGCTACCCCACTTCATGTGGACAACACTAGCTCCATCCGTATCACCGAAAATCCAGTTTTTCATGAACGTACGAAACATATCGAGGTGGATTGTCATTTTATTCGCGATGAATATGATCGTCAGGTCATTAGTCTTCCACATGTAAAAAGTGAACTCCAGCTTGCTGACATTTTCACCAAAGGACTGCCTCGGCCACGTCATGAGTTTCTGGTTCGCAAATTGCTACTATTTGACCAGCATCAATTTGAGGGGGGATGTTAACAATAGCTGATCCAAGACCCATGTACAATAGGCCCACTGGCCCATTCTCATACATCACGTGGGATTAGGATTAGTTGACTGACTCATCAATCTATTTTAATCTCTTTCCTTGTATACAACTGTATCAATATTCTTTATATTCTTTCCTCTGTTAGAGATTGTAATTGCCTTGATTAAGGCCAATAAATCTATAAGTAAAGCAAGGACTGATCATTGGAGATCATCCAATATTCCAAAACTTATTCTCTTCATCTTAGAATTCTGGTTCTGTCAGTAATTGTGAATGAGATGTGGTCACTTGGTGAACAAATTCCTGAAGGCAAAATTTGTAGCAAAATCCTTAGATCCCTTCCTGATAGATTTCACCCCAAAGTAACCTCTATAGAAGAATACAATGACCCAGAAACTATGAAAGTTGAGGAATTATCTGGTAATATTAGAACTTTTGAGTTAAAGTTAAATAATGCTTCTAATAAATCCAAAGATAAGAAATCAATTGCTTTAAAAACCTCTCAATCAACTCAATCTAAAGGAGAATCAGATAATGATGAAGAAAGTGATAATGAAGATATTGCTTTTCTCACTAAGAAATTTATAAGACATTTTAAGAAAAAGAATTCAAATTTTAAATTCTTTAATAAAAATAGAAACAAAAGCATTTCTTCATCTAAGAGTCAAGAAAGAAAAGTCAAATGCTATAACTGTCAAAAACTTGGACATATATCTTCTGAGTGTCCAATGGAAAGGAAGAAAAAGACACTTATGGCAACATGGGATGACTCATCTGAATCAGAGTCAGAATCAGATGAATCACATCGAGATGAAACAGAAAATTACACTATTTTAATGGCTCGAAGTTTATGTGATCCATCAGTTGAGACATCTGAAAAATCTCATTTTGAGAAATCTGAGGATGAATATAAAAATTCAGATATTGAAGAATTTGAAGAAGAACTAGAATCTGAATATGATGGCTCAGATAATGAAGACAATGATGAAAATCTTCAAGAATCATATAATAGACTCTATGATGAGAGCTACAAGTTAATTAGTATCATAAGAAAACAAGAAGCAAAGAATAAAGTTTTAAAAGACAATGTTAAAACCTTAACAGGTGAAATTAATATCTTAACCAATGATCTTAACGAAACCAACTCTAAATTTCAAATTGCCAGTGAACACATAAGAAATCATAAGAAAGAAGCTGATAATCTAAAAGAGGTAATCACTAATTTAAAAAAGGAAGTCACCCATCTAATATGGTATAAAGAAAAATATGAGTATTCTTTTACTCATGGGGAAGAAAAATTTGAAAAACTATTTAGAATGGGTAAATATCAAATAGACAAAACTGGGCTGGGGTACAACAAAGAATCAAAACAAAACCCCAATGTCTCTACTAAATTTATAAAAGGAAAGGTTTCCTCTATTAATCAAAACATTCCTAAAGTTATATATAATTCTTATGAAAGAAAAAGATATATCAAATATGACTGGAAAAAGGAACCAATTAAAAAGAAAAACTCAGGCAATTTATTTTCTCAAAAACTAAATGGATTGATGAAACAAATTTATCAGCTAAAAATTCAATTCTATAATCATTCTAAAAATATTTTATCTACAAAAAGGAACCCAAAGAGATCTTTTCTTCAATATGAGTCTCTAGGTCATAGAGGAACTTCTCACACACAAAGGTATATGTGGGTACCTAAAAGTCTACTTGTTCACACAGCTCTTAAAGCTAGAGACCAATCTGTATGGTTCCTAGATAGTGGGTGCTCTAGACACATGACTGGGGATAAAACACTCTTCTCCAAATTAAATAATTTTGATGGTGGAACTGTCACTTTTGGTGATGGTAATATTGCTAAAGTTATAGGAAAGGGTACTCTGAATGTTCCCAACTTGCCTAAAATAGAAGATGTTTTATGTGTTGATGGTTTGAAACATAACTTGCTTAGCATTTCACAAATTTGTGATAAAAACCATGCTGTCTTCTTTACCAGTCATGGTTGTGAGATTTCAAAAAATGGTAAAGTGATTCTAAGAGGTCTTAGAAATCAAGAAAACTGTTATGTTGTTGGTAATCACAAAGAAGCATCCAGTTCAGCCTGTTACATAGCTCATCTTGATGAAGCCCAACTATGGCATCAAAGGCTTGGACATGTGAACCATAGAGACTTGTCCAATTTAAACAAGTACGTAAAGGGCCTTCCAAAAATTAGCAAGAAGTCAAAAATAATTTGTGGAGAGTGTCAAAAAGGTAAACAAATCAGAAACTCTCAAAAAATGACTAAGTCCTTAAAGACTTCTAGATCCTTAGAGCTTCTCCATATGGACTTGGTTGGTCCAACAAAGAAAGAGAGTAGAGGTGGCAAAAAATACTTCCTTGTTATTGTTGATGATTATTCCAGATTTACTTGGGTTGCATTCTTGAGGGAAAAATCTGATGCATATGTTGAATTCAAAAAGATTGTGAAAAGAATTCAAGTTGAAAAAGGAAGAGCAGTTGCTAGAATAAGAAGTGATCATGGTGGTGAATTTGAAAATACTAGATTTAAAAAATACTGTGATAAGTATGGAATTCACCATGAATTTTCTGCCCCTAAAACTCCTCAACAAAATGGTGTTGTTGAAAGAAAGAATCGGGTTTTACAAGAGATGGCCACAGTTATGCTTCATGGAAAGAAACTCCCTAGAGATCTATGGGCTGAAGCAGTAAATACAGCTTGTTACATCATAAACAGGGTTTACTTGAGAACTGGCTTGAACAAAACTGCCTATGAATTATGGCATGAGTAAAAGCCAAACATTAGCTACTTTTAAATTTTTGGTAGTAAATGTTATATTCTCAAGGATAGAGAACATTTGAGCAAATTTGACTCAAAAAGTGATGAAGGCATTTTTATTGGCTATTCTCAAAACAGTCGTGCATACAGAGTTTTGAACACAAATACTGGAGCCATACAAGAATCTATAAATGTTGTCATTGATGACAAATTAAAAGATTCCAGTAATCAAGAAAACCCTGATAATGATGAGATAGAAGTCCCAACAGCTAAGCTGAATGAGCCTCTAATCTCTAAGAACTTGGTAAATATGAAACATCATCCTATGGACCAAATTCTAGGAGATCCTTTGGCCGGCGTCAAGACTAGAAGGCAATTGGAAAATATTGTTAGTTATCTTTGCTTTACTTCTATCATTGAACCTAAAACTGTTAATGAAGCTTTCTCTGATGATTGTTGGATAAATGCTATGCAAGAAGAGCTAAATCAATTTACTAGAAATGAAGTATGGGAATTAGTACCTAGGCCTATTGACAAAAATGTTGTAGGTACCAAATGGATTTTAAAAAATAAACTCGATGAAAATGGTACCATAGTTAGAAACAAGGCCAGATTGGTTGCCCAAGGATATTCCCAAATTGAAGGAATAGACTTTGAAGAAACATTTGCTCCTGTTGCTAGACTTGAATCCATTAGAATCTTACTTGCCATTGCTTGCTCTTTGAAATTTAAATTATATCAAATGGATGTGAAAAGTGCTTTTCTAAATGGAATATTAGAAGAAGAAGTTTATGTTGAGCAACCTAAAGGGTTTGAAGATCCTAAGAAGCCTAATCATGTGTATTATCTTAAAAAGGCTCTTTATGGTCTCAAACAAGCTCCTAGAGCTTGGTATGAAAGACTCACTCAATTTTTGGTTGATCACAATTTTGAAAGGGGAAGTGTTGATAAAACTCTATTTATTCAAAGAACAAATGACACTATTTTGATTGCTCAAATCTATGTTGATGATATTGTGTTTGGATCTACTTGTAATGATTTAACAGAAAGATTTGCTAATCTTATGAAATCTGAATTTGAGATGAGCATGGTTGGCGAACTTAATTTCTTTTTAGGATTACAAATAAAACAACTGACTGATGGAATGTTTATTTCCCAGACCAAGTATGCTAAAGAATTGGTTAAAAGGTTTGGATTAGATTCAGCCAAGCACATGAACACACCCATGAGCACAACTCTTAAATTATCTAAGGATATGAGTGGTAAGAATGTTGATCCTAGTCTGTATAGAAGCATGATAGGGAGCCTATTATATCTTACAGCTAGTAGACCTGATATTGCTTTCAGTGTAGGAGCTTGTGCCAGATATCAATCTGATCCCAAAGAAGCTCATTTGAAAGCTGTTAAGAGAATCATTAGATATGTTTCAGGGACTTCAGGATATGGCTTATGGTATCCATATAATTCATCTACTTATATTGCTGGATACTCAGATGCCGATTGGGCTGGAAATGTGGATGATAGAAAATCGACTAGTGGTGGTTGCTTCTACCTAGGAAATTGTCTAGTTACTTGGCACAGCAAGAAACAGTCATCCATTTCCCCATCCACAGCTGAAGCAGAATATATAGCAGCTGGAAGTGGTTGTACTCAAATGTTATGGATGAAACAAATGCTGAAAGACTATGGTATTGAACAAGGTAGCATGAATTTGTATTGTGATAACACCAGTGCTATCAATATTTCCAAAAATCCTGTCCAACACTCTAGAACTAAGCATATTGATATTAGACATCATTTCATTAGAGAATTGGTTGAAGAGGGAGTCATAGTTTTGGACCATATTTCTACTGAGAAACAACTTGCAGATATTCTGACAAAACCATTGGATGTTTCAAAATTTGAAAACATGAGAAAATCCCTTGGTATCTGTGTTGTTAAATAATTTCTTATTGTTTATTTGTTAGTTTCATTTTTTTTTTGTGTTTAATTTAAAAAATAATAAAAAAAATAAAATTAGAACATATCATTTTCTTAGAGATCATGTGCAGAAGGGTAATATTGTATTAGAATTCACACGCACACACGATCAGTTGGCAGATTTTTTAAAACCCCTGCCAGAAAATAGACTATGTATAATTAGAAGAGAAGTCAATATGATGCATGCCATGAATATTTATTGAATATTTTTCTCAATGGCTTACAAAAACTTGAGACTTCTAGCCTCATCATTCAAATGCTTTTGCCTTTCATAGATCATCATACAATCCTTGTCTAAAGGATTAGGCAATCGAATTGAAGAGGTAAGCAAGGATCTTAAATCCTTATTCTCTTGCTTCAACTCTACTACTTTTCTATTAGACTCGAGTAGAAGCCATTGCAGTACATCGATCTCCTCAATAAACTTTTCTGTCGTGCGAGTTCTGGACCGCAACCGATCGGAAAATGAGACAATGGATGATGAATAATGAGTTCCGAGACTCACAAGCTCATAAATGGCATCTTCATCTGTTTTATTAGCCAAAGCTCTCTCTTGTCGCCTTGGTATCATGGAATCTAAGACAGATGCAGAAAAAGTTTGGGATTGAGGTAAAGAATACCTCGTCTCCTGATCAGAAGAAGTACTAAAAGGAAATTGGTGAGCCATTGTAACATTGAGGAATAAGAATGGAGATGACAAGAAGAAGTGTTGATACAAATTAGATAGAGCTAAGACTGCTCTTATAGAGTTGGATTTCGAACAAGACAAAGCCTCAATTCTTCGTATCTTGCTTTTCAGGATTGAAAATCCGCTGAATGCAGATTTTCAAAAGCTACTCAGCTAAGCCTTTGAAATTAAATGCGGGCTGTCCCTATATTTTTCTCGTTTGTCAACAACATCCAGCGAATATGTCAATATCCAGTTGATAATTGCAGAGTTTGTCGGATATGGGTGGTTCCAGAGTACATCTCTTTGCGGGCTTGGATTGGGTGGGCTTGGGCTTTCGTGATGTGCATAAATTCGGGTTGCACTCACTTAGGACCAGTAAGAATTGTGGGGGATGAACTTGAATGCCCTCGGCCCTGTCTAATCGAGGCCCATCTATTATCTATGCTTGCATGAATCATCTACCTTCTGTTCTGTAATTTCTATGATTAGCTTCCAAAGTTTCTCTCAGTTTATACATCTCTTTGCCAGTTTTTGACAAAAAGAAGAGAATGATGTTAAGGGGGAGTAGACATCTATAAGATGATCAAATGAGAATTCATATTTGAGGATCATGGGGACACATATATGAATATGATGTGCTTCATAGTTATATCAGTATGATTATGCAGGTTCATCACTATGGTTAAGTGGTAAAAAAAAAAAGGTCAATGAAATGAAATTTCATATGATCTTTATTGAGTCCTTACTCTTCAATCGGTTTGTATCATTTGAAGGACTTAGAGAATCCTTAAATGGATTTATGGAATTGATATGGACTTTCTTAGTTGATTTATATAGTTCAATTCCATCTTAGCATGATTACATCTCTTTATAGTCAAATCTTTTGATATCATGCTTGCTAACCCCTCTATGCTTATAGGTGAATCTTTTTATGTCCTTGACATCATAATATGCTAAATATTGATATCTCTCACTTCTCCTTATCTCTCTATAGTACTCCATATGCTTCATCGGGACATCTCTTTGTCAATTTGTGACAAAAAGGGGGAGAATAAATGGATTGAATCCTGAAAATGGATAGATTAAATAAAGGGGGAGAGTGTAGAACAAAGGGTGAAAACACACTCTATCTATGATATTTTGTGACTAACAATTAAGGGGGAGTAGCAATCCCACCATAGAATGTGTATGTCAATGTCTTATGCAAGTATATCTTTAAGAGACAAAGCACATTCTCAGGGGGAGTATTTAGAGTCATGAGTGTTTGAGTTGTAATTGTTGTATCTATTGTAAAGATCATGTTCTCTTGTAATCTTGATTGTATTTGAGTCCATTTGTTGTATTTCAATCAAGAATAGGTGTTTTGCCACGAAATTGACAAAGGGGGAGATTGTTAGTGCCACATTCCTATGAGCACTTGCTTTTGTATTGTCAATTCCGTGTCGAAGAATCCAAGACCTTGCCTCTCAGAATTTCTCAAAGAAGATTCAATTCAAAAGGTCTGTCAAAGCTTTTTGGAAAGGCCAGGTTTCGTCAAAGATCAACATCAAGATGTGCCAACCAAGATCAGGTAATTGGGATCGAAACCATATGCCTTAGTGACTCTAAAAACCCTAGGCTAAATTGTTATTTTGATTGGTTTTAAAAGATTTTTTTTTAGCTTATTTAAAACTCAAAAATGACCCCAGATTTCGGCCGGCCAACCTCATGCGGTTAGAAGTTCACCCCCTAAGTCCACCTGTCATAAGGCATCCAACATGATCATAACACCAGGTCACATTGAGGCTTAGTAAGCATGAGTATGTATACAAAACTTAACAATAAATAATGTTTTATAAATTAATAAAGAAATATGAAGATTTCAAAACCGGTGTGATTTTGATTACTTTAATATTTTTCTTACAAAAGTTCCCTCTTATTCATACTCATGTAAGGCCTCACCAAACTTAAGAATAAACAATGTTTTATGAATTAATAAAGAATTCTAAAATTGTCAAAGATCGGGGGCTTTTGATTTCTTTAATATTTGTTTTTACAAATATTCCCTCTTATTCATACTCATGTAAGGCCTCACCAAAGCAATGGTTTAGTAATGGTTTTTTTAACGTTGGAATAGTGCTCCTATTAGGTACACCCTACCTAACCATTTTATGACCGTTGTAAGTATCCGTTGGATTTTTTTTATAAATACATGAAGCCCATTTTCAACATTAAGGAGTCCAATTTTTGAAGAGCATTTGTTCTAAATTCTTGTAAACCTTTACCAAGCCCTAGCTTCTTCCAAACACACTTAGATTCTATCTTGAAAAATCCAAGGGCTTACTTAGCTTTAAGGAGTGTGCCTTGAGAAGCCAAATCTAGGGTATCCTAATCCATAAGGTTATCTCTCATTTCTACCCTAGAAATCAAACCTCTACAACTTGGTTGTGCATCTCAATGGAGTTTCATCATCAACACCAAGCTAGCTGCAAGAGGTAAAAAGCTTCGATCACGGTCAAAAGCTTCCTCGAACACTTTCGATCTTCATCAAAGGCAAGTGTTCGCCCTCCATTTAAATTTATATCTTTGTGACAGTGGATTGAATCTGTGTGTGTCAACCACTCTAAAAATTGTGTGTGGGGATTAGATCTGTGTGATCGAACCTCAGTAACAAAATTGAGTTAGAATCAGTACTTGTGTAGTTTGATTCTTTATAGTGGAACCAAGGGACTGTGTGACCCTTGAGAGTGGATGTAGGTCTGTGTGACTGAACCACTATAAATCTCTTGTGCCATTTTATCTCTTGTGCTTACTATCTTGTTTCAAATTAGAGTGTCTCTAATTATTTAAGCGCACACACATTGAACTTATAATTCAAACAAGTTATTTTGTTATGTGTGATTATTATTCCAAGTTGAGATTAAAATTGGGCTAATAAGTTTAAAATTGGCATTAGAATTCCTTTTGTCCTATTCACCCCCCCTCTAGGACTTATTCATTGAACCTAGTTGCACTTTCAGACTGATGGTGGTAGAGGACCGTGCGATCAAGGCTGACAGCAGAGGACCGTGCCGTCGAAATGACGGTAGATGGTCGTACGATCGAAACCGACAGTAGAGGGTCGTGCCGGAGGTGTGCTGCTGGGTCTGAGGTCCCATCGTAAACGACGAACCTCGGGATGCTGAAGTCTTCAGGAAGGGGGAAGTTTCTGATCTCTGGAGAGAAGGGGGATGTGCTGAAATCGTCAGAGTTCAGCCGAACTCGAGCGAAACCGGCCATCTCTATGTTCTGTCGTACTGCTTGCTCGATGTGTCGATCAAGCCATTCTCTGAAGTCGTGGTTGTTACCCGAGCTTTCGCCATGAGCTCGGTCGCTTCTGTTGTTCTTCAGGGTGCACCTTTTGGAAGGTGGAGTCGAGGTCGAACCCTTAGAGGATGAACCCGATTGAGTATCCTGTTGTTGGACGCTTGCTGGACCAGATCTTGCTCCGGACCTTTCCTGGCGGGGGACCGTCGGCAGCTGTGTCGACAATGTCAATGGTTCCTTTCCCTTTCTGGTTCTTCGAGGCATGGTGTTTAGGGAAGATGGCTTTTTGCTCGTGTTTCCCACAGATGGCGCCAATTGTAAGTGCACAAAAATTCACAGACCTGGGGGTAGTGTTTTTGAGACTCACTGAGGAGGACGGAGGCTGAAGCTCCTTGTTGATGATGAAAGAACCGCTGCCCGAGAGCCTGGAAGAGGGAGAAGAAACAGGTCAGAGGACCCTGGCTGTGGCAGCGCAGGGCTCTCCGATGCCTAAGTTAGTGTGAGAACTAAGCAATAGGATGGAGATTTTTGGGGAAGAAGATGGGCGTACCAGAGTGGTGTTTTTTCCCTCTCCTTCTGTTCTGAAGCTGTAGCTGTGTTTATATAGAAAAAGAGAGGAGGCAAGGAGGTGGTTAGCTGTCCCATCATAGCTCACTCTACTCTAATAGCTATCTCATCGTAGCTTGTCTTGTCCCATCTGGCCATATCCTGGCGCCTTGGGAGCTGTGGACGGCGATCTGTCAGGAGACTATGGGCGGTGCCCTTGTCTTGTCACACGTTCTGTAACGTGGTTAAGTATCCATGGGAGGACAGCTGTCAGTGCTCAGTACTTTTACCGAGATGAGGCTCTTGGCCGAGATGGAGCGTCTGGCCGAGGTGAGGACCTGACAGAGATGGAGGCACCTGGCAGAGATGGAGGCACCTGGCACTGTTGCCGAGGTGGAGGGCTTGACACTTTTGCCTAGCTGGTGATATCGGTTGGCACTGTTGCCGAGGTGTCGGATATGGCAAAAATGGTAAAAAGGCCTTTTTCGGGGTCGAAACGACGGAATTAGGCCTAAAAATGAGAAGTCCATTGCGTAGGAATGGATTTTGAAGATCTCGCCATTTCCCTTCCAGAATGGGGTTCTGTTCGCGATTCTGACTCCGGGACCCTCATTTTGCCTAGTGCCATTTGAGTGCTGCACGGTGATTTTGGTGTCTGGAAAATATCCCCACACATTTTGCTTTTTTGGTTCTTTTTTATTTCTTATTTTGCAACAGTGGTCAGTCTGCATGGTGGGATCCCTCTATTGATGCTTTCTCGGATGGGGCCACTGGATTAATGGTTTGGAACATCATTTTATAAGGTGGAGTTGTGAGGCAAGACATAAGCCTTGAGGTGTGAAGCTCAAGACTCTTGATGTACTTCTGGATTCTTCTTCTTCTACTTAAAGTAAACAACGCATTCATAGCAATCACAATGAGTGGGAAAATCGTGTGGGTGGGTGGGTATGTTCAAGATGAGATTCCTTTATATACATGTTCATTGATTTGTACTAACTGTCTGTACTCTGTTTGTTGCTCTTTCTTTCTATTCGGGGTCTTTAGCTCTGTAGCTTGTTCTGTTTTTCTTTTCTTCCTCATTAGTAGAACTCTTTTGTACTGATTTGGTTTTAATGAAAGTTAACATTACAAAAAAAGAGAACTTAGGTGATAAAGAGCCATCATAATCTAGAGCTATGGAGAGAGTCTTTTGAGTCAAATGGAAAAATTTGCAAAACAAAGAAGAGTTTATGGTGTGAAAGTTAATGTATTTGAGCATAGGAAGGGTGGTATTGTCAGAATTTCAAACCACTTATAGTTATAGTGCGGACTATAGAACATTACGGAGGCTTGGGCTTGGTGAGGGCATCATAGAAAGGATCTCTGTGGGTTAAGAAAAGTGCAGACAAGACATTGGAATACCATTTGATTGCAATATGGTTTCAGTCTATGATGCCTAGACATGGATATGTATACAGGCATGGATATGGTTCTGCACCTTTTGGAATTTAGGACACAAATATGGATATGGCTATCAAATTTTTCTTTAGAACATTTCTAAAGTAATGAAATATCATTGCTTATATTCCGTTGTAACATTTTTTATGTTGAAAAGTTACAAAACTAATCAAACATATATGAAATGATGGACTTAATGGTAGGATATGCTACACTTATACCCTAGAAGTATATGTGTAGTTTCGAGTATTTGTATGAATGTCGTAACTGTTCAACATTGATACATTTGCCATGTACAGGTATCTTGGTATCATAGTTTTGAATGCTTGGAAGTCCAAAGGAGGCCCTCCTGATCCGGCCTAATAGGCCATACTGATATTCAAATTATGGAATTGACTGGTGCAAGCCTAAATTTGGTCGAGAGTTTCTTCTTCTTCTTCCGTGTTCTTTATTAGTTGGTACAGTTTGTATATCTCCGTTGTTCTTATATATACGTACTACAACACTTCTTCTCCATTCATCCGGCATTTTCTTTGTCCGTAATATCTAATTGAAAGATTCCTTTCCCCCTTTTTATATTTTAGCTTTGTTTTACTATTTTATTACTTTGTCTATTCGGTTGAGAGTTGCTTATCCAACAAAGGATGTGACATTATTTAGGAAATTTGCTGTGTCGATATGTATAGAAATTAGAAACATACAAAATTTTTAATTCGCGTGGATATGAAATAATAAAATATTATTATTTAATTATTAGTTGATGTTTTACGCAAATATCCCCAATATTGCAAATTTAAATGTTTTACTTTTTAATTGTACTCGTACAAATATTTGACTTGTATGGATAATAAGGCTTTAATGTTGATGGTGGTGGATTTATTGACGTCTTGAACTATTTGAAGTTTTTGTCTAACAAGCTGATAAGGGTACAATGTGGATGCATGCATCTGTGTCGGTGTTCGTAGTATTTTGAAAGTGATGCTTTAGTTTTTGAAGATTCAATCCTACAATGTCCCTATCATTATCAGGCAACAACCAGTGCAATATTTGGATCATTAGACTAGAAATACTGTTGTCAATGTATAACATTGACATGTCTTCTCATTCTTTTTCTCTGAAGTAGATAGGGAAACTTTTAGGCACCTGTGGGATGTTCACACTAAACAATCTTTGATTTGTGACTAAGGATATTACAACATGCAATTTTTTGCAGGATTATGTACCTGTTATGCAGGAATCTCCTTTATGCGCAATGAGCTTACTACATATGTGCACACATGGCAAAAGCAGCCTCAATTGCACAAACACATGGCATGGTATAATATATTAAGTTTTTCTTCATTTATGCTTAACTGCTTGACACTTATTCTCAGGTCTTTTTTTTTTGGTAAGTTTATTCTTAGGTCTTAAGAGTAACTCCAGAGTTATTATGATGGGGGAGAGAGTAATTTGTTTTGTTGATAATCAATGGTAAAAGTTGGCCCGCTTTTTTGTGATTTTAGCCATGTGATTAGGACACCTAATATCTCTTTACTGGGATTGTTCTAGCCATCTGATTAGTCAATTTACACATACACATCGCATGGTGCATATGAATTTATGCAAAATCAGCCAGTTAGAAACATCTGATCGCTGATGGGGGAATTTTTGCGGTTATCTCCCATTAGCAATGAAACCCATCATATGGAAGGTTTGGGTCACCTAAGTGTTGGTGTGCACATTTGTATGTTCTGTCTTATTCTTTTTTTTTTCCATTTGTTTCTTTTTGAAAGCATATTTTTTTTTCACTAATTGTAATTTCATTGAAAGATAGAAAAATTACAAAACTGAAGAAGCTATATACTATAAGAGTTATATATTCTATCAATACACCAAAATAAATTTTAAAGGCTTGTCATAAAGTAAAAAGGAAAAATCTTAAAGGCTTTTCAAAATTTCTTAGCACCTATTGAAATACATGTGAGAATTAAAAACAGAGAAGCCACTTCTCCATGAACTCTCTCTCTCTGTGACATCCAATAAAGTTGGAATGACACGGCGTTTTTCATCCCAAATGGTACAGAGAATATTAGCATGGCCCTTGCTTTTCCATGGCCAAATCTTGTCTCTCCAACTTTCCAAAGATAAACTTTGATGTCCATGATTCTCCTTTCTTTTCCGCTCATGCTATAGCGTTCTCTGAATCTCCTTTTATAACAAGCCGATCTTATCTGCCCTTGAAATATTCAAGGCTTGTCTTCACTATGAGGATTTCCACTTCATTTGTTTTCTTCAAAATAAATTGGCCCTGAAAAAAGTCAAGAATACTTATCCTTTGTTATTACATAGAACCCGCCCTTGCTGGGCTTTGTTAGCCTTGCAAATTGCGGTTTTTTTGGGAGTGTCAAACTCATTCACCTCTGCATTGCTTTATTGACATTGAACTTCTAAAAGTCAGGTGGAGAAGGATTCCTCAGCCAAAAAGTGTCTTCTTATCTTGGCCCCCTAAAATTGCCCTGCCGCACTTTATGTTTTTCAGTGGTTAAACCCCTTTATTTCTTTTATTGATAGAGCTCAACAAATGGGCATTGCTTCCATTATTTCAGTATTTTCTTTTGTTGATACTTGATACCTCTATTATTGAGTTGTCTCCCTCTTTTCTTTCCATGTAGACAAGATGACAACCATCAGTACCAGCCTCCACAAAACAACTCCCCTCTTTCTAAAAGGGCCTTTTCTGCTAGATTAGAACATCTCATCCAAAGATCTATTTAGGATCAAGCACATTCCAGAGCTAAAACTCATCAACTATTTTGATTCTTTACCAAGAACCCTCCTGTTGATAAAGAATTTCATTATAGTTATTGATATAAACCTGGAGGGTTGAGAAGATAATTGTCTTTTCGTCCCCCTTTATTACCTCACTGACAAGAGAGTGATGCTTCAACCTAACTGCCCAGGTATCACTCCCTGGTCATCCCCTGTGAAGGTGGTACACCTTGCCTGTGAACCATCAGTGGTTCTGCACGGGCATTGTGTTTTTTGTGTCACTTAATTTTTTTTTTTTATAATTTTTTTACCATTTCACCCTTGTTTATGCTGAAGTCAACAATGGTGGTCTTTGTTAGTGTTTTAATGAGAAGCGCTTGACACGTGCGATATCATTTGAAGCTGAGCGAGGATACCGGAATGCTTTTGGAAGGAATATGAGGTAAAAGTTCTTGATGCATTCCATTATTCTTTATATATACACATTAACTTTGAAGTAGGATCATGTTGACTGTGTTAAGTCAAATCTTTTTCCTCACAGCTTCAGCAATTTTCTTCACTTCAGTCTTTTAAAGTTATTTTCCCGTTCAAATCACAAGTCTGCTCAAAAGCTGCTGAAAGAAGCGAACAGTTATGGCACTGCAAGCATGCCAGATCGGTCAAAGTTTCTTAATAAGGTATGCTATTTTCTCCCCTGCGATCTTGAGAAAGGATGCACGTTGTCATACGTTTAAGGTTGCCTTTATTTATTTATTTGTTTTTCTGTACTCTTTTTATTAGATCAAGATTTGTGCTACATTTGAATCCCTACAAAGTACAAACGAATCAGCCCTGAAAAAAGTCGGGACTAACTTTTGTTTGTTACTCCACAAAACCCTGCAAAACCCCATTGGGTAGGCTAACGTTACACCATTTCATTGACTTTGAACTTCCAAAAGGTGGAGGATTCCACATTGCCAAAACTATCATCATCATCATCTTCTATTATGATTGTTGACGGCTTGACGCTTTTGTAGCTCCCCAACCACTTGTTATGTCTTGAATCCCTTGAGTTCTTTTCTTGATAAAGCCCAATGTGCAGCCCTTGGCTTCATTATGTCACTAAGTTCTTTTGCCAATGCCTCCTTGCTGCAAGTCCTTTCCTTCCTTTCTTTTAGGCCTGGAATTGGGCCGGCTTAGCCGTTGGGCCTTTAAGCTCAGCCTGCATTAGGCTGTTTTGGACACAATATTAAGGCCTGTGAGCCAGGGCCGGGCTTAAAATGTTCGACCATTTGATATATGGCCCTTACTTGGCTCCTAATTCAATACCTGTTGGTTCAGTCCATTTCAGCTTGTCTATGGCCTGCTATTTTGTTTTAATAAAATGAGCAAATCCTGCCAGTCTGCCACGGTAGAAATTGCAACATCATTGTTTGACTGGGTTTATATTGTATATGGGTAGGGTTAGGGTAAATAAAGCAAATCTGGGTTCAGGTGTGGGACCCCACTCCCATGTCTGTGTACCCTTTCAAGTATATTGGTCTCTCTCTCTCTCTATATATATATATATATACATACATATATATATATATATATGAGTGACTTGGGTGGATCAAAAGATCTCTCTGGGTCCTTCATCTATGCAAAAAATCAGCTCCACCCCTAAAACTTATGTTTAACCATGGTTGAAAATATCGTCCGATACCGGTTCGTAGGCCGATACGAACCGGTATCGGCTAGTACCGGTATGATATTTTGATGGGGAACCGGTATCGGTCTCACCCATCAAAATATCGGAAGATATCGGCCGATACGTAGAAAATATCGGTTGAGTCCTATATATCGGCCGTTATGGACGAATAAACCTTCTTCCCTCATCTTTTTTTGTCTGAGCAAATTGAAAATAGTGAAAAAAAAAAAATACAGAAAACATGCAGGGGAAAAAACAGAAGATAGTAGAGAAAAGAGAGGGAAGAGGAGAGGAATAGACTATAGAGCATACATCAATGGCGGACTGGGAGCCGCTGCATGTCGGCGTGTTTGACTCCATCGCCGCTGGCCACTGGACCTGGGTGACGCCATCGTCCTCTTCCTTCTTTCTCCTCCCTCCCCCTCCTTTCCCTTTTCTTATTGTTTTGTTTTTTCATCTCCCTCAGCCGCTGCCGCTTTGTTTCAATTTCTGAAGGCAGAAACGCAATGATCAAGGCAAATGCCCTTTTACACGAGCTAGGGCAAATGCCCTTTTAGTCTTTTACACATTCTTTTATTTTTCTTTTCAGTTACATACATGTATTTTGGGGCTCCACAGTACTATAGAAAATCAAACCCGCTCAAAATAATTAACTCTCTCTTATATCGGTACCGGAAAAGTTTCATTGTAATGGAAGATTTACCCACTGTCAGATTGATCAATTGATCAATTTTAGAAAAAAGTTGTGCCAATAATCTCAATGGGCCCTAAAGAAATTTTACTTAAGAGTTATGCCCACTTCCATAATGATTACTTATAAAATAAAACCCAAGTGTGGTCAATCCAATTATGGGATTAGTCCTAATAAAGCGCTTGTAATCAATTAACATGTCCAATTCAACATTCAACTGTGGGCTCAGGTCTAATTGGAGTGAATTTTTCGAAGCTAAAATAAGAGTTCATAGCTACTATTAATGGTTTAGATTTTAGATATGAACTAGTTTAATGAATTTGTAACTTATAAAGATAAGACACAGATTAAACTTTAATACTTGGCATGTTTAACATTTTCAGATAAGACAGCGATACATAAGGTTATAAATTAGGAAGACCGATATTTTGCTCTAAAGTTGTTACTAATGGAAAAAACCATTGTTTTCCAGTATTTTCTAATATTCTGGATTTTTTTGATATTTTGCAGATTTTTTTTGGAATAAAGAAAAAATTCATGCTGCGACTACCGCGACTGACCGATAACCGCGACCGATACCGATACCGTATCGGTTTTTGTGGTAGGCCGATACCGCGATTTTAAACCATGTGTTTAACATTATACAACCCATTCGGATGGGTGTGCAGTCAATCCAACTGTCTAGTCCATTTGGAAGGGTGCAAAACACAGGGGGCGTGTGACATTCAAGGGGCTGGCAGGTGTGTGGTCCAGTCGGATGGGCCATCATCTTGCGTACTGGGTGCACTAGATAAGCATTCTATACACACTTTGAGGGTCTTGGTTTGGGTACACCAAATCCACCCCAAAACCTCTCCCATTTTCTTCCCTACCAAAATCCCTTTAATAACACCTACTACCTTCACAGGATTTGGCACCAGAGGCAATTTGACACGCATTCAGATTGTGACCGTCTCCAATGTTGGATTTTTCCTTGAAAAGTTTAAGCCCTTTCCTGCTCTTGATCTTTTTCTTCTTCTTCTTCTTTTTTGTTAACGGTAAATTTTATTAAAGAAAAGACCCAAGCAAAACAGGAAACAGACTAAAGAAAAGAAACATGTGACACAAAATAACTAAACATCAAAAGAAATATTTAACTGAAGAACTTCTTCCCTTGTTAGACCATCTGCCATAGCATCAGCTTCACGTGGGGGATGTAATGAAAGGAAGCTCCCAACTGAGTGGACATATCATGCACCTCTACCAAATCTGCCAATGTCCATGGGAAATGAGATTTTCCGGAGCCCCATTGAATCGCTGAAAATGAGTCACCTTCAATGATTGCTTTGTACCCTTCCAATTTGCGCAACTCACGACAACCAACTAGCATAAACTTAAGCACCATTGGAATCTGATGAGCTCACTCACTTGTGAGATTGTTCAGTCCATTGTTTGGAATGTTTCGGAGTGGACCAGTAAAAAGATGGAATTTGTAGGAGTTTCTTTGGAAGATTTGAATAGATCTTGGGCAGCTAATTTAATAGGGGGATGCCGCTCCAAGATTGTGCATAGAATCAAGTGGAAACTTCCACCAGCTGGTTTCCTCAAGTTGAATTTTGATGCCAGTTTCATCAAGCATATCCATCTGGGACGGATTGGAGATGTTATTTGGGACTCTTCAGGGGTGGTTGTGAAAACTTTTCCTGCTCTTGAATCTTGATCTTTGGACCTTGACATTACCACCACTTGATTCCAATCAAGCTGAGTTTTGGACCACCCCTTATTCATACATAGACCTTTCCTCATGCCCCTGATTGAACCCATTATCGTCCATTAGAACTGTCCCTCAGGAGAAATAACTATATACGAACACAGAGTCATATAAACATACATACATGCTTGTTCTAGAACTGTTTATCCATCGTGGAACAGAAAGGGTCCCCTCATGTTGTTCCCTCTAGGATGCATGCCAATCATGGGTTTGGGATTTTTTCTTGTTGATGTGGGTTTGGGGGGTTGTGGAGTAAAACATTTTTTAGTTTTTATTTAGAAAAAAAATATATCCAGCACAGTTGAGATGTTAATGAATATCTATTTTGTGAACTTGTTTTATTTGCTCGTTGCTTTTGCAAGCTGCTCACTTTATATTTCTTAACCTGTTCATTTCCATGTGCAAACTAGGCTCTAGCTTGTATTGACACGTTTGTTTGTATGAACTTGTTTCTCTTGTAGGCTTCTATTTTATTAGACATTTGTTTTATTTGAATATACAAAGTGCAAACTACTCACGTGCATGGACAGTTGTTGATGATCTCGAGTCTCATGTAGGTTTCTGTTCTAATGGGTTATAGTAGTGTTCAAGACTTAATTCAGCATGATAAGGCTCACAGAGGACCTGGTGAAGATCTGAAGGATATCATAGATGAATTTGATTTTTCACTGGCTTGTAGAAGTTTTCCATCTATCATTTTGGGCAGTTCATCGGTTGTCGAATTGTACCAGGAGATTCCTTGTCAGCCAGATAGAATGGACACTTTACTTGCTGAAAGTTGTAGAGGATATGTTTCTAGTTCTATTGGCAGTAATTTGGTCAAACCGGCTAAACTTTGTGAAACGTGGCCCTTATCAGATCCTCCTTCAGGTGGAACTGCGCCCACATTGAATGAACAGGATTCTCATGTTTTGCCAAATTTACCTACACCCACACCCACAGCTTCGGAAGTTGATGGAAAATCTGATGTGGATCATGCTGAGGCTGATATGAACCAATCTTCGACCGATACAAGCTGCAATGTACAAGAGTTTTTAACAGCTTCTGAGTCAATTTTTGACAGACCTATTAGTTGTGTCCCTGGCATAAGCACTCGTCACCGTGGTCAGCTTGAAAAGTGCGGCTTTCATACTGTGGGTTTTCATCTGAACTTATGTGAAAAGCTAGGCTCTATGTTCTTTTAGGTCCATTTGAATTGGAAAATGGTGAGAATCCCTTACTTGATTGGAAAAAAGAGTTTGGTGTGCCATGGTCTTCCTTGCCTGCACGGTGGCTAATCTGAAGGAAATAACCCACACAATTTTGTTTCTGACTAGCCTGGGATTCACATTTTCCATTTTTTTTGAGTGTACTTCACCACTAGATGAAGACATGATTGTATTATTTTTTTTCCTAATAGATGCGGAAATTGCTTCACCATTTTCCCCGAACATATGCTGATCTACAAAATGCTAGGGGTGTAATTGATGACGGACACTATTTGATTTTTGTTGGGAAAGTGTTATCATCCAGGTATGTAGACTATGATGTCTGGTTTGCATTTCATCTCTCTCTCTCTCTCTCTCTCTCTCTCTCTCTCTCTCTCTCTCTCTCTGTGCAACAATGTGTTTTTTCAATGCATTAGGTATAAGATTATGTTGAATTTGATATAACAATTTCATTGTTTCTACAGGGGAATCAAAGCTGGTTCGTCTTTCTCATTTCTAGAAGTTGTTGTTGGCTGTGAGTTAGCGAGTAATGAAGAAACTTCGGAAATCAAGAGCGATGATTGTGGCACTGGGGAGAAAAGAACAATTTACTTGCATTTAAAGAAATTTTTCCGTGGTACTCGTTTTACATGCCTGCCATTTCTTCGAAGTCTTGAGTCAAAGCATAAGGAGGGAGATCTTGTTTATGTCAGTGGTAAGGTACGCTATTGAGTTTTTCTGTTTTATGGTGAGAAACTTATGTTGCTCTTCAATGTGCTAAATGTTACATGCTTTTATGAAATGAAACCATTTTATTGTGTTATTATCCTTATTGGTTTGAACGTGTCGAGTGTATGTCTATCATAGGTATGTTGTATTTGTGTTCTATCTCTTGTTCCTCTTTTCCCCCTCTTATGTGTGAAGTGAGGAAAAATTATGTTACCAATTAAGCTCTATTAACACTCTCCATCTTTGGAGAGAGACTGTATTGCTCCTCTTACCAGGTAAGGTTCACTTGTATTAGTGCTGGTTGCTTACCCTTGCTTAAGAAAACCGCGACATAGTTTGAGCGTCACAATCAATTTGGGTTGCCCACATGTGGGTCCACTTAGATGGTTGTAGGCCCACATGGGATGTGTTGCAAGACAGAGGCTCTTTGCGGTAGTTGCCAATTTCGTTTCAGATTCCATTTCGGTTGGGCTCGTAATTGAACTGTTTTGGCTGATTTGGAATTTCAGTGAATCATTTTGGAGTTTTGCTTTGGAAAAATATAATATATATAGAGTAATCTAGTGCACACCTTTTTTTATGTGCACACCATGCAAACCTAATAGTGGGGCCCACCTGATGACCCATCCGGACAACACAGACTAGACACCCTTGAATTACACTGGTCTGATTTTTCACACCCATCTGAATGGTTTGTACCATTGGATCGACGGGTCAAATTTTAAAGGGCTGAAACTTGTTAGCCATTGATGAAGGCGGTAGGATGATTAGATGGGGCCCATATTTTGTACACAAATAGGCCCCAGCTAGATGAAGAGATCCCCCCTTGGTCCCAACCCCAAGTGGGTCCTTGGTGGGCCGCGTGCGTGCGTTAATGTTGTTGTTAAATCCCATGATTTGTATCAAATTATAAGGAAAATGATTCATATTGATACAAGGGATCCCATTTGTAGGTGATTCTTAGGATTCGGGCGTGAATTTTACTATTCACTATATGCTTTGAATCTTATGATTGAGACAATTTGTCAGGGTGGGAACCACCATGAGATCCACGACCGAATGGCTAATATTAGTAATTTTTTTACCCTTTAATTTTTTTTAATGCCACTATTTTGAAGAGGTTATCTAGCGATTAACATAACCTCTTATAAATTTGTGGAATCTGTGGTTTGGGGGTGGTTGGGGTTGGTTGGTTTGGTGGATATATAGGGAATAAGCAAGCTACTAAAGCATGCATGTTATAAAATTCTTGGTGATTGAGTTGACTTGTCTGAGTTGATTCAGTTTTGGTTTCAAATTTTTTTTTTAAATGGTAACGATGAAGTAGAATAAAGGAAGAAGAGAGATTACAAAGACCGACCCCCGCCCCCGCCCCCCCCCCCCCCCCCCCCCTAAAAGGGAAAGAGGGACACAAAGGTATAAAAGCATTATACCAAAAACAAAATTATGGGGTGAAAGCAACCCAATCAAAAGACCTATACACGTGTTGCTTAGCTAATGAGTCTACAAAACCATTGGCCTACCTTCACACATGTAAAAGTTCACTTGAATCAGAGAGGATAGAACTCTAATCTCATTCACGCAAAATTGAAACTTCCAAGGAAACATAGTCGAAGACAACACCCAAGAAATAGCATTAAGAGAATCACTTCCTACCACTAAACTTGACTAAAAAAATGACGAAGAGAAGATCGGATCCAGATAGCTAGATCTTCCGCCTCGTTAGACTCAATACAACCCACATGCTTCAAGAACAATGCCAACACAATACCTTCACTATTGTGAAGCACTCCTCCTATACCTGCCTGCCCAGGGTTTCCCCTAGCTGCCCCATCTACATTGAACTCGAGCACACTTCCAATAGGAGGAACCCAAAAAATCACCTTTTTCGCCTTCTTCGCTCCACATTATAAAGAAGCCTCCCAATTATGCAACATGCCATCTACCTTTAAACTATCAAATTCGCTCTTGAAAGTGGCCCATTTGGCAATCCGCGTCTCCACCAAAAGCGACAACTCCTCCACTGTAACCGAAGACCCTCAAAATACACTGTCATTTCTCTCTTTTCACACTGACCATAAGATTGCAAAAGGAATGAGTCTCCAGAGAACCAACCCGCACCCAAAAAAACTAGAGCACCTCCATGCTTCAATCATCCTTGCTAGAGATCCTGGGCCCCACAAAAAAATACCACATCGCACATGAAGCCTACACCACAAAGAATGAACAAACTCACAATGCACTAACAAATGGTCCACCGTCTCCCTTCCCTTCCTACACATCACACATAAGTCTGAAATATTTTCGGATGTGAAGCCTCTCCTCCTTTGATTATCGGCCGTAGAGACCTTCCTTGAGATTGCGAGCCATGCAAAAGCCTCCACCCTAGGTGTAGCCAAGCCCTGCCAAACTAGTGAAGAAGGAACCCTGGCATTTGGCAAGCCTTCCAACACCTTGTAAAAAGACTTAAGGAGAAAACACCAGAAGGACTAGGCTTCCAGATTCGAGAATCTGCTACATCCCTGCAAATGAAAACATTTGAAAGAAGACTGACCGAAGACCCAAACTCAGACTCCTCAAACAAATGCAAGGCTCTTTTGCCACTGGGTTTTTGCAAATCTTCCACTACTTTTTGTTGGTTTTGGCCAGGTTAAGAAGCAAGTTGAAATCACGATCAAATTCCTTGGTAACAATATTAGATGATGCTTGTGCTGAAGAAATTGTAGTTTTCAGTGTCTGATTCCAGCTACACTGTTGTCCATGTCTAGTGACCAGTGTTTCTCACGTATCTTGGTGGCTGCTTGACATTATATTTATTTCATTTGCTAATTAGTTACTGTCCACTTCTAGTAGAAAATGGCTTTGGTTTTTTGCATTGGAAATAGTTAAGCTTGATAGGATACACAATTATTATTTTAGCTTAAATATTGCTTTGGATATCGTGGTTCTTTAGGAATCTGCATTTTAAATTATTTTGTTCTAGTCAAATATGCTTGTTGTTTACTAACCTTTTGGGAATCAAGGTCAAGGCAATGCGCTCTGAAGATCATTATGAAATGAGAGAGTACACAGTTGACATGCTTGATAAGGAGGATGAATCATGCCCCCAAGGAGAGGCAAGGCCATATCCTCTGTACTCTTCAAAAGGTGGCTTGAAGCCAAGCTTTATTGGGGACGTTATATCAAGGTACGCAGCCTGTAAACTTCATGGTGTTTTTACTGAAATATTCATTTGTTTTTGTTCCTCCTGTTTTATCTGAAGCTCATTGTATATTTAAAAATTAACTTTTAATTGATACGTCTAAGTGTTGGTTGTTAGTGTGTTTATTATTTTTAGTTTGTCTTATGATCTTCTTGGAAGTTAACCAAATTTTAAAACTCGTTTCGACATTTGTTTGGAAAAAAGTTCTTTTAATTTATTTATTTTTTGAATTGATGGTTGTTCTCTTGCAACCTTGGAACAAATATTTAGGTATTGAGCTCTTAACTACAGTACATGGCTAAATTGCCCTTTCTCTCTTTCACAAACCCCTTCTTTTAATTATTAGTAAAGAAGGGATTCCAGTCGAAGGCTTAAAGCCAAAAGCTGAGAACTCACATTCTAGTTATGTGATTTAATTGGCTAAAGAAACCTTGTCTTGATAACTATTCAGCATGATACTGCAAAAAACGTTATAAAAAAATGATACTGCTAAAAAAAAAAAAAACTAATCAGCACGAAACTCATGGGAGCTGCTGTAAGACAAATTGTTAAGAGGTACTAAATCACCCACACACCATTTACATCCATAGTATACACACGCATTCATTTATTCACATACATAGCCAACGAATCAACCAATTATACTTAACTATTAACTAGATCTTAGAAAATGTGTTATTCTAATTATATGCCTACCCTAAAAAGTAAGATCTTAATGATTTGAACAATCAAGTCAATGCCTTGCGATATGGACCCATTTGGGGCATTGATGGCCTGGGGTTGGGCGTAAAATCAGGCTTGTAGTCTTGTAGGGCATACTCAAGCTGAATTTCAGCCTTGCCAAGTTAAGGTCTTGGGCCATCTATCTGGGCCTAGATCTGTCCTATGCCAATTAATGACTGGCTGCGATACCATGTAAAAGAATTCATAAATTACAATGGTCCCAAATATTGATGGATCTGATGCACTTGAAGACCGTAACAACATTACTAGGGAGATAATGTCAAATCTGATACTGGTTAAGTATATGATGCAAAAAACACACTGAGAATTATAATGTTTCTTTTCTCCTGTATTTTTTTATACTGTCAGAGGCTTTTGCTCTTCCTTCACTTACTTTGGGGCTTATGCAGAGTCTTACAAGCCCTGTCCACAAGCATTGACCCTATTCCTGGGAATATTCGTGAGGAGTTCCACTTATTGGGCCTTCATGATGTAAGTTAATTGTTGCTTTTAAAAGCTATATTTATCTTACGTGCAGAAATTTCTTGCTTTCATGGTTGTTACAGGCATTGTTCTATTAGCTAGCTTTGTCACAGTCTCCCCTGAGAGTGCAAGCTAGATCACTTTACAACTCAATTTACATTTTAAAACAAGAACACTTGCCTCTTGGACTTTGTCTTGAGGGTGCTCTTCGATGCTTGAATCCGAAGCTCCAAGCTTTGACTCCTTGCTTGCTCCATTGGTGTTGATGATTCTCCAATGAGTGCTCAACCAAGAGGATGTGGGAGTCTAAGTCTAGGGAAGTAGTGGTTTAACTTTGATAGGCTCAAGGTTTCCCTTGGAGGGTGATTCCACAAATCACACTTCACTAGAGCTTTGAATGCTCTTAAGTATGCCTATTAGAAGCCAAAGTGTGAGTGGAATTGGATTTTGGGAGCTCTTAATCATGTGTGACTAAGTGGGAACAAGTATTGAAAAAGAGGTCTCAAAATCACCTAAGTTATGGCCATTAGAATGAGCTATGTATTTATAGAACACTCTCCAACGGCTAGTCCACGGTAACCCTTCAGCCATTTACGGCTAACCGCCAAAACCCCAACGGTTAGTTTGACTGAAGTAAAAAACATGGGATTTTGCTCTACAGCTGGATTCACGGCGAGCCATAGGGGACTTACGGTGAGCCGTGAAACTAGCCGTAAGCTCACTGACAGAGATTTTTGAGCTACTGTCTTTGTGACCGTGAGTTGACCATAAGGTCCTACGGTTAGCCGACCCTGTTTTATAAATGAGCTAACCCAAAGCTCATCTTATCCAATTTTAACCCTATGATTTAGCCATTTGGTCTAAGGGTCCTGGGGGCCTTTTCTTGGTTTGAATAGGGTCCGATATACCTGAATAGTTTGGCACCAATTGTAGTTTCTTCCTCGATGAAATCCGGGCCTTCCAAGACTTGTATCATCGCCTTCGAACTTGATCTTCCTTGTGGAGACTCTAGAGTCTAGAGGCAAGGTCTTGGACTCTTGACACGGAATTGACAACCAAAGGGTATTGTATATATGACTATGGCACTAACGTGTCCCCTAGTCCCCTCCATAACTTGTCACATCATAATTTTGTTTCGGAAGCTACTGAAACATTTATTTTACATTTTTCTTTTTTTTGGTAGTAAGGTTATGCCGTTCTTAAAAAAGATTAGTTTCCTATAGAAAGTTGTCATATATGCACTGCTTAAAAAGGATTAGTCCGTCTTTTAGAGGTTACTCTATCAATCAGATTTTGTTAAATTGGAAGGAGCTGGCCTTTTCATCTGTGGGGCCAATCTAGTTCTGTCTTGGGGGCTTTTCCTTTTATCTTTTGGGGTCCTTTTGTTCTAGCTTGTCAGTATACTCCTCCTGTACTGCTTGCTTTTCTAATGAAAGTAACTATTCAAAAAAAAAAGAGAAAAAGTTGTCATATATGCACACACAGAGGAAGCTGTCTGACACACACATATGGACATACACACATATGCAAATGTTGTAAGTATTTCCTAGTTCTTGTAGAGAGAGATGCTTCTATGCTGATAATGGCATGAGAGTTTTTATGTTGTCAACTTCTGCTGACCTACATAGGGCCCACTTTTGCTTTATTTCTTCTTTTGGAGGCATTCTGAATTTCTGATACTTGTTTTTGCCTCCTGGTAATCAGAGTCAAGGTATGTTGACAATATGGCAGAGAGGATTGTTTGAGGGACCTATGGTGACTTTAGAGTGTTGGGTTTTACGACCAGATTTTACAAAAATTGGACTATAAAATTGGGTAAAGAAAGAGACTTTGGCTGAGGCTGATTTTAAGGAAAAAAATTCTGATGGTTGAAATTATCCAGAAATTTCTATAGAGTTTCAACTATAATTGGGACTTTGAAGTTTTGCCAAATGGGAAAAAAGAGCAAGGGAAAAAGATGGTCAGGAAGTAATTACAACCTACAGGACTTGTTTGGATACCAATTTGATGCAATCCTAATTACTCAAAAGGACTGCAACTCCAATAAAGAGGGACTGTAAGAACTGTTTTGTTATTTCTGCAGGAAAATTCAGCGGCCTGGGGTCTGTTTGAGTACCACAAAATCGCAAGAGAAGAAGGGAAACAACCAGAATAGATATGAATTGTAGAAACAAAAGAATCAATCAATTCCAAATGATCAATCTTTGAAGAGCTATTGTTTAGGGACGGAAGTCCTTTATATAAAGCAAAGAACTACCTACTATAAAGTACTTTCTACATACTACTACTAGAAAAAGAAAAAAAAAGTCCTAAACATACTGGGATATGTAAGAAAGATTAATAAGAATCCTAATGTAATCCTAAAAACCAAAGAGGAAAAAAACTAGAAAACTTGCTCATCGACAATCCCATGTGGACTGTTGGACTAGTCTGGACCTATTTCTGGCTCCTGAGAATGGCCCACAGGGCTGGTTCACCTATTGGGTAATTCTGGGCCCAGTTATGGGCCTGGCTGGTTGAGCCTGATGTTGGATTGCATCAGGTAATCCCCCCTACCTTAAATTCTCTTATACAGTTATACCATGTTAAATCTACAGTAGTTTCTAAGGTTTCCTTCCCCAAGGATTAGAAGCCCTAGAACTAGAAGAGAACACAGATTAGAAGGAAGAAGAAAGAATTTGGAGAACGCAATCAATCGGCTGTCTTCCTTAGGGTTGGACGGACATTTACATTTGTTGTTTAGCTTATTTTTAAAAATCACATAAGACCTCCTCGCTTTTCCTATAATTATTACTTAGCCAGCCCATATTTTTGAGGAAGTACAAATAAGTTACCACTCTCAACGGAAAATACATATGCAAACGATTTGCAGCTAGACCTGACAGGGAATGGTGAATTTGAGACCTGTTAGGCTCTATGACCATTTTAACCACAATTTTAGATGAAAACTACATCAGATATTTGTTAGGATTTAAAAGGACCCCTTCATGGATTAGCAAAGAGAAGAAATGGAGTATGCAAAGGATAAGTTAAATCTGTTTTACACGTCCCCACTGTACCAAGCTCAAACACAGCTTAAGAAAGAACGGTTGGATGAGATGCGCCATTGGGACCTGTCTGTGTAACTGCCATTTCATCCACCTGCAGCAACATCTCTGTTTGGGTATTTGTCTTGATGAAAATGACGATATTGTTCACCACCTTTTGAAGGCTCAAATTGATGGGTATCCTCTGGATTTTGCTTTTATCCTAGTGTTTTCAAAATGATCTGTAGGCTGAAGAAAGAAGAAAGCTGATGATGAAATACCAAAGATATCATACATGATATTTACAACTGTTCTTTTCAAAATGATCTGTAGGCTGAAGAAAGAAGAAAGCTGATGATGAAATACCAAAGATATCATACATGATATTTACAACTGATCTTTTTTTCTTGTTTACAATATCAAGGTCTTTTTCAGTTTCACTCACTGCAATATTACTGAGCATAATATTTTTTCCAGTGAATATACCACTAAGCATATTTGTTGGTTGTCCTTTTCTGTTCTCTTTCTTTCGGTTGCCTGTTTCTGTAATCTTTCTTTCTTTTTATTCCCTCATTGTCATTGTGTCACATCTAAATGTCATTTATTTTTTAATGGAGGCCTATATGCAAATCCACCGTCCAAAGGATTTAAATCAAGCTGAGTCAGCTCGCAGACGGTTGATATTTGATGAGTTTTTTTACCTTCAGGTATCTTTTTTATGCAATTTATTACTTAAATTAATTATGGTTTTGGAATCTAACTTGATCTAGAGTTACTTTGTTTGTATTGTACAATGCACATTCCTATCATTTCATGTTGCTCAGTTTCCCACACATGTAATGTTTTAATTTCTTGTGATAATTTTGTTCCCTTCTCAGTTGGGCCGACTGTTTCAAATGCTTGAAGGTCTTGGTACCCAGATGGAAAAGGATGGATTGTTGGACAGGTATAGGAATCACGAACCAAGTGCCATTTCAGTGGAAGGATGGTCCATTCTTACTAAGAAATTGTTTAAGGATCTTCCATTTTCTCTCACTCCAAGTCAGTTAAATGCTGTCTCTGAAATTATATGGGACCTTAAGAGGCCAATCCCCATGAACCGGCTTTTGCAGGTAACATAAATGATTTGTTTTGTTTTATTTTTATTTTTTCTCTTTTCTTCTTTTCCTGTTTTGTCCTTTCATCTCTTTGTTAATTAGAGAATAGTGTCAACCCTTTCATAGACGTTTGAGTTGATTCATCCCTGAAGAAGTTGTCAACTAGGCCAATGGGCCTAGTTCAGTGAGTCTCAGCCCATGACAAATTGAGCCCAACTTGTGGGTCAAAACAAGTATCTCTTGTACAGATATGTAATTGATTTTATGCCTTATTAGGAGATTTGATTAGATTATGATTACTTTAATTTAGTTAATTTTATGCCTTATTAGGAGATTTGATTAGATGTTCATTAGATTATGATTAGATTATGATTACTTTAATTTAGTTAATTCTCTCAATCACTGTAAACATTCTTGTAAACTTTATCTCTATATAATGAAAGATCGTGACCCTCAAAGGGATCATCGAATTCACAAACTATCATCTGTCTTCATCTCTCTTTGGTCTGACATGGTATCAGAGCCAAACTTCCATCTTCCAAACATTGGAAGCTGTCATAGTCTCTGAGAGACTCTCTGAACTTTTTCTCTTCATCTTCCAAGCAGTGGAAGTCGCCAGATCATCCTGTGATCTCTCGTGGCCCACCCCAGATCATCACCATCACATCAGGATATCACAATCCCTCTGATTGTCTGAATATTCTAGACTTTCTGGAGATATTTCGATATTTTTTTGGCATCAGAACAGATCACGGATCTGTTTCGCAGGGTTCTTCCACGCTGATCGTCTGCTGGCATCTGTGGCCCACCACTGATCATCACCAACCTCATCAACAGCTCCCAGCATCTTGGTCGACCAGTTATGCTCTTTATTTTGGCAATTTTTTCAGATTTTTTCATCCATCAGAGGTAGGCCATCTACCATTTTTTGTGGAAAATCTGTTTTGTCAATTTCTTTTCATCACAGCCGTCCAAAATCTTTGATTTGGATCCGTTTTGTCTGAGACCACTTCCAGTAGGTGCAGAATTCTGCTGCTCACCCATCTTCATCTTCAGATTTGTATACAGATCACTTGGTGGGCCCCACGTGTAGAATTACACACTGACGACAGGGTCGTCTGGGTTGGTTTTGCATCCTTTTTGTGCACTGATCATTCTCTGTATTCTGGGAACAAGTTCTCGCCACTTGATCTGATTGTTTGAGATCTGATCCATCATTTGTTATCTGATTAGTGTGTGATCTAATCCATCAGTCATATTATTTGTGATCTGATTGGTGTGTGATCTGATCCATCAGTTTGATTTAAGAACAGTGAGGTTTTTGTTGCACAGTTTGATAGATATACTGTTTGACTGAAATGGAAAAGCATGAAATTAAATTGATCCAATTTAATGGAAAGAATTATACTTCCTGGTCGTATCAATTTCAAGTCTATCTTGAAGGAAAGGAAATGTGGGGACTTGTTTCAGGATGGGATCCACGACCTAAGGAAGATGAGAAAAAAATACTCTCTTGGAATACTAAGGATGCCAAGATAAAAACCTGGATTCTTGGTTCCGTTGAACCACAATATATCCTGAACCTCAAACCTTACAAAACCTCCAAGGAGATGTGGGATTATCTGAAACAAGTGTATCACCAATGGAATTATGCCCGTCAATATCAGCTTGAACTAGAGATTGCTCAGTATTCCCAAGGCACCTCTTCTATCCAGGACTATTATACGGGTTTTCTCAATTTATGGGCAGAATATGATGAAATCAAATACTTCAATGTATCTGAGGCAGCTCTTTCTGAGATTCAAAAATTACAGGCAACTTCTCATAGGGACCAGTTCCTAATGAAATTAAGATCTGAATATGAGATCATTCGTTCCAATCTGATGAGCAGAGTGTCAAATGGGTTAGTGCTAAATGGGTCAGTGGGTCACAGCCCATGACAAATAAAGCCCAATCTTGTGGGACAAATCATCTCACGTGTACAGCTATGTAACTTTTAGTTTTGCCTTATTAGGAGATATGATTAGATTATGATTAGATTATAATTAGATTAGAATGGCTGTAATCTAGTTGATTGCTACAATCACTGTATCATGTATAGCAACTATATCTCTATATAATGAAGCATCGTGACCCTGAAAGGGATCATCGAATTCACAAAGAGTTCTCTTCCTTCTTCCCTCTCTGGTTTTGACATGGTATCAGAGCCACACTTCTGAGTGAATCTCATCCATCTTCCAAGCATTGGAAGTTGTCATAGTCTCTAAGAGACTCTTTGGAAATATTTCTTCATCTTCCAAGCACTGGAAGTTGCCAGATCAAGGTGTGATCAGACGTGGCCCACCCTAGATCAGCATCATTTTGTCTGGATATTGAAACCAACCTGGTCGCCTGCTTCTTCTAGTATATTGTGGACAGATTCTAAGGATTTTTTGCACACAGATCACAGATCTGTGCTTTGGGATAGCATCTAGTGGCTGTTCCTCGACTGATCAATAGTGGCCCACCTGCGATCATCTCACAATCCTCCAGTTTCACTCCAGCATTGGTCGTCCATATCTTCTTGTTATTTTGGAGATTTTTTCAGCATTTTTCAGAGATCAGAGGTAGGCGTTTTGCTCCATCTTGTGGTTGTTCAATTTCTTTAAATAGTTTTCATCACAGCCGCACAAAATCCTCGATTCTGATCGGATCTGGATGAAACTTGTTCTGCTAGAAAGGGAATTGGATAATAGAATCTAGCATCTGTCATAATCATCAATAAGATTCTTCTGTGGGCCCCACGAACTGATCCTGACCACGTTTCATCACATGGTGCTCCATCTCCACTTCAGCTTCGACGCTCTACCCGTCTCTCTAAGCCTCCAGAAAAATACGGGTTCACTCACACCTCCTTGCTTGCTACTCTCTCCTCTATTGCTATTCCTTCTTCTTACTCACAGGCGGTGAAGCATGACCGTTGGAAAAAAGCTATGCACGAAGAATTAGCTGCATTACAGGAGAATCATACCTGGGATATTGTTCCATGTCCCTTATCTGCAAAACCTATTGGCTGCAAATGGGTTTTTTCAGTCAAACCTAAATCTGATGGCTCGTTGGATCGATATAAAGCTCGGTTAGTAGCACTGGGCAACCGACAGGAATATGGCATTGACTATGAAGAAACATTTGATCCAGTTGCAAAAATGACAACAATCCGTACTGTTCTTGCCATTGCTGCTTCCCACTCATGGCCTCTTTACCAATTTGATGTCAAGAATGCATTTCTTCATGGTGATCTCAAGGAAGAAGTCTATATGCGACTTCCCCAAGGCATTACGGGTGTTTCGGCAGGAGATTGCGCACGCTTAAGACGATCTCTATATGGTCTTAAGCAAGCTCCGCGTGCTTGGTTTGAGAAATTCAGAGATGCTCTCCTTCGTCTACAATTCTCTCAAAGTGCCTCTGATCCGTCTATGTTCCTTCATCGCTCCTCAAAAGGGATTACTGTCCTCTTGGTATACGTAGATGATATCATCATATCTGGGACAGATTCTGACATGATCAACCATCTACAAGCATCGTTACATGAATCATTTCATATGAAAGATTTAGGGCCACTCACATACTTTTTAGGCCTTGAGGTTCATCAGTCAGAGAAAGGTCTCATCCTTGATCAACACAAATATGCTATGGATCTCATTGAGACGGCTGGTCTTACACACTCAACTCCTGTAGATACACCTGTTGAGGCCAATCTACAGCTCGCGCACGATACAGGTGATCTTCTTCCTGATGCCACAATGTATCGCCGTTTAGTCGGCAGCTTGATTTACTTGACTATCACTCGGCCCGATATCTCATATGCAGTAAATCTGGTTAGTCAGTTCATGACACAACCACGTCATCTCCACCTGGTTGCTGTTCGGCGTATTCTTCGATATGTTCTTCATACACCATCTCGTGGTCTTTTCTTTCCTGTGGGCAATTCGACTTCTCTCATTGCTTACTCAGATTCTGACTGGGCTGGTTGCCCTGATAGTCGACGGTCTACCACGGGTTGGTGCATGTTTCTAGGGGACTCGTTGATCTCCTGGAAGTGTAAGAAACAAGATAAAGTCTCCAAATCATCCACAGAAGCAGAATATCGTGCTATGTCGGCTGCCACCTCTGAAATTGTCTGGCTTCGGAGTCTCCTTTTTGAGCTTGGATTTCCACAATCTGGCCCTACACCTCTCTATGCCGACAATACCAGTGCCATACGGATTACTGAAAATCCTATCTTTCATGAACGCACAAAGCATATTGAAGTGGCTTGTCATTACATACGTGATGAATTTATACGTGAAGCAATTACTCTCCCCCATGTTCCTACCGGACTTCAAATTGCAGACATATTTACCAAGGGACTTCCTCGGCCACGACACCAATTCTTGGCAAATTGATGCTCGTGGATTCACCCGCATCAATTTGAGGGGGGATGTCAAATGGGTTAGTGCTAAATGGGTCAGTGGGTCACAGCCCATGACAAATAAAGCCCAATCTTGTGGGACAAATCATCTCACGTGTACAGCTATGTAACTTTTAGTTTTGCCTTATTAGGAGATATGATTAGATTATGATTAGATTATAATTAGATTAGAATGGCTGTAATCTAGTTGATTGCTACAATCACTGTATCATGTATAGCAACTATATCTCTATATAATGAAGCATCGTGACCCTAAAAGGGATCATCGAATTCACAAAGAGTTCTCTTCCTTCTTCCCTCTCTGGTTTTGACACAGAGTTCCATCTCCATCCCTGAATGAGTGTCTTAATGAACTCTTGCGAGAGGAACAAAGTCAGCTCACTCAGCATGTTCTGAAGCAACAGTCCTCCGGAAACTCTCCTGATGTAGCATATGCTGCCACTGCCACTACCAGTTACACTCCTGGTGTCTCTTATGGTCCGGGAGGGATTATTCATCATACTAATGCTGCTGCTAAAAGACAAACTCCTGCAAGAGATCTCAGCAAAATCCAATGCTTTGGCTGTAAGAGTTATGGACACTATGCCTCACAGTGTAAGACCAAGTTTTGTAATTACTGCAAATCCAATGGTCATGTTATCAATGAATGCAAACGGCGGCCACAAAATCGCACTCCACGAGCATATCATATCAACACTGCTGATGCTACTACTTCCAGTTATAGTTCTTCGGCATCAGTCATGCCTTCGCCACCACCTGCCTCCACTACTGCTCCTCAGATCACCCCTGAGCTTATTCAACAAATGATCATCAATGCCTTTTCTGCACTTGGCATATCAGGTAACCAACATTCCTCTTCTTCCATATGGTTTATTGATTCTGGAGCTTCCAATCACATGACCTCCTCCACCACTCATCTCTCTAACCTACAACCATACAAAGGGAATTTGCAAGTCCATACTGCTGATGGTCAAAAGCTTCCTATTACAGCTACTGGTGATATCATTCATTCTTTACCTCTCACAAAAGTCTTTCTATCTCCTCATCTTACTACAAATCTTCTGTCTGTTGGACAACTGATTGATGATAATTGTAATGTTTTCTTTTCTCGCTCTGGTTGTGTTGTGTAGGATCAAGTGTTGGGGACGGTGATCGCGAAGGGGCCTAAGTGTGGACGCCTGTTTCCACTTGTGATGCCTTCCTCTCAGAATAAACAAATCTCTGATTTTTCTTGTTTTTCTCCTCAAGATGTTTGGAGGCTCTGGCACAATAGATTAGGCCATCCTCATTCAAAATTGTTATCTTTGATGTTGAACACTGGTAGTATTAATGAAAATAAAACATCTTTTAGTCACATTTCTGATGAGTGTTCTGTTTGCAAACTTGGAAAAAGCAAAGTCCTTCCATTTTCTTCCAAATCTACTATGGCTTCAAATTGCTTTGACATTATTCATAGTGACGTCTGGGGGATTACACCTGTAATTTCTCATACACATTTCAAATATTTTGTCACATTTATTGATGATCATAGTAGATTCACATGGGTTTATTTCTTACACTCTAAATCTGAAGTCTTTGATATTTTCCAAAAATTTATGGCGTATGTTGAAAATCAGTTTTCTACTCGCATTAAAATTCTCCGATCTGATTCCGGAGGGGAATATATGTCCCATCAATTTCAAACTTATTTGCAAAAACACGGGATTTTATCACAGCGATCGTGCCCTTACACTCCTCAACAGAACGGAGTTGCAGAACGCAAAAACAGACATCTCCTCGATACTGTTCGTTCTCTTCTCCTAGAATCATCAGTTCCCGCAAGATTTTGGCCGAAGCGTTAGCCACTGCAGTTCACCTGATCAATCGCTTACCATCCTATCGCCTCACAAATCAAACACCATACTTTCGTCTCTTTCGTAAAGATCCTTCTTATACCCACCTGCGCATTTTTGGCCGTGTATGTTTTGTTCATCTTCCTTCGACTGAACGTACTAAATTAACTGCTCAGTCCGCCAAATGTGCATTCCTTGGCTACGCATCTCACCAAAAGGGGTATCTCTGTTATGATCTCGTGGTCAACCGTCTTCGCATCTCTCGAAATGTCACATTTTTCGAAAATCAAAGTTTTTTTCCTAACCATTCTTCGGATTTACCATCATTTTCTCATCTACCAGATTTTTCTGACCCAATCTCTTCTCCACTCCTTGTCTATGAACGGCGTCGTTATAAGGATGTTCCACTACTGCCTCCTCCCCTCCGGATCCCTCACCGGCACCTGATCTTGACCACGTTTCATCACATGATGCTACATCTCCACTTCAGCTTCGACGCTCTACCCGTCTCTCTAAGCCTCCAGAAAAATATGGGTTCACTCACACCTCCTTGCATGCTACTCTCTCCTCTATTGCTATTCCTTCTTCTTACTCACAGGCGGTGAAGCATGACTGTTGGCAAAAAGCTATGCACGAAGAATTAGCTGCATTACAGGAGAATCATACCTGGGATATTGTTCCATGTCCATCATCTGCAAAACCTATTGGCTGCAAATGGGTTTTTTCAGTCAAACTTAAGTCTGATGGCTCGTTGGATCGATATAAAGCACGGTTAGTCGCACTGGGCAACCGACAAGAATATGGCATTGACTATGAAGAAACATTTGCTCCAGTTGCAAAAATGACAACAATCCGTACTGTTCTTGCCATTGCTGCTTCCCACTCATGGCCTCTTTACCAATTTGACGTCAAGAATGCATTTCTTCATGGTGATCTCAAGGAAGAAGTCTATATGCGACTTCCCCAAGGCATTACGGGTGTTTCGGTAGGAGATTGCGCACGCTTAAGACGATCTTTATATGATCTAAAGCAAGCTCCGCGTGCTTGGTTTGAGAAATTTAGAGATGCTCTCCTTCTTCTACAGTTCTCTCAAAGTGCCTCTGATCCGTCTATGTTCCTTCATCGTTCCTTAAAAGGGATTAGTGTCCTCTTGGTATACGTCGATGATATCATCATATCTGGGACAGATTCTGACATGATCACCTATCTACAGGCATCCTTGCATGAATCTTTTCATATGAAAGACTTAGGGCCACTCACATATTTTTTAGGCCTTGAGGTTCATCAGTCAGAAAAAGGTCTTATACTAGATCAACACAAATATGCTATGGATCTTATTGAGACGGCTGGCCTTCAAAACTCCACTCCTGTAGATACACCTGTTGAGGCCAATCTTCAACTCACACAAGATACGGGTGATCTTCTCCCTGATGCCACAATGTATCGCCGTTTAGTCGGCAGCCTGATCTACTTGGCTAGCACTCGGCCTGATATCTCATATGCGGTGAATCTGGTTAGTCAGTTCATGACACAACCTCGCCATCTCCATCTTGTTGCTGTTCGGCGCATTCTTCGCTATGTTCTTCATACACCATCTCGTGGCCTTTTCTTTCCTGTGGGCAATTCGACTTATCTCATAGCTTATTCAGATTCTGACTGGGCTGGATGTCCTGATAGTCGACGGTCTACCACGGCTTGGTGCATGTTCTTAGGGGACTCATTGATCTCCTGGAAGTGTAAGAAACAAGATAAAGTCTCCAAATCATCCACAGAAGCAGAATATCGTGCAATGTCGGCTGCCACATCTGAAATTGTCTGGCTTCGGGGTCTTCTTTCTGAGCTTGGATTTCCACAATCTGGCCCTACACCTCTCTATGCGGACAATACCAGTGCCATACGGATTACTGAAAATCATGTCTTTCATGAACGCACAAAGCATATTGAGGTGGCTTGTCATTACATACGTGATGAATTTGTGCGTGACGCAATTGCTCTTCCTCATGTTCCTACCGGACTTCAAATTGCAGATATATTTACCAAGGGACTTCCTCGGCCACGACACCAATTCCTAGTTGGCAAATTGATGCTCGTGGATTCACCCGCATCAATTTGAGGGGGGGTGTCAACTAGGCCAATGGGCCTAGTTCAGTGGGTCTCAACCCATGACAAATTGAGCCCAACTTGTGGGTCAAAATAAGTATCTCTTGTACAGATATGTAATTGATTTTATGCCTTATTAGGAGATTTGATTAGATTATGATTACTTTAATTTAGTTAATTTTATGCCTTATTAGGAGATTTGATTAGATGTTAATTAGATTATGATTAGATTATGATTACTTTAATTTAGTTAATTCTCTCAATCACTGTAAACATTCTTGTAAACTTTATCTCTATATAATGAAAGATCGTGACCCTCAAAGGGATCATCGAATTCACAAACTATCATCTGTCTTCATCTCTCTTTGGTCTGACAGAAGTGATATATTTTTTATACTATGAACTTGCCTTTCTAGTTTCTCTCTAAAGTTGCTTCATAAATTCATTTTGAATAGTAATTGGTGCAAAAATTCTTAAAAAATGTGATATATTCATTCTCCACCATTTGATATAGTTGATTACTATTCTTGGAAAACCTGGTAATACATCATTTTTTCTAATTGGTAACTTGTAATTTTAGTAAAGAAATGAGAACACAGGAGAGAAGCCCAATCCAAGGATTAGAGCAGGTACAACAGAATTATACCAACAAAATGAAAAAATATTACAAAGTAGGAGCCACTGAAGGAAAAACCCTGTTTCTACATCATAACTATTTCGAAAAAGGTAACCCAACCACTCTGTGCAACAAACTGACAACTCTGTTCAAGGAGGGTGTGGGCAAGTTGGTGGTGCCCACTTTGTGCCAACTAGGTGGGGTTTGTGAATTAGTCATTACCAACTATAGCCTTATGATCGTTTCTAGTCATCTGATCAGATGACAGTTCTGAGGCATTAACTGGTTTATATTTGTCCATTTCATTCCCTTGATCTTATGGTTGGCAGATGTTTAATGGGACTTTTGGTTTTGGAAGAAAAGGGCATTTTGGGGGGTGGGGTGGTTAATTTTTTGCTAGATGGCTAAAAGCTGTGTATTTTTTGTCTAGAACCTGACACCATTCAGTTGCAAAGTTGAGCACCCTCCATTTGAGCTAGAAGCTGTGTATTTTTTTTTCTATTTTTTTATTTATAAAATAATGTTAATACTAATAGACATTTAACAATATATATTTGATAATAAACTTTTAACAATACATATTATAGATAATAGATAATCAATGTTAATACTAATAGACATGGGTATTTGGGTATAGACCTACCTGATTGTCATTTGGATCGAGGAAAAGGTCTATACCCAAATTTTTTGGGTCATGCCCTCTGGTAACTTGGAATTGGAACTCACCTCAATTTAGCAATGATTCGATTGTTGTCAATTGTTGGATTAAATACTACAGTTGTTGCACTTAAAAATCCTTAAATTTTAATTCCTTAAAATCCAGGGTTAGAATTGTCTTATTTAAGTGATATTTGGTTACCCTTTCCAAGTTTCCATCCCCCTTTTTCCTTGGCATGCATCTGGGTGGCCCCCACTAACTGGAGTGCATGTGCGTCCCTAGTCTCATGCTCATTTTTAAGGATCTCAGTCCTTTGAGAGCTCGCCTTAGAAACTTTTCTGGGTCCATCCTTACAATAATCGCTATCACTGTAGGGACCACATTAGAGAAAAAAATCCAAACCGCTTATAATCACTAACTGAAGTGCATGTGCATCCTTAGTCTCATGCTCCTTTTTAAGGATCTCAGTCCTTTGAGGGCTCGCCTTAGAGACTTTTCTGGGTCCATCCTTACAATAATGGCTATCACTGTAGGGACCACATTGGAGAAAAAAATCCAAACTGCTTGTAATCACTGTCACTCCCCTGTATTGCTTTGTGAAAAGTTCCAATGTAGTTGGAGTTAGGCATACCATTAGATTGACCAGACATAAAATATATGTATTTTTGAATTGTAATTGGGCAAGAAAATATTGATTTTAAACGGTATGGATTTTCGACGTGATTCCATTGATGGATTTATAAGGATAGGCCCACGATATTTTCTAAGTCAAGCTTGTAAAGAAGATTGCGTTTCTTTTAATCCCTAATCCCACACCATCGGAAAAGAAAACCAACGGAATGAAGAGAGGAGAAAGAAGAGATTTGCCTGTGAGCGATATATCCTTTTTAAGCCTGATTGCATGGTTTGTTTTGAAGTCTGCCGAAGATTTGACTGTAAGTGATGTATCCTTATTGAACCTGATTGCCTATTTTTATTTTTATTTCTATTGGAGTATGTTGTGTGTAATCATTGGCTAGTTTAAATGGTAGCAATGAGGATATTAGTATAGTGTCATTCTTTGTAAACATGTGCATGCCATAGCCATACTACCATTTTTATTTTCTGAATTTTTGTATTGCTGTTTTGGCAAGCAGTTTTTTTTTTTTTGTTTTGCATTCACGAAATCCAAAGGGGGTCAATTGTTTGCACCAATTTACATATACAAACAATGCAAATGCGTAACGTTTCTGCATCAGCACATTTTTTTTGTACTCATTTTCTCATCACATGCGTAAAATTTTGGTGGGAAAATGGTGGGCAAATGGGGCCATTTTCACATCTCTCCTGGTGTGTGATAGTTACACACTCAAAGTGCTCCAATACAATTTCTGCATAGGAGGGTTAATGGTATCAATCCCCAGCATCACTTTCTATTTTGTGACTCCTGTGGGCCCCAAAATTTTAATCTGAGCTGTTCAATTTTTTTTATTGATCCATTAAAGCCCAAATGTTTAGTTTCCTATCTTCGCTTTCTATTTTGTGACTCCTGTGGGCCCCAAAATTTTAATCTGAGCTGTTCAAATTTTTTTTGTTGATCCATTAAACTCCAAATGTTTAGTTTCCTATCTTAAATCTTCGTAAATTATGCGATATGTGAAAATTTTACGTATGTAACAGTTCAATGTTTACATGTGTGAAAATGGTACTTCCAAACAAACAGAGTAACATGTTTCACATGTGTAGATCTCACATATGTAAAATGTGTAATATCCTGAGCTATGTGGGCCCCAGTGTGGGACGCACCCTGTGAGGCTAGACCTAGAGGCCTAGGAATCCCATTAATTATTATTATTAGTGAACCCCAGATCTGGTGAGAAATTATAAGAACTCAGATGGGACCTTGGACTCCTAGTTTTATTTGCTAGGATGGTGGGGCCTATGTATGAGATCATCTTATAAAAGATCTAGGCATGCGTCAATTTTAAGCAAGGAGAGTTTGGCATGCGGGGCTAAAAAGAGAGCGGGAAATTCCAAAATCAGTTGATAGAGGGATTAGCCCTTTCATGGAAATTTTATTTATTCCTTTCAGTAATGTTTTATTGCTTTATTGCTTAAAGTCAGGACATGGGAACTTTTTATTATAGAGACAATTGATGTTTTATTGGCTTTCATAATTTTAATTGGACTATTAGATTGATTAAATCTCTAATTCCTTGAGGAATTTATTTGATGTATGCTCGGTGAATATTTCCAATGAATCGCGACCCGGAATCCGATATGGCCCCGGAATTTGGGTCGTGACAAAGTGTACATATGTAAATCCCATTTTGATCCACATGCGTACAAGACAACCAACCCCTTAAGTGACCTTGGTTTTAAATCCGATGGAGAAAATAATGTTGCTTTTGTTAAACAATACGAGGATGGCAGATTCTTTTCCAAGGAAGGGGTTGTAACGACCTAGAACCCGGGGCCCTGTCGAACTCCGTATCATAACCAACAAGTAGCATAAGAACACCAGGAGTTAAATCATTGGAATCATAACCAATCAGGCTTTTACCTAAAAATCTCAATCTTAAATAAAAATAGTCCAAGTCTCAATGTCAAATAAAATAAATGTTACAATTTCCAAAACAGTCTTTGTAGTGTGGATGAATCCACTAATAAAAATAATGAAATCTAGTCCTTCATCTTTTATGTTGTATGTGAACCCGTTGCTCAGGAACGCATACCGCACTCAATCCCTTAATCATCATGGTAATCCTGAGATTCTAAATCCTGATTACCTGGATTGGGGCAACAAAACAACAATCAGTGAAACTGAGTGAATAGAACTCTAATCTACATGTGTGCACAATTTCAGGTTAAATAGGAATAATAACACTGCAATAATGAAAATAATGCATTTATTAAAGTTCGGTCCAGGTTTCCTAAAACTAACCTCTAGAAAATCTCCTAACCACTTGACCACAAATACCTCATGGATGTCTCATGTCGTGTACAAAGGGCTGACCTACCATCAGTGAAAATAGCTGACCTGTAGTCAGGTGATTAACATAACTGACCTGGGAGTCAGGGAATACATATCAGACCTGTGAGTCAGGGAATAACATATCTGACCTGTGAGTCAGGGAATAACATATCTGATCTGTGAGCCAGGGAATCAGGTATGATGTGTGAGTCAGGGAATAACATATCTGACCTGAGTAAGGGAATCAGAGTTATCTGACCTGTCAGTCAGGGAATAACATCTATCTCATGACCTTGGCCTGTGCTAGTGGTCTATGGGAAGTCTAATGGGTTGGCCCTGGTTAATCATGTTATATAAAAGACATTTTATTCTTGAAAATCTTATAAACATGATTCATAATTTAACAAAATTCTTTAGCATTCTCAACACCTACATCAAGGTAGTTGTAGATCAGCCCATTACACAAATCCTGGATTTTGGTTATGCCCCGCACCGTTTCATTACTGGTATCCAATTGTGTATGGGCAATCACTTGACTAACCTCGTAAAGGTTTGGATTCATATTACTCACCGATCTTAGGATCATGTAAGGTGTCACATTCTACAAGTTTCATCATGAATTCCACAAATTCAGCATAAGAAACCACATATTCAGGTTTATCAATGTATATTAATATCAGTCACCAATCTCATGAGAATATATCATTGGGGAATTTCATTGAATATATAGGGTGCATCATAAAAGTCTTTATTACACCTATAAATTCAGGTTTAGGAAACATCTCATAAATCATCATGTTGCATGTTTATACTCTAGAAACACAAATCCATAAAATCCACCTGTAGAATCCCTTTGATTTTTTTTTTGGGTAGAAGAATCCCATTGATCGAGATGTAAGAAACCCCCAAGGCACATGGATAGGTTTGGCCAGCACCTTATTTGTAATTTACAGATAATTGGGGCTCAAGTAAACAGGCTGTAAGAGGTTTAGCAACAAATACAGAAAATAATAGGGCTTGTTATGCAATTTACAGCAAAAGAAAGCATAAGAGAACCACTCAATCGAGTCTGATGTAATAATTCATAATAGCAGGCCCTTATCTAAAAATTTACAAAAAAACTGACTTTGTAACGAGAACCCACATCGTCAAAAACTCCAAGGAGCATACTGTTTTTGGGTCAAGTGGATGGTGGGTCAAACTGGGCCTAATCCACCTGGGTCTTAGATCTTCAAGGTCACCCATGGGTCTACTGTCAGATCCATGGTGCAGATCTTTCATCAGGTGGTCCACCTGAGCCCCACAGTCCAAAACATGAAACGTGGAAAATCAAGCGAATCAATCACGTGCATTATGATCTCATCATAAAATTGTGTAGCAAGGAATCCAAAAAGGCAAAATAGGAATTTTGGAGCCACACACAAGCAGATAAGAATTTCTACTCACCTTGATTTTGTTATGATGGCTTTATCAATGGGAAAGAAGCTCTTCTACTGCTGGTTCTTCCCTTTTCTTCTACTTTTCCTTCTCTTTCTCTAGATTAGGGCTTCTAACAAGCTAGGGTTTAGTATTTGGAAAGGGGAATAGCACTAGGTAAGAGAGAAAGTGAGATCATGGGGTGCATCCTTCACTGTCGACACTCGACATGCATATAGTTGAGGTCTTATTCTACATCTATTCAAATTTTAGTTTCTTTCCTACTCCACTTCCTACCATCGATAAGGAATCCTCGTGAAGTCCCGCGCAAGCTTCCTATTTGAGATATGGTATCATGTGCGCTCGTTGCTCCAATGGGCTTTGGGTCCCATCTTATTAAGAGTCTACTGTTATTAACTAGGTATTACCCATTTAAACCATGGGTCCTACTAAAGATCTATAATCTTGAGACCCGCCAATATCTAGTAATTAAAGCCTATTCAAATAAAAATTAAGTCCACATGATTAATGGGTCCTTCCAGGCCAATGATTTATTTTAAAAGGCAATTCCATGCTATAGAAAGGGTCCCACATATCTGTATATACATCTATATAAGAAATCACCACCACCAATAAACTATATAATGATTCATGATAATCATAAATCCAAGAAAATCAAGGAAAATAAAAATAAAAATTTTTGGCCCCTGTAACAGGGTCCTGGGGTATTACAGGGATACGAAGCCAACTATTGTGCTGTATTTTCTATAGCATTGCCTTCATGAATAGTTTACATGTTCGATCTTTTTAGTCAAATTCTTGCTATCAGCCTTCCTCTGCTACCACAATTGATTATGGACATCAAATCCTCTCCTCAGGGAGGTGCTAGGGTCCTGACATTATGACACTATCAATAGGACAAAAAAAAAAAAAAAAATCTTGTTATCAATCCAATAAGGAAAATAGAAGGGAAAAGAAAAGGAATGAAGCTAAGAGACTAATCTAACTTATTCTGTTTGCCTTTTTTTTTTTCTTTCCTTTTCAGGGGGACGTTGGATGTGGAAAAACTATTGTTGCTTTCTTGGCTTGTATGGAGGTTATTGGTTTAGGTTTTCAGGTTGGTAAACAATTTGTTGTTATTTAACTAGTGTGCTCATTATGAACTATTTGTGACTGCTTTTCTGTTCCATTATGGTTTTGAATTTTTAATTGCGGGATGGAGGGAGGTAGGGGTGCTTCTTTTTGCAGTTTTATGGGATATTTGGAAAGGAAAATGATAAAAATCTTAAAGCAATCGAAGGATTGGTGGATGATGTGCTTGAGGTGGTTACTTGGAGTTTCGTTGATTGGGGTTAAATTGGAGGGAAGGAGTGATACCTAATGATCATCATTGTCATCATCAGAGCCTTACCCTAAATCTGAGGTCAGCTAAAAGAAAAAGAGTTCTACTCTAAAATTATGCAATTAAAAAAAATCATCTAAGTGAAGGCTACAAAAACCTACTAAGATACTGTGAACAATAACGTATCTGAGAATGAGAATTCTGTGCAATTAAAGAAAAATTCATCAAAGAGAAGGCTACAAAAACCTACTAAGAAACTGTGAACAAGAATGTAATTGAGAGTGAGAAATTTTATTAACCCAATAAAAGGTACATACTGTGATGCCCCGGAGTCCCACATCGACTATAGAGAGGAAAGTGAATGGGATTATATTTAGAGCTTACACCCTTACCTTGCATGAGGCCTTTTGGTGGGTTGAGGCCCACCAGAAACAAAACCGTGAGGCCTGTGGGCCATAGCGGACAATATCATGCATGCGTGTAGGGTGGGGCGTTACAAATGGTATCAGAGCTGACTCTCGATTAGTTCGAGTGTGGGTCCCTGCCATGGTTTGGTGCAAGTGAGCGGGTTTCCATGTGGGTGGGCCAAGAGGGCTGGCAGGCTACTTCACAGGGACGTGTAGCCCTAAGGGGGGTGGATTGTGACGCCCCGGAGTCCCACATCGACTGTAGAGAGGAAAGTGAATGGGATTATATGTAAAGCAACAGAGCTTACACCCTTACCTTGCATGAGGCCTTTTGGTGGGTTGAGGCCCACCAGAAACAAAACCGTGAGGCCTGTGGGCCAAAGCAGACAATATCATGCATGCGTGTAGGGTGGGTTGTTACACATACTCTAGGTTGTCACATGTCACACTCAGACTAGCTAAAATACACCTACTCATCTTTAATATTTCAGAATCCATCTCCTTAGGATCACTTTTATATTGTTTTGGTTACTCCACATCATTCCTCAACACCTTATCCAAGTTATTGAGTGACATCCTTCTTCTCTAAGTACCTTCCACTAGTAATGCTTTTATTCTTTTTTTTTTTGTAGGGACAATTTATGCCCTATAAATGTGCTTAAACCATCTCAATTTTGCTTAAACCATCTCAATTTTTTTTTTCTTCTTTATGATAGTTATCTGAAAATTACTTCCTATGTACTCTTTTCTAATTTTATCCTTTCCGGTAACTTCGTGCTTTTGAGTATGTGTATCTCAACCACCTGAACTATAGTTTCTTTATGCTTCTGTGTTGCTCAACATTCATCTACATACAACATACTAGGCCTAACTGTTGTCTCATAAAGAATCTGTTCAATCTAGGCATTCATCAATTGTTGACACTCCATTTCTTGAGAAGTAAAAGATCCGTGTCCTTTTCTCTCATGTATGTATGTCCTAAGGCGAGCTAAGTGATCATATGTCATCATTCTCTCTGTGTGTGTGAGTGTGAGTGATTGGTAACATAATTCGAACTCATTGTTGCGACCAAGGATCAAAATAGCGGTTGCGGCGGGTGTAGCGGGCCTAGCAGCCAGTGGCCAAAACGCTACGTAGCGGGTGATACGTAGCGCTTGCAGCGATGGTAGCAGTGTAGCGGTGTGAATTTTTTAAGTAGTAAAAAAAATATGAATATTGCATAACGACCAATCTTGTGCTTTTTTAGTGATTTGAAACCTTGTAAGGGTAGAGATTGACAGAACCAGAATTCTAAGATGAAGAGAATAAGTTTTGGAATATTGGATGATCTCCAATGATCAGTCCTTGCTTTACTTATAGATTTATTGGCCTTAATCAAGGCAATTACAATCTCTAACAGAGGAAAGAATATAAAGAATATTGATACAGTTGTATACAAGGAAAGAGATTAAAATAGATTGATGAGTCAGTCAACTAATCCTAATCCGACGTGATGTATGAGAATGGGCCAGTGGGCCTATTGTACATGGGTCTTGGATCAGCTATTGTTAACATCCCCCCTCAAATTGATGCTGGTCAAATAGTAGCAATTTGCGAACCAGAAACTCATGACGTGGCCGAGGCAGTCCTTTGGTAAAAATGTCAGCAAGCTGGAGTTCACTTGATACATGTGGAAGACTGATGACCTGACGATCATATTCATCGCGAATGAAATGACAATCCACCTCGATATGTTTCGTACGTTCATGAAAAACTGGATTTTCGGTGATACGGATGGAGCTAGTGTTGTCCGCATGAAGTGGGGTAGCCGAGGTTTGAGGAAACCCAAGATCTTTAAGAAAGCCACGAAGCCAAAGGATTTCAGAACAGGCAGCTGACATAGCACGATACTCCGATTCAGTGGAAGATCTGGAGACGCGTTCTTGCTTTTTACATTTCCATGAAATGAGGGATTCACCCAAGTACATACACCAACCCGTGGTAGATCTGCGAGTATCCAGGCATCCGGCCCAGTCGGCGTCAGAGTAAGCTGTAAGTTTTAATGGTGTGCCAACCGGAAAAAACAATCCTCGGGTCAGAGAACCAAGAATGTACCGAATGATCCGTTTGACAGCAACCAGATGGTGATGCCGAGGTGTTGTCATGAATTGACTAACAACATTTACAGCATATGAGATGTCGGGGCGAGTGATGGTCAAGTAAATCAAACTGCCGACTAAGCGTCTGTAGAGTGTGGGATCGGATAGAAGATCACCATCATCTTTCTTAAGTTTCACATTTACTTCCAATGGAGTGTCCACAGGTGTGGCCTCTTTGAGCCCAGCAAGATCAACTAGGTCAGTAGCATACTTATGCTGATGAAGAAATAGACCCCTCTTAGACTGGTGAACCTCAAGGCCTAAGAAATATGTTAAGGGACCGAGATCTTTCATATGAAATGCAGCTTGAAGAGAGGATTGAAGATTCTTGATCATATTACTATGAGTTCCTGTAATGATAATGTCATCCACATAGACCAGAAGGATGGTAATAGCATGAGTGGTTTTACTGATGAAGAGTGACGGATCATAAGGACTTTGAACAAATCCAAGTTGAAGTATAGTAGCCCGAAATTTCTCAAACCAAGCTCTGGGTGCTTGTTTAAGACCATACAAGGAGCGACGGAGCTTTGCCACCTCATTTTTAGCAGTAGAGTCATAGCCTTGAGGAAGGCGCATGTAGACATCCTCTTTGAGATCTCCATGGAGAAAGGCATTCTTGACATCCATCTGATAAAGAGGCCAAGAGCGGGATGCAGAAATAGCCAGAATGGTACGCACAGTGGTCATCTTGGCGACCGGAGCAAATGTCTCATCATAGTCAATGCCATACTCCTGTCGGTTCCCAAGAGCTACTAAGCGAGCTTTATAACGAGCCAAAGTACCGTCAGGATGTAACTTGATAGAGTAAACCCACTTGCATCCAATGGGTTTGATGTTAGGAGGACATGAAACAACATCCCAGGTATGATTATCATTCAGAGCATCCAGTTCTTCCTGCATGGCCTGACGCCAACACTGATGTTGCACTGCTTGGGAAAAACCATTAGGTATATGAACTGAAGACAGAGTAGCAATTAAGGATGTATGGGTGAAGCCAAATCGATCAGGGGGACGGGAAATCCTGGATGATCGACGGGGGACTAACTGAGAGGTATCTGGAGGTTGTTCAGGGTCAAGTGCCGTGGAAGAGGATATATCAGGAGGCTCAGGTGCAGTAATAGTTTCCCGTCGACGCCTTTCATACACAAGAAGAGGTTTGATAGGATCCATAGGAAGAACCGGAGAATCAGTAAAACCAGGAACAAGTGAAAATGTGGGAGATGTATCATGATCAAGAGAATGAGGAAAAAAATATTGATGTTCAAAGAACACCACATTACGAGAAATCCTGATACGTTTGACCTTTGGATCATAACAGACAAATCCTTTCTGATCATTCGCATAACCTAAAAAAACACACTTTGAAGATTGAGCAGATAGTTTTGTTCTTTCTACCGGGGGAAGAAGAACAAAACATACACACCCAAAAACATGGAGATGAGAATAAACAGGATGCTTATGAAATAAACGAAAATAAGGTGTTTCATGATTTATACGTGGTGAGGGTAGCCTATTGATAACGTGAACAGCTGTGGACAAAGCCTCTGGCCAAAATCTTGGTGGAACAGAGGATTCTAAGAGTAGGGACCGAACAATGTCTAGGAGATGTCTATTTTTCCTCTCAGATACACCATTTTGTTGTGGTGTATAAGGGCATGATTTTTGAGAGATAATTCCTTTGTTTTGTAAAAAGGTCTGAAACTCATTAGAAACATATTCACCACCTGAATCTGTGCGGAGTGTTTTAATGGAGGTGGAGAAGTGATTTTCCACATAGGCTAAGAAAATTTTAAACGTAGCAAACACCTCAGATTTTGCATGCAAAAAGTAAATCCATGTAAAACGACTATAGTCGTCAATGAATGTAACAAAATATTTAACATGAGAGTGTGATGGAACAGGTGCGATACCCCATACATCACTATGAACAAGATCAAAACAGTGCAATGATGAAGTAGTGCTAATGGGAAAAGGGAGAGTCTTGCTCTTACCCATTTTACAACTAGAACAATTTAAGAACACATCTTTAAAAGAAATCTTATTATCAGATAGCAAACCAGATTTAAACAAGGACAATAAAGTGCGAGAATGAGGATGGCCTAAACGATTGTGCCATAATTGGCTATTATTTGAACTAGAAGCTGAAAACAATGCAGAGGAACTCAAACTTCGATCTTGTGTAGAAAGTTGGAATGGAAACAGACGACCACACTTAGGCCCCTTCGCTATCACCTTCCCCGATGCTTGATCCTGTATAACACAACCAGAACGAGAAAAAGAGACCGAGCAGTCATTATCAACGAGTTGTCCAACAGATATTAAATTTGTAGATAACTGAGGAGAAAGAAAAACATGACTCAAAGGTAATGAATGTGAGACCTTACCAATGGCAGTAATGGGTATACTGCCACCATCTGCGGTATTGATTCGGAGAGTTCCATCATAAGGTTTTATTTGAGATAAAGTATCAAAAGAATGAGTCATATGATTAGAAGCCCCCGAATCCATATACCAGGTGGAGTTTGACTGTTTGGTTTTACCTGAGAGACCAAGAGCGGAAAAAGCACTGACAATCATCTGTTGAACCATGTCAGGAGTAACAGAAGGGGAAGCAGGTGAAGAAGAAGCAGGTGGAGCAGGTGAAGCAGGCAACATAGTATTAGCAGCAGGACGAAAGAATGCAGAGGAAGACGCATCCAAAGTGGCCAGATTGGCTTTCTGAGAGGAATTTTGAGCTCGACGCCGACATTCAGGAAGAACGTGACCTTTGCGTTTGCAGTACGAGCAATATTTATTATTGCACTGAGTGGCAACATGTCCATATTTCTGACAACTATAGCACTGCACTTTGGTCATATCTCTGGGCGGCTGGGCGGAACGTGCAACATAGGCTGCAGTTACTGGAGCTGGTGAAAGTGCTTGTTGGAGAACAGCCTGAGTGTTAAGACGTTGTTCCTCCCGAAGGAGTTCCCCAAAACAAGAATCAATAGATGGAGAAGGCATTCTGCTCACAGATTTGAACGAATTTGTTCAAACTCAGGGCGAAGTTTCATCAAAAATTGATCCCTTTGACTGGTAGAGTGTATGTTCTGAACGACCGCAATAGAGGCATCAGGGAGGCTGGAGTAGATAATCTCAGTGTAGTCCGTCCATAAACGAATAAATTGAGAGTAATATTCTTGAATGGACATGGTTCCCTGAGTAAATTGAGACAGTTCATGTTCTAAATGGAACCTCCGAGCAGAGTTATCCTGTTGATATACCTGTTTTAAGTAGTCCCACATGCCTTTGGCTGATTTGTATGGCCTAAGGTTGAGGATGTATTGGGGATCGACTGATCCCAGAAGCCAAGTCATGATCTTTGCATCTTTGGTTTCCCATGCGGAGATGGCCTTGACATCCGCGCTGGGTTTTGGATCAGTCCCATCTATATGACCCCATAATTCCTTTCCTTTAAGATATATCTGAAATTGGAATCCCCATGATGTATAATTTGTTCCATTGAACTTCACCAGTGAAAGTTCAGTTTTGTCCATGATCAAAAAATGCTTAAGAAGTGATTCCAGACAGCCACCAATCAGATCACAAGCCAGATCAGAACCAATCACAACAACTACAATGGTTCAGATCAAGATCACACAGAATAGATGGATTAGATGACACTTAATCAGCGTCTAGAACTGTTCCCAGAGGACAGAATGCTAACAGTGCTCAAAATGTGGTGAAAAGGAACCCAGGCGACCCTGTCGTCAGTGGGAAAAAGACCACGTGGGGCTCACCAAATGATCTGTATCCAGATCTGAGGATGGAGATGAGTGAGCAGCAGAATCCTACAACTTCTGGAAGTGGTTTCAGGCTGAACGAATCCAAATCCAGAGTTTTGGACGGCTGTGATGAAAATATAATGACAAAACTGATTTTCCACAAAAAATGGTAGATGGCCTACCTGTGATGATCTATAAATCTTCAAAAAATCTTCATAAAGAAGCAAAAAAACAGTCGACCAAGATGGGGAGAATCCGCTGACTTGAAGATGATGATCTCAGATGGGCCACAAATGATCTGAGACGATCAGAAGACTATCTTTATGAAATAAACACAGATCAGTGATCTGGTTGTTGCTCATATGACAGATCCTTGATCTGTTTGCTTGAAATCACAAGATTAAGATGACAAATCCTTGATCTGTATGCTTCGAAGGTGGGCCGCAGTGATCAGATTGCAAAAATCTTGATGAAGATCTACTTTGAGTATGCACGAACAGCCACAAGCAAATGCTGATGACTGTTTTTACCAAGATTCGAAGAAGCAGCAGCTAAAAAATTATCAGATGGCTCTGATACCATGACAGAACCAGAATTCTAAGATGAAGAGAATAAGTTTTGGAATATTGGATGATCTCCAATGATCAGTCCTTGCTTTACTTATAGATTTATTGGCCTTAATCAAGGCAATTACAATCTCTAACAGAGGAAAGAATATAAAGAATATTGATACAGTTGTATACAAGGAAAGAGATTAAAATAGATTGATGAGTCAGTCAACTAATCCTAATCCCACGTGATGTATGAGAATGGGCCAGTGGGCCTATTGTACATGGGTCTTGGATCAGCTATTGTTAACAGAGATAACTTTAGGAAAGGCTATGGAGCAGAAAAAATAGGAAAAATACTATTTAAAATTAAAACTTCTTGGCTCTACTATTGGTTTTAGACTGTAGCGCCGCTATTTTCAAAATAGTGTAGCGGCCTCGACTGCTATGGTCGATAATGCGGCCGCTATTTTGAACCATGGTTGCGACAATTGACACCTTACAAATGTGCTATATACAAGAACAAAGGAGATATACAAATTTGCACTAATTTATGAGTCACTATGAAACTATGGGGGAGAGTAATGGAGCAAAGACAAAAGATTAAGATATCTAAAAACCAATATGGTTTCATGCCAGGGAGGTCACCTATGAGTCTATGACTATCTTCTGACTTAGACAATTAATGAAAAATTAGCTAGAGAATAGGAAAAATCTTTATATGGTCTTCATCAATCGAGAGAAAGCCTACAGTAAGGTACCTAGAACTAGAGATTTGATTTTGTGTGGTTAGATAAAGCGAGTCTCCCAAGATGGTATATTGATATCATTAAAGACATGTGCGAGGGAGCTGTAATGAGTGTGAAAACTACCTGTGGAGAGATGAGTGAATTTCTCTTGGCCATAGTTTTTTATTAGTCTTTTTTTTGGATAAGTTAATTGCTCATATTCAAGAGAAGGTACCTAAGTACCTTGGTGTATGTTATTTGTAGATGATAAAAGTTTTGGCGGGCATGAGTGTAAAACTTAGTATGGCGGGTGATTTTAGAATCTAAGGGATTGAAAATAAGTCATACAAAGACAGAATATGTGATTTGCAACTTAAGTGGGGATGTGTAGAGTGATGTAACTCTTGTGAGAATTGAACTCAAGAGATACCATAGAGTGAGTTCTTCCGATACCTTGGCTCTATAATGGGTAAGGATGGGGAGATTAAGGAGGCTATCGAACGTAGGATGCGAGCTGATTGAAGTGGAGACTTGCTTCTGGTGTGCTTTGTGATTAGCACATACCAACAAGATTGAAGGAATTTTTTTACCAAAAAGCAATTAGACCATCTATGACTTATGGAGCAGAATATTGGCCAATTAGGAAAAACACATGCAAAAATGAGTGTAGCAGAGGACAAATAGATTCGGAAATAAGCCCATTCGGGAGCATTTAGAGGTAGTAGCATCAATAGGTGGTAAATTAAAAGACTTGTTTGAGATGGTTTAGACATGTCCAACGCAGGCCAACAATGGCGCTGGTGTGCAAAAGTTTCTCTATGTAGGTTGATGGCCCATCAAGGAAAAAGACATGGATGGAAGTAGTACGGATAGATTTGAAGAAGTGCAACCTATCGAGGAATTGGCCCATGGTAGACTGGAATGGCGAAATAAATTCCCAACATGGTTGGGACAAGGCTTTGATGATGATTGCATTTAGTAATAACTAATAACTGGCATTGATTTTTGTAGAAACATCATAATATGTACAGTGATGTCTCAGTATTTGCTTAAAATAGTTTTACACAAGGCAATCCATAGTAGCACATAAAGACATTGTTTTTACTGGACTTACATTGTGGTAGTACTTTGTTTACTCCTTGCTAATGGTTAGATTTACTTGCTTTAATCTATAGGCAGCTTTCATGGTTCCATCCGAGCTGCTTGCAATCCAGCATTATGAGCACTTCCTTTCGTTGCTTGAGAATGTTGAGGACCTCTGTAAAACTTCTGTTGCCTTATTAACGGGTTCAACCTCTTCAAAGCAAGCACGACTAATTCGGAAGGCATGCATTAATCTTCTATTATACTCTGTTGGGTAAAATACGAGCGATTGCATTTTAATTTTGATGCTTGTTGGTTGACAGGGTCTTCAAAGTGGAGATATATCACTGGTCATTGGAACCCATAGCCTAATATCTGAAAGTGTGGAATTTGCGGCATTGCGAATTGCTGTGGTTGATGAACAACATCGGTTTGGTGTGATCCAGAGAGGAAGGTTTAATAGTAAGGTGGTTTGCTTTCCTTTTCTACCGACTTAATGGTGCATTACATCTGAAATATTTAACTGGAGGCTTGATATTATCTTTTGTTCATTATGAGTTGTTAGCATGATGAATGATGATGGACTTTCTAGTATTTCTCCGTTATGTTTTCTGTGCCACCTCTAAGTAGACATCATTTCTTCTGAAGTAAATGAGTTGCTGTCTCGACACCCATCTTGTATATACTGCAAAACTTGCTCATTTGATATCTAAATAGTTCTAATAATCGAACGAGGGCAATGATACAAAAAATAGCAACCATCTTCCATCAACATGCAGGAGGGAACATGGTGGCTTTGGATTGCTACCTAGTGGAGCCTACCATTGATTGACCACATTTCAAATGTGAAACTGTGTATGACAATTTTTTGCCAGGTCTTCTCACCTTCACAAGGTTTAAATGCATTTTGAATATTGATTTTGGCCACGCTATGACACTGTTTGAATAGGAAGACATCAGATTTTGAGGGCAAGAAATAAACCCAGTCACTTTAACTGAAGTCATCAAGTATCGCAAAATATTTTGAGCATGAGTGGGATATTACTAGGGTAGCAACTAGGTGAGGGCCTAGCCCAAGGTGACTTGAATTTCATGCAGGTTAGTGCAAGCCCAGATGAAATCCGAATTGCTAGTCCCAAGCCTCAGCTTGAATTAAACAAATCTAAGCCTGTGGCCAAGCACAGATATGTATAAAATATATGTATATGATATAATATATATTATATCAATGAACAAGTTACAATATAAATTATATTAATGAATAAGTTACAATATATTAAATGATTAATTTTACTTTCTACAACAATGATCACACGGTAGCATTTAGCACAGTGGCGGAGCCAGGGTTTTCTTCCAGGGGGTGCAAAATGGTTGACTGACATCAGTCAGTAACTTAACAATCACAAAAAGAAAATATATTATTTTTTATAAGTATTGTATCAATTCAATTTCACTAAAAAAGAGGAAATAAAAACCATTACAAAGTGAAAGCACCCATTAAAATATATTGCAACGAAGAAACTATCCATATAGAAACCAACTCATTAAAGCAAATTTGGGTTTTATTGAAAACAAATTATTATTCGTCTTAAAATTTACATGACACTGTTTAATCCCTAAACAACTTGATTGAGAGAAATATGCCAGCATTGGATCGTAAAGATCATTTAATTAGTCCAATTTCTTGAAGTTGGTTTATAAAGTCTCTGAATGGACATTGGAGTTGCAAGTGGGCTGAACTGCTGTGCTTAAGGCATGTCTAGACCCAACTGGATAAATACCATGTTTGGATCCAAGTGCTCACATTCACATTCTTCATATCAATATAAAGTATTAGAGTTGCAAGTGGGCCGAATTGTACCTAAGGCCGGTCTGGATCCAACTAGATAAATACCAGGTCTGGGTCCGCGTGCTCACATTCTTCACATCAATATAGAATGTGACCTCTTATTCTCTACTCCTTGGAAAAAAAAATTGTTAAAGTTTTGAGCCCTAGAAAGTAAAAACTGCACAGTTTCTACTCTACCAATTTGAGACATTCTAGTGATTTAAAGGGCCCCTTTGGATCATAGTAACTTGCGAGGAGTGTTCCTATGACCTTTGAGCTAAACTAGATTCCACCTTTGATATGTGATGATAGTTGCATAAAAAAGGGCCCAGATGGACATCATGTTGCCAATGACCCTCCCACCTATTCTTGCAGGCCTAAATTAATTGTTGATCAAATACTCATAATCTGTCCACATTCAAGTTCTTAAATGATAACACATGGCTTGACAGGATTCTTCATGCATTGTTTCTGCCTTATTTATTTATTTATCTAGACTCACGAGGCTTTATGTATTTTCTTTTGAATTCATATTGAAATAATTCCTCTTATTTAATTTGGTTCTGTTAGTCATGGAATGAAGTGTTGATTTTTGTTCATCTTAAGCAAAAGCATTTACCAAAAAAAGGTGGGTGGGTTTTTTTTTTGTTTTGTTTTTGGGTGTGCGGGGCCGCGGGGGTGGGGGATAATGATTTGTAAGAAGAAAGTGGAAGTGGCTATGTAAATGGGTTGACGAAGGCAGAAGTTTTTCTTTTACTGGAGGAGGAAGAAAAAGAAAGAAGTTGCCGCCCAAGTTTAGGACTTTTAGTGAATGATAAAATTGCCCCCACTTTATCTCAAAATTCCATGCTTTTCAAGAGACAAAAGTTGAGGAGGGGCATTATACTTACATGACGAAAAATGCCCATGGGAAATTTTCAAAATCCCTCTCTATCCTAGAGAAAAAAACAAAAAGTTCAGAGGGGGCAATTGTGCCCTCCTCGCCCCCCTTCCCTCCGCCCTTGATTTAGCATGGGTGGAGGCAGGCTCATAGGTGCAACCATGTTGTTGCAGGTTTGACTTCCAATGACTGCAAGTGCATTTTACATTTTAAGGCCTATTTCGATTTTGAGTTGACTCTGGAGTTGGGTCTAGGTCCGGTTGGGTTGGGTCTGGGTCTGGGTCTCCCAGGGTTCGAACCCAAACCCAACCCATTCACAGCTCTGTGTGTACTTCCACAAATTCTCTTATATCTAGTGAGACTAGTGAATCCTACCGACATGCATCATCATCATCAAAGCCTTGTCCCAACTATGTTGGGGTCTGGGGTCTGCTACATGAATTTTGTTTCTCCATTCCGATCTATCTTGAGCCAAATCCTAAGATAAGTTACACTTATTCATATCCATTTTTACTACCTCCATCCACGTCCTCTTTGGCTTACCCCTTCCCCTTGGTCGGCCATCAACCTTCATGGCCATCCACGTCCTCTTTGGTCAGACTAGTGAATCCTACTGACATGCATATGTCCACTTTTATCATTGGATGGAAAGTCATCACAAGAGATATCTTATATTTTTCAATTTTGAATTACTCTTTATTGAGTATAAAAGCTTAAGCCCATTCTAAGCCTCTGATATTCTTTCCTCTCCTCTTGGTTTTGTTCATGTACTTTACATTTATCATTCTTCATGGTATCCACCAGCTTAGTGACCCACCAGGCTGTAACTTTCCACACCTAGAAATCTTTGAACTTTTCACCACAACCGGGCGTCTTTGCAGAGTATCACTTATAGGAGGCCCTGTAACTCAGGTGTCTATGTGCTGTCCTACTTTTAAGGAGACACTTTAACCAACTCTTGTCCATTTCTCACATGCGTACTCAATTATCCCACATTACTTCTAGCTTTACCCTAACATTTGGGTTTGTTGTTGAAATATTGCTCATTATAAAGATTATGCAGTAGCCTTGCTACTTTCTCTTATATCTTGCCATAAAATCTTGTTCGTTCACGCGCAAGCAATCTGTTCATATGAATCTCATTGTGTGTGTCTGTGAGAGATGATGTTCATATGGAGAACAAAGTGAAAGGTGGATGTTCTTATAGAGTACAAGTGAATTTGCTTTCATAAGCTACGCAGTGCCTAAACTGCTAAGTTCTTATTTTATTTGACTTTGTGCAAACACTTACTGGGGTAGTTTCTTGACTTGAACTCTAATAATTTTCACTAGAATTGCAGTTTATATTTTTTCATTTTCTCGTTTCTTACTGTTTATTTAATAAATGCTGCCTATCAATGATGCTAGCATCTCTCAAGTTGATGCATTAATGGGTGCCCACCCTCTCCTCCCATACGTAACATTTATTTATTGTTTATCTTGTATGGAGCAGTTGTACTCAATCTCCACGAACTTGAGGACAAGCACTACAAGTTTAGATGAGTCATCCATGGATAAGGCTTATATGGCCCCTCACGTTCTTGCTATGTCAGCCACTCCTATACCAAGGACACTCGCTTTGGCTTTACATGGAGATATGTCTCTAACCCAAGTAAGGGGAGGTTTCTACTTCCTATCTCAGCTCTTGTTTGAACATGCAATCTAGTTGCTCATCATCATCATCATTATTAATTTAATTATTATTTTGATTGGTAAACTGCTTATCATTATGGTTGCATCTTTCCATACGTGAATTGCTTTGTCTGGCTACTTAACAACCCAGGTTTTATTAGGTTAAGAAAATGCTACTGAATCATTTAAACTCTCAAAGGTTCTTCTATTCAATTTAAACTCTTCGTGTCGAGTAGTGTTTTTATTGAGCTATTTTCTCCAATTTCTCCAAGTCTTGAGCTATATTATCTTCTAAATTTTAGTTTTCTAGTTTTAAGCTATTTAATATGTTTGCTTAATATCTTAAAGCTGGATAAAAAGTGTTCTTGTGTTATAACCTTGTTGCCAAATGGTAGCTTTTAAAATCTTGCCACTTCTGATGATTACATACAATCTTTATTGGTTCTTGTCTATAACATCGTATGTGGTTTTGCTTTTCAAATTATTTTTCTTTCAATTATTTCACGGGGCAAAGCACATTTGAAGTTTAAAGATCGTAAAAATAAGAGTTTTGAATTGGTCATTTGAATGAATTTAAATATGTAAACATGGAAAATACTTGTAATAAAGCAATAATGGCAAATGGAGAATTCAATCTAAGTGGGTGATGTTATTTTCTTTTACTAAGGCCTTGTACTCTTTAATTAATTAATTTATTTACTTGGGAATTGGGTTGGTTGTTATTTTCTGTTACTAAGGCCTTGTACTCTTTTATTTATTTATTTCTTTACTTGAGAAAGTAAGAACATTTTCATTTAATCCAAAAGAAGGGGAGCCCTGTTGAACAAAGGATTGTACTCATTATTTTTTTAAGTACACACTAAAACAAAAAAATTTCTTCAAATTATGTAGATTTTTTAAAATCAGTTATTTTGAGTAGGTTGCATTTGATCCCTGCCGCTTTGGCGACCAAGAAATATTATTTTGACATTATAAAACTTTGGAGTAACCTGTCTGAGAATTTGGCCTAGGATAGAATGGAATGGTAAAACAAAATTCATGTAGCTGACCCCAACTTAGTTTTTTTTTTTTTTGAAAATGGTAAATTTTTTTACTACCACAAAGGAAATAAAAACAAAGCCAAAACCAGCTTACAAACATGAAGGAAACAAACAAAAAAGCAACACCTACTAAAATACAAACAGATTAAGCATAAAAAATAATAGAAGTTCGAAAAACTCCCTCCTTCGCTAGGACATCTGACATTTAGAGAGAAATGACTTCCAGAACATGAGAGAGAGAGAGAGGTGAATGTCGTATCCCTCTTTGGATCGACTGATGTCTATATATAAGGGATTAATCCCTAATTACAATCAATTACAATAAATTACAATCAATCACAGATCCTAAAATTAAGAACAATCTTTGACTAATTACAATGCAATAAATAGAAACAATTAATGGGCCTGGATATGGGCCAAAATGGATGGGCCTGGATTGACACCCCCCCTCAAATTGATGCTAGAGAGTCATAAAGCAGCAATTTGGAGACAAGAAATTGATGTCGAGGCCGAGGAAGTCCCTTAGTGAAAATATCGGCAAACTGATATTCTGTAGGGACATGCGGTAGACTAATGACATTTCGCTTAAATTCATCTCGAATAAAGTGGCAGTCAACTTCAATATGTTTGGTGCGTTCATGGAAGACGGGATTTTCAGTGATGCGAATAGCCCCAGTATTATCGGCATGCAATGGAGTAGGAGAGGTTTGAGCAAACCCGAGTGCCGAAAGAAGTCCCCGTAGCCATAAGATCTCAGAACAAGCAGAAGACATTGCCCTATATTCAGCTTCCGTGGAAGATCGAGACACCCGTTCTTGTTTCTTGCATTTCCAAGAAATGAGAGAATTTCCAAGGTACATGCACCAACCAGTAGTAGAACGGCGTGTATCTTGACAGCCTGCCCAGTCAGCATCCGCATAAGCGGTCAGATGAAGAGGATTATCCTTGGGATAATATAAACCACGAGGGACAGTTCGCAGCAGATAGCGAATAATCCGCTTCACAGCTGTCAAATGAAGGTGTCGAGGAGCTGTCATGAACTGGCTTACAAGATTAACAGCATAAGAGATGTCAGGTCTAGTGATTGTGAGATAGACAAGACTGCCCACCAGTCGCCTGTATGTATGAGGATCAGGAAGAAGATCTCCATCATCTTTACTCAACTTGAGATTGACCTCTACAGGTGTATCAACAGGGGAAGAATCCTGGAGGTCGGCCAACTCGATAAGATCAGATGTGTATTTGTGTTGATTAACAAATAGACCTTTCGGAGATTGATGCACTTCCAAGCCCAAAAAATAATGCAATGGACCCAAATCCTTCATACGGAAGGAATCTTTGAGAGAAGCTTGGAGAGAGTTGATCATATCAGCATCCGTGCCAGTGATAATAATATCATCAACATATACGAGAAGTACAGTAACACCAGTAGATGTGTGGCACAAAAAGAGAGATGGATCATAAAAACTCTGGGTAAAGCCACTCTCGCATAAGCGACTCTGGAAGGTTTCGAACCATGCCCGAGGAGCTTGCTTTAGACCATAAAGTGATTTTCGCAAGCGACAGACAGTCCTTTTTGAGGTAGAGGGTACACCTTGTGGTATCCGCATATAGACTTCTTCGTGCAGGTCGCCATGGAGAAAAGCATTTTTGACATCCATTTGATATAAAGGCCAGGATTGCGATGCAGCAATGGCGAGAAGTAACCGAACAGTTGTCATTTTTGCCACAGGTGCGAACGTTTCTTCATAGTCAATGCCATACTCCTGACGGTTGCCGAGCGCCACAAGTCTAGCTTTGTGTCTATCCAAGGACCCATCAGATTTAAGTTTGATCGAGTAGATCCATTTGCAACCAATGGGTTTAACTGTTGAAGGACACTCCACAATATCCCAGGTGTGATTCTGATCCAATGCATCCAATTCCTCCTTCATGGCCTGGTTCCAACAATCTTGTTGCACAGCCTGCAAATAGGAGCGAGGGATAGAGACGGAAGATAGAGTTGTCATCAAAGAAGTATGGGTAAATCCATACCTCTCAGGCGGTCTAGAATCTCTGGAGGAGCGACGCAAGGTTTGAGTAGGCGCGGGACCATTGGTCGGTGGAGGATCAGGAGGAAGGCCATCTGTAGTGGTAGGTTTTTCCCGTCGGTGATACACAAAATCAGGATTAAACCTAGTAACAGTAGGTTGATCCGTTGTTTGATCCGAGAAACCAGGTAAGAGAGCTGGTGAAGAGGATGAAGGACAGTCTATGTGAGTCGGGAAGAAATTCTGATTTTCAAAGAAAATAACATTTCGAGAAACCCTGATACGACGTCCAATGGGATCATAACAAACAAAACCTTTTTGATTAGTGGCATAACCCAAAAACGCACACCTGCGAGATTGCGCAGTTAGTTTTGTTCGTTCCGTGAGAGGAAGGTGAACAAAACAAACACACCCAAATGTATGAATGTGATCAAACACAGGTTGTTGCCCAAGCAGTTTAAAATAGGGTGTGAGATGATCAATGGTAGATGAGGGAAGACGATTGATGAGATAAACTGCGGTGGTAAGGGCTTCAGTCCAAAAACGAGGAGGAACGGAAGATTGAAGGAGAAGTGTTCGAGTTACATCAAGGAGATGTCTGTTTTTCCGTTCCGCAACTCCATTTTGTTGTGGAGTATATGGACATGTACGTTGAGAAATGATTCCTTTCATGTTGAGAAAAGATTGAAAATCATTGGACACATACTCCCCCCCTGAGTCTGATCGCAAAATCTTAATGCATTTGGAGAATTGTGTTTCAACATAGTTTAAAAAAATTTTAAAAGCATGAAGAACATCAGATTTGGAATGTAATAAATAAAGCCAAGTAAATCTGCTGAAGTCATCAATGAAGGTGACAAAGTACTTAAAATGACTATGAGAAAGAGTCGGAGCAATGCCCCAAACATCACTATGAATTAAGTCAAAACATGCAGTGCTTCGTGTGTTAGAGTGTGGAAAAGGTAAAATTTTACTCTTTCCTAATTTACAAGCATCACATTCAAAAGAAGCAGAATTAACAGGTTTATTTATTAAGCCAGATTGAAATAAAGTAGACATGGTAGAAGCATTTGGATGTCCAAGTCTATTATGCCACAACCGAGAATTATTCTTAATGAAAAAACAAAAGAACTGATGTAAGGAGTTTTCCGGAGTAAATGAAGACACTGGTAATGAAAAAAGCCTTCCACGCTTAGGCCCCCTCGCGATCACTTCCCCCGACTCCTGGTCCTGCACAACACAACCAGAAGGAGAAAAAGAGACATTGCAGTTATTTTCAACAAGTTGACCCACAGAAACTAAATTGGTAGCAAGATGAGGAGAAACGAAAACATTGGTTAATGGTAAGGGACTAGGGGTATCACCAACAGAGATGATGGGAAGATGATCTCCATTGGCAGCTTGGACAGTAAGATGACCAGTGTAAGGAACAACATTTTGTAATTTGAGTGCTGAAGTGGTCATATGGTTACTGGCACCAGAATCTAAGTACCAAGTATTGGAAAGAGAGGAAGCATTACCTGCGATGTTCATGGAAGCTAAGGCATTGATGATCATTTGGTTTACCATCTCAGGGGTGAGAGGGACTGTTGATGCAGAGTTTGAGGAACCAGGTTGGGAGGAAGAATCAGACTGCAGAGAACTACTGAAGTCAGATGAAGCATATGGTGGAGTGGTCACAGTGTAAGCACTAGGAGCTGATGGCACGCTGTAAGTACTAGGGGCTGACTGCACAGAGTTGCGAGGAGTAGAATTACGATTCCGCTTCCGACACTCTTCAAGAACATGACCAGTGGCTTTACAATATCGGCAAATTTTTGCCTTGCATTGATTAGCATAGTGTCCATATTTTTTACAAGTATGGCACTGAACTTTACTGATGTCCCGAGGAGGCTGTCTGGTTGTAGCAACATAGGCTAATGGAGTCTCAACAGATCGTTGTTGTTCCAGAGTAGTTTTAGTAGCCAGACGCTGTTCCTCGCGCAAAAGTTCCTGAAGACAAGCATCCAAGCTTGGAAGAGGAGCCCTGCTCATCAAGTTTGATCGAACTGGCTCAAACTCCAGATGGAGTTTCATGAGAAGCTGATCCCGATGACTACTTTGCTGTAACGAAAGCAATTCCGGTAAAAGTGCTGCAGATACCTTGGAAAACTTAATTTCATCATATTCAGACCACAGGCGGCGGAAGCCATTGTAATACTCCTGAATAGACTGAGTGCCTTGATTGAATTGAGAGATTTCCAGTTCTAATTGAAACTGGCGAGCAGCATTGCTCTGTTGATAAATGTGCTTAAGATAGTCCCACATGTCACGAGCAGTTTTGCATGGTTTAAGGTTGAGAAAGAAATGAGACTCAACAGAACCCAGCAACCAAGTCTTAATTTTAGCATCCTTTGTCTTCCATGCTAAAATTTTCTTATCATCTTCCGCAGGTTGAGGCTCAGATCCATCAATATGTGTCCACAGTTCTTTTCCTTCCAAGTAAATTTGGAATTGGAAGGCCCATGAGGTATAATTAGTGCCATCAAATCGAATCAGGGATACTTCATGTTTTTCCATGATGAAAAAAAAAATAACACACAAGCAGAATAGTAGAGATCAATGTGAATAACACAATCAGAGAGCACCCAGCAGCCAGAGCAGTGGAGAAACAAAAAATTTTCAATCTGTGAAAGAAAACCTCAACAATCCACTAGCAAGCACCAATAAAAAACAGGAACTATCAACAGAAGTTGATAAAATGCATCAGATGACGTCAGCGGCATCAAATGCCTTCAGAAACCCAAAATCGTCCCAGTTCGGCAGTGTGTAGATGCACACGTGGGCCCCACTTGATGATCTTGGCACAGATCAGAGTTTGGGGATGGACTGAGAGAAGTTTTATGCAACTTCTGGCACTGGTCGCATGAAGATCAAATCCAGATCCAATATTTTGGACGGCCGAGATGAAAACTATTGGAAAAGAATCAATATTCACAAAAAATGGTAGAAAACCTACCTCCGATGATCAATAAATCATGGAAAAATCAGCATAAACCCGGAATCTCGAGTCGACCAAGGTGGGAAGGTTCCGCTGATGAGCTGTGATGATCTCAGGTGGACCACACCTGATCTGAGGTGATCAGCGATGATCAGAGATGATCTGGAGGACGAAGATAATCGCAGTGGGGCTTCCAATGCTTGGAAGATGACTTAGGAGATGATCCACAGGTGGGATGGAAGGAATATCAGCCGGAAAACCAAAAAACCTGCGCTGCTGTATGTTACAAACAGTAACAAAAAACTAAAGAATGCACTGACAAGCCTGTCGTCAAGGTGCTGATATGCACTTGGGCCCCGCTAGTTGATCTGATGACAGATCTGAAGGTCGAGATGGATGCACAGATCTTCTATGCAACTAATGGAAGTAGTCTCATCAAAAACCAGGTCAGATCAAAGATTTGGTCCGGCTGTGATGAAAACAAGTGAAGAAATCCGAAAATCCACAAAAGGTGACAGACGACCAACCTCTGATGATAAATAATTGTAGGAAAAATCACCAGAATACTTGAAATAAACCTGCGACCACACTGGGCTGCTTCTGCAGATGAGTTATGATGATCTGAAGTGGGCCACGTCTGATCTGAGATGATCAGATCTGATCAGGGATTATCTGGGATGATCTGAGGTTGCACGGAGGGTTCCAGACCTTGGAAGATGTCAAGGATGATCTTACAGATCATTGGATGTGAAAGAAACTAAAAGCCTTAGGCTCTGATACCATGACATTTAGAGAGAAATGACTTCCAGAACATGAGAGAGAGAGAGGTGAATGTCGTATCCCTCTTTGGATCGACTGATGTCTATATATAAGGGATTAATCCCTAATTACAATCAATTACAATAAATTACAATCAATCACAGATCCTAAAATTAAGAACAATCTTTGACTAATTACAATGCAATAAATAGAAACAATTAATGGGCCTGGATATGGGCCAAAATGGATGGGCCTGGATTGACAACATCTGCCTCTATATTTGCTTCTCTTAGAACATGACGAAAAGTAACCTCTAACTGTCTGGAAATGTCTTGAATCTCCTCCACCCAATCCGCCAATCTCCAAGGATGAGAAATCTTCCCAGAACCCCACTGGATAGCGGAAAAAGAATCACCTTCAATAATTGCTTTACATTCTCCCAAGCTTCGTAACCTACGACAACCTACTAGAAGAGCATAAACCTCTGCTTCATTAGCATCTAAGCAAAACACAGGCCTTGAAAAACTCCTCAACACAGTACCACTACAATCCCTTATAACACCTCCAATACCTCTTTGATTTGGCCGGACAATACTTCCATCAACATTAAGCTTAAGGATCCCCGTAGGAGGAGACAACCAAGTAGCTTGGCGCTTAATTTTAGGACAACGCTTTGATGACAATGTTGATGATTAGAAAATGTTGGACATTTATGGAGTATGGATCCCAAATCCTAGGGGTTTTCTCCACTCCTAAACTGAAATGATCTTTCAAATTCTTTTTTCTTTTTGATTGTGGTTGCAGTGGTGATATGAAAACTTTCTCATGGTGAAGTTATTCATAACTTAAGTTGGTTTTAAACTTAAAAAAAAACCTATCAAAAATGAAAATTAAAATTTGGGTGACTTATCATCATTAAACCATTGTTCCAACTTTTTAGGGTCAGTTTCATGAATTATGTTTCTCCATTCTGGTCGATCCTGTGAGCCAGATCCTTAAATAGGTTACAGTTCTTTAAATCCATTATTACTACTTCCATCCATGTCCTTTTCGACTACCCCTTTTCCTTGGTGAGCCATCTACCTATGTAGAAATACTTTTACTCAATTACGTAGTTGTTGGTCCGCATTGGACATGTCCAAACCATCTGAAACAAGTCTCTTTTAATTTATCATTTATCGATGCTACCCCTAAAATGCTCTTGAATGTGCTCATTTCTTATTCTATATTTCCTAGTTTTAGCACACATTCATCTCAACATTCTTATCTCTGCTACACTCATTTTGTGCATGTGTTGCTCAAGGATGAAAATAGCGGTAGCGGCGGGCATAGCGGCCCGCCGCCAAACCGATATGAAGCGGGCGATACATAGCGTAGTGGGGATACGTACCAAAAAATCTGAAAAAATTCCAGAAAATCCAGAAAATTGTAAAATGAAAGAATATGTGGTCCTTTTGCAAAAGTAAGTAAGAAAAGAGGCCGTATCGGTGCCCTCAATATATGAAGTCCTGTAGTGCTTTATAAATAGAAAATAATAGTAATGATTAGTTTTTTCACATGTATTCATGTTTCTTAGTCATAGAAATTTAGAAAGTAATGGAAAGCTCATAAAAAAAAATAGAACATGAAATAAAGGCATAAGACTTTAGGTCATTACTCATTAGTCATTAGTCATTACTCATTAGTGAACAACTGAACATTGAACAATCAAATATCAATACTTCAACATTCAAGGTCCAAATTCAATCAAGTGAATGAACTATGAAGTGATCAACAATCAACATTCAACACCAATTTAGATATGACAGAGTAGAGAGTTAGTGAAGGGAATAGGATTAGGAATACCTTAATCACCACCAAAAGGAATGTCTACCAAGATTCAAGGCGCCATGGTTATCCTCATCCGCATCAGTGTTTTCATTTCTATTGGCACCATATTGAATTTGATATTGACGAGCATTGGCATCCACAAATCCAAAGAAGGCAGCTGGATCATCATAGGAAATTGGAGGAGGTGGAGGTGGATATCTACCATATTGAGTTTCACTATAGTCACCATATGAGTAGGACCCTGAAGTTAAGACTGTTCTTGTCCTTGTACTTGGCCATATGGAAAATAATGTGAGGGTCCTTGTCTACTGTGACTAGGGTTCCACGAATCGGTCCATGATGCCGCTTGTTGTCCTTGTCCTCCAACATCTCCACCCATATTTCCTTGCTCATTACCACCTCCAACCTCAGTTGGTGAGTCTCTTCGGCGCCGTTGATAACCACGGCTTGGATCAAATCTTCCAGATGGAGGTAACTCATGTACTCCTCTACAGGAACGACATCATCTTCATCATGTTGGTAGTATTCACTAGTACCACCTGTCCCACTGTCTCCTCCTACATCTCCACCCTGGCTACTCGAAGAGACGGTGGTGGAACTAGCTTTCTCAGAAGATCCAATATGAGCAGGTTCTTTCCCACTCCTCCTAGTCCTACTGGACCTGGTACTAGTACCTTCTCCTTGAGGTGGCTGACCTTCTGCATGTGCCTCATCCATATCCTCATCTATCAACTCTTGAATCGTTCATTGAAATCCCAGATCTGAATCTAGCAGTGGATCCTCTATCTCGGCCAGCCATGGGAGTAAGGGATCGTCATCTCTGAATATGTTATCCAAATTAATAGGACAATAAATAGGATCATCCCTTGCTTTTCTCTCCCTAGTTCTGTTTCTCAACTTCAGATTGTAATGACAATATACAAGCTTGTTGAGTTTCTGCATAGTGAGCCGATTCCTGGCCTTCGTGTGGATCAAAGAGAAAGTGCTCCAATTTCTCTCACAGTTGGAAGATGTTGTAGTTTGACTAAGGATGCGAACAACCGCTCTCCTTAGATGTGGAGCACTCTCCATAATTCATCCACCAATCAGCTGAAATGCAAAAAAAAAAAAAAAAAAAAAAGATATTCGTAACCCTCAAGTCCTTCTAATCAATTAAGATAAATAAATCAAGACCATACCAGGTGGGATCCTTCCAATCGATCGTATCACAAAAGGGTCAGCAAAGGTTCCCCTCCTTTGTGTATACGTAGATATCTACAATGTGAAAATTAGAAATAAGTCAGTAAACTCTTACAGCATGTATGGCAATTGGCACTTGGCATCATAATTAAATTCTCGCAAGTAATCACCCCTTGTATGGCATTAACTGCATCATCTGGGCTTAACAATCTCTTCAATACCTCCCGTAATCCTACCCGCAATTCCGTATCTATTGCTTCGGTGTGTAGTTCGAAATTTTGGTAATAGAATTCGGGATTCAAAAAATAACCTACATTAAAAATATATAGAATGTAATAAATACATTAGTTAGGAAAACAAAAGAGTAACAAAGATATATATTAATTACCTGCAGCATGCAATGGATGGTGCAACTGATCATTCCAATGGGCATCAATAATATCTATGTATTTCTGGTGATATCTAACATTTTCCATAATGGCTCGCTTTGCCCGATCCATTGCTTCATATATAAAGCCCATTGTCGGCTTGTCATCACCATCTACAAGACGCAACACTTTAACTAAAGGCTCAAACACCTTTAATACTTTCTTCACTTTCTTCCAAAATTTATTGTCCCTCATCAGGTTTGGGACTTCAAACTCCGGACCATGAGTTGCATTGTCCCATTTCGAACGAAGCCATTCTTCCGATGCAAACATCTAAATCAGCTCCTTTCTAAACCTTACAAGGCTTTCCATAGCCAGAAAATGGATTGCAAACCTAGTTAATCCTGGACGCAGCAAGGCATGGTTATTTGTGTATCTTTTCATCAAGCTTAACACCCATGAATGATCATATATAAATCTTGTAATTCCCCTACATGCCTTGATCAATGAAGCCACTTTTGTCTTCCTTCCAATCTCTTCCAAGATGAGATCTATGCAGTGTGCTGCACATGGGGTCCAGAATAAATGGGTCCTCTTGTCCATTAACTTCTTACCTGCTGCCTTGAAATTGGCGCCATTATCTGTAACAATCTGTACAACATGCTCCTCTCCCACACTCTCTACAATTTTATCCATAAGAGTGATATGCGGCTGTCCGTCTATGTTCAGTTGCATCAACGGACTTCACAAAGACGGTCCCAGCGACTGAATACACCAAAAAGTTTATTAATTGTGTTTGAGTGCCGCTGGTCCACCCGTCACACATGATGGTAACACCATTCTGTTGCCACATGGGCCTAAACTTTTCTACCCAATCTTTTATTTCTCTATATTCTTCTTCAAGGTATTTAGTGCCCACATCATATACGGAGGGCGCTTGTATACCCAGCCCAGCTTCAGCGGCAACATCAAGAATAGTCTGAAAATATGGGGAATCTACTGCTGTAGGTGGTATGTTCTTGTGAATTAGTCATTTTGCTGTAGCTTTGGCTAACTTATCTCTTGCAGTCTTCATTGCCCCTTTCACAACACTTGATATTTTTGGTTGTTTAGTACCCTCTTTTCTATGTGCTAGAGGATTAAGAGGGGGAGGAACTGCTCTTCTAGCAGAGATAACTTCTACATCAACATCCCTTTTCCGGGTGCTAAATGCCCTATGCATAGCAACACCCCCCCAATGCCCTTGCCCTTGCTTGGCACAGGCACAGCAGATGATGAGCCCCCTGTATTATAAAATTTGCTTCCAGCAAATGCACGACGTTCATATTTTTCTTGTTGACTCATGATGGACTCTCGGCGTGCAACCTCCATCTGTGCATCTTCCTCCTCATCAAAGTATTCATCCCCAAATACTTCATAACGGGCAGCATCAACTTCTTGCCGCCTTATTTCTTTTATCTCTACTTTTCTAGCTTTGTTTTGGCTAAGCAAAGCTTTCATTTGTTCCCTGACTTCCCTTGGTACTTCAAGACAGCCAGCAACATTGCCAGAAATGTGGCCCAAGTGGTGCTTGAATCTTGTAATCCCCCTATGGATCACTTTCCCACAAAACTTGCATTTGATTTTCAACCTGTTATTATCAACTGCCTCACCAAAGCTCCATGCGGGATCAATATCACGAGGCATTTTAACTTATGAATAGAAGACTGAATACCTGGCTATAAATAATTAAATATGAACAAGTAGTATGTTAAAAATTAAAAAAACAAAGAATTTAAAAATAAAAAAAGTAAAAACACAAGCAATATATGTTGGAATGATCTATGGAAAACATAAATATGAAATCTAGGAACCATTTTGAAGACATTTGATTGGTATTCAAATTTTAAAAATATTTTTTTTTCAAAAAATAAATAAATCCGAAAATAAAAAATAGAGAAAAATAAAAAAACATTTAAAATGTGATGGATTGATCTATGGGAAACATAGATCTATCATTTAGAATGCATTTCCAAGTGGTTTCATGGGTTGTCCATGAGTATTCACATTTTTTTTTTTCAAAAAATAAATAAATCCGAAAATAAAAAATAGAGAAAAATAAAAAAACATTCAAAATGTGATGGATTGATCTATGGGAAACATAGATCTATCATTTAGAATGCATTTCCAAGTGGTTTCATGGGTTGTCCATGAGTATTCACTTTTTTTTTTTTTCAAAAAATAAATAAATCCGAAAATAAAAAATAGAGAAAAATAAAACAACATTCAAAATGTGATGGATTGATCTATGGGAAACATAGATCTATCATTTAAAATGCATTTCCAAGTGGTTTCATGGGTTGTCCATGAGTATTCACATTTTTTTTTTCAAAAAATAAATAAATCCGAAAATAAAAAATAGAGAAGAATAAAAAATAAAAAAAAATGTGTACATCATCAAAGGAAAACATAGATCTAACAATATTACAAGGTTTCACAAGCATTTATAGTAGTTAGAGAGAGATTCAATTGATGATCTCAAAAGTCAACTACAAAATACCTAAAAGCAAAAAACCTACTTTACCTTGAACCTTGGAAGCTTGAATCTTGTAGTTACTTGTCCCTTTGCTTTGTAAGTTTGTTGTAGTGGATCTTGTTGACTTCTTGTGGTAAAATCTTGATTTAAACTTTAGAGCACTTCAATGGTTTTTCACAAGCTCACAGTCGCAGTAGAAAGATGAGTGAAAGAGAGAGGTGAGTGAAAAGTAAAAGGAATGGAGCAAATGGGTCAGCTGGGGGGTTTTTAAAACCCCCGATACGTATCGGCCGATACAAAGCGTATCGGCATGTATTGGCCGATACGGTGCGATACACGATAAATTGAATTTATCTTGTCGGTGTCGGCCGATACGAAGCTATTTTTATCCCTGGTGTTGCTTCTTGATTGGTCAATATTCTGCACTAGCCATAGCTGGTCTAGACGTCTAGTCACTATCTTGTAAAATTCTTCCTTCAATTTTGTTATTACGGGTCAATCACAAAGCACTTTAGAAGCAAGTCTCCATTTCAGTCATCCCACTTTTATCCTTTGTTCAACATCTTACTCAACTCTCCATCCGTACTAAATTTTCGAGCCAAGCATCGAAGTGAATCTCTATGGTATCTCTTGGCCTTCAATTCTCATAGGAGTTTTAGCTTTTTGCACATCCCCATTGAAGTTTTCATTCATATATCTGCACTCATATGACTTATTTTAAAGCCCTTGGATTCTAAGCCTCCTACCATCTTTGAAGCTTCACATTTACGTTATCTTTTGATTCATTGACCAATATTATATCATATGCAATGAACGTACCACATGGTACCTCCTCTTGAACATAAGCAACTAGTCCATAATTAGTCCAAAGAGATAAGGGTTTAATGCCGACCCTGATGCATGCTTATGGTCATTGGAAACTCACTTGTTTCTCCATAGGCAATTCTCACACTCGCTTGATGTCAATATCACCTCTTGGGGAACTCTTTTTTTTTAATTTAATTTATCGAAAACCCATTAAATCAACATCTCTAGGTACTTCGTCATAGGCTTTCTCTAGATCATGAAGATCGTAAGAAGAATTTTTCTTTTCTCCCCAGTATTTTTCCATTAGTTACCAAGTGAGAAGATAGCTTTCATAGTTGACCTCCCTGGCATAAAACCAAATTGATATTCAGATATCTTGGGCGTTTGCCTTAGTCTTTGCTCCTCTACCCTCTCCTATAGTTTCATAGTGTGAGTCATAAGTCTCATTTTGTATATCTCTATTGTTCTTGTATATAGGTACTACAACACTTTCCATTCATGTAGAATTTTTTGTCCGTTATTTCTTATTGAAGAGCCTAGTTAACCACATCTAATTTCTCTAAGCATTTCCTAGCCTTTGTCGGAATGTCATCAGTGTCAAATACAAACCCAATTTAGGCCCAATATGGTGGAATCCAATCTCGTTGGATTTGGTCAACTATTTACTCAAGTTTTCCTTTTAAATAGATTGTAATTAGCTGATTTCTCTCTTTCATTAATAATAGATTGTAATTAGATTAGATTAGCTAATTTGTAGCCTTTGAATAGGCAACTGTATTCTATTTAATGGGAGGAAATCTCCAATGTAAAGACAGACAAATTTTGTCAATTAAAAAGCTTCTCTTGCATGTCATGATTGTTATAGTATCAGAGCTAGAACTTGTAATCTTCCAAGTGATCTGAGAGGAATCAACCTCTCCTGAAAAAAAAAACAGATCTAGGATCTGTTTCAGACATCTCAGAGTCTTTTCATCCACTGCTGATCATAGCCATTCAACAGTGGCCCACTTGGGATTATCCAATCACAACTGGAAACTTCAACAGTATTGGTCGCCCACTGCACTTGCATCTCATTGATCTGATTCTCCATCTGATCAAATCGTGGGCCCCACACCAGGAATCTTCAGTCACTTTTAAGGTCGCCTGAACCACTTTTTGGTGCTTTTTTGCTGCCTGCTGTTGTGAACTGTTGGATTAACCTCTTATTGTCTACTTCTCTTTATTTGGTTCTCAAATGGAGAAGTCTGAGGTTAAATTGATTCAATTTAATGGTAATCCTGAAGGTCGTCTAGGTTGTTTTTTTTGTCTCTGTGAACATCTGATTCATATCAGATTGATACTGCTGCTGCTGGTAATTTATTCTACTGCTCTTGGGAGACATTCTTGTGTTTCAGACACACAGATCAAGGATCTGTAATCTTGGCATCATCCAGATCAGTGATATGAGGTTATTGGAAACAGACAGTCGTCTGTCACGATATGATCAACAGTGGCCCACCTGCGATCATCATGACATCTTCAAGAAATTCTACAGCCATGGTCGACCATATCTGCTGATATTTTTGGTGATTTTTTCACCATTTTTTTGGGATCAAAGGAATCTTCAGTCACTTTTAAGGTCGCCTGAACCACTTTTTGGTGCTTTTTTGCTGCCTGCTGTTGTGAACTGTTGGATTAACCTCTTATTGTCTACTTCTCTTTATTTGGTTCTCAAATGGAGAAGTCTGAGGTTAAATTAATTCAATTTAATGGTAAAAACTACCCAGCATGGGCTTTTCAATTTCAATTATATCTTGAGGCCAAGGAATTATGGGGATTTATTTCTGGTGCTGATCCAAAGCCTACAGAGGATGATAAAAAGATTTTTACTTGGAATACAAAGGATGCAAAAATCAAAACATGGATTCTTGGGGCTGTGGAACCTCATTTGATTCTGAACCTCAAACCCTATACGACCTCCAAGGAGATGTGGGGTTACTGGCAGACAGTTTATCATCAAGACAATTCTGCACGTCAATTTCAACTTGAATGTGAAATTGCAGAATACAGTCAAGGCACCGTGTCCATTCAGGACTACTATTCTAGTTTCCGCAATTTGTGGAGTGAATACGATGGGATTAAATATATGCATCTATTCCAAACAATGTTCTTCAAACTATTCAAGGCCTTCAAGCCTCAAGTCACAGAGACCAGTTTTTGATGAAATTGCGTCCTGAATATGAGACTGTTACATCGTCTCTGCTGAGTTGGAGTCCATTATCATCTTTGGATGTTTGTTTGAATGAGCTCCTACGAGAAGAACGTCTTCGCACAAAAGCCCATCTGGAACAACACCACACTGCAACTTATCCTGTTGCATACTCTGCCAAAGGGAACACTCAGTCTCTGTCAGTCTCACTGTCTTCTACGACTCCTCAGATTCGGGATATGAGCAAAGTCCAATGCTATTCTTGCAAAAAATATGGCCATCTTGCGACCCAATGCAACCAGAAATTCTGTAATTACTGCAAAAAGAAGGGACACATCATTAGTGAATGTCGCCGCCGTCCACAGAATCGGACTCCAAATGCCTATGCTGCCACGACAGCCTCTCCTCCTGCTGAAGCTGCATCCACATCTGTGCCTTCACAGCCTGGTCCCTCTTCCTCTCCTCTCACTCCCGAATTAGTTCAACAAATGATTGTCAATGCATTTTCTGCACTTGGCATCACAGGTACATCTAAAAACTCTTCTTCCATTTGGTATCTTGATTTCGGAGCATCAAATCACCTTACTCATTCCAGTGCACAACTCTCTAGTTTGACAAAATATACTGGCAATACTCACGTTCAAACAGCCGATGGAGGACACCTTCCTATCACTGCCATTGGAGATATTTCCAGTATCTTGCCCTTAAAGAATGTTTATCATTGTCCCAATTTAATTTCAAATCTTCTTTCAGTTGGACAACTTGTTGAAAACAACTGTAATGTTTCATTTTCTTCCTCTGGTTGTGTTGTGCAGGACCAGATGTCAGGGAGGGAGATCGCGAGGGGGCCTAAGCATGGACGCTTATTTTCTCTTGATCTTACTGCTCCAATTAGGAATAATGCAACAAATGATTTTTGTTTTTCTGCTCAAAATAATTGTCAATTATGGCATAGTAGGCTTGGACATCCTAATTTTAAAACCATGTCTCACATGGTTAATTCTGGATTGTTAAACTCCATAGGATTCTCTAAGTTTGTTTCTTTTGATTGTGCTACATGTAAGCTGGGAAAAAGTAAGACTCTTCCTTTTTCTGTCTCTACTTCCAATAGCACTCAATATTTTGATTTAATTCATAGTGATGTTTGGGGTATTGCTCCTCATTTGTCTCATGCTCATTATAAATATTTTGCGACTTTTATTGATGATTATAGTAGATTTACATGGGTCTATTTTTTGCATTCTAAAGCTGATGTCTTTCATGTTTTCAAGATGTTTTTAGCATATGTTGAGAATCACTTTTCCACTTGCATTAAAACTTTACGTTCTGATTCGGGAGGTGAATATGTGTCCACAGAGTTTCAAACTTTTTTACAACAAAAAGGAATAATTTCTCAAAAATCTTGTCCTTATACCCCTCAGCAAAATGGTGTTGCTGAAAGGAAAAACAGGCATCTCCTCGATATTACTCGATCTCTTCTTATTGAATCCTCTGTTCCTACACGTTTTTGGACCGAAGCTCTTAGCACTGCTGCCCACCTTATAAATCGATTACCCTCTTTTTCTTTAGAAAATGAGAGTCCTTTTTATCGATTATACAAAACTACACCGTCTTATGATGATCTATATGTTTTTGGGTCGGTGTGTTTTGTACATTTACCTCCTTCTGAGCCTAACAAACTTACTGCCCAATCTGCTAAATGCGCTTTTCTAGGATATGCTAGTCATCAAAAGGGGTTTCTTTGTTATGATCCTCACATACGACGCATTCGTACCTCCCGTAATGTTGTCTTTTTTGAAAATCAATATTTTTTTCCAACAACATCTTGATTCTGTAGAGTCATCATCTGTTGTTTCATTCCCTGGTTTTTCAGATAAAACACCATTTGTTAAATTTGATCCTAATTTTGTTTATCAAAGGCGGAGTAAAGCTGTGACCACGCATAGTCCCCCTAAAGATCCACCAACTGCCTCTGGTCCAACTGGGGACCTTCCCTTACGCCGTTCATCTCGGATCTCCGTACCTCCATCTCGTTATGGATATACCCACACTTCCTTGCTGGCCACCATGTCTTCTACTTCTATTTCGAACTCCTATTCCCAGGCTGTGCAACATGAATGTTGGAATACCGCTATGTAGGATGAATTGGATGCTCTTGCGCAAAATCATACATGGGATGTGGTTCCGTGTCCTTCTTATGTTAAGCCAATAGGTTGCAAGTGGATCTATTCTATCAAGCTTAACCCTGATGGGACTCTGGCTAGGTATAAGGCGCGTCTTGTTGCTCTGGGTAATCGGCAGGAATATGGTATTGATTATGAAGAGACTTTTGCTCCTGTAGCAAAAATGACAACTGTAAGGACTATTCTTGCCATTGCAGCATCTCAATCCTGGCCTCTATACCAGATGGATGTCAAGAATGCCTTTCTTCATGGTGATCTTAAAGAAGATGTTTATATGCGCCTTCCTCAGGGGGTTTCCTCTATCATCTCAGGTGCTGTTGCCAAACTCCGTCGTTCTCTTTATGGCCTCAAACAAGCTCCCCGGGCATGGTTTGAAAAGTTCCAGAATGCTCTTACCCACTTGGGGTTTCATCCTAGTCCATATGATCCATCTATGTTCCTTCATCATGCTTCCACGGGGATTACTGTTCTTCTTGTTTATGTGGATGATATCATCATTACAGGTACCGATCCAGATATGATTCAACAACTTCAGGCCTCTCTTCATGAATCTTTCCACATGAAAGATCTTGGCCCTTTACACTATTTTTTAGGTCTTGAAGTTCATCAATCTGCAAAAGGCATTGTACTTCATCAACATAAATATGCTCTGGAATTAATTGAAATGGCTGGACTTCAAGGATCTGCTCCCGTCGATACTCCAGTAGAAGTCAATGTTAAACTCCAGCAAGACAGTGGGGATCCTCTCTCTGATCCTACATTATATCGTCGCCTCGTTGGCAGCTTGATCTACTTGACGATAACTCGTCCTGATATTTCTTATGCAGTCAATTTAGTCAGTCAATTCATGACTGATCCTCGACATCTTCATTTGGCTGCAGTCCGACGAATTATTAAATATCTAATTCGGACACCAACCCGTGGCTTATTTTATTCGGCAAATAATTCCCTAACACTCAAAGCATACTCAGATGCTGATTGGGCTGGTTGTCCGGACACTCGTCGCTCTACCACAGGATGGTGCATGTATCTCGGAGATAGCTTGATTTCGTGGAAATGTAAGAAACAAGATAAAGTCTCCAAATCTTCCACCGAAGCTGAGTATCGTGCCATGTCTGCTGCTTGTTCCGAAATTCTCTGGCTTCACGGGTTGCTTTCCGATCTCGGATTTCCCGCTGATACTGCCACACCACTCTATGCAGACAATACTAGTGCAATTCGTATTACTGCCAATCCAGTTTTTCACGAACGTACTAAACATATAGAGATTGATTGCCATTTTATACGCGATGAATACAAGCGTGATGTGATTAGTCTTCCTCACATCCCTTCTGATCTTCAAAATGCTGATATCCTCACAAAGGGACTTCCGCGCCCTCGCCATCAGTTCTTGGTTAGCAAATCGATGCTTGTGGATTCCCCCGCATCAATTTGAGGGGGGGGTGTCAAATACAAACCCAATTTAGGCCCAATATGGTGGAATCCAATCTCGTTGGATTTGGTCAACTATTTACTCAAGTTTTCCTTTTAAATAGATTGTAATTAGCTGATTTCTCTCTTTCATTAATAATAGATTGTAATTAGATTAGATTAGCTAATTTGTAGCCTTTGAATAGGCAACTGTATAGGCAACTGTATTCTATTTAATGGGAGGAAATCTCCAATGTAAAGGGAGACAAATTTTGTCAATTAAAAAGCTTCTCTTGCATGTCACGATTGTTAATCAGGCCCCATAGCCCCTCTTTTCATTCTTGCCAATCTTTCTTTACTTTTGCAGCCTTAATTCTGCAGTAAAAGGTATGTCCTTCTAATGAAGTATCCTCTGTTAATCCTAAACCTCCTATAGAATTTTCATTTAAAAGTTGTTAAAATATTATCTCCACCTTTCTTTAAAGTTTAGGTGTCTAAATGCTGCAAATTATTTTTGTTGTCTACCTTGCCATCACAATTCGTAAAGGTTTGGTTTCTTTTTTGTTTTCTTTATGACTAATTGACTACTATTATTGGGTTTTTGTTCTGTGCAGATCACTGATTTACCTCCTGGAAGAATACCTGTGGAAACATATACTCTTGAAGGAAATGAGAGTGGCTTCGAAAATGTATACCAAGTAATGATGCTATCTTATTCTACTTTTAATCCATGCCTATGATTATCTGCAGTCAATGGTTAACTCTGAATTTGTCCCGGACAAGTTCATCTTTCTACGGCTATACGCCCAAAAATATATACAGATACAACTGCAGGCATTAATGCAAGAACAGTGTATACAACTCCGTGTTTCGCAAATAACCAGAACTAGGACGTGGTTATGGGTATCCAATTCGTGAGCTCTATACCAAGAGAAAATCACTTATTTAGAGAACTTTATATGTATACACTGAATGGATTATGGTGCTTCATTGAATTGTTGTACGAGTGCCTTGCAGTGTCTGATATCAATTTTCATATTGATACAACAAGATACCCAGCCATAAATTTTACATGTGGATACAAGCTCCGTTTACCCTCTGTTAAAATTCTAGTTTCTTGAGCCTCAGGGGACATACAGTTCTACAAGCCATAAATTTTGTACATTTTTTTTTTTTTTGTGCGTGTCAGTATTTATGCAATCTGATAGGATTGGAAGGATGAACCTCTCTTGATTGTGAACACCCTTAAGTACTAGAGATTGGAATATAAATAATATTTTCTGTTCTGGCTTCTCCCTGTACCGCTTTTGAATGCCTTTAAACCATATGCATTCAATTAAAGGAGTTTTTTTTCCAATTCTTAACATGTATATGGATCTCCATCCACATTGAAGATCATCATCATCATCATCATCTTTTTTTTTTTTTTGCAATGGATGGAGATCATTATCATATTCAATGGTGTGGATGATTGATAATGGGCCGGTACGTGTTATGGAATATAGAATCCGGAAATTTAAAATTTCCCGATGCACATTAACCTATAATTCCTCATCTGTTCTGACATTCCTTTTTATTCACTTGTAATTCATATGCACTAATACTTATCGAGCTGTTTTTTCAATGTGCGAGAAACAAGTGAAGATATCAGAAAATAATAATAATAATAAAGTTTTTTTGGGGGATCGTGTATCCACAAAGGGGCTTCATATCATTAATCTGGATCACTGACTTGTTCAGCCCCATGTGAATGAAACTTGGTGCCTCAGCAAATTGTAACTTTGAATTGCCTAAAACTGAAAGAGAAATAGATGTTTCTGGGACTTGCAATACTGATATAACATTTGGACCATATTGGTGTGTTTTTGTATTAGCTTAATTTGTATGGATTCCATTCCTGCTCATAAAATTTTATGTACATCTTTGAATCTTGTGCCATGAAGATGATGCGGAAGGAGTTACAAACAGGAGGAAAGGTATATCTTGTTTACCCAGTCATTGAAGAATCTGAGCAGCTACCCCAGCTTCGTGCTGCTTCTGCAGATCTCGTTTCCATATCTAGTAAATTTGAGGGTTACCAATGCGGGCTATTACATGGACGTATGAAGAGTGACGAGAAGGATGAAGCACTGCGGCGATTTAGATCTGGAGAAACACATATACTGCTTTCAACTCTAGTCATTGAGATTGGAGTTGATGTTCCTGATGCGTCCATGATGGTTGTCATGAATGCTGAGAGATTTGGAATAGCCCAGTTGCACCAGCTGAGAGGACGAGTGGGAAGAGGAACAAGAAAGTCCAAATGTATTTTCCTGTCATCAACTGCTGGGGCTTTGAATCGATTGAAAGTACTTGAAAAGTCATCTGATGGATTTTACTTGGCTAATGTGGACCTCATGCTTCGTGGGCCAGGCAACTTGCTTGGCAAGAAACAGTCAGGTCACCTTCCAGAGTTTCCAATAGCCAGATTAGAGATTGATGGAAACATCTTACAAGAAGCTCATCTTGCGGCACTGGTAAGTGTTTTCACTCTCAATCTGGTCCTTGCATTGGTTTACTACGAATTTATCTATCCTTTTGCTTCTGTTTTGGTAGCTGCTTATGCATTCCATGTATGCTATTTACCTTAGATGAATGAACTTTGTGGCCTTTATGGAGCCTGACTGCTCTACAGCAATGAGCAGATGGAGCAGCCCATCCATCTGGACCATCTCCATCACTTGGCAAGTTGTAATTAACACACATTTTTTGTCACCAATCTGAAGAGCATGACCCCATTATGTTAATTAGGATACATTCAGACATGCCCTAATGTTGTAGTTATTACTTGAGAATTATAACTTCTATTAAGTTTCCACTATATGCAAGAACATCATGGCTGTGAAATCATAAATATCTGAATATATAGGGTATTCCATCAAAAACCAAACTGGTTTTTTAGTTGTAGGGGCATCTCGGGTTGGAACCGCTCTGGCTGCAGGGTTAACAACAATCGTGACACCTTAAAGTAGTCGCTGAAAACAACTGAAAGATAAATTAGACAAAAGAAAACTGGAACTTGTTTGCTTCAGCCTTTTCCCACCTTCATTGAATGTATATTATTTTTATAGTATAGACTATAGAGAAAAAAGTTTCTAATATAAATGAGATTGTAAGTATGTGAAAAATGCTGCAACTTTGGTAAGATGATCGTCAAAGTGGTTAAAGAATTAAGGGGTGAAGAAAAGGGAGAAACAATGCTCTTCAGATTGCACAGTTTAGCTTTGGACTTCTGTTCTTTCAACGGGATATTAACTTTTTTTTTTGGGTGCTTATGAACTTCCTAACTTCTGAAGAGCGTGAAGCAGAAAAGACTATTTATGCACTATAAACTTCAAATTCAAAAAAAAAAAAAAAAAGAAGCCTGATTCACTATTCACTTAACATCATTGTCATCGTGACCTTATCCCATCAATTTGTGATTGGCTACTCTCTTGGTAACAATCCTACAGGCACATTTGGTAACGAGAGAGGAATCCTCTTCGTTCCCCTGGAAATAGGTTTTCCTCAATGAGGGATTTTGGTGGAAGGAATCATTGCATTCCATGTTTGGCAAACACCGACACTATATGCCATCCAATGGTTCTATGCTTTTCACAAATTTTTTATAATTCATGATGAATCAAGATCTAAAATTTCACCCTCTAGCCATTTTTGGCTTTCTAGAGATGATGAACGGTTTGGATTCTACAAATGGGCCCCATAGGAATAAAAATTTTTGTAACGCCCCACCCCTTACCCATGCATGATATTGTCCGCTTTGGCCCACTGGCCTCACGGTTTTGCTTCTGATGGGCCTCAACCCATCAAAAGGCCTCATGCTAGGTAAGGGTGTAAGCTCTACATATAATCCCAATCACTTTCTTCTCTATAGTCGATGTATGACTCTTTCCTCTCTATAGTCGATGTGGGACTCCGGGGCGTCACATTCCACCCCCCTTAAGGCTGCACGTCCCTGTGCAGTAGCCTGCCAGCCCCTGTAGCCTGCCAGCCCTCTGGCCCGCCCACATGGAAGCCCGCCCACTTGCACCAGACCACGGCAGGGGACCCACACTCGAACTAGTCGAGAGTCGGCTCTGATACCATTTGTTATACAGTGGACCACCACAAACTCCATATTGGCAAAATACTAACAGAACTCATCAATTGAGCAATTCAGTGATTGATTTATTCAAGTTCGATGACTTCTAGTTGACCCTTTCATTCCACAGTATTTGAACAATTTTCAATACCAGACATCCAAATCATCAATAAACAGTATTCAGGAAGATTCACTCACCTCTGATACACAATTGTCTCCTTTGACATCAACAGCTTTCTCCTTCTTCTCCTAATTTGCAATCCACAAGATTCTCAGACTTTCTCCAATGAATCACAAAGGGTCGTTGGTTCTCCTATATAAAGGGAAAGATGGGTATTCTAATTACTTTCAAACTTTCCATTTAGAGTTGTACAACTCTTTCTTTCCCAATCTCCCTCTCTCACGTGAGATGCAAGTATTCTAAAAATCTAAGACTTCTACTTCCCTTAAGACTTGGGTCAGACTAGGATTAAGATACTACCTGGGCCAGACCAATCCTGGGCCCAGGTACTCAGGATATTACATACTCCCCTCCTTGGGAAATTTGGTCCTCCAAATTAAAACATACCTGGGACAAAAAGATGCGGATACTTGCTCCGAACGTCGTCCTCGAGCTCCCAGGTGGCCTCCTTTGGATCATGATGTGTCCATAACACCTTAACGAGTCGGACTGTTCGTCGCCGTAACACCATGTCCTTGGTGTCTAAGATTGCAACAGGTCTCTCTTCATATGATAAATTGGGTTGTAATTCCATTGTCACAAGATCGAGTACATGAGATGGGTCTGGTTCATATTTCTTCAACATTGACACATGAAACACTTTGTGAACACCAGCTAACTGTGATGGAAGGTCCAATTCGTAAGCATTCCCATCACTCACACGTCCTGTAATCTTGAATGGTCCGATGTATCGCGGGCTGAGCTTTCCCTTCTTGCCAAAGCGCATCACTCCCTTCGTTGGAGAGACTTTGAGGAATACGGAGTCACCAACCATAAATTCCAATTCGCGTCGGCGTTTGTCAGCATAACTCTTCTGGCGACTCTGAGCAGTCTTTAATTGATCCCGAATTTTCTTAATATTCTCAGTAGAAGTTTGCACCCATTCAGGGCCTAAAATTCGTCGATCGCCCACTTCTTCCCAACAAATCGGAGAACGACAACTCCTACCGTACAAAGCCTCAAAAGGAGCCATCTGAATACTCGAATGATAACTATTGTTGTAAGCAAACTCTGCTAATGGTAACTGCTCATCCCAACTGTCTGTGAAATCTATGGCACAGGCTCGAAGCATATCCTCCAACGTTTGATTTGTTCTTTCCGTCTGCCCATCTGTCTGGGGGTGATATGCAGTGCTAAAATGCAATTTAGTACCCATAGCCTTTTGCAAGCTTTTCCAAAATTGTGAAACAAACCTAGTATCTCTGTCGGAGACGATTGATGCTGGAACGCCATGTAATCGCACAATTTCCCGAACATAAGTTTTGGCCAGTTGTTCCATCGTGGTTTTTCCTTTTAGTGGTAAAAAGTGTGCCGATTTAGTCAATCGGTCCACGATTATCCAAATTATTTCATTATGCCTTGAAGTTCGAGGAAATCCGGAAATAAAATCCATAGTGATATGCTCCCATTTCCATTCGGGTATTGGCAACGGCTGCAGTAATCCCCCCGGTTTTCTATGATCAGCCTTCACCTGTTGACAAGTGAAACAACGGCCGACAAATTCAGTGACATCATTTTTCATTCCAACCCACCAAAATCTGATTTTTAAATTTTGATACATCTTAGTACTCCCTGGATGGATAGTATATCTTGTATGATGGGCTTCTTTCAAAATTTCATCTTTGATTTCTCGAACATTTGGTACGCAGAGTCTGCCTCGAAAATATAATACACCATTAACAATAGAGAAATCTGGTTTATTGTCCATTTTGTCAAAGATATCTGTCAATGCTTTATCGTCCCGCTGGTGGTCCTTTATTCTTTGTATTAATTCGGGTTGAACCTTGAAACTTCCCAATAATACTTTGTTGTCAATAGACCATAAGTTAACATCCAAATCTTTGATCTCTTCAAGCAATCTCCATTCCGATGTCAAACAAGCCATCTGTGTTGATTGTCTGCTCAAGGCATCAGCTACAACATTCGCCTTTCCTGGATGATAAAAGATTGAGAAATCATAGTCCTTAAGAAATTCCATCCCTCTCCGTTGTCTCAAGTTCAACTCCTTTTGAGAAAACATGTACTTGAGGCTCTTATGATCAGTATACACTTCAAATTCTTCTCCATAAAGATAGTGCCTCCAAAATTTTAAAGCAAATACCACAGCTGCTAACTCAAGGTCATGCGTAGCATAATTTTGTTCATGGACTTTTAGCTGTCTGGAAGCATACGCAATCACTTTTCCATGCTGCATGAGAACACACCCTAGTCCTTGCAACGACGCATCACAGTAGATCACAAATCCTCCACTCCCAGCGGGAAGGGTAAGTATTGGTGCCGATGTGAGCTTACCTTTCAAAGTTCGGAAGCTATCTTCACAGTTCTCATTCCAAATAAACGGGACATCTTTCCTTGTGAGTCTGGTAAGTGGCCCAGCAATTGTAGAAAATCCTTGCACGAACCGTCGATAATAGCCTGCCAAGCCTAAGAAACTTCGAACTTCGGACACATTTGCAGGTCGCTTCCAATTCGTAACTGCTTCAATTTTAGTAGGATCTACTGATAGTCCTTCTCCTGAAATAATGTGGCCCAAAAAGGTGACTTGTGTAAGCCAAAAATCACACTTAGCTTGGCGTACAACTGGTTGTTCCTCAACAGCTGTAAGGAGATACGCAAATGTTCTTCATGCTCGTGCCATTCCTTAGAGTAAATCAAAATATCATCAATAAATACCACCACAAATTTATCCAAAAAGGGTTGGAAAACTTGGTTCATCATTGCCATGAATGCGGCTGGGGCATTGGTTAAACCGAAAGGCATGACTAAAAATTCGTAGTGACCATATCGCGTTCGAAATGCCGTCTTGGAAATATCTTCCTCCCTCACCCTTAGCTGATGGTAGCCGGATCGGAGATCAATCTTGGAAAAGTATTTCGCACCTTGTAGTTGATCAAACAATTCATCAATGCGAGGTAGAGGGTACTTGTTCTTAATAGTCACCTGATTTAACTGTCTATAATCAATACACATTCTCAAAGTGCCAACCTTTTTCTTCACAAACAACACCGGTGCTCCCCATGGAGATACGCTAGGTCGGATGAATCCTTTTTCTAACAACTCCTCCAATTGATCCTTGAGTTCCTTCAGTTCCGCAGGAGCCATTCGATAAGGTGCCTTAGAAATCGGGGCTGTTCCCGGCATTAACTCAATAGTAAAATCGACCTCTCGAATTGGGGGTAATCCAGGCAAATCATCCAAAAATACTTCCGGAAATTCCCTAACAACAGGGATATCTTCTAATCGGGGCTTCTGTTTATCTTCAGTGATAAAAGCTATGAAGCCTTTGCACCCACTTCTTAATAGCTCAACTGCTTTGATGGCTGAGATGACTATTGACCTAACAGGTCTCCTTTTTCCCACCAAACTAACCTGGGTAAATCCCCCAGGTTAAACCGAACTACTTTATTAAAACAATCTAAAATAGCTCGATACCTAGCAAGCCAATCCATTCCCAAAATGACATCAAAGTCATTCATATGTAATACTACCAGGTCTGCCGGCATCTGCACTTGTGCAATTTCCAGCATACAATCATAAAATATGGTGCTAGTACGAATGTGTTCACCCGTGGGTGTTGACACTACCAGTGCATGAGTCAATGTTGAGGGGGAGTTTCCTATCTTAGCAGCAAAAGCATAAGAAACAAAAGAGTGCGTAGAACCAGAATCGAATAAAGTACTAGCTTCATGACTGGAAATTAAAACCATACCCTCAACAACATTATTGGCCGCTTCCGCATCCTGATGGGTCAGAGCAAAGACTCTCCCATTCTGCTGTTGCCCAGCTTGGTTCCCCCCCTGATTATTCCTGCTTTGATTGTAATATTGTCCTTGCGGTGGGTTCTGCTGGTTTCCTCGGTGCTGGTAGGTCTGATTCTGTTGGTAGGGGCGTTGGTTCTGTGGACGCTCCTGTTGACGATCCTGTTGATTCTGTCTAAAGGGTTGTCCTTGTGTCTGGTTCTTATTCCTTCCTTGCCTCTTAGGACAGTCCTTTACCTGGTGTCCTTCCTGCCCACAGCCGAAACATCCGCCCTTTCTTTTGTTTTGATTTCTTTCCCTAGCCTCCGGACAATCCTTTACTTTGTGACCTCCCTTTCCACAGCCAAAACACACTCCAGATTTCTTTCGACATTGACTTGTTTCATGGAATCCTTCACAATGATTACATACTGGTTTAGTCCCCGTTTTCTGTTTCTTGTTGGGAAACTGGTGTTTAGAATTATCTGATTTGCCCTCTGTTGTCACCAGTTGGGTTTCCCTCTTTATATCTTCGATTGCTTCCTCAGACACGAAGGCTTTCTTTAGAGCCTCCGCATAAGTCTTCGGCTCGTGCAGCTTCACGTCTTTCTTAATGTCCGGTCGCAGGCCATTAACAAATCGCTCCATCTTTTCCTCTTCTGTAGCCACTAATGTTTCTGCGAAGTGAGACAGTTCGGTGAACTTGATAGCGTACTTGGCTACAGTAAGGTTGCCTTGCACCAATGTTTCAAACTCCCTCTTCTTCTGCGCCCGAATGTGATCCGGTATAAACTTCTTTATAAATTCGCGCTTGAAGAAGGTCCAAGTGATCTCTGCTTCTTGCCCATTAAAAGACCTCTTGGCTGCTTTCCACCACTCCTTCGCATCGCCTTCTAGTTTGAAAGTGGCTAATATAGCTTTCTGTTGTTCAGTACACCCCATGACCTCGAAGATGCCTTCCATATGTTCTGCCCATTTATTCGCATCCCATGGGTTAGTGGTCTCCTCTAAACACTTTGGGCGAAATTCGTTGAATCTCTTGTATAGAGTATCCCTCTCACGATTTCTGCCTCCGTTATTGCTGCCTTCGCCTGATCCACCTTTGTTATTGCTATTTCCCTCGCCATTCTCACTTTGGAGTTGGTGAATAGCTGAAATCTGTTCTTGAACCTGCGTATATGCTTTCAAAAAGCTTTCAAACATCTGCCTGGCGTACTCCGGCATTTCCATACTTCCATTGTTCTGCTGAATATTGTTATTTTCATTCTCGTTTTCCTCAACGTTAGCCATCTTCTTATTTTTCCTGCAAAGGAAATAAATTGTAAGCTAAAGGATTAATAGCAACATATCTTTCTTAAGTTTCTACTGCTGATACCCCATCGTCCTCACCACGTGGCCTATGGGTTGCTAATTCTTTTAATTGCCCAAAACCTTATGCTCTGATACCACTTGTTATACAGTGGACCACCACAAACTCCATATTGGCAAAATACTAACAGAACTCATCAATTGAGCAATTCAGTGATTGATTTATTCAAGTTCGATGACTTCTAGTTGACCCTTTCATTCCACAGTATTTGAACAATTTTCAATACCAGACATCCAAATCATCAATAAACAGTATTCAGGAAGATTCACTCACCTCTGATACACAATTGTCTCCTTTGACATCAACAGCTTTCTCCTTCTTCTCCTAATTTGCAATCCACAAGATTCTCAGACTTTCTCCAATGAATCACAAAGGGTCGTTGGTTCTCCTATATAAAGGGAAAGATGGGTATTCTAATTACTTTCAAACTTTCCATTTAGAGTTGTTGTACAACTCTTTCTTTCCCAATCTCCCTCTCTCACGTGAGATGCAAGTATTCTAAAAATCTAAGACTTCTACTTCCCTTAAGACTTGGGTCAGTCTAGGATTAAGATACTACCTGGGCCAAACCAATCCTGGGCCCAGGTACTCAGGATATTACAAATGGGCCCCATAGGAATAAATTTTTTCAGTAATTAGTTTTTGAAAATTTTCGCAAATACCTCGGAATCCATGATGAACCTACGGCTGAAATTTGATCACCCTAGTTGTTTTTGGTCTTTTGGAGATGAACGGTTCGGATCGTGATTTAGGAACCCACATGAATAAGAAAATTGAAAAAAGGACTGCCCAAACACCCCCTTCCTGCACTTTGGCAGATCAATGGTCTGGAAACTTTTGCAATTTCCGAATGATCCGTGATGAATCAAGCTGCCAAGTTTGACCCTTGACCACTTTTGGCCTTCTGAAGAAGATAACCGGTTTGGATTGTGAAAATGGGGCCTGGAGGAGTCCACACATGACGGAATTAGTGATATTGGGCCAAACTGCTCACACTTAAACATGGTTTTCCTTGATAGCAAGGAAGAAAACCGAGGAATCCGCAGCAAGGATGGTACCCAAACGTGCCCTAAAGGAATTATGGTATGGAGTAACCTTTCTAATTAAATATACTAAAGCATTGTTCTAAATACCAGCAGACTAGTAAAATCTCTATCAAGGAACCAAAAACATCACCATTGATTTTGTTGCATTGAACTATCTATTTGGGGTCGCTTTTGTCACTTCTTTTTTCCTCGCTCCTATTTATATCTATGTTCTCTTCATTCCAGAGTCTTAACATATCTTTCTTATCTATTTTCTCTTCATTCCAGAGTCTTAACATATCTTTCCCACTACTTCACTCATGGTTGTTATTGGTGTCGCCCTTCTAGTTCCTTGAACTTGTTACCCTTTGACATGTTGTACATAAATTGTGTTTGGCCTTCTGTCTATATTTTAAACTATACCAAACAGCATCCCTTGATTTTTGGTGAAAAAAAAAAAAAAAAAAAAACTATCTTAGGAGAAGATCCACCAACCCCTTGCTTAGCCAAAGTGTTAGCCAGCCAAAGGATTAGCCGACCTCCCAACATGCTTAAATTCCACGAGAATCAATGACGACATGTGTCAAATATTGCGAAAATAAAACTGAAACCTCCATGGAGGTGACACACTTGAGGAAGAGGTCCAAGTACTGATTACATAGAATCGTTCTCTGCCTCAACCTGTACATGGAAATGAAACACCAAAAGTCTGGAGCGCTTCTAAAATGGCCAAAACCTCTGCCTCCTCAGATTCTATTGTTCGGTCTTGGCTGATACGTCTGATTGATGTATCAGCCACATTTCTTTTGCCCTCGTTTCCAATTGTATGCTTCTACATTCCATTCTCTTGAAATATAGCAAAAGAGACATCAGCATTCACAGCTTGTTCACGATTTAAGCCAACTAAAGGTGGCAGCCTCTCAATATAGCATATTTCGAATCTGACCCTAGCAATGGACAAGTGCAAGAATGCAAGAATAATCTCCTACTCCTAATAGCCATAACCTTATCTCTATTTGAACCCTACTGTCAACTAGTCCTGAAAAATTGTATTCATTTTCCATTTAAAAAAATGGTATTTTGTTATAGATTTAACACCTACTTTTTTTTTTCAATTGCAAAGATCATGGGATAAAATTAATGTGATTAACAACAATTTGGTAAAATGGGTTTCTACAGACATTCCTGTCACAGCATAGTTCTTTGGTTAACAGTTTTCTTTGCATGATAGGTTTCTTTACTCATTATATATTAGACCGATCACACACTTATAAAAGCAGTATACCATACAACAAACCAAATTACATAGAAAAGACAACCATAGGAGAAGATCCATCAACCCCTTGCTTAGTCAAAGTGTTCGCCAAAGCATTTGCCGACCTCCCAACATGCTTAAATTCCACATGAATAAATGACAACAAGTGTTAAATCTCTCTAAAAATAAAAATGAAACCTCCAAGGAGGTGACGTACTAGAGAAAGAGGCCCAGGCACTGCATTCATAGAATTGCTCTCCACCACAAGCCGAACATGGAAATGAAACACCAAAATCTAGAGAGCTTCTAAAACCGCCAAAACCTCTGCCTCATTAGACTTTGTTGTTCGGTTTTGGCTGATACGGCTGATAGATGTACCAGTTACTTTTCTTTTGTCCTCATTTCCAAATTCTAATTGTATGCTTCTACATTCTATTCTCTTGAAATGTAGTAAAAGAGACATCAACATTTGGCAGTACAAGGCTTATCTCGTTCACAATTTAAGCCAACTAAGGGTGGCCATCTCTCAATATAGCATATTTTGAGTCTGACCCTTGCAATGGAACAGTGCAAGAATGCAAGAATAATCTGCTATTCCTAATGGCCATAACCTAATCTGTATTTGAATCCTAATTTCAACTAGTCCTGAAGAATTCTATTTATTTGCCATATAAAAAAGTGCTATTTTGTTAATAGATGTACCACCTATTTTACGTTTCAATTGTAAAGATCATGGGATAAAATTAATGCGTTGAACAAGAATTGATAAAATGGGTTTCAACAGATGTTCCTGTCACGTCATTATTCTTTGGTTAGCAGTTTTCTTTGCACGACAGGTTTCTTTACACATTATATGTTAGACCGATCACTTGATGCTTGAGAGTTTTAAGGGGATGGGGTGGGGTTGATAGACTAGACGTGGATTAAGGGGGTCAAATAATCTTAACCCTTTTCTATTTTAAACTGTAAAGTTTAATAGCTCTATGTTGTGCCTTCTTAATTAAATCCAATGACAAATGACATTCTAATGTGTCAAACTGGGAGGGGTGTTAATTCACATGGTAAGCTGTGTCAAGGGATTGGATTGATAATGATGTGTTTCCCATACGAAAACGGAAAGAAGGGTGTAAATAAAGGAAGCATTATTGAGTCTATCATTATTTATAATTTATAAACTGCGCCAGATCTTAATCCATTTTAGGCTGTTTGAGTGTTTAAACAAAATAGATGGTTATTGACTCTCTGCTGTGTTATGGGGCAGGATTGAAACTGTAATCACATTGTTAAATTCTGTTTTCCTTCTCTTTACCAAATAATTATTCCAAAATAGAGCAGATTCTTAGTTTGATTTTATTGGTATTAATTTTTATTTTGATTTGGAACAGAATAGTCACAAACAAGCACCTATACCACTATCCACGTTTGTTCATCATAGAGCTTAACAAACTCTGTAGATTTTCATATCAATTCTGATCTAGCTGCATTAGAAATATAGTGTTCCTTTACTGCCTCTATCTATGGTTCTGCATATCTGTTATAAATGAAATGGTTTCTGTAAATGCAGAAAGTTTTGAGTACTTCGCATGATCTAGAGAGCTTCCCGAAGCTCAAAACGGAGCTTAGCATGCGGCAGCCACTTTGTCTACTGGGTGATTGATATTTCCCGTGTGCTAAAATGTGGCAAGTGGAAAGTTCTGCAATCTGGAATTTGATGAATCAGAACATTCACAAGGTAGTGTATATTTCATTTTTTTTGACCTTTTTGTTCATCACTTTGCAGCTTGATTGTGCCTGCCAATCATATGTGCCTGTCTATGGGTTTTGCAGGTTGGTGGTAAGTGGGCCCAGACACCCATTGATATAAATGGCTTCAGTTGCGATGAGTAGGAAGAAGAAGTCATGCTTTTGGATGTGCAAGTTCTGGAACCAATTATATGGTGTATGGTCCCTTGTATTGCAAGTTACAGATCTTTTACAATTTCTGAAGATAGTAACCTATGTAAAGATGGTGGACAGTTTATTGCCCATGTAAGTGAAGCTATGTTATTACTAACATTATGTATTGATGTATATCAGTTTCCTTGAATAAAATGTGAATTAAAGGGAACTCAGTTTGTATGTTCTCTATCATGTATGGTTGGTTAAGATCCAGATCTGTAACTGGCTATTTTATTGAATGCTGTCGTGCCATCTGTGCATTTGATAGTTCCCAAAGAATATGGAATCCTACATACAAATTTAGAAGAACAACTCCTCTGCTTTTAGAATTTATTTTCTTGTCTTTCGAGATGGGCATGTTTCCAGTGTAAAACTGTATCGATTGACACAAAATTAGTCAGTTTTTTTTTTTTTTTCCAGATCAGTATATCTGGTGATCATGTATCAACTAGCCTAAGAATATGCAAAATTATAATAAGTGGTTAAGAAATCAAGGCTCATCTAGCAACAACGTGCTGCTTTTAATGTTTCAAAGTTTCTATTTGTTGGAGAGTCCAAACTTCTTGTGATGAAAAAGATATATGTAACTTGAGATCAACCTTGATGAATATATATAGTAAAATTTCATTTTCATGAAAATTGTGGAGTTTTGTTTCCATTTTTATCTTGATGTTCAGAAGTCATGCAGCCCATCTGGTCATCAATCAATAGAGAGACACTGTGAGCATGGATATACATATGAGGTGCACCCTCAATTGTATCAAAACCTCAAAATCCCTGCATCAGAAGCCACCCAAAACATTCAAATGTAATTACCACCAGGAGGCTACGAGCCTCCAGGAATCCTGACTGCGTTGATGGATGGTTGGGATTAGTCCTTCATTTCATGTGATTGGGGGTGGTCCCTTCAGATGATCCACTCTCTAGAATGTCAGAAAAGACCCATTTATTGTGAAGGCAAGTCTGCTTTGAAAGCAATTCCCAATGGGCCTTGATACATCAATGCATGCCCAAGTTTCAAGTCAATGGTAGAAGACGGACTATGGATTGAACGCCTATAAAAAGTGTAGTTAATTTTACTTTCCCAACCAATAGTGAATTTAACTTCAATTAGGCTGAAGATTCATACAATCATAGTGGATAAAACTTGGCATCCAATTGGCAATCTAGATTGCCAAATATAAGCCCAATTTATCAACAAATCATTCAGAATTATCTTCACTTCTTTTCTTTAATTTAAGTATCAATGTATCTTCATATTGGAAAACTTCTTATTAGGCATGCTAGGGAAAATCAGGATGTGGCCACAACTTCAATGGTGATCACTATAACATGAAGCCGCCTAGATTTGTGATCTGAAAACCAAAACACTATGTTCTGCATAATCAAGAAATCCTTCAATTAGTTATATTGGAAACTTTAATAGTTTGAGATAATAGTTGAGGCCTTTTTCTTTGTAAGAATTTATGATAGGAATTTTCATTGGGTGGAAATCTCAAAATCTTAAACATAAATGATGTGTTCCCTTGAAAGAAATTGGAGAATTCTGGATTTTCAGAAGTTTCAAATGTGCAATGAAGAATTTCCATTTGCTAGCTTATCCTCTGGCATTTATGAATTCTAAGAATTCAAGAATTCAGGTGATTGTTCAGATGAGACTCTCTGGCGCACTCAGTTTTCAAAGGTAGGCCACACATTGTAATTTTTTAAAAGAAGTGTCAAAATTTTTTAAAAGTGGGTTGCATGTATTTTTTATAGGTGAGCTCACATACCATATTTTTTGAAGCTTGGCCACACCTTGTAACCTCTAAAAGGTGGGCCCAAGACCATAATTTTTAAAAGGTAGGTTCCATGTAATTTCTATAGTGGGTCTCATATTGTAATATCTAGAGATGGGCCCAATGCACCACAATTCCTCAAGATAGGTCCACATAATTCCTAAAGATGGGCGAATATTATAATATGTAAGGGTGTATCCCATCTCACAATCTCAAATAAAGGGCCCACGTTGTAATTCCTATAAAGATGGTCTCACATTCTAATTTTTAAAGATTCATTCATAAAACTTGCTTTCCTTTTGCACTGTATATAAAGATGATAAAAGAAGAGTCTCCGAATTAATCTAAACCTCCTTTTACCATACCTACTTTATCAAACTTCAAATTGGAATCCGCAGAGGTGGGCCCTGACTAGAATTCCTATATAGGTGGGCCACATGTTCTAAGTCTAAAGGTGGGACCCATCCTTTAATCTTAAAGGTGGGCTCCATACAACATTTCCTAAACGTGGGTTGACATTAAAATCTCTCCTAAAGGTGGGACCCATACAATAATTCTTGAGCTGGGTCCATTCTGTAATTCCTAGGTCCCACATTGTAATTCATAAAGGTGGGGGCCTTGGGACCCATGTTTGCAATCACAAAATGTTGGGTTTGAGCTTTTATGGACATTTGGATGTGGCCCAAGGATGTTTTTACAAAGGATGGAGTAGGTAAGTTCTGTTTGTCCTGGCATCATACTCAGAGGGATTCATTTTGCTCACCCAAAAGTCCAAATGAAATCACGAACCATTTCACTGTTCTCCCTATTTTGTCTACTTCTCTCAACCATGAACCTTTTGTCCAGACGACAATGTATGTCGTTTCACAAAGTGGGTCCCGGATCCCATCATACCAGCAGCCAGTTAAGATTAATTACTGATAATTTACCATCAACAACAATTGGGTCATCAACACCGAGGAAATATAATGTATTTATTGAAAATCTGAACCGTTTAAATATAAAAAAAATAAATTTTTTAAAATAGCATGAGATTAATCCATAGTTGTTTCCATAAAAATCAGTTGTATCCATGCTGCTGCCATTGGCAGATGAGGGCAGACCACCCCATGTTAAAAATGCACTTAGCTTGTCCTTGGTTTGGTTGGTTGTGCAATAGGCATCTGTACTTCACAGAGGGAGGGACCTCCAACTAGCACATTTCGTACAGTGGACCCCTACCTACTTACCTAAATATGGTCAACTCCTACAATCCTATTGCCAGGCAAACAAACAAGAGTCAAAGAACATACTAATTAATTCATATTGGTTTCATCAAGCGTGCAAGACACGTGCAGAACACTAGCTTCGAAATAACCCAAGCTTGACTGTCTGGTTTTTCTCCTCTCACAAAATGGGCCAGAAGAAGAGAAGGTAACCCACCTGTCCCTTGGTGAAGATATGTAGTGGCAAAAAGTCATTGTCCAATGAGACAGTATGTTTTCTCTACCATGTTTGCCTAAGCAGGTGGGCCCTCTTTGCTTCCCACTCAATCAATATCAACCGGGCCCCACGCTTTCCAAACATTCATCGGATAGTTCAGCTTGGAAAGTAAAAGAGAAAGAGAGAGACAAACTGACAACTCCAATGGTGTCTTCTCTATTTCCTTGCATGCTCAGAAACGTGAGCTGGTGGATATATAGGTTGTGTTTTGGGTCAGGTTAGCCACACCAGAGCTAATCCATCTTATTAATAAATGACAATATGGATAAGTCTGTTTGTTTGCAAGAATAGATTTCTTGCCAGAGGGTTTTATGAATCCTTAATATAATGTTCTCCACCTTAGTATATTTTAGAAATTGGTATTATAAGAACATGATCACGGAGTTCATTTTATAGATTCTCGCCATTTAAATAGAAAATTTAGAATTCTTGGGACTGCATATATTATTGCTGTAATAAATTGCAAAGTTGAAAATCTCCTTTACAAATACCTCCAAAGAAGCAAGTCCTTCCGAATGGGAAATGGAATTTATGGCTTTGGTTGAAGTCGGGAAAATCTCTAAAATCACGTATGTACACATGTTTATTTACATTTACATAGAGGAGTAATGATGCGTTGGATGTCAAATTAATGAAAATGTAAAGGTAAGGTATGCTAAAGTAGAACGGGGAGATTTAGTAAAATCCTTGTTTGCAATATATATATATATATATTAATATATGGTAACCAATAGGTGAGGGAGGAAGTGTAGATTAAAAAACTTTTTTTCATAATGTTTACTCTTTTTACTCCAACACATTTCAGCTCACTCTTTTTTGGTAAAAAAGAAAGGGATTTGTGGAGAAGTAAATTAAAACGTAAGTGGGGTTACATTGTAAGTTCAATATTATGGACTCACTTTTTTCACTAAAAGTCTTGATGAAATAAAGGTCGTCACATCACACGCCTACGTTTAACTCCACCTTGTCCAGTCCTTGTGTTAAATGAGAGAGAGAGAGAGAGAGGGTTGGCATTTAGCATGTAAGGTGTTTATGTGGTCAGATAGGGTTGGGATTTAGCATGTATTGTAAGAACTCAAATCCATCCGTTTTTAGTTGGGTCTTATCGACGTCCGGCCATGTGCCCTTGTGATATGGTGAGGAGGGTGGATGCTGGACACACTAAGCATGTGATGGGTGATGATATACTCTTTGGAGTGTTGTCATTCATGTCCATGTGCAGGCCTTCTGATGGTTACAACTGCCTATTAATTAATGGGGTCAATATATGGAGGGCAACGCTGGAAGCACGACTTGACTGCGGCACAAATGTTCCAATTGTTGCACGTTAGTCGCGTGTGGAGGCTATGTTCATGAGCAGAGATGGACTGAAGAAAAATCAAACTAGATATCCTCTAGAACATTGAGGATAAGCATGATACATGCTAACAGCTAAAAAGATGATAAATTCGAAGGAGAAAGCAGGATGCTAATGTACACAGCAGAGGATGGTGTTTTTTTTTTTTCCTTTTCTATTATTTCTCTTTATTTGCTTGGCCCAAATTGACAGCTAGCTAATTGGACCCTTTACAGGCCGTTTGTTAATTTGTAGTCATTTAGATATATGTAAATGATTCACATTATGTATTATCATGTTAGTTTGTACTCATTTTATGCATGTGTGTGAAAATTAGTGTCTAAATGAGGTCATGATTTATGCACCAAGATTTTTACACTAAAGTAGATGTGAAAATCACTCACTCCTCATTGGAAAAAGGGGCCAGTGCCATCTCTTATAAGGTGATTACATTCTTGTGGGGGGCTTATATATATACCAACCACTTTTAATTTTTTCTCCCCATATTTGTAATTCAAATTTTTTTTCTTTTTATTTATTTGACAAATAAAGCGCAAGACCTTAAAGATGATAATCTTCCACAGATTTTAAATAATTTGTATAATATTCCCAACCTATGGATCCAATTCTCTGTACTTTTGTTGGCTCCCAACTCATGATTTCAACCATTGAATATCATTGTATTAATGAAAAATATTAGGGTGTTTAGTTTCATATCTTATTTCTTAAATTGATTTTAAAAATTATGTAAAAAAAAATAAAAAAACCAAATGCATCTAAAACCATTGGATATACTAATTAACCGGTGAAAATGGTGATTTTGAAAAACATGGTGGTATGTTTCACGTGTGAAATATTTTCATATATAGCATTTGTTTTTACATATGCAAAACTCATTTTCTCATCACATGTGTAAGAGGCAAATGACCCCTTAAGCCTCGCCTTAAGTAGGTAAAGCAAAAGCTCTTACTCTTGTGCTTCAGTTTCCTATTAGAGTTTGCATCCCAGACATGTGGGATATTCAGTCTCATCTTCTTGATTTAGGGCGTGATGATGGAGATTGAAAATCTTACACTGCTCTTATTTGAGATTCTAAGAGGTGAAAATCTCACTACAAATCGGTGCACAAGAGGTGACATGAGAGAGTATGTGAATCAATTGTTTAAAGTTCTGGCCATTCATTATATGCAGTGAGTACCATCCTTTACCTCCTATGTGGGTGGGAGTGAACTTTCAAAATGAACTCTCAGTAAAGGCACATATAACATCAAATTCGGAGGTAAAAGAAGAAAGTGCTTCGCTCGATAAGGGAGACCTTCCCAACATAACAATAAAAAGGGTACAAAATCAAAGCAGTTTATTAAGAAAGTATGAGAACTATGACCTCTCCCTCATAATGAGATATTTCATTTATAATAATCTGGAGGGAGAGTTTACAGCCAAAGTTTTATAGGTGAAACCTTAATTATTCTTGGATTAATTAAGTGAATCTTCAACTGTTAAAAGAATCAAATTACCATAAGGCATATAATAATATATCTCTAAAGTAGTCATGTTTTGATTAAACACTTCCCACTTTTTATTATCATGAAAAGAGAAGCCTCTTTTCTTTTCCTAACTAAAAAGATTAAATCAAATCACATCTTAAAACATAAACAAAAAGACCTCTCTTGACTCCCACTCTTTAAGAATAAAAAAGATCTAAACTGGCATTGAATTTATCCATTTAGATCGTATGTTTAAATCTACTTATGGTCAGTCTTAAAACGTGTTTAAATATATAAATGCAAAGTCTTTATGTTTAAATCTACTTATGGTCAGTCTTAAAACGTGTTTAAATATATAAATGCAAAGTCTTCACTAACGGCAATGCCTGCATTTGAACATCTCAGTTTCACCATGAAAGAGTTGTGGGGCTGGACGACTCCTTTGAATTAAAGGGCAATTATGACGACTGTAACATCTGCATGTAGAAACGTCCAAACGAGAAAATTCCTCATATATATATATAACTATACCCCTTTCTCTCTTTTAATTGACCAAGTTTCTCTTGGCCGCTTTGTTTGTTCAGTATTTAATTCTAAGATTTTTCGCAATGCCTTCTTAAAACAGCCGTGTTAGTAGCTAGAGGATTAAAGTTGAATTCTATGAAATTAAAGGCTATATATGAAATAATTTACCTTATGTTAACAAACAATCGTCTAGTCAGGACCCTGCTATTATATTCAGCTTATGATTGGAACGTCTCACTTTTTCAGGACCTATTTCTTTACTAGAATTCATGGATGCTTCTTTTAGACTTGAGCATCCAAGAATCCCACCAAAATGCAAAAATGGTGAAATTCTTGAGTTCTTAAAGGTTAATTGGAACCTTTCATGTGATTGGAACTATGAAATTTGTTATAAGAAACAAGGAATTTAGAAATACTTTTTAAAAACCAAACTACTAGAATTCTGACAGTATTCCTAGTAAAGAAACATACCACAATAGAGCATATCCTAATTTTAAATTTCTATAAAACTAATGCAAAACAGGTTAAACAAACCCATGTACGGATGTAATATGATGCATGTGAGTATGAGTATGTCTCCTTTTTCCATAAAAATGAAGTAGTTTTGTCCATCCAAATGCAAGATTTCAATACTTTTTTCAAAACATCCAAACAGGTTCAGAACATTAAAAGGAAAATGATCAAAAGGAAAACTTCAAAGTTGAAATGATTGTAAAGTTGTCTTTGATTTCAACAGATTCCACAGAGTATCATTTGATCCAAACAAAGCCCACTTGTAGATGCATGTCAATGTACCCACACCAAAACGACCAAACCCAAGTGCACGACACGGCAGTATCGTCACGGGAACATTGACATGGCCATTGCACCATCCGAGCCAGCTAATGCAGAGCTTCCCAATCATTTCGCCTGCAGACAAGCCGACTCGGCATCCTCTGAACGGGAAACCTGCCGGCATTTCTCCCACAGCAATCCATGGCCCATGACACGTGTCCCACATCTGACGGTTGGAGACTTTTTTTTTTTTTACATGGCCATGCCAGTCAAAAATCCTAGGGAACCACACCCTTCTTAATCCTTCCTCCTTTCTCAATAATAACACTTGCCTTTTCTTCAACCCTTTTATTACAGCTTTATTTATTTGCCCTTTACTTTCCCATTCTCAATCTCTTCCTCCCCTCTATTCACTTTCCAAAATCTCTCTCACTCGTTTTTTTTCTATCATCTGTCCTCTCTCCTTTCCTTTTTCATCTCTTCATTTGGCTTTAAATCTTGATGGGGACTTTGCCCACCAGCAGCTCATCTTCTTTGGAACTCACCATGGCTCCACCTGCCCCTGGTAAGGTTTACTTTTTTTTTCTCTATCTCTATCTGTGTTCTCAATCTTTATAATATTTGGGTTTTTTTAGTGCTTTCTTGTTTCATTCTCTTTCTTCTGTTGATGGTTTTTTTTCTCTCTCTATTTTTCCCAAACCCAAATGTTTTTTTTTTTTTTTAATATGTTTCTGTTTATAGAAGCAAGAAGAGATTTTTTTTTTCATCTATGTTTTATTTTCTAATACAAACATATTATTGTAAGATGATTTTTACTTCCTTTTACATAAGATAGGTTTCTCTCTTTTCTTTTTTATTTTATTACATGTCTGCATGGATTATTTGGATTTATCCTTTTCCATTTCAACATCTGGGGTTCTCTAATCCATTTCCTTCTTCATGATTTTTTGTGGGTTTTTTGTTCTGAAATCTCTGATCTTTTTTTTATAGATGGGGTATCTTGCATGAGGGATTTGGATATAAACCAGGTGCCTTCTTCTGATGCCGACCCATGGGCTGCAGGAATCATAGACGAAGATGAAGATAACAGCACTGGACCACCTCGCAAGAAGCTTCGACTAACCAAAGAGCAGTCTCGTTTGCTTGAAGAGAGCTTTCGAGAAAACCAGACCTTGACTCCAGTCAGTAAAAAAAAAAAAACACCACCTTCTCTTCTTTTCTCATCATTATTTTGGTAGATTGTAGAAAAGATTCAAACCCAATCTCTTCTTCCTTGTTTTAAACCCTTTCTTTCTTCTTTTGTTTTCAGAAGCAAAAAGAGGCTCTGGCATTAGAGTTGAAGCTGAAACCACGCCAAGTTGAAGTTTGGTTCCAAAACCGACGAGCAAGGTACGCCCCCACATAATAAAAACATCATATCATATCTTGTCGTAATACGATGATGGAGAGTGGAGACCATTGGATCATTCAATCCTCCCATGAATGGCCAGTTGGGAGTCATATTCACCATCTGATCATGTCATGATTTGATCTAAGGTGGACCACATGTACTGTATACAACAGTGTCTTTATAGTAATATCGATCGAGATCGAGAGAGAGAGAGATATTATCGTACAAAAGAAATATGGGAGATGAGTAAAAACTCAAAACATTGAGAATATCTTGGAATTTTAGATTGGGGGGCAACAGTATCGAAGCTGATAAGGACAGAATCTAGCAGTTAATAAATGGTATTGAAAATCTAGTCTTGAAAATCTTACGTTCGAAAATTTTTAGCTGTTTGATGTAATTATTGTGAGTCACGCCGGACAACGATTAGGCATGTTTCCTTGAAAAACGCCAGGCCTAGGGTAAGTCTGACTCTGACCCACCTGATTGCATGACGTCAGGGTGAATTCAGGAGGTTTGGCCTGGATTAATGAGATTGTACTACTGGCTACTGGTGCCTGGTGGTATCAGTTTGAGCTGCTACATATATTGTATAGTTTCTGTTTTTCTCAACATTTTATTGGTTTTAACTTTTAAGAGAGAGAGGGAGAGAGTATATGACAAAGGGAAAGGGAAGGGTATTTTCTTGATTACCACACATTTATGTGGGCCCTACATTTTAAGGATCCAAATCTTTGAGTTGTGGGTCCACGCTGTTTGTCTATAATAGGCTTGAGTGTTTTTCTCCAAATGAAGTTATTATTATATCAACATTAGATTTAAAGAAAAATGTAATTAAAATACTAATTAATATCATCAATAAATTTATTTATTGAGCATGATAATCCCCGCATTTAGCAATCAGAATTGTCATCCATTATGGGCGCGATTTCCTTTCTAATAATGGCTTGAATTTTCCGTCCAATCAATGCTAAATTCTCCTTTGGATTACGCAAACACAATTTAGCTATATTTTTCACATGTGTTTAATTTGTTGGTCAATCTTATACTTGTTAAACTTGAATTGAGGTGTGTGCATGCATTGATATGCATGTGAGTATATAGGATTGAATTAATGATTTAGATATCCATGTTGTTATTTAGAACTTTGAATTTTGATATAGGTATATGATTGATGACTAATTTAATGTAGGTTTTTGAAAAGAATTTAAAATCAAATTAAACCTACGTGGGTAAACATGTGCATGCATGCAGTTTCATCTTTTGAACGGTTTAAATAATTGAGAAGCACAGTGTATGAATTTGATTCAATCTATTCAACCACATGATGTGGTCAAACTTAAGTAATATTTTCCCACATACATAAGGATATTAATTAATAACATGTATTACTTTTATAAATACTAAATATAAGTTACATTTATTCTCAAAAGAAGCCTAATATTGAGAAAGGAAAGGAATACATACATATTCATATTTTAAAAAATGGGGGTTTTGACATATTAGTCCTTCTTAAATCCGATTTTACCAATTTCATGATTATAATTTAGATAATGTCAACAGAGTCGCTTCACTGTGGTTAATATTTTTTTTATATAACTTTTTTGCTCCAAATCCAATGCTATTGTGGGAACAGTGCATTCGACAAAAAAACGATAAATTTCGTGATATTATAGGACTGTCCCATGATGTCATGGCCTTTATGTAACATCTTAGGAAAAGTTTTTTCTGAATAATAGAGCCTGAGAAATGGTGGTTAGATTTGTATTTACTTTTCATAAAATATCATATTTTGTGTTATAAAAAATGAATTCGCTTGCTGGTGGAAAAAAAGTATACAATACAGAATACAGAAATTGATAAATCCCATGTTATCATGGGATATGACGTAGAAAAATTTTAAAATTTACAAGAGTTGTTTGACTCTGGTGACATTATCTAAATTTCGGTCATGAAATTGGTAAAATCAAGTTGAAGTAGGACTAATATGTCAAAACCCCTAAAAACTAAGATTGATGCCTAAAGATTTCTTAAATGTAAAAATAAAAAAATAATAGTTTGTTCTCCAACCAATTGGCATATAAATTTTAAACAATAAATAAGTAGAGTCATAAAAAACTTCAACACCTATTAAAATTGAAGGGTGCAAAAGATATATAAAAAAACCCAAGTGAAGCATATTTCTCTTTGATTGTCATGAAAATTAGTTGGGCCTCGTACGAGTAAAATTACTAACTCGGACTGTGCTCTAGTGTATACAAATCCAGACCTAGGTGCTAAACATTTTTCCAAAGAAGTTCGATAAAATAATATTAACTGGATTAAAATAAATAAATTCTCTCTACTATAGGGATTATATTATATGAATCCAAACTTGATTCGCTATCCATGATCGGCGGGCGAACAATTTCACCTGACATGATATTATCCATTGGATTGCGCATATGTGAAAAATGTAGTTAAATTGTGTTATTTCAGCCTAAAAAATGAATGTAAATTTGGCAAAACAATAAAAAAATTCATACAATTATAAAAGGAGAAAGCTTTGCATTTGACGGAAATCCCTGCTAGATGTGGTCTCTATTATGCACAATTTTTTTTTAATGAGTATTTTAGTCATGTTCTTCTCTAATCCAATGGTTGATGTATGCTTCTTCGGAAGAAAACTCAAATTTACTAGTGGCAAACAGGGTGAACAAACTACAGCGGTTTGGATCTCCAAAAGATGGGTCTTGCCTAGATGCATGATAATAGCTTTGCTGTATATTGGAAAGCTCTGTTTTCAATATTCTGTTTTCAATATTCTGTTTTCAATATTGAAAACCTGGCTTACAGTCTGAAAACCCTTGCTCAAAAAGGGTGGGGCATTTTGCTGCCTGATCCTAAAGATACAATGGGTTTGTTCTTTCTTTTTTAATTTTTTTTGGTTGGACAATGGGTCTGTTCAAATGGCTGATCTACAGAGACCCGATCTTGACCCGATCCTTTTGGTAATGGTTTTCAAAAGTTTTAAGTTTAGGGTGTGCGGTTTTTTGTATCTAAAAAAGTTTAGAATTTTAATATTTTATGGGCTCTCTTACCTTAAGTCTGGATCTCTTTTTTTTTTTTTTTCCCTTCATGAAATTGATCATATGAAATTTACGGTAAGATGAGTTTAAAAAAATTATTAAAGAGGTGAAGGATATATTATTGCAAAGATAACTTAGAAATGTAAATAAAGAGATGTAAATAAGACCTTCACTTTTTTACGATTTGAATTACCAACATGATGACTGATGCTTTATATCAAAGTGGAGATTATATGATGGCTATTTATGATTCATGACCTTTATCGTGGAATGTTGAGGACTTTTAGGAACTGATGAGCATTAACCGCACGCGATGGACAGATACGGTCTCCTACAAACAGGATAATAAATTTAATTAAAATTTGGAAAAACGGTTCTTAAATTATCAAAATCTTCTTTGACTGACAATCAAATCAAATCTTAAGGTAGGTTGGATGTGATGGGTCCCATATATATATGATGGGAAAAAAGGATGATTTGGGCAATGGGTTGCTTATGGTAGATCCCATTTTTGGTGAAGGTTAAATGTCTAGTATATTTATTTAATAGGTCCAAAATTTAAGTTGAGATTATGAATCCTATTATTCATATGGAATCCTAGAGAAAAAGAAAATTGTATTTATCTAAGAGAATCTCATTTATAAGTGAGTTTTACAATTTAATACTTTTAATCAAGATTCTGTATTTAAAATGATTTTAATCAAGGTTGGGATATAAAAATTGCAATTTCAGGACAAAGCTGAAGCAAACGGAGGTGGAATGCGAGTATCTGAAGAGATGCTTCGGGTCTCTGACGGAGGAAAACAGGAGGCTGCAGCGTGAGGTGGAAGAACTCAGGGCCTTGAAGGTGGCGCCACCCACATTCCTCTCTCCCCACACCTGCGAGCCCCTCCCTGCCTCCACCCTCACCATGTGCCCCCGCTGCGAGCGTGTCACCACCACCAATCCCTCTCATCTCGCCACCTTCTCCTCCTCTAAGTCCCCCGTTTTACGCCCCACCAGACAGCCAACTTCTGCAGCGTGGTAGACTAAAAAAAAAAAAAACAAAATGGAGGTGTAAAAAGAGGTTTGTCAAATGTACTATGATGGAACTTTTCTTGTTATTATATAATATAAGCTTAAGAAGATAGATACCTCACATCATGCTCTTGGACTTTACTGTATTTACAATTGCTGTGTTATATATTTATAATTCATGGGTCTGTTTTTGCCGAACTGCTAAATGGCTTATTGTTAGAGATATTTTTACTTAGGGTAGGTTTGTGTAATAATTTTTCGAGGAAAAGTAGATGGTTTTTTACGAGAAACCTATTTTTCAGGTGTTTGGTGAGGAATAATTCTGCGGAAACGCTTTCCTGTCTCGTCAGTATTTTTCTTGATAATTATGGAAATGAGTTTCCTATGAGGGTATGAGAAATGGTTTTCCTCGAAAAATTTCTCCCACTTTTCCTCACTCTTGTCCATTTCAATCCAAAACTCTACAACTCTTTCATTTTTTATTTTTTTTAAATAAATTATTATTTTAATATTGAATAAATAATATAAATGTTATGTTATTTTTCTTCAAAAAATTATTTCACCAAATAAGAAAATTTTATTTTCTATAAGGAATCCACAGCCGCACCAAACAACATTGACACCAATTCAACAAGGAAAATTTTTTTGCACCAAACATAAAATTTTAAATTCTACGGAAATCATTTTCCAAGGTTTCCATTTCTATAGAATTTGCTGACGTGACAATTACCTTTTTCCGCAGAAAGGGTGCGTACACAGACGTATCATTACTGGGACAACAGGATTCACGGTCTGTCACAAGCCGAGCCCAAGATAAAAATTTAAATCGAGTTAACCCCGAGTTACGACTATACTTACTCCCGTGAACTTTAATAATAAAATTCACAAGAGATATCAAATTACACATTATGCGGAACATAAATAAATATACATTGCTCATATAAACAAAACTTTATTTACAATATGAATAATATTAAAACGTTCTCTAAAGAGGAATTTACTTGAAAAAGGACCATAGATGGTCACTAGACGAAAAAGGGGACACTAGTTCATATGCTACGAAACTGGTATTCCAGCTAAATTTCTCTTCTTTTTTTTTTTCCCTTTTCGACGAGCGTCGTCGTCGCTCATTTTAATGGGACCAAGCATGTAAAGATTCTGCGGAGCGACGACGTCGCTGCTCATTTCAATGGGAGATTCTGCGAAGAGACGACGTCGTCGCTTATTCTACCCCTTCAGCAAGACTTTTTTTTTATATTACTTTTTTTTGTGGGGTTCCTATTAATGATGCTTGCTTTTTTATTTTTATTATTTATCATCTTATGGGGCATTCAGAGTCAGATGCAATAACCACTTGAAGCCGAAAGAAATTATGACTGAATACCAAAAGCCGAAACAAATTTGTCATCAAGTTTCATCCACTTTGTCACCTTTTGGTTCGATGTGTTTTAGTTATGTGTGCAAAGAATCTGTTAAGCGACAACATCGTCTAAATGTTTCTAGCCAGACGCCATGGCTAATGATTCTGTGGTGCAACGACGTCGTCACAGATTAACACATAAATTTTCGCATTAGATTCTGTGGTGCGACGATGTCGTTACATATTTACATCAACACTTCTTTACATTAGATTCTGTGAAGCAACAACGTCGTCACTAACCATTGCAATCGAAAAAAATGATGTGTGTATTGGTTTGATGTGCGAGCGCACTACAAGACATGGGCATACAAGCTTCGTTTCTTGCCATGTGGGTTCTACAAGGTTAGTACAAATGCCTACTCCTTCTCCATATGGGTCACCAACTCCATTGACAAAACCATTGTCTGGACAGCGAACCGAGACCGACCTGTCAATGGCCGGAAGTCGAGAATGTGGTTGCACCCAGATGGAACCATGGTCATAAACGATGCCGACGACTCGACCATATGGAGTGCCAACACCAGCACTCCAGAAGTCGATAGAGCCGAGCTTCTCAACAGTGGAAATCTTGTGTTGAAGAACCCAAGTGGTAGAATTCTATGGCAGAGCTTTGATTTTCCTACAGACACTCTTCTCCCTCTTCAGCTAATCACAAAAGGAAAGAGTCTGTTGTTCTCAAGAGGAAGAGGAGACTCCTCTTCTGGCTTCTTCGTTCTCCATTTTGATAGCGATAACGTTTTGAGAATGATGGGTCTTGGGATTATAAGGCACCTCACTTTGGATTTTGATGGCAATCTCAGATTGTATAGTTTGAATGAATCGACGGGGCTGTGGGGGATTTCATGGGCAGCTTTGGCGAGTCATTGCACCTGACGACGGCGGGGGCGGTCGTCGTCGAAGAAGGTGAACTTGGAGAAGTCGAGATGGTCGACGGGGGTGGTGGCGCGGTCGGAGAGGCAGGGCTTCTTGGTCCGGAAGGGCTTGGGCCTGGGATCTAAGGTATTAGTTAGGGTTTGGAGGTGGAAGGGGCTCCAGGAGTGGAGCTGGAAGTAGGGTTTCGTGGCACTTTTATGGGGTTGAAATTAGGGTTGTAAATGGGTATCCGATTCTCCGATTACCCGAAGGTTCCGATCCGTTAGGATCCGGGTCTTGGTCCTTATTTTGATCCCGATAAGAAAATGGTTCCGGTTCCGGATCCTTTTTTTGGAACCGATACCTAAACGGTTCCGGTTCCGGATCCACAGTGGCTCAGACCCATGGACCCGAGACCCGACCCAATATATACTAACATAAGGTAACTTTATTATGTGAGAACAGAACCCTTTTTACTTTTCTACATTAGAGTTTTCTATTTTTCTACATCTCATTGCCTGTTTGGATGTGATTTCTGAGTTTTTGGTTAAAAGTGTCTGTTATTGATAGACAAAATGTCACATTAGTGTTTGTAGGTACGTGATCCAATTTAAATGTGAAAAAAGCATAATTTTTTTAAAGAAAAATACAGGTATTAGTCTAGACCCGGAACCGGAACCAGACCCGCCTCATAAACGGTTCCGGTTCTGGTTCCCATTATTTTTAACGGTTCCGGTTCCGGTTCCCCTTCTTAGAAAATGGTTCCGGTTCCGGTTCCGGTTCCCCTTCTTAGAAAATGGTTCCGGTTCCGGTTCCACCCTGGACCCGGACCGGAACCGACCCGTTTACAACCCTAGGTTGAATGGTGCAACGACGTCGTCACTTGTTTCGATCATTAATAAAATAAAAAACGGAAGTGGTCCCCGTGCCATATTTACTAGTGGCCCATTTTTTGTTTAGTGGTCATCTTGGATCCTTTTTTAGGTAAAATCCTCTTCTCTAAAAGTTCTCTTCCAAACATAATTATTACAAAACTTCATCTTTACTCAACTAGTCCTTCTGAAGAAACTGGATTAGTTATTCCTGTTGACGTTGTGGCTTCTGAAGGACTAGCAATAGCAGTTGTACCTGTAATGTCACTAATAACACTATGAATTCGACAATTCAGCAATGTATAAACAGATACATAATTATACATGCTATTCATACATTTAACTTATCTAAATTCAATATTAAATAATACAATTTACAATATTAAACAATACTATTTACAATTCAATATAAATGAGAATCTTTATAATTTGGCAGACTACCATAACATTTCTAATCAAATTATATCTCCCTAAAAAGGAAGAATTGCCTCTATTGGCACAGGACTGAAGAGCGCATCATTCACGACAAAGGATTCAAGGACTTATCAAATAAGTGCCATCTACTCAGTGTCTTGTCAGAGATCACTGGCATCACCACGGAGTTTCCGGAACACTCCCAAATAATTTGCTGTAGCAGAAACAGAAATCACTATGTAGTACCAAACTCAATTCCGTTTAATTACAAATGAACGGATATAATTCAATACATAATCCTTTTAGGATTCAATTCAATTTATAATCCAATTTGGATACAATTTAGTGTACAAATTCAATTATACAATACCGTCCAATTGGGTATAATTCTCAATTATTTAATGTACTCGTGTTATTTCCAATGAACATCACAGTTATATATAATTTGTACATTAAAGTCCCCTTAAGTAACACCTATGGAGGTATAAACAGTGTAAACAACATTGATTAAATCAATAGGCTCTTAAACCAGAAAATCAAAATTTAATTCTGAAATCTTCAATTTCGGTTACCACTTCAGTTACCTGTTGATTAGCCGAATCTCCCATCTCGGTTGCCCGAACATGGTTCGGCCAACTTTAGGCTCAAAAACTAGAGACATAATTTCTCTCCATTTTTACATTGTCGGTCGGTTGACCGAAGGCTAACCAACCTCTTATGTCGGATAACCGAATTCGATACAGAATTTATACTAAATTCTGAAACGATCTATGTTCTTCTCCAAACTCTTTCTACCTACAATAATCTCTGGAACCTTCTGTTCCCATCCTCAACTAGTATTTAAACATCAATTGAATACTTCTATTCCATTTAAACATTATTTAATCAAATCCATTCATTCTATTCAATTCCATTTCTATAAAATAGATTCAAGAAACAATTCTTATAAAACCGAAATAAAACCGTATCAATTAACATGTAAAACATATATAATCATTTATACTTGCCTTTCACTTCAATCTTATACACAAAAGACAAAATCTCTAATTTGAAAACCCTTCTTTCAACTTGTAACTTCACAAAGAGAATTCACAAGCTTCCTAGCTTCAATCTTCAAGAAAACCCAAGCAAAGAGATGGAGAAGATAATGAATACCCAAGTTCTACTCTCCAATCACTAGTCTATTTCTTTCATCCAAGCACTTAACCAAAAGGAAGAAGAAACGAATGAAGAAGAAGAAGGAGCTAGCAGGTGCTGGCACACTCTCACTGAATCACTCTCATTCTTCCAGCTCATGTCTCATTTGAGCTTTATCATAATGCAATTTTGCAACTACACCCTCATTCATTCTACATATATCAAACTAAGTTAAATCAAAACCCATTTAATTCATCTTAAGTCAAACGAAATCATGTATATTATGAAAGTTGATGTACTCGTCGAGATACACACAATGGTATCAACTTTCACCAACTTCGACATAATAAGTACAAATTCATATTTACGTAAAAGTCATCCATTTCACTAGTTTGAATCCAAATTTCAACTTATTCAACTTAATGTCTTCCAAATCATTTCATTAGGCTTTATTTGTTATTCCACAACTAATTCAACTCATATTGATCACTAATCATATTTAAATCGACTAATTATATTTAATCCATAATAATCTCGATTTAATTAGACTTAATCCTGATTAACTCGGAATGAGGTGTAACACGGTCCCCCTATGTCCCGTAGTTCTGCCCCTGATTTTAAAAGTTTAGTTTCATTTCACACTGTTGTTTTTGCTGTCATTGAATCAATATAGCCAAAGAGATCATGGGTGTTTTTCACCCCTCTGCCAGTCTGCCCCTAGTTTCACCCTAATCATAGGTTAGCCCCAAGGTTCATGATACATTAAATACTTTAAAATGGGCTAGGTTATGTGATGCTTTACTTTTTTTATGTGTAAAATCCATATCCATATAGTATATGGACATCATTGCCCACAGTGCTATGCTACTGATCCAATGTAGCCAAAAGATTTCGTGGATGTTTTTACAATTAATTGGTGGTGTGCTCTTCTATGGCTGTTGGGCCCACCCGAGCTCATTATGATCCATCCAACCCTGTAGGGAAGGATTTCTGATTAGTATTTGAAACCTGAATGCTTGTGCCTATAAATAATGTCCTCTAGTATTTGTTGAGACTGGTAATACTTTACAATTTACAAATATATTGATGGGCCATGTGGCATAGCCCACTTAAAATTAACAAGATTTCAACCTATGAGCTCACTTAAGATTAACAAGAACCCAACCTCCAACCTATATATGTACAATCAAACCTGCTTAATCTTTACCATGGATGGGCCATGTGGCAAAACATGGTTGCCAAGAGACGACCTTTTTTTTTATAACCCAAACATTCTAAATAAGTGCAGCCTATCCGAAAATTTGGCTTAGAGTGAACCAAGACGAAGAATTGATGTTGCCCACACAATATAGTTGGTGCAAGACGAAGAAACAGAGTTGATGTTGCCCACACAATATAGTTGGTGCAAGGCTATGAAAATGATAGTGAATAGAAATGAGAGGAGAAAAAAAAGGGTCTTGAAAGCACTTCAGTATTAAAGCGAAAGATTCCTACAATCCATCAATTCTAATTTGCTTGTTTCTAAGGCGTGGCATAGAAGAACAGACGATGCCACTGATTATTAGGCTGAAGTGAAATCAACATTTTGACTTCTACAAAGAATGACCAAGACCACATTGACAATCTGATTGTTGGAATTTGGATACGAGCATTCATAAGGTGACATTTAGTCAATTTCCGGTCACCATCAGACATTTCTTTACCCATGTTGGTATTTTCCATGACCATCAGATGCAATGGAGTGCGTTTGGTTGGCCCTGCTAGAAAAACGTATTCAGGAATGAATGACCTTGTGGCAACGAAGATTTTGAAACGTTCAATTTGTAATCCTTTTTTCCAATAGGTAACAAATCACGTTCCACTGAAAATCTCCCTTTCATAATTATAATGAATGTTGTCTCAGTTTGACACTTTTATATACTTCATTCCAAAGAAAATCTTTTTCTCTATCCTCCATCTGTAATGTAAGCATTCTGTCATTCTAACCTCCTTTTCCCAGGTGGATTAAGATTTAAGAGGTGTACATCCGGCACCGGCAGAGAAGACTCCTAGAGATGCTGAAAACAAGGATGAGGCTTTTGCAGCAATCGAATTCACGACGACTTGGGCTTGAAAAACAAAGGCTGAAATGGGCCATGACCTATAGAAATGGAAGACCTTACGAGCCATTTGAGATTTGAGTGTACCATAAAACAGAGAACCCCGTGGCCCTGGGATAGTGACCGAGTCCAAGTTTGGCACCCATTTTAATGGGCTGCGTGCTGTTGGATCGACTGTGCACTCGTTTGGAAGATGAAAGCTTTCACACTATTGATCAAGTGATTAGGATGATGATTCGAGCCATCGTCACCATACCCTGGTAGGTTTTGGTGGTTCAGGGTGGGGAGTTACATCCCTAGTTGGGCCCCATAAGAATCAGTGCTAAGCAGAGAGGGGCCCTACACGATTAAAATATTTAACAGAGGGAATTCAACTCCTATTGGAGTGACGTTACGTTATTCACCTGGTCTGGAGATTTTTCTATTCCATAGACCCAGCTAGCCCAAAGTTTTATATCGACTCATTGAAAGAAATACATGATGATAACTACTACAGTGAGATCATGGGCTACAACCTGTAAAACCACAATGCTGTAATCTTAGTAGTTGGGCCCCAATTCCAAAGTTGGATTATTCTGGTTCCACAGCACTCTGGCATGTATAAAATAAAATGGGCCATAACCTGAAAAAGGTGAGCCCAATGTTGGATTTGTAGGGCCGCCCAGAGTTCTTTTTATTCCTAGCTGGCCCACACTCGGCGCATGCAACATTCAGTGGGACAAGTATTGGAGATTAGGGTTTTGGATTCAAATTTGCTCTGCAACTCACAAAATACTCTTGCAACTTCCATGTTGCTAGTCTTCTCACTTGTTGCTCCGGTTTGAGGACAATGAGATTCTAGGGTTGAATCGGGGTTTTGCCACTAGACGACGTGAGCTGCTAGGGTTTATTCTCTGCAATTGATTCTTCGCATGTGTTTGATTGGATTTTTGGCACAATCCAAGGTGGGTCATTCCTCTGCAATTGCCTCTCCAAGCTACTTTTTTTTTTTTTTTTTTAATTTTCTCTGCTATTGCAATCTCATAACACGAATGCTCTCCAATTTATTTGTTTTTGTTTTGAATGTGTATTCTCTCTGCAATCTCTCAACTCATCCGTTTTCACTGAAATATATCGCCCACCAAACATGGATTTTGTACTCCCGTGGAAATTCTTTTCCTTGGTATGTATCTTCCATGGATTTTGCTGTAAGCAGTGTGACACAAACGTGCCCTAAATCAACAAACCAACTAAAGCAAGTCCGATCAAGATGACCCCAACATTTCTCTGATGATTTGTGTAAATACGGTGGTAGTTACGGTTTGTTTTATTTCTTCTTGTGTCTGGGTCCTCTGCAACTCTATTTTCATTGGGGAATTTTGACAAACAGCTGGTGCGCGTGGTTGTATTTGTATGTCTGTAGTTAGTTTTATCGATTGGAAGTGTATAGTTAGTTTAACTGATTGGAAGTCACGCCTTCCTTGCTTGTTACAAAGAATTAAATATATTGTTATTAAAATTACATGTTTGTTGTTGGTTTTATCCATTGGGTTTTGTTAGTTTCTTTTTTGCCCCTTTGTATAATTAGATATGGTTTCTGTCAGGACCATTTAATGGGGCTCTGTTTGCATTGGCAACCATTCTTTCTTATATTTTCCTGTTAGTGATGTAATGTTTATAAGATATGAAGAAAATAAAAAATATTAAGCTCTTCTAAGTGGTTTCTGGGATGGTAATTGTGTTGTTAGGATGGATGAATCATCCAATACATGTCCAGTAACCAGTTAATGTGTCAATACATTTAGAATGGTTGGTTGAAAGTCCAGCTCATGGACGGTCCAATTTTAAAAATCAGAGTTACTGGCTGCAGCTTAACTGTCTGGGAACATGGTTTTGAGTGCGTTTCTGAATGCGTGAATGCATGAGTTTGAGTCCTTGCAGAAAAAAAAAATTAAAAGAAAAATCGCAGCAGTTGGATGTTTCTAACCATCTGATCTATGTATTTTATCATTAGTTTATTTAGGCAACTGCTCTAAGTTTCTTTGGATGCCTTAACTTTCAGGCAATGTGGTGTTGGGCAACACGTCTTTGAACTTTGAAGAGGCAGGCCTCTAATTAGCCAGTTCACCATGAGTGGATGAGAATGAGGTATATTGGGTTGATACCCTTTAACAAATACTAGGTGTATATGATAATCTTCCATTAGTATAGCAGACCGTGCATTATGTCTCAGTACTCATTTGCCACATATTTGGCTTGTAGATGTTCATTTCAAGCCATCCTCTTTGCAGATATTTCTTCTGTTTAGAATTTGGGCTGATCATTTAAATAGTTACCATAGTAGGGCCCAAAATTTAGGTGGTTTGACCTGAATATTTGACAAAATGGTTCCGCTTGTACAGATCTATGGATGTGTTTATGTACCATGAAGCATGTCTTATACTCAGTGGCTAGATTCCTTTAGTTTAAGTTTTTCTTTCTTTCTTTCTTCTTCATGGTTAGATTTCTTTTTTGGGTTACTTGGTGTTAAATGAGTATTATCATTCCTGTTCTTCATTTTTTCCTTGTAGGAGTTCTTTTGATTACACTCATCACAAATTAGATCTTTTAAAAAGGTTTTATGGTTTGATGTCATTCTGGCATCTCTTTGTAAACCTGTTAACTAATGGCTTATGGTTTTGAATGTGGTAGAAGTTTTGTTCAATAAGCTTGACGTTCAATATCATGGACTTACTTTAATATTTTAGTATGCCGTTTGCTTCATTATATCATGGACTTACTTTATATTAATTTGTGAAAAATTGAGAGTTTTTTTGGGGTTTATCCACCATTTTTTATGAATACTTAAATCTGGCGTAATTTCTTATCATGAATTCAATTTTTTTGTTAACTAGTGATGCCTTTCATTTAATAGTGATTTATTTTTATCAAAAGCTTTAGTAGTGCAATAAGTTTGGGCACACAAAAGATTGTAGAGAAAGAAAACTTTAGGTACCTTGGATCTATGGTGTAACAGGATGGAGCGATTGATTTCGATGTAAATCACAGGATTCATGCCGGGTGGACCAAATGGAGGAGTGCTTCGGGGGTCTTGTGTGATCGGAAAGTCCCCCTCAAGGTTAAAGGAAAGTATTATAAGGTGGCGGTACGACCAGCGTTGTTATATGGATCAGAGTGTTGGGCAGTAAGCATAATCATGTCAAGAAGATGGAAGTTGCGGAGATGAGAATGCTAAGATGGATGTGCGGGATCACAAGGAGAGATAGGATTAGGAATGAGGAGATTAGGGGCAAAGTAGGAATAACACCGATTGAAGATAAAATGAGAGAAAATCGACTGAGATGGTTCGGTCATGTTAGAAGACGTCCAACGGATGCACCTGTTAAAAGGTGTGAAAACATGGAGATTGCCAGGAGTAGGAGAGGGAGACCCAAGAGAAGTTGGAAAGAAACTATTAAACATGACCTTGCCTACATGGATCTAGCGGAGGACATGGCCCTAAACAGATTTGATTGGCGTCGTCCATATAGCCGACCTCACCTAGTTGGAAAAGGCTTGGCTTGGCTTGGTTTGGTTTAGTAGTTTAATGCTACATTCAATTTGTCATGATACTAAGGTGTAATTGCATGAAATGCTATAACATGGGACACAAATGAATCAAATGAAGTTTGAAGAAAGCTATTATTTTTTCTCTCGGATTGGTTTTTGACTTCTATTGTTGCCTAAATGCTTCCCACAAGAGTCTCTCTGTTTGTTTTCCTTTTCTTTTCTCCCTTTGTTGTAGTGGAATAAATGTCTAATCTTCCTTTTATTGCAATTTCATTTGAATAATTGAATTTTATTTTAATTTATAATTTTTCACTTATTATTAGTTTATATTTTGCAGAGTTGGTTCTCCTACACCTTGACCGGATATTTTCTTTTGTGGTTTTTCCCTTATCTCCTGATAATGAAGCAAGAAGAAGTAAAGCGCTGCCAAATCCAAGAATGGTATCCTAAATTCAAATCCCTCTCCATCAAAACTATAATCCATGAGCTTCCAGAATCCTTCATTGATTACCTTCTAGAAGATTCCAAGCCGTTCCTCCTCCCCACTTCCATATCTGGTGACGATGCCCTCCCTCAGAGAATCCAGAAACCATACCCCAACGATGACTATAAGGAAGAGTTCGATAAAGATTTGGATGGCGATTCTCAAGAAGATCCTGAACAAGAATCATTATCCCCTCCTTGCTTTCCTGATCTTGAATCCCAAATCAAAGATTCCATCAAAGCTCTCGGTGGTGCCATCTTCCCCAAGCTGAATTGGAGCTCGCCAAAGGATGCAGCATGGATTGCCACTACTGGCACCCTTTGCTGTACTTCTTTTTCTGAGATTGCCCTCTTGCTGCGATCATCTGACAGTGCAGTACATGACCTCTGCCACGCATTTGACTCCTGCGATGATAAGACTTCATCACGCCCTTCTCAATTCTTTCTCGCCCTTCGTAAATGGTACCCTTCCTTTCACCCTGAGATGGAGTTCCGTTGCTTTGTTCGTGGCCAACGACTCATTGGTATCTCCCAGCGTGAGGTCACTGGATTCTACCCGGTCCTCATTGATAAGAAACTAGATCTTGAACTGCTGATTAGAGGTTTTTTTGAGGAAAATTTGCAGTCGGGATTTGAATCAGAGGACTACACATTTGATGTTTACGTTACAAGGGATGGACGGGTGAAGCTTCTAGATTTCAATCCTTGGGGTGCTTTTACTCTCCCGTTGCTGTTTTCTTGGGATGAATTGGAGGAGAGTTTTAAGGAAAAGGAAGGAGAGACAATTGAGTTTAGGATTGTTGGAAGTCAGTGCGCGGTCCGCCCAGGGTTAAAGACAGCAGTTCCGTACGATTATTTGGATACGAGCCCAGGAAGTGGTTGGGATCAGTTTCTGAGAAGAGCAGATGAGGAACTCAAGAGGCAGACAGAATCTTCAGAAGCCGGAGCTTGAGGATTTTCTACTCTAATGTACAAGGTCAGATTTTGAAGGCTCCATCTTCCCCCTTAATTGCTTCATTGATAATGTCTTCCTTGTTTTGGCTACCTGTGGTCAGAGAGCCATATGTCGCTGAGTTTCTGCCTTTTTTTGTAAATACAAGACTAATGTGCTGAGGTTGTGGTTGAAATTTTGTGTATTGCAATATTCAGTGAAGTTTAGTGTTGCACTTGCAGAAAGAGATTACTATAAGTGCATTTATTTTTGCAAGTGAAGTGCTCTCTTACCTGAACCTTTATGTTAATTTGATGTTCCTCCATACTTCTTCTCTAACTCTAACATGCATTTTTGTTATAATAATCTCAGTGCAGACAAAATTTCTTTTTAACATAACTGCAGATGTTTCAACATCTCCCAGAAGAAAAAGATTGCATAGCATCATAACTACCATATTTGCTTATTTAAAACTGAGCCAGCTATGAGGACAATTTTAAAACTGCATCTGGTACCTTGTATCTTTACTAGTTTTTTGTAAGTGATCTCATGCCCCAAGGCTTGCCTTGGGGTAGTAGAGGCTAGAGCTCCCCAAAAATGCCCCATGCCTCAAATCTGAGGTGTGGCTTACATTTGGAGCTCAAGTCTTTGCTGTATAAGGTCTATTTGAGGTGTACACTCTAGATGAAGCGTGCACTTTAGCCACGCTGTATATCAGAGGGCATGTCTGATCAACACATTCGTTTTAATGCATAAGAGTAGAGCAGTTTGTAATATTAAAAACTTAAAAATATTTTTTTTTTTTAAATGCAAGACTGAGAAGTCTCAGCTAAGAAGAACTACACACAGAAGAGAGAATCTGTTGGAATCTATAGTCTATCATTTCTCAATCATCTCAGTAGCACATCACTCTGTTTATATAGACAAAGGAGAGATTAGCACATCACTCTGTTTATATAGACAAAGGAGAGATTAGGAACCTGGCCCGACTAATCTCTGTTTTAACGTGTTTAGATAAGAACAGAACCATACAATGACACGTGTTTAGTTAAGAACAGAACCATAAAATGACAGGTGATTAGTTAAGAACAGAACCATACAATGACAATCACATGACTCAGACTGTTATAACTACCAATAAGACATTGCCAGATAAGACCAACAACTTTCTGACTCAGTGAGTCACCCTTAGACACAACCCAGCTGCTGCTTACAACTCAACTATTTTCAGTTGAGTTTGGCTAACACTATAACTTTGTTAAATTTGATTCAGCCTGCAACTCATTAAAAGGCTTTAAAACATCCAAACTGATTTTTTTATTAATATTCTTTTTAATGTATTTATTTATTTATTAAAAAAGTTTGCTTATATGGCTTATGCCCAATCTGTTGAGGCTGATGCCCCACTCTTTGGGCCATTCGAATGCCTCACCTCAAATCTCAATGTTTTATAACATTGGCTTGAACTTATATTAAAACTCAAGTTATGTCGATTGAAATGGTTTGGGCACAAAAGGTCAAAAAAAGATTCCTTGTACAACATATTGGAAGGTTACAAATTCAAGAAACTATGGAAACTGGAATGAACTCGAATGAAGTGGTGAGGGAAGACTTGTTGGACTGTGGAGTTATGGAGAGCATGGCTTTGAGTAGGGCATGGTGGAAAGTGGATAAAAGCAAAACTACAAAGGGAACCTTAAATAGATAGCATGGGGGGGGGGGGGGGCAGTTAAATTGCTGCACTCTTTAAGCTAACCCAAATCGATGGACAAGGCTTAGATGGTGATGATAGGTTTGACTATGCCCAAGATGTTGAATGGCAACCAATAACTTCTTTTCCTTTATTGCTTTTGCCCTGCACGAAGGCGTCTGTTTATTGTGAAATCTTTTTCTGACATATATTCTTCTGGTTTGAATGGGGTGAAAATGTTCATCATCTGACTTTAAAATGGCACATCCCACTATTTGGATGGTCATCCAAAACCTAGAAGCCATCAGGTTTGTGAAATCTTCGTTTTACAAAATATGACAAATTAAGTGATCACAGTTTGGTGTTTGTTGCCTAGTATTGTAATTTGGAAATCTCAGTTGTGGGTGGCTTAGTTTTTTGAGATGTTGATCAGTCACCCTATGAATATTTTACTTTTTTTTTTCTTTTGCATACAATAGAGAATAATACCCCTATTTCAGGAACAGGAGCATGGACCAGTAACTTTTCATTAGAAAAGACATTGATAATGCAGGGCATGAATATGGAGCATAAACCTAAGATCAGAATCATCTGACAAGCCTGACCTCTAAATAATGGAAATTGGTTTTTGAATTTGGACATCGAACAATTTTCACTCTTATCTATTTAGCGGGCACCATTCCAATTATGCTGTCTGGATGGATCCCAGCATCTGGACCGTTTAATCATAGTTATTTTTGCATGTCAAAACTTTCAGAAAGGCAATTTACATCAGAATTGTAGTATGAAAAGAAGAGTGGTGTTGCTGACTAGGTCTGGATGGGATGAAGATTGTCCAAGTGGAACCCACTTGCTTCTTGGGAGAAACCTTTAGGCTTAGTCAGGCTGGGTTGGCCCTTTTAGCTCTTTTTAATCAGTAACAGGACTTGTGGTCTGTGGTTGCTACAATGAGAACCATTTAATATGCAAACCAGTTTAGCAAAATATTGCAACCCTTTTTTTTATTAATATAATATGTCCGGCAAGGCCAGACACCAGGTCACTATGCAAACGTAGGCCTAGACCTAATCCATCTGGGTCATACAATTAGGTCCAGACGTAGGTCACTGCTACAAGGGCATGGAATTGGATACATAGGAACTAATGGTCAAATGGTCTCGACAAGAAAAATATTAAAGAGGTGTGAGGTGAAAGATATAGGGTGGAGATGTAGATAGGACATTGACTTTCATAGGACTGGATTATTAGGGTGACGGCTGTTTATTCATTTCCAATCTTCCCCTTGATTCGTTTCCATCAAAGGGGAGATTTTTTTTTTCATTTTTTAACATCACCTTTATTTCTTTAGTTTCAACCACTTTTAAAAATACGACTCTTGAATTTCTAGAAACTCAATTACATGAAACAAAGGGCCAAAGTGGGTTGGGCTCAGGTCAGTTACTATCCCAAGTGTGAGACATGCAGTGGAGACACCCTAGACAATATCTGAAACTGTTACTGTGATGGGCATATAATAAAATAGTTGGGACAGAAAAGCGACTCACTTTACCTGTCTTAATGTTTCCTTGGAGCCCATCTGGATATTGGTAAGCTTACTGCAGGAAACTCAGGGTACATGTAAATTAGGGTTCATGTATTTGGATACCCGAGCTACTTGTGACAATTGTTATATTCTCTTTCCTATAACTAATTACAGGTAAATTGAGTGCAGGACATCCGAGTTCCAGGGATCCAAACAGGACCTCAATAACTGTCATATACAATTATGTTAACCTACATAAATTAAGTGTACTTTCATGTTTCAAATACACTGCACCTAGCCTTAAATGGCTATTTCCTACACACAGTTCCGATCATCTTGGACAGTGCACAAATAATTATGTGCTCTTTCTGTTTTCCAGATGCACCATAGTTATGGGAAAGATCTTGAAACTGGCATCTTTATTGGTAGATAATGATAATGATAGTTCAGGACTTAGTTTAATTGAAACAAGTGCTAAACAATGAGGCATATCGATTAATCTAAGCAGTTCTCGATTTTCACTACCATGGTTTCAGCATCTCTTTTTAAATTGGAAGATAAGAGAGCGCCAATTAAAATATGATAAGGCATTGAGTCTTACAAGCTGTGGTTGCTTGCAAAGTATTAGAAAATGGACATAAGGAATTCTTTGATTCTGCCAAAGAGTGTGACTTTTGGTGCAAATTCACACACCTGTACTACATGTGGAAGACTCCATGTGGGGCTCCTAGCTGTTCAAATCAGTGGTCCCACTGTGTATGTGATGTTGCATGGCCAAAGATGAGTGGCCCCTGCACCTGGTCAATAAACATGTGCTTGTTGAATTTGTAACATTGGCTATTTGACATTCTAAATTCACAGGCAGAGTCCAGTTCCCCTTTGGACGTCCCAATTTGAATTCTCTATGGGACCCCCACAGTTTTGGGCTGGGGGTTTCTGTTTTGGACTCTTTCTTATTTTGCTTGTACTCCTGGTGTTCTTCTTTCTTAATTTAATGAAACTCTCTTTGCCATAAAAAAAAAAAAAGTTGGTCCAGCAGCATTCCAATTGTACTAGTAGTAGAATGAGGGATTCCTTGTTTTTTTTTTTATCCTGAATCTCTCTCATGATTCAATCTGATGGAAGGCCCAACATCAATTGGTGAAAGTTGCAACCCTTTCTTTCGTTTCCTGGATGTTCCAATTATAAGCATTCCCAGTGGGCTGAATCGGACTCTCACAACCATCAGTGGATTGTTTTTATTTTTTATTTTGGTAACCCAACCAAGTGGAGCTGAAACCCAAAAAAAAGCCCACACACACATTAGAAGTACAAGCGGAAAGAACGCTCACACGGAAAGAAGCCCGCACATTCGGAAAAAAAACCCACACAAGTGGGGAAGAGGTGGCGTACTAAGGATTCGAACCCTAAACAGCCAGATGAGAACCGCCGCCAGTTACCAGTGAGGTAAGTGACTGTTCTCAACTATCAGTGGATTGTTAAGAACACGTAACTCGTGAGCACAAGGGGTTGCCCAGTTGATTTGAAACCTTGCTACTCACCTTAATATCCAGGGATTGTACCTACAGGCTACAGGAGTGGGTGTGACATCTCCAGGACCATGTTTCTTACCCCGGGAGTGGATATTATCTCAAGATATCTAAATAGGGGGCTGGGTTAAAAAATAAAAACAGAAAACGGTTATTTGGATGTGTGTACGGAATTCCAAAGTAGTTACAAACACAACTCTAAAAGCAATGTCTTGCAAAATGCTCCTATTTCGATGCATTGGGTATTTAAGCATGTGGGCAATCTTCATCGAGAGGTGGAATAAGATACGGTTCATTGTTTGTCTCTTAAGATTTTGATTTATCTTAAAGGGGTAGTTTGTTTCTCCATTCTTTGACTAATTAAAATCTAAACGGAAACTTGATTTAAACTATATATGAGGAAATGATAATGCAGTGCTGATAGCAAATCATGGCTAGGCAGGCTGGTAGTGACACCTGAACTCTGTATTTTCATTCCTGCCTGCCAATTCGCCACCCTTTGTTCCTTGCAGTACTATCTGTAATTTGACATTCATCCAAGTTGTGTCCCATCTTTGAATCACAGTAACATGCATCTCATATGGCAGCTAAAAGTAGTCAAAACTTTGAAGCCATAAAACCATGGCTAAAATGATAAAGCAGTCTCCACTTTTGCACACTTAGAATCAGTGAATTGTAATTGGGCATATGAGGAGCTATCACTAACCGAGACAAAGGTTACATGACTCCATAGTCCATATATATCAAATATCAACCTAGAAAAGATGATGGTTTGCTCTGTCACTGACCTATCATGATCGATTGAGTTAAATTGCTAGCTTGATGTGATTTTAACTCAAAATTCTCGTTTTATCTATTCAGGTTGGTTTGTGAGTTTAATATGTCAGTCAAGGCATGTTTTCAAGAACACATTTTCATATATAGTGGCCCCTTCAAAGAAATTTTTTGGTACTGCTACTGGTTGGATCTAAACCCATGATATGGATAGGACCAAATTATTCCATTTTATGGCCTTGGATTGGACCAACATTATCCAATGGACTTGAATTGTTGCAAATGTTTGATTTTCAAACTCGTCTTACATTAATCATGGGACAGTGAGCCTACAAACTGTACTATGAGTCCTATTTTAAGAAACATGGTCGAGCTTCACCTGTACAGATCCGAATGGGCCGAGCCCCTTTGATTTTCTCTGTATAGTTCGTTCTCATGTATATATATATCCTAGAACATGATGCAAAAATACCCATAAAATCTGCAATGGCTGTGAGGGCACGTGCTTTAGATATAGAAATTGGAAGTAAGAAGGGAGAGAGAGAGAGAGAGAGAGAGAGAGAGAGAGGCCTCTTAAATGGCTCCATTTATCTGTAGAGACACTGAGAGGAATCTAAGACGTGGGATAGCGAGAGATACGGCGAGCCTTTTGGTGGTTCTTTGCTCCTCTTCGTCATCTCATCTGCCAGCTAACCTTCCCCATAAATTAAATATATTCGCACATTTCCTTCAACCCATCAACATACATATAAGAAGAACAAGTTCCTATCTCTACAACATGTCCCTCTTTATGAATTGCTTCTTTTTTTTCCTTGTGTTTGCTGAAATCCTCACACTTCAGCTAACTAGTTCTTTAAGTGTATATACGTACCACCCCCCGCCCCCCATGTCACTTGCAAAAGAGCGAGTAGCTCAGGACACACACATGAGCAACATGTATGGAATTCAAGCTTCAGATCCTTCCTTTGAGTCCTATGGCTATGAAACCTACCATAAAATGTTGCTTCAAGAAGAAAGAGAAGTTTCACCAAAAGAGTGCAATCTCACTTCTCTCTCCAGTCTAAATGATGCAAATGGCAGTGATTTGATGTTCACCTCCTTCAGTTCTTCTTCTAGTGAGGAAGCCCACTCTCTTGTCGACTTCAAGACCAGGTCCGATGAATGGGCCTATACAAACGGGACCCTTCTTAGCTTTGAACAAGGGGATAGGATTTCTCACCCGACGGGCTATTCAAAGATGGGACACGAAGATGAATACATGAGTTGGGTTGATGCCATTGATCATAAAATTGAGTGTGATTATCTCAATTCGAAGTGCGCGGTTAGTTCTCGCCTTTTGGAAAACTTGAATTCCTATGAGACTGCTAGCAGCAATGGATCAATGAAGAGCACGGACAAGGATAATCGATGTGGGGATGAGCGTTGTGGGTGGTTATATCCTGCTGGAGATGGTCTCCAAGACTCTGGATTATCACAAGGATGCTTCAATAAGCGACCCCACATGGTAAATTCCAGAAACTCTTCTTGATCATTAGTCCTTTCTTCTTTGTCACTGTTATTTTCTCTTGAGTACTCTTCACCTGCAAGACAAACACATGTAGTTAATTGTGCGTGTAAACTCAACTCACTAAGGTCGAGAGAGAGAGAGAGAGGAGCAAAGGTTAGAAAGGATGCTATGTTTAGCTTCGAAACTGCACTACCACACGGGGGCCACAGGGAAATTTTAGCTGACTTTCTCTCCTGGGCCCGAAGGAATTATTCTCACCCAAAGGACTGGGAACTGCATTATTAATATATATATATATATACATACATACATATATTCATAGCTTATTAGAAAGATAGGATGCTATGATCGTAGCTTATTGAGTATTTTAGTACAAAGTGTTAAAGCTGCCATGGATAAAGGCTAAGATGAGGATCATATCGATCATACCCGAATTCTCATCCATACTTCAAAATGTTTCCCATTTTCAAGAGTTAAAAATATCTACACCCAGACAGTCAAGAACAAGAAGTGTAATATCAATATGAATCCAGTAATATGGATAATGAAAGTAGTCTCTCTTTCACTTGTTTAATTCTCCATGGGTTTTTCTTGGTTGATGTTTTGTGCTGATGTTCCATGGCACCAACATTCTTAATAAATAAATAAATAAAAATAAAATTTCATTGAGTTACTAACTATGATTAGATTTATATGCAGGGTGGTGATGTTCAAACTTCCAAGAAGCATTGTCCTGGTGAAGCTAGGAAGCCCAAAACCAAGCCAATTGCATCCAAGGATCCTCAGAGTATTGCTGCCAAGGTAAGCTTCTGTACATATAAATTTACTTCAATAGATGTAACTAAGTCTTTCTATCTGCATTTTAATTTATGGTTCGTGAAAAATAACTCCTATTGAAGCATATTTTTCATGTTTTAGCATCGGAGGGAGCGAATCAGTGAGCGACTGAAAATATTGCAAGATCTGGTACCAAATGGCTCAAAGGTAATATATTTATGAACAATTACTTAATGGGAGATGCTCCTATGAGAGCATCTCTCACCTTACTATGAGAGATAGGGGTGGGGGCCCTCACATCCATATCCAATGCCGACAACTTAAATGTGAGGGCCCCACCCTATCTCTCATTGTAAGGTGAGAGATGCTCTCATAGGAGCATCTCCCTTAATTATTTGAATTGGGTGTTTGTCTATTATCTTGATCTATTATCTTGATTATTGACATAATTTTTTTTCCTTCCTTTATGTCTCTCCCTTTCTTTATACAGGTTGATTTGGTTACCATGTTAGAGAAAGCTATAAGCTATGTCAAATTCCTTCAATTGCAAGTGAAGGTAAATATGCTCATTCAATTGAATTTGGCTATTCTAAGTAAAAGAAGATATGTGAGAATAGACTGAATAGTATAGGAGCCCTTGTTGATGAACATCCTCACACAAGTCCAATAGCTTTGTTCCTCAATCCAAATGCAAATCACCGCAACAATGGACCCTTTTTATGAAAATTTCTCCCTTGGACCATTTTTCAGGTTCACTGTCCAGTTTCTGATTACCAATCAGACAGGATGGTACACCTTTGTATTATGTGTTGGTTATGACCCACCAGAATGGCCTACTATATCAATTTTAGGTGTTTAGACTGAAGCACTAAAAGCATATATTCCAAGAATTCCTAACTTCCTATGGGATTTTAAGCCCAACAAAGAAATTCTTCCTGCATGTTGTTTTTTCTTTAGTGCAGATACTCCATGTGTCTTCAACATTTTTGCCTTTGTACACCACAGGTGTTGGCGACAGATGAATTCTGGCCGGCGCAAGGGGGCAAAGCTCCTGAGGTAGCTCAAGTGAAGGAAACCATTGATGCTATCCTCTCATCTCACAGAAACAGGGATTCCAGCTCCAAATGAGAAAGGGAAAGAGAACCCATGATGAAGGACTAGGAATGAGATTAGATGATCCTAACAAACCTAATGCACAGGCAAAAGTACCCTTGTTTTGGACATTATTAGTACCCCACTTACTACAATAGGCAGAAAACTTCTTTAATAGATGGTTTTCTTTTATCTGATGCTTTGTAATGGTTTGAATTCTTTTGAAATGTCAATGAACTGAAATGAGTTCTCAGGATTCGACGAAAAGGACATTTGAGCCTTGAGGGGACCTTGGCTTGCTTATGTGATTTAGATGAAACTTAATTGGATATTGTGTAGGAATCAGGATTTGCTTTTGAAAATGCACCCAAGTCAAATATCATGACTTCTATCCATTGTTTTAGAACTACACCCAAACTGAGTCATATCACTTGAATAAGTAAAGGTTTTTAGCATGATCAATGCAATTTTCGACTTCGTTGATGCATTCTGAAATTGGGACTCTTATTCTCTCCACCTTTGTGGTTTAATTTATATTTTATTCAAATCTATTTTTTTTTAAAGAAATATAACTTACCATTAAAATCGTTTTCTACAAATGTTATCTTTTCTTTTATTCGTTTATTGTTTCATGTAATTATATATATAGGACTCCATTTCTATAAGTGGTTAAAAATGAAAAACCAGAAGTGAATATTTAAAATTGACCATCAAATAACCTTCCCTTTAATGCAAATTGAATCAAGAAAAGATGAGAAAATGAATACACATCCATCACTCATGTAATTCAATATCTAGAAAAGTTAAGGCCTCATCTACTTCTCCATTTTATATCCTTCACCTTCACTCTTTACAAATCTTTTGATGGAGATCATTTGACCTTTTAAGTACCATAATACTCAATTCCTTCCAATTAATGCAAACAGACACACCTTTAGTGCTTGTGTCATTTTCAATTGTTGCCATATTTTAAGGAATCTTCAGTTTATGACATATAATATGTACACCATGGGAAGACACATTGTGCGAGTAAAATAAAATATATATTTAAGGGATTGCACCAACTTGATATCAGATTCTTGGGAATTCATGAAAAGAAGAATCCGTTAACGAGCAACAAAGAGTGAGAAGTAAAAGATCTAAGTGAAGATTTTAGATGTGGTCATGACTTTCTTAAGATAAAAATTTTCAATGCCCTTAGCCCCTTGGTCAATTTCAATCAAAAGAGGCATTTATAAATCACCAATCAAACATATATACAAGCCAAGTAAGAAGATAGCAGAAGAAAAACAAATAAAAAATGCTGTTGGAAATACAAATTTGAAAAGGTGGATAATCTTCGCCAACCTTAATTTCTCTGCATGCAAAAGGGATTGTGTGACTTGTTCTATTGCAGATTTGCAGGTACAAAGAAAGGCACGTATGGAGCTCATCCATTGTGGACCCAATTCAATATCATCCTTCCAATGGGCATTAACCATTAAATCTCATCCGTCAATGCACTAGTACTGGAGGACAAGATCCCTGATAGGCAAGAGAAGGGGCATATAAGTCGATGGAGCCAACTACTATTTGTAACAAGAAAAGTGGGCCCCAATGGTAATAGTGATGTGTGGATGGAACAGAAAGCCCACTATCACAAAGTAGGACCACCTACCATCTGCCATTCCTATGAGTCATCCTAGTATGGAGATTGAAGTTCTCCTTAATTGATGATCAGTTGGCTGATCATGTTCTACTGATCAGACCTATGGCACGAGAGAGGTTTGTGAATTAGGCCACAATAAAATTAAACTCAGCATCTCTCTAATCATTGTTTCGTGATTAATGCTAGCTTCTAAATAAAGAGAAATCATTGTTAGTGATTGTTGGATTACTTAAAAGTGTAGAAAACATAACCACAGATTCCCCATATGATCAACCCAATATATAGTACATTAATCACATGGAAATGAAAGCGGTTAAAAATTCAGAGGCATATAATGTATAGGCATCATATCCGGCAAAATGATCCTCGCAAATGTTAAATGAGATGTTAGTTGATTGTGTGATTTACCTTGTCTCGATCCTGTTGGAAATTCTCAAAAGTTTTGGATTTTGCTTTCTTGAAAAACTCCTTTCCTCATGGTACAATATTGTATTTTCTGGTTTGATATATATCTTCCTTTTGACTTCTTTCTTACAAAGTTCTACATTAGATAAGGAAAAGAGGAAGTAGGCATTTTTAAGAGATCATTTTGTTGTAACCTTGATATACATTGTTACGCCCTTCTCTATCTGCTTAAGCTTTTAGAATAAGTGGTTGTCAACACCCTTAACTACTCATATTATTCTAGTTAGAGCTGGATGATAACCAATGGCTTAGGATTAAAGCTGCTTTAAGCCACAATAATTAAGGAGTCCTTTCTTTTGCAGTTTAATTGGGCCGAACTTAGGTTTATCCAATCCTCCAATCCCTTATTAGACCAAGTAGGAATGTTTCTGGCCGAGTTAGACTTTGTGGGCCTAGAAGTAGTTATAAGTCGTTACTAACTACAAATGGTGGTTATTGTCCAAAGGATTCTCTTCTTCACAAGTTCTCCTATTGGTTCTTCAGTGGGCCTCACATTACATTCGTTTTTGCATAAATCACTCTAATTTGAGCAAAATTTGGTGTGATACCTAAACATAGGATGGCTTGTGATAATAGGCTTCACACTGACAGGGAGCATTAGAATAGTTTCTTCAGGATATAATGTATATTTTGGGGGTAAAAGTAACAGGTACGGCCACAACTGGGGGTGGTGTTGCGAGTAGAAAAATATATCATGATAGAATAGCTAAGAAGTAAGAGCTATATGATCTCCAGTGGCTTGTAGTGCCTCTATCTCTAGTCGTTGACTGATTCATGAAGCTTGTGGAATGAGAGGAAGTTTCCATCCCAGTGGCATGCATCCAAGCCCTCCTGACTCTATTTCTTTTGTTTTCCTAACATTTAAGTTGGACCCATATGGCCAAGACCAATGCCAATTCATGTGTTCAGTCAGACAATTTTATATGTCCTAAAGCTCCACTTTTACCAACTATATATTCTATAGTTTTGTTTTATTAGGATACAAAGCACCATGAAGCAATAAAAAAACGAACAACTTTTTAATTTTTTACTTAAAAAATAGCACAACGGATATCAACACCATTGGAGGACCCATTCATCAATGTTCACATGGAAATCACATGCCTTCTCACCCTGTTGCAGTCTACACATTTGTTTATACCAATATTAGATGAGATTGATTGATGGTCCAGCTCTCACCACCCCTTTATCTCTCACTTTTCTTATTCGCTTGACCCCTGATATCTGTTTTGCTGATCTATTCCTTTGCAGCCTTAAAGAATTCCATGAATGTTTTTCTATTCCTTTTGAAACTAGCTTGGACTTTGCATGTGTTTGTAAAACATTAAAATACCACTATTTCTATTCAAAGGGCTGGAAGGGAGGAAGGGAGGGTTTTTTTTTTTTTTTTATCAACAATGATTGTCATATGTGTACTTTGGAGAACTATTTTGGGCAATGATGATTAAAAAGAAAGGGGACTGAAGGTTTTTAAGATTGGAGAAGATATTTCAGCTAAGCTGTTAACTATGTGGAACACATGCATGGCCACCCTGTGGTCTACAAATCATTTATTGCCCCCCTCTTCATGAAGGAGCCAAGGTGTTCTTGACCCTGGGAAGTCTCTGAAGATCAAGATGGGTACATTCATGTATATCTTCCGATGGAAATTCAAAGGAAGGCACAAAGGCTGCAAGAGAGTTGACAAATGCAATAGTGAAGTTGTCTGTGCATGTGGGATACAAATATTACATCCATGTGGCTGATGACAGATGTACTTACATGCAAAGGTAACATCTGGTCCCTGCTTTTTTCCTTCTTCAAGAAAAATCTAATCAAATTGTATGTTGTGGCTTATAGAGGCTCTATTCAGCACCTAAAAGTTACCAAGGTTTTTGGGTTGTATTCAGTGGATTTTAGTCTCTTCTCTAGGTTTGCAAAACAAAAATTGTATGTTTTTCTCGAGGCGCTAATCCATGAATCTTCTGACGTCTAACTTGGGCTTGAAAAAGAAGAGAGATACCGAAAAAAAATCGCTCTATAGTAAAATTCACGTTGGATGCATACGTTTTTTGTATTATTTAGTGCGACACTTTTTTCCTCATAGGAGTAAAAGATATTAATTTTCTATAAATGGAATAGAAATGCAAGATTCTTCTTTACGTAGAACTAAAACAATCCATGAAAAGCAAAACCCTTGTGTTGTACAAAATAATTGGCAATGGCAAAGAATAAAAGAACTTTGCCCAAAGTTATCTTAATGCATAAACCCTCATGTAAGAATCATGCAACCCGCTATATTATAAATTCATGTCATCAACAACAAATAATAAGAGCCCTATCTCATCAATTTGGGTATGATTTTAAAGAGTTACACTCTGATTCACCCTAATAAATTTAGCCAAGCTCAGACTACAAAATCCAGTCAAGTAGTGAAAGTAAGAAGCAAGACACGCTCAAAATAAAATGAAGATGACTTCCCTACTTAGAATGTAAGGCTTGCTATTCCAACTAAAAGAAAAGGTAATATGATAATGCATAACATAAATATTGATATAACATAAAATTATACTTAACAAGATCACCCCTGCTTCTGCTTGGACTTGAATTTGTAGGGTTGAGGTTGGCCATAGCGCAAGCTCAATCTTACCAACATGTGAGTAGGGCCTCTCACACCCAAAAAGAAATCATATGAGAGAGATGAAACATTGCATCTTGTTTAGCTATGGCACCTCCCCAAGATACGCACATATCTCCCTTACAACAACATTATCAAATACTATAGTAGTATACAATACAGTGCTTTCATTCGGTTCTAAATCCAAATTCTGGCTAGTGGAGATTACCAAAAAGTAGAAAAAAAGGAAATTATTATAGTAAACCAAGGAGACCCAATGCACACATGTCATGGCATGGCTAGTTAGCCAAAGTGTCCGACAAATAGATGTGATCCGTGTCCATAGGTTAGGATCCTCTACCATCTCCAGCTCTTGCCTTTCTTCAATTGAGTGATTGATCCAAATCAATAAGTATACAGCATTCGTCTTTGTAGTGGAGAAACTCCTTTTATAGGATTTTAAAAGATTCGATTTTATTATTTAACTTATTCACTTGAATATTATCCGTACCACCCAAATAAAAAATTTTAGGCCCCACCCATTGTAGTGGCCAATTCTTCCATGATCAGAAATGAAACCATTGTCTATGGTAATGACGGGCACAGAATCAAGCCCTTAATTAAACTAGTATTATGCCATAATCCATAGGAAGCATCTGTTACATTGATATTGATTAAACGATATATTACAAACAAGACAGATCGCGCGACGCAAGGAACACTATTTTCGACAAAGTGAAGCCGAAATGTTCCAGCTCGTAGGCACGTGGGAGTGTGGGACCACAATGCACGTGTTAGAAGCATGCACATCATGCTTTTGTGTGAGTTAAACCACTCTGCCTCGGTCGCTTGTCTGTTTCAAAGGAGAAAGAGGAAGATGTAAAGATAACTCTTCCTTGTTTTTTTATTCTGTGAGAATGTCAAGAAGAGAAAAGATGACATGTCACAAGCCAAGCTAGCTGGTTGGCTTCTGGCTCAGCTAGGATCGTTCAAACTTTTTATTTTTATTTTAACCAAGCAAAGGGGGCTGTAACCATGATGCTCCAGCCACGAGGAAAGAAGCGTGCCTGATGCCCCCATGGGAAGAGAAGACAGAGAGGCATTAACATGCTCTCATGGAGTGAACCACGTCAATCTCGTGTGTTTGTATGTTGTGCACAAAAAGTAGGGTTCTACTTGCTTAACTCAATCCAAGGCAATGCTCTCAACCCAAGCCAAAACATTCATACAGATAACTTACTTGTAACTGTATAATCAAGAGACAGGTTCATAGCCAGACTTTCCTCAACATGTGAAAGAAAACATAATATCTAATAAAATAGTTGGCCAGATTTTTTAAGCTTTTCTTATGTGTAATTTTCTAGATGATCCTTTTTCTAGGAAAAATCTTGTGAGAATTCCGTGATCCAAGGTTACCTAGTGGCTAACTAACTCAAAAGATGTCCGGTCGAACTCATTCCCCATGAGACAGTGCAAATTTCCTAATGCTGCATATTGAGCACCACTGAATCTGATCATTGTGATTTTGGCCCGAATGCATAGAACTCAGCCATCATTAAGAGAAGGAAACAGTTCCCACCTTTGTACAACAGCAGGCCTACCATTCATGAATCCAACCCCATTATATCAGACATCCACTGTGCAAGTGCACAGGCTTAAAGCTGAACTCTAATTAGTGGAGCCTACCATTGGTTCAACACATGTATATCACATGTAATCATGAGTTCTACATGTGATCAATACCGGGGCTCCACCATTGACTGAATACATGTAGATCACATATTATGACGGGTTCTACATAACCCTCCCATAGGAGCAGAATTTTGACATAAGCCAATTTTCAAGGACAAGGTATGTCCTAGTGGGTTGGCATCGTAAATGCTGGGCCACTGTGTAGCCATTAATGCAAACCACAATGGCCAATCCAGAATGATGGGTTAAAAGGGTAAACAACATTGCTGCATTCAAATAAAATTTCCTTGAAGAATCGACATAATGTTAAGCCATCTATATCATTAGAAGGGAAAAGAGAAGATCGGCCGATCCATCTATAGGTGCAATCTGCACTAAATAATATAAAAGCCCACATACATGGAAATGATTATTCCAAGAACTTGAGGTTTGGTAATTATTTCTAGAGTTAAATGGAAGCAAATCAAGAAAGCACGATAAGAAGCACAGTCCTTGACAAGTTCAACTTTTAGGAGGGCATGACCTTGCATGAGTTAAGTATGGGATGACTGACACCCGCATACAAACAACAAACTCACCTTCTTAGCTAGTAATTGGTGCGGTTTGACATGGTCTGACTCCAGCCCCTCCTGCCAATGCCAGATCCCCGACCTCCATAATAAGCACCACGTGAACGCCCAACGAAACCTGGCCCACGTCCACCTCGGCCATGATGCCTTGCAAGATCACCAAAAGTCTACATGCATGCACGAAATTCAATTACCAAATCCAAATCACTTGCAGGTTTTATGAGTCTCAGTTAATAGAAAATGGTGTTTTATCAACTCGATCAATCATTGCCACAGGCGAGGCCCACAAAACGCATATACACTGGCTCGGTGGCCCCCATCACAAATGGACCATTTCCAGTCAGAATGTTGCAGCCATGTGATGAAAAATGGATTGCTAAAATAAGAACCAAATCTGTCAGGCAGCAGACAGTGAGGACCTACTGCTATTGGAGATATAGCAACCTCCCATCCACCGTGATGCACGATATATGCACGACTTGGATCGGCACAAGGTAACTCAAGATGGCAGGAGTTAAGTAAAGAAAAGAAAAGAAACATACCTCAGTATCAATTTTCATTTGATCAGAGAACGTCATCCTTCCATTTCGAGATTCTCTGTCAAAAGCATTGGGAGAAAGGGAATCGAAAAAACCTACCTTGGCGCCCTGTAGAAGAATAGTGAAGTACCATAAAACTCATATTCAAAGATACGAAGCACTTTTAGCATAAATATACCATCTAGGTTGTAAGACAAAGGCCCACAATATGCAGTTAAAAAGTATATACATAGTAGGACTTGGAAGTTAAAATAAACTTATTTAAGTGTTAACATTCGACATAAACGTGTCTTGGACTGAATGAGCAGCATACCATCCATACCAGCTTGTTTTGGGGCCAAATTATGTTCACAGGGACCTGATGATCCAAGTGTCATTCTTGAATGTGTGCCATGAAGGCTGTTTTTTAATTACCGATGTAACAAACTGAACTGTTATAACTAAAGAAATGGAACTGTTTTGCAACAGTATATACCTTAAACTCAGAGCTCTCAGACATTACCTCATCTTCCTCCAGAGTATCATCCACATCCCAATCGTCTGCAATCCCTTCATTGGCCCTTATTTGAGTAGTGCCCCGACCAAGGTCACCCCATACTTCATCTTTTTTGAATTTCTCATTCATAGCTATGAAATTGAAGTCTTCGGTGAATTTATTGGTAGAGTGTGATATCTACAAGATCAATGAAACTCCATAAATTTGAACCTGTGTCAGGAATAGGTTAGGGTTTAACAGACTAACAGGTACATAATTCTCCGATCAGTAACGATTATCATGTTACTACAGTATCAGATCATGCCCATATCTGCAAGCATGTATTAAAATCTCAGAAATGTAGTCATAACCCCCTCTCATCTCTCATCTGTGTTCACACTATATCCATATCTTGACATCATAGACAAGGTAACAAAGGCTAAGATAAAAAAAAAGTACAAGATAAATTAAGGTTTTCTCCTACTAACTACATTAAGTTGCCGAAGTGAACACGGTAATTTTTATGGACACTTCATTACATATGGGGGAAAATGGATACAAGGTCTGAACAGACCAACCAATTCAAACCTTGGACAGGGTAAGCTCACTTAACTTTACCAAAGCGATTTCCTTTTCTAAACTGATAACGTTAATTTACTAAATGATTCAATTTTATATGGAATGAAGAAACAAAAGAGTTTGCACTAACACTATACTAAGGAGATAGCATAAAGTTAATTTACTAATTAATTCAACTTTACAAGCAACGCAACCATGGATGAGTCTCCCTGGGCCCTGAAGTTTTAGTATATCACTCCGGGACCAGTAGCCCAACACCAAAAAATAATAATAATAATAAATAAATAAAATCTTAAAAGTATGGGATGAAGAAACAAAGAAGTATGCAATAACACTGTACTAAGGAAATAACATCTAATACAAAATCCAAAGATTTAAACCAGGAGCTACTGACCAAGCCCAAGCCTGCCCACCAGCACACAAGAGGCTGTGGCTGCCTATGGACACTATTGTGATAGCTAGCTAGTCATTTCCAGCTTGCTTTTTTTCCATTTCCTCTCCAACGTCACTGATTTAGGGCCTTCACACCACTAACGGCTGGCCAAGGCAGACCTATTCTTCACCCATCCATATCAATTGCACCTAGATCTTACTGATGCCCAAGCAAGCAGTCCAACATCCCCCCTCATCTCAGAAATTAAATAAATAAATAACATGCACAACAGAGGCACACACGCACGAATACGTGCATGCACACAAGAAGAAAAAAAATGTAGCTTGAGTCTGAAGATGCCGATGCTAAGAAAGATGTCTGAAACAAAAATGAAAAGAATTGGGAATGACGACATAAGAGGAAAAGTCTATGGGTAACACCACCAAGAGATGATTTATTGGAGGTGTCAGGCATGTGATCCAATTTCCCAAAATCTGGGGCATACGCCACAGAGCATGGAGCATGAGCCTCATGAACACACCTTTTCAATAAATAAGATAATTAAAAAATTTATGGTGAGATGTATGCCCTAAAATCTAAATGCAAGCCATGCCTTACACATAAGGCATGGTGCATTAGACATGGAGCATTTTTGGTAACATCTTCCATGAGGCGAGCCTCTAGGAATAAGCTCCTGAGCGCTTCTATAAGCACTGCTTAGGAGACAGGTAACAGCCTCTGTATGACTAAAAGTGTTGCAAGTACAACAAAAAGAGGAGAGCAAACAAAGTGGTTAAATGTGAAATGTTAGGCTGTGGGGTGACAAACATGGCCATGAGGAGAATGACTTGAGAAGTACAAGTCATAAAGCCAACCCCAAAGAAACAACGAGGGTTAACTGATCCATAAAGGAGACGAGAACATAATGAGATCTTCACCATCAAAGAGGATCTTGTTTTTTAGATTTGGAGCTTAGTCAATGGCCAAAGCTTTGAACCAGTTTTGCCGATATAAAAACAGAAACAGTTTGTAACTACTGCATATATCCTTCTTCTGTGTCCGTTTACGACTTTTCTGGTTATTTACTCTGCTGAAAATTGACAATTCTTATTCAATTTTCAGCAATTGTCTACACATCATCCTTCTTTTTATTTTTTCCTTTTTTGCTAGGTGGACTCAAACTTATGGATTCCAAATCCAAACCAGCTGAGCTATAGCCGAGGGTGGCTAGAATGCTATTTGATTATAATTTCCCAATGCAGATGCAAAATGCCAAAAATCTGAACTTTTAATTAAACATAGGTCATCAAAACCTATATCTTCAGTCAAAACTGTTTGTTTACAACTTCTAAATTTTGTGCTGATTGTTTTACAGCCCATTCGTGCACAAAGCGGTAATCAATGATTTTGATCCCCACGATCACTTAGTGAGACACATTTGAATAAGTAATTGCTAATAAAGCTCAAAGAAAATATACTGCAGCATGCAGACAGTAGTGTTACAACATCCTAAACCATTATTGCAAACTCACTTGCTTTAACCCTTCAGTGGCTTGCAGTTCACTGCATATTATGTGAAAGCAAGATGAATTTACAACATCATAAATTTTTAAGTATGTGCTCGGATGCAACCCAAATCATAGATTTTGGCTAGAATCTTGGTTCCTTTTTGCATCTGTAACAGCCAGCAAATCGGAAATCACATCAGCTGAGGTGCTTTTCTTAGCTTTTCCGCGTCCCAATTCGAAACTGGTGGCTGTAGTCACTTAAAATAGTTTAAAGCTCTAACGGCAATAGGCAGATACTGCCGAATGTGTTCTTCCAAATTTGGCAATTCACATTGCTACAAATGCATAATTGAACGAACCACCATCTTTTATGCCGACATTCAAAACCACTTCAGGTGCATCCAAATGAGTCATTGACCAGTTCACTTGAAAATAATAGTGCAACACTTGTGGTTCTGGAAAAAACTGGTATCTACCTAACATTCAAAGAGTAAACTTACCTGTTCACTTACTCCATTCCATCTTCCTCGTTCACTTACTCCGTTCCATCTTCCTCGTTCACTTGCTCCATTCCATCTTCCTCGTTCACTTATTCCGTTCCCTCGTCCTCGTTCACTTACTCTGTTCCCTCGTCCTCGTTCACTTACCCTGTTTCCTCTTCCTCGTCCATGCCCTCTGTAGCTATGATGTGTCTGAAAAGAACCTCTATTCATCTGATGAGAAAAGGCCATGTAAATTTTGTGAATATATTAGTTGTCAGTGTAAATAAGGCATCCTTGCATACACGCTCTTAACATTTTCATATAGGAGTATGAAGAAAAAAATAAAGATCCAAAAGACTATGAGGCAAAAGTAAAGGAAGCTTACGCTGCAAGCAGAAAGTTGTCAAGGCAACGCACCTAAATTTGCTTGGTGTACTTTCAACAAAATTTAAGAAAAAATTTATGCATAACATTTATGTGTACCTCTTATGTAGTTTTTAAACCACATCAATATTAATATAATAAATTCAAATTGCAACCATCTATTCAGATCTGAATAATTCATCAAATCAAAATTACCATGAAAAAAATGAAGACATATATCCATCAATCAACGCAAAATGCATAGGCTATAGCAGTAACATGCAATTGCAATAACACCCAATTCCAAATTACAGAGGAAAGTTTGTAGTAGAATCCAGTTGCAAATTGCAATAATAATTGATGATGCCAAAATTGGTTTCGGACACCACCGGTCGAGTAATAAATGCTCACTGCAATAATTCAATAATTAAAGAGGAGAGAGAAGGGATTATAGTGGTTCGGTTAAAATGACCTACGTCCACTTCAGAAAGGCAGAGGTTGCCTGTGGTATTTTACTTCTCCAATGAGTAGGGATTACAAGGTAGGAGAATACAAGAGTAGAAAAATGGAAAGATATCAATTGCCCCCCAAGTGCAGGAAGGGCTCCTCGATTTATAGTCCTCCCCTAACAGATGGGGACGACTCTTCAGCAACGTTTGCCCTGCTTGAATGGAGCCTTCAAACTGCCCTCGCACTGGACGAGGCAGGTGAGATATTCTCTGCAGGACCTGGTAAAAGCGGGACTGCTTCCGAAGCGATGTGGCTGCCTTGACTTGGTCACTTCGTGGATTTGGACCTGGGTTTATCACGGACTGGGTCATTTGGGCCTGATCCATCATTTGCCCCTCAATGCCCCGTGCCCAAAGAAAGCTTTGAAATGGTGGCATTTCGAATATCCAGGTCTCTCCTCCCTTCCAAGAATTTTTAGCATTCGTGGCGAGAGAATCTGATCGCCTGGATGAGGCTGGACGCGCAGGGGGTCTTTGGCGCCCGGTGAAGTGGTCCCTCGGGCGCCTGAGGAGGAAGTTCCCTGGGCGCCCGGGGAGGAATGCTTTGGGCGCCCAGGCCTGAGGGGGAGGCCCCCCTGGGCGCCAGGAACATGCTTGGGCGCCCAGGGGGTCTTGCTTTGGGGCGCCCATGACTGAGGAGGAAGTCCCCTGGGCGCCCAAAAGAGGTTGGGCGCCCAGGGGGCCTTGGAACGCCCGGGGAAGAGTGGTTTGGGCGCCCAGGACTGAGGAGGGAGTTCCCTGGGCGCCCAGGGCTTTGGAACGCCCGGGGAAGAGTGGTTTGGGCGCCCAGGACTAAGGAGGGAGTCCCCTGGTACGGCAGGACAGTTTCTATTTCAGCTCGACCCCCGCCAGGGGACACCCCCGGACCCCTTCTGCGAAGCGCATGATATAAAGTTTTGGAAACTTTTGGCATCCTACAAATTGGTAGGCTCATTTGTCTCCCCCTTAGCATATGTAAATTCCAACTTCGAGTATCTGGACTCTGCCCCTCGGTAACTTCTGATGGGTCATCCCAGAAGAAGAAGATGAGCCTGCAACTTGCTAGAAAGAATGCTCCAGATCCTAGGCTGCAGCAGCGGGCGCGGGCGTAGTCGCTGCAGCGCGGAAAATGAGAGAGCTTCTCAGGTTGAGGAGAGGGCTGCCCTAGCTGGAAGGCCTTCCGAGGTTGATATTTCGGCGGCCCGCGAGAGGGCGACCAGGCTTGAGACCGAACTCTTAGCAGCCTAAGAGAGGGCGGCCAAGGCAGAGGCTGAGCTTGTGAAGGACCTTGAGAGGGCTTCGCTCAGTGAAGCTGAGCTTGTGAAGACCCGCGAGAGGGCTTTGCTCAGTGAAGGTGAGCTTATGAAGACCCGCGAGAGGGCTTTGCTCAGTGAGGCTGAGCTTTTGAAGACCCGCGAGAGGGCTTCGCTCAATGAGGTGAGCTTCTAAAGACCTGCGATAGGGCTTCGCTCAAATGAGGTGAGCTTCTGAAGACCCGCGAGAGGGCTTCGCCCAATGAGGCTGAGCTTATACAGACCCGTGAGAGGGTGATGCTCAGAGAGACCGTTATGGAGACAGTGATTGGGGCGGTACATGAGAGAACTGCTTTCCCAGATATTGACCTCTTAGGCTTCGTGCCGACTGAGGCGCTTGATGATTGTAGTGGTAGCTCTGATGATGTTGATGATAATGGTGATGCCGAGGACAACTTTGAGAGTGATTAGAGGGCAGGGGACTTTTTTTTTAACAAAAAAATTAAGCCCCCAAACCCTCACTACTTTGACTCTCTTACGGTATTACTGGTAATATATTTTCAACAGTTCCGCGTTCCTTGGTAATGTGTTCAACCGCTATATTGCGAGGAGTGAATGCTTGTATCCTTCCTTTCCTCTCTGTCTCGCCCCTTCCCGTTGTCGACTGCTCTGGAGGACTCCCCTTGCCTGGCCCTTGTGGTATCTTCAGCATTTATATACTTCTAAGCCTTTGCTAGTATCTCCGGCATGCTTTTTGGCGGGCGTTTCATCACTGAGAAAAGGAAGCTCGATGAGCGGAGACCTCCGAGGAAGGCTGTCATGGACACCTTGTCGTCGGGTTCTTTGACTTGAAGTACCTCCTTGTTAAAACGAGTGAGGTAGCTCCTGAGGCTCTCATTTTTGTCATGCTTTATGCTGAGCAAGTGTGTGGCAGGCTTCTGGTGGCGGCGCCCTCCAATAAAGTGTGACACGAAAGACTTACTCAATTGCCCAAAAAGGTGGCGATGGAGGCTCGGGCGAGATTGGTAAACCACTGCCGGGCGGAACCCTTCAGTGTGGTTGGAAATGCCCTGCACATAATCTCGTCAGGGATATTGTGCAGCTGCATTTTTGTTTTGTAAGTCTCTAGGTGGTCCAATGGATCCTTCGTTCCATTAAAGGTCTCCATGGATGGCATTTTGAACCTCCGAGGAAGCGGGTAGTTCACCACGTCGGGCTTGAATGGTGTGTCCGTTCGCCCAACTAGGTAATCCACTGTCTCCGGTGCCTGCGCCTTCATGGCGTTGAAGACATCGCCCAGTTGATTCTGCATTTCTCTGATCTTTTCCTCCCAGCCATTGTGGGGCTCCCTGGACGGACCAGGGAAATAACTCCCATCTTCCATGCTATGATTCTCACTTCCTCCCTCTTGGAAATGAGGATCCTCCCCATTAGAAATAGAGGGAGGAGGTGGAAGTCCTCCATGATTCGCTCCACCTGGAGGTGGGGGTCCTCCAAGCTGGGCTCCACCGGGAGGTGGAGGAACTCCGTGATGGACGCGACCTTGAGGATCGACCAAGAGTATCCATTGCGGGGCGACTTGGGGAGCTCCAGCAGAGAGATCCTGGGCGCCAAGGGGATGGACGCCCAAGTGAGCTCCCCGGCCCTGGGCGCCATGGGGATGGGCGCCCAGGTGGTGTGCTCCTCTACCCTGGGCGCCATGGGGATGGGCGCCCAGGTGGTGTGTTCCTCTACGGGCGCCATGGGGATGGGCGCCCAGGTGAGGTGCTCCCCGTCGTGGAGCAGCTGGATGCCTCGGGAGTGGTACTTCCTGCGGTACTCCACCAAACTGTGCTCCTCCTTGCCCCGTGAGCATGAGTTGTAAGTTCTACTGGTTTTGAGTCACCAGTTGCTGCATAGTCTCCATCATTTGTTGAGGAGCGGGAGCAGGAGCATTTGGGGCAGGATCATTCGGTGGAGGAACATCCTCTCCCCGCCTGGGGGAGTCTGGGCGCCTGGAAGGGCCTGGGCCTGTTGGGCGCCCATCTTGAGTGGGATTATCCTCCCGTCTCGCCGATCTCGTGCTGATCACCATAATTTCAAAAGTATTTGATTTTTTTTCTCTCCCCACAGACGGCGCCAAATTGATGATGCCAAAATTGGTTTCGGACACCACCGGTCGAGTAATAAATGCTAAATGCAATAATTTAATAATTAAAGAGGAGAGAGAAGGGATTATAGTGGTTCGGTTAAAATGACCTACGTCCACTTCAGAAAGGCAGAGGTTGCCTGTGGTATTTTACTTCTCCAATGAGTAGAGATTACATGCTAGGAGAATACAAGAGTAGAAAAATGGAAAGATATCAATTGCCCCCCAAGTGTTGGTGGGGCTCCTCGATTTATAGTCCTCCCCTAACAGATGGGGACGACTCTTCAGCAACGTTTGCCCTGCTTGAATGGAGCCTTCGAACTGCCCTCGCGCTGGACGAGGTAGGTGAGATATTCTCCGCAGGACCTGGTAAAAGCGGGACTGCTTCCGAAGCGACGTGGCTGCCTTGACTTGGTCACTTCGTGGATTTGGACCTGGGTTTATCACGGACTGGGTCATTTGGGCATGACCCATCAATAATAATAATAAAAAAGTGGAAATAAATGTAGTAACATTCATTTCCAAAATACTGAGAAAAAATTTACAATAGCATCTAATTCCAAATTGAAGACATCATCAACAAAAAGTGGAAAAAACCTTGAACCAAAATTTGCCCCCTTTTAGCTTTTAAACTTCTTTTACTCAACATGATACTAGAACCTAAAGGGGTTAAAGAAAAATTCATGGGTGATGACATGCTTGATACTGACGCCATATTTTGGGGGTGCACCTAGGTGTAGGCATCAACATACAGCTAATTATGGAGGTGCAGCTAGAGGCTTCTATGGCGCGCGTGTGCAGAGAGAGAGAGAGAGAGAGAGAGAGAGAGAGAGAGAGAGAGAGTCTTTCTCTACACCTAGTTATGGGTAACTGTAAGAGCCTAGTTGGTCAGAATGGGGAAAAACTAGTTATGGGTAAGTGTAAGAGCCTAGTTGGTCAGAATGGGGAAAAACGCCCTGGAAGAGTGAAAAATAGAGTATAACGCCCAAAAAAAAAAACTAAGACATTATTATTTTATGCTAGTTCCTATTGCATATCAAGGCACATTAATTCCCTATTGGCCACCATTGCCGCTCTTCAGATGTTTGCAAATGCAATATGAAGTGAAAATGAAAACCCTGTTTTATTTAACGTGAATTTCAATAGAAAATAGTTCAAGTCCTTCTATAGATCCCACAGAAAAATGTTGAAAGAAGCTTGGCTCTTTTCACAAGGAGATCTAAATGGAAAAAAAAATCTCTTATGACATATGTCTTCCCTTTGTTTTTGTCCCACCATTGTGGTAGTAGAAAACATCTTGGCACGACCACATCCTTCTCAACCATTCCTAACACTTCCTTCAAATTTGACTACTAAATATTCATCAATTGTTGGCCCACACTTCAACAAAAACTAAGACAGTAAGTCTCTAAAAAAATAAGCAATTACCATCCAGGAAAAATACTGATGCACTCTTTATTGTTTCTAACAAGATATTTAACAATTATTATTGACTTCTAAACTGCTAAATTGTTGTAATCGTCCATCTGCACTACAAGAATAAAATCACCCACAGAAGACCAAATTCACAGCCAAAATATAATTATATCTCTAAATATACGATGAACCGCCATCTAAATAAATAAGCAATGTAGTTTTATGAAAAAAGACATCGCAGCTGAAAGATTTCATACATACCTACATTAAAATTTATTTAAAGAGGTCTGCTCTTTTTTAAACTAAATGAATCCCAAAATGTAGGGGCCATCTGAATGCCAATCATGGGCGCTGGAGCAATGGAAAGTTTTTGAACAGTGAGCCAAAATTGATCCCCATAAGACCAATCGAGGCCTTGATTTAAAAGCCAAAAAGTTTGACCTAAGATAGGACTTTCTTGTGATTAAACTCAAATGTAACAGTCCAATAAGTATCAATCTACAGCAAGTACCAGCCAATTCACAGACCTGGGGAGCAGTCCCCCTGAGTGTGAGGGGATTGGATTGATCACAGGTGCGCCCAAGTGGCCCCTATAGGCCAGAACACTTTTAGCACTTAGATAATCAGTGTACAGAATTGTTGGTAAGATTTGGTTGCAAATTTAAAAAAAAAAAGGATCTCCTTGGCTGCAGACCTGTGACCAATCCAACCCACTCAAACAAACAGCCCCCACCATGAAAAGTGAAATGGCACTCATTTCCGATTGAAACACATCCAACCAATACCAATCTTCTAACCCAACAACTGGAATTTGCACAAGAATCTTTCTCATCTTACTGCGGAAAATGTTGAACTTCGAGGGTCATATCTCGTGTTATAATGATCTAATGGGGATGAGATTTGCTCTCCCATATAAACATATGTGTTATATCACAGTCTAGTGTAGTACAATGTGTCAACAACAGACCTTCTGAATCAGTAGCGTAGGTAATGGCAGAATCGGTCCCTGGTCTTCAACTGGAGTCAGAGCTGGAAATGATTGGGATGGTTCTGTTGAAGCTGGTTGCAAAACATCTACATCTTTCCCAGCTCGTAATGGCTGTACAAAGACAGGCCCAGTCTGCATCAGCTGATCCGGCGTCACCAAAGAAGGTACCGATGTTTCAGCAAGACTTGAAGTAGATGATGACCCACCAATCGCAGAAACAGATTGCAACTTAGGCAGGTAAGGCAAGATTGGAGCAGGAACTATCAGAGGTTTGCTAGAGAGCAGTGGTGGACTGGCACTTGTATCCAAGCTAGAAGTTAAAGGGGGGGACATGAAAGATGAGTTTGCACTCAGAGCTGTCACGGGAAGGGAGCTGACAGGAACCTTGTTTGGCATCAGACTTGATGACATTTCAGAAGGTAATGCTGCAGTTTGGATAGGAGGCAGAAATGGAGACAGCGGAATGGATGTTAGGCTCTGGTTACTACCAGTGCTAAAAGCTGACAGTGGAGAAGGAGCCTTGTTTGGCATCAGATTTGACAACATTTCATAAGGTAGCGCTGCAGCTTGGACAGGTGGCAAAGATGGAGACAGAGTAGGGGATATTAGGCTCTGGATACTACTAGTACAAACAGGTGGCAGTAAAGTGGGAACTTCCGGGAGATTCTGAGCCGCAGATGGTAGTGACACATTCATTGCAGGATATTGCATTTGTTGCAGGATGAAATGAGGAATTGGTAAACTGGGTGGTTGTCGAATCAATGATGGCTGTTGAACATGTGGGAGACCACTTGAGGGTCCATAAGATCCTTGCCAATACATTGGCATAGGAAGCCCAGAACCATTTGCATTTGGATGAGCTGGAGGAGAGCCCCACGACCCCAAACTTCCCCCTGGTTGGTACAAAGGTAGACCACCTTGGAATGCTGGTCTTGGAAGCCTAAGCTGTTGCTGTTCATCAAGCAGAAAAGATCATCATGGACATATTCAAGAGCATACTATAGCAGATTGATAGGTTTGAAGCAATGCACATGTGTAAGACTTTACTTACCTGTATAATAGGAGGATCATTGTGAACTGGTGGTGTAGAATGGACAGATGGAGAAGCCCTAACCTGCAAATCCTGAAACCACATGCAAAACTATATATAACAATACAACATCAAAACAGATCAGGAGACAGATGTATGCCTCCTCTAAAATAACCAAGCAATGATGAACTCACAAGATCACAACCATATAATACCATAGTTCTTTTGATTGGACATGCAAAGGTATCACAAAAGATTAAGGACTGGATACATCTTCCACAAGACAATTTTATGGCAACCCATCAACCATAGTAGAGGAAGTTGTTGATGCAGACTGCTCAAGTCATGGGACCCATTGCGGCTGGAGAGTATAGCCCAGAAGTCATGTCAAATGGATGCTGTTCATGACCAGGTTTCTCCAGATGATTTTAAAGCTATGTTAGATTTTTCTCAATTGTCCATTTGATGGCCATTAGTCAGACGGTCTATCTGATCACTCTGATTTTGGAACACATCCATAATGTAACCAACCATTTTGATATTCTAGATGTGCTGCATGCCCCACATTTATGGTGTCTGAGTTCATACAAACTTTGCATAGTGAAAGGTGCAAATAAAAGTCTTAAACAAAGGTGAATGTGGCAAATAGAAAAAGGAAAAGTAATGTACTTCAGATAGAATCAAGCTCCAATAATAGCTAATATGCAAGACCTGTTTGCAGACTAAATGCAGTGAATCAAATGTTAAAACAGAAGAAAAATTTTCGCGTACCTTGATATCCCTTCCATGGAAGACTATATACTCATAAACTTTCTCACTTGGAGGAATCTGCTGACCATCTTTCTTTCTTCCTTCAGTTCCAAATGAAATTACTGCCAGGACATAGGACATAAATCAAAACCAACAACCACTTCAAAGTCCACAATCACATTACACAAGGACATCCTACACACATAATTAGAGGAACATGGCTCAATAAAAAAAAAGAAAAAAGAAAAAAATGTCAAATAGGATAATATCAGGAACAACCTAATTTCTGCTACAAGCATCATTTGCATTGTTCAACAAAAGGGGAAAAACATAATTTACATTGATCTTTGTTGCATGAAGAAAGTCGGCTGAGGAAGGAAGGCCAGAAAGTGGGAACTCTAGAGTCAAGATGAAGTGTGAGCTGCAGGTAAAATGAGGAAGGAGGACAAGGAAGAGGGAGTTTGAAATAACGCTCTCTATTTTGAGTTATGATGCACATATACGACATGGATGCGGCAAGGACAAGCCATAGACACGGCAGGGACACGGATTTTATACATAAAAATTGAAGTATCGGATATGATACGACACGATATGTTGCCCATTTTGAAGTATCCGTGCATCATAGATTTCGAGCACCTAAGAAGTTTTTCAATGGGAACATGGATAAATGCTTAAAGATAACTACATCAGCCCTCTATTACAAATCCAACATCAGTTTGGTTGAATGCCAAAAGAGAGCAGAAAACCTCTGCCTACCATATTATCAAGGGTGGACGCAATAAATTTTCCTTTAAGGGGCCACTACGTTACGTAAAAATAAAAAAATAAAAATAAATATAAAACTGAGGGAACCATCTGTTCAAACATAATAGCATCCCTTTTTTGTGTATGTGTGGGTGGGCGGGTGAGTTGGGTTGCATATGGCCACCCCCTGCCCCCTAGTTCCTCCCTGCTGTCATATAAGAAACCAAGCAAAACTTATTGGAAGATGGTTCCCAAGCTGTAGCTCAGCTGGTAAAGGACTTGGGTGGGTTAGTGAAAGAGCCTGAGTTCGAGTGGCCAATATATATATATATATATATAACCATTCATTTCAATCATTTTTTTCATGCAATGTCCTAGTAGCAATTCAGAAAGCATATAGGAATTAGGATTCAGGAGTACAAGCATGGCATACACATGTTCGAACCCATAATCACACACTCCACAATGAGGGCATGTATAGTCATTGCACTATGCAACAGAAGACTTATAATGACTCCATTCTGATATGGGTTCCAAATATAGGCAATTGTAATAAATCAAGACACAACTGGCATCATAATTGGGCATTTATCACAACATCATTATTTTTCAAAACTTAGTTCTTGGAACCATGTTGATTACATATGCAGAACACACACTATTTATGACATATTTCAAGTGTTATACCATAAAGGAAATTTTTAAATACATTTTGAGTGCCCACGCAAAATATTTAATAAAAAAAAAGGAAAGAAAATGGAAAGAAATGCATCAAGTTGCTCATGCCATGGACTGCCTATTGGGAGTCACGAAAAACCCACACTGGCTCAAACTCATATCCCCACCTTCCATAAAGGAGAATACATATTACTGATGTGAGCGCCAAAAGACTTTTCAATAGTCCATTTTTAATATGAATTCCCAAAAAGGTAATTGCAATAAACTAAGACACACTAATGACATCACAATAGAATTTTTTTACCAGTGAAGCAATGGGATGTTTACTTAATCATTCTTTGTCATAATTTAATTCTTATCATCCATGTTAATTACACATCCAAAACACACTCTTAGGACGACATATTTCAAGTGCTATACCATAGATATACTGAAATAGATTTTACACACATTTTGAGCACCATGCAAAAGGCAAAATCATAGAAAGAAACATATTAAGGCTCCTAAGTGTGTGTTACCATCGCGCCAAGCACCAGAAGACTGTCAAGGTGCCCATTCTAAAATGAATTCCAAATCAAGGCAGTTGTAATAAATCAAGATACAACTGACATCAGAATAGGGAATTTAGAAGATGATTATTTGTCACAACGTAGTTCTAGTAATCCATTCTGATTATACGTGCAAAACACACTTATCATGACATATTGCAAGTGTTGTGCCATAAAATAGATTTTAAATAAATTTTGAGTGCCTATACAATTGTAAAGAATCATTAAAAGAAAAACAATAAAGTTGCTCCAAGCGATTTTATAACACAGACTACTTAAAGGGAGTACAAGAAGGACAATATTCTCCAACGAGCAGACTGCATACTGTGAATATGCAGTCCAGCTCGTGTGGCCCACATGGATGCATACCTATCATTGTGGACAGGATGGATGGAAAGGTTTCTTAATGGATAAGAATCATACAAAAATTCAGATCCATCAGATTATCCTATGATTTTACAGCATTAAAATCTGATGGTCTATTAACCATAAATCTTTTTCAAATTCAGTCCAACAGTGAGTAAAGGTTTGATGAGCATAAAAATGGGTATGACACACCGTTCAAAAAAAAATAAAGGGTATGACACTAGATCATAGGGGGACAAAAATGTGAAAGGACTTGCACTGATCAAAGGTTGGCCGAAGTGGGCCCCATACAACTGGACTGCATATGCATTCCGCTCATAGGAGAAGATTCTACATACAAGAAAATACTATACAGGTACGAATTCATAACCCCAATATCCACAATGAGGATATGTATTACCTTTGGGCCAAGTGGCAGAAGATTTTCATTACAACCATTTTAATATGGATTCCAAATCAAGATACAACTGTCATGACCACACGTCTAATATATCTCTGGACCCCACATGATGGTTGACTTCGAAAGAGAATTTCCTCTTTTATTTTGATTTTGATAACTATGCTTGGATTCGGTTTTGGAAGCTCAATCAATTGGGTATCTTGATTATCTAATTAAAGGAGGGATTAAAGGAACCTTACATAATAATATTTCCATAATGGGAAGGAAATCAACTCAAGACTCTATAAGAAAGCGGCTTTCGGTCCCTTTCTTTGTTCTTACAAAAATCCACGAACGATTTCCATCTCATTCATGTATCTACGAGTGAGGTAAGAGAGTGGTGTACAAACCCTATATGATCAAGACTGTCGATAGAAAGGCCGGACATGTATAAGGTCAAGCCCAGTCCGCTCATATTGTAGATCATTGCGCAAGGTATGCGATTTAAGTTTATGATTAATCATTGTTGAATGCATAAGTCACAAACTGTTGTGCGCATGCCTGCGGAAGCATGAAACCTATGATCGATCAATCATACCACACGAGAGAAGAGGATTTTACGTGGTTCGGCAAAATCGTCTGCGTCCACGGCAAGAGAGCATAGACTCACATTCTGACTCTCTTACATATATATAATCTTGACTCTCTTCAGAAAGCCCCAGTATAATGACCAAAATAACCCTGACTCCCTTTAGAGTCTAGGCTTTGATACCAATTGTCGGGGCAATTGTTGGGGAATTAATTAGGGCATAAACACGCACGATCAATCACAATCAACCACAAGCACAATCTGTGTGTTTGTGGGATCGTGCTTGTGGTTTATCGTAATTGATCGTGCGTCTACCGGACCTCAAGTTGCTGATATATTCACCAAAGGGCTTCCACGACCGCGACATCAATTCTTAGTTGGCAAATTGATGCTTGTGGACTCTTACAGCATCAATTTGAGGGAGGGAGGGAGGGAGGGAGAGGGGGGGGGGTTAAGTGGGTCACAACCCACATGTAATTAGGTCCATTTACATATATTATCTTGGTCAAAATCTCCTAACCGTGTACAGCTATGTAGAATATTATCTTACTACATTAGGAGATTATCTTAGGAAAGCAATAAATGTAATTATTGTAATTGAGAGAAATTGTAGCCCTAATGGGAAATGTATAATCTATTTAAAGTATCGAGACCCTCAAAGGAGCATGGATGAATTCACTATTCAATTACATCTTTTGTCATATATCTCTGTCCTTGAGACCTTTATCTATGTCTGTACCCATATTTGTATCTAGGCATCATAGCACGTGACTACTACTTTGATGAATTTATTTCCTTGTAATTTTGTTTTGATGCACATACTACTTGTGAGGGTTTTCATTATTTATTGTCTAGATTGTATTTTTTCTTACGTAACTTTTATAAGGATTGTTTGATTTGGGAATATGTAAGATCCAATTATTTGACTTAAATAAATAAATATTTTCCAAGGTTGTTTTTTACCCACAATAAATATAGGAACATTCAGTGGTGATATGATCATTAGCACCGGTGCTCACAATAAGGTGAGCTTCATTTCTTATGGGCCCCACCTGGGGATTCCACCACCCCCCAATTGTGTATGGTGGGAGGCTCGAATCATCATCCCAACCACCTAATAAACAGCCAACAAGTCTCCACAATCCAAAATGAGTACAAAGTTGATCCAAAAGTCTAGTCCATTCAGATGGGTGCCAAACACAAGATCAGTGACTATTAGAGGGGTCCCTGTTTTATGGTCCACTCGGATGGATCACTAGGTAGGCCCCGCTAGGTATTTAGGCAAGTTGTACTCACCTTGTTGTGATCACTGGTGCTCATTAACTCAATTTTTTTTATGCAAGGTTAATAGCATTGAACATGCAGTCTTAAATTAGAGAAGTGGGGATCAATCCAAAAATGCAATCACCATTCAAGAAATTGTAAGACAAGAATAGGGTAATTTGATATGTGTATCCTACACCCAAAGGTATAAAATTTATCGAATTATGTTCATAGTTCATACTATCATATTAGCTCTTTCTCAAGTTGTTAACCAATACACTCAAAATGCATAGGTATTAAAGGTGTGGTAAACTAACTACTTAACAACCTCATGGACGAAAAGGTTCCATCCATGAGGATCCAATAGTATATTGAAGTCTCGGCCTAAAGGAAGGACTATGATGATACATTGGGTTGGATTACTCACCAAATTATGTTTCATATTTATTTTTTTTGAAACGGTAACAAAAACTTTCATTAAAGGAGAAAGAAAATACAAAAAGAGAATAAAGGGAGGTACAAAGGATTGTACCATGTCCAACACAATTTACATAATCACGCCCTCCCAAGGAGACACCCTCTCAACCCCTTGTTTAGCCAAAGCATCGGCAAAAGAGTTGGTCGATCGTAGTTCATGACAGAAGACCACGGAGAAAGATGTCGACAACACCTAGATCTCATTAAAGAGGAATTGAAGCTTCCATGTGTTGATCTTTCTATTAGACACCCAAGCAATTGCATTAGAAGAGTCACTCTCCACAATAAGGGCACCATGAAAATATCTCTTAAAGCAACGGAGAGCTTCTAAAATAGCTAGCACCTCCGCTTCATTGGAATCACAAACACCAACATTCTTTGAAACCATAAAAAGGACCTCACCATTGCTATTACGAAGAACACCCCCAATACCTGATGGGCCTGGTTTACCTCTCGCCGCACCATCGACATTGAACTTAAGCGAATCAATTATGCAATGAATTATTTTGGATTAGTGTTCTGCATGAATTCAAAGCATTAAAGTTAATTGAGCATTCTATTTTATATTTCAGCATTAACTTGTGCAGCATAGAACATGCATTTGTCGAACATAGCAACTCTAAGGGGGTCATTTATTATGAGGTGGAAAGAAGAGCTTTTACTAACCTTAGACCGTCTAAACCTAGATCTTGCATTAGAGAAGCCCAAATGCATTAATCCTATTGACATCAGTTCTCAATCTCAAAGGGCATATTATGAAAAATGGACCAAGGTGAACCGGTAAAGCCTCATGATGATTAAAAGCTCCATTGCTAAAAATATTCGTGGTTCCATCCCAAATAATGACAATGTAAAGATTCCCCTTGAATCAATGGAGCAACAATTTCAAGGATCCAATAATGCTTTGGCAACCACTCTTACGGCAAATTTGTCTTCAATGACATGTGATGTATCTTACCGATGTACGGGAGCAACCCATGGAGACGAGGGATAGAGTGACCCATCTTAACCCATTAGAGATGACAACTTTTGAGAATATTTTAGTCCAGTTTATTTTAAATTCCTTGCCCCTCAATTAGGACCTTTTGAAGTTCCCTATAATACACATAAGGAGAAATGGACTTCAAATAAGCTAGTCTCCATGTGAGTTCAAGAGGAAGGCAGACTTAAGCAGGAAGGACAATTGAACACCATACATTTCATCTCCAATAATCCTCTAAAAGGATATGGTTTCCCAAGAAAAAGAAAGGCTCGCAAAAGGAAGGCAACAAATCTTTTTTAGCAAGCTAATCAAGCTGATAAAAAAAGGTAATTAACCTAGGTGCTTCTTATGTTGTAAGGACATTTAAAAGAAGGTTGTCTGAAATGAAAGAAATGGTTTGAATCTAGAGGCAATAATTGTTCATTTGTTTGCTATGAAACAAACCTTTTAGGCATTCCTTCCTATACCTAGTGGATGGATCCTGACACTAACATCTATGTGGCAAATTCTATGCAAGGCTTTTACTCAAGACAGATTTTAAATGATGGTCAACGAACCATTATAATGGGAAACCGGCTGGAGGATGAAGTTAAAGTAGAGGGGAATTGTAGAATTGTTCTTGATTCTAGATTCTAGTTGGACCTTCATGTCACATTTTATGTTCCCTCGATTAGTAAAAATTTCATTTCATTATCTAAATTTGATTTAGAAGGATATACCATCAAATTTAGAAAAAATAATTTTAGTATGTTTAAGAACCAAAATTTGAATAGAAGTGGTATTTTATTTGATGGTTTATATAAGTTGAATATGGATTTGTGGTTTGCGCGTTCCCTACTTACCATGCATGAGAATGATGTTATGAATGTTGGTGTTAAAAGAGGTATTCTGAATGAGAATTCCTTAGCTCTGTGACATAAAAGATTAGGACACATCTCCCAAGAGAGAATGAAGAGATCAGTTAATGATAGGGTACTGAGAGCCCTAACTTTTACCCATTTTGGTGTCTACATAGGCTGTATAAAAGGTAAGCAAACCAAAGATATCAATAAACATGAGGCCACAAGATGTTTAGAATGATTTGAATTAATCCATGCAGATATTTATGTGTATTTACTACACCCTGCTGGTGGTCAAAGGTGTTTTATTACCTTTATCGATGATTTCTCGCGATATGGATGTCTCCCTGCTGTAGGAGAAGTGTTTTATCACCTTTATTGATAATTTCTCAAGATATGGATGTCACCCTGCTGTAGGAGAAGTGTTTTATCACCTTTATCGATAATTTCTCACGATATGGATGTCTCCCTGCTGTATGAGAACTTTGAATCTTTGAAAGCCCTCTAAATATTTAAGGCAGAAGTAAAGAATCAATTAGATAAAAAAATAAAAGTTGTGAGATCAGATAGGGGTGAACAGAATTATAGCCAGTATAATAAAATGGGTCTAAATCCTGACTCATTTGCTATATTCTTGCAAAGTCATGGTATTTGTGCTAAACATAAGTTGTCTGGCTCTCCACATAAGAATAGTGTGGCTAAGAGACATAAAAGAACACTTATGGAAATTGATCCTTGCTCCATATTACCTAACCCGGTGTGGGGAGAAACCCTAAAAGCAGCTATGTATATCCTAAATTGCGTAGCTAATAAGGCTGTTTCCAAAACTCTCTATGGGTTGTTGATAGGAAGGAAGCCAAGTTTAGGGTATTTGCATGTTTGGGATTGTCCAATGGAGGCTATAATTTATAATCACAAGAGAGGAAATTGTATAGTAGGACTATCAATGGGTATTTTATTAGATATCTAGAAAAGTGAGGATATAGTTTTTACCGCCCTACTCATACCACCAAACAGTAGAAACTGGAAATGCTAGATTCTGGGAAAACGGTGACATTAGTGAGAGTGATGAACCAGGAAAGGTGGTACATGAAAAATATAGGATACGTATTCAAGTACGTGATGTAATGATTCGAGTTAGCATTTCAAATGACATTGTTCAAGATGAAACAATGGAAATACACCCTACCATATCAGAAACACCACTAGATGAGAATGTTGCCAATAATGACATAATTGAAAACATTGCTCATTCAAATCAAAGCATGGCAGAAACCAAAGCTTGAAAAAGATTTCAAAGACTAAGGAGGTCTATGATATTGGAAGACTATGTTGTTTATCTGTGAGAAACTAGTTTTGACACTAGAGTCAAACAATTTCATAAGCCACAAAAAGTGATGATTTGATAAAGTAAATTGATGCCATGCAAGGAGAAATGAGAACCATGCTTATAAATGAAGTCTGGTATCTTGTTGATTTGCCTCAAGGTTCTGCGCTGATAGGCCGTAAATGGTTCTTTAAGACCAAACGAGATTCAAAAGGCAAAGTCAAACAGTTTAAGGCCGGACTTGTAAAGGATAAGGCAAGATACTGATTATAAAGAGATCTTCTCTCTAGTTTCTAAGGACTTTCTACGGATCATTATGGCACTAGTAACTCATTTTAATTTGGAGGTACATCAAATCGATGTAAAAGTGACATTCTTGAATGGGGATTAAGTGAAAGATATATAAAACAACTGGAAGGATTTATTGAACAAAGCAAAGAAAATCTAGTTTGTAGATTAAAGAAATCTATATACGGTCTTAAATAAGCTTCAAAGCAATGGTTTATAAAGTTCAATGACACCATTACCTCCTTTGAGTTCAGGGAAAACATAGTTTATCAATGTATATACCTGAAGATTAGTGGGAGCAAGTTTATTATTTTCGTCTCGTATGTAGACATTCTACTTGCTACTAGTTATCTAAGCCTATCGAGAAGAAAAAAAAAAGCCTTGCGAAAAACTTTGAAATGAAAGATACGGGCAAAGCATCCTTTGTAATAAAAATAGAGATATTTTGAGATAGATATCAACGATTACTAGGACTTTTTTTTTTTTTTTTAAATCAACTCTAGACTCTAAAAGAAAGTGGATTTTGGTCCCTTTCTTCTCTCACACATTCACTCATGAGTCTCATATCATCCACGCATTTAAGAGTGAGGCAAAAGAGACATGTGCAAACCCAATTTGATCAAGGCCGTTGATCAAAAGGCACAACACACAGAAGGTCAGATCCCGTCCGCTCATCTTACAATCATGGCACAAGGTATGTGAATTAAGTTTCTGATTAATCATCCATGAATTCATACGTCACAATCCTTAGCTTTGATCTGTTGTTGCAAACCGTGTTAGGTTCTTACAAATAGGGCATTTATTAGATCATTCTTTGTCGCAACTCAGTTCTTGCATCCATGTTGATTATACATGCAAAACACACTCTTATCATGACATATTTCAGGTGTTATACCATATAATTAAATTCTAAATAAATTTTGAGTGCCTATAGAAAAGTAAAGAATTAGAAAAAGAAACACATTAAGGTTTCTCCAACAGATTTCATGTCACGGACTACTAAAAAGGGAGTATAAGAAAGACATACTCAATTTCGAATCCATAATCACACTCTCCACAATGAGGGTATGCATCACCATTGTGCCAAGCAGAGGAAGACTTTCCTTACATCCATTTTTATATGGATTCCAAATCAAGAGGCAGTTGTAATAAATCAAGATACAACCTATGATGCCTAGATGTGGCATGCATACGACTGAGGCAATCCATGGATATGACAAGGACAATATCCATGGACACGGGTTTAAAATATATCAAGTGAAGTTCAGATATGGTATGACACGACACCCTGCCCGTTTTGAAGTATGAGTATCATAGGATACAACTAGAATCACAATACGGCATTTATTAGGTCATATTCTTTGTTGCAATTGCAATCCATGCTAGTTATACATGCAGAAAACACTCTTAGCATGACATATTTCAAGTGTTATACCATAAAAGATAGATTTTAAATACATTTTGAGTGCCTGTGCACAAGTAAAGAATCATAAAAAGAAACACGTTAAGGTTGTACCAAGTGATTTCATTCCATGGACTGCTTAAAGGGAGTACAAGATAGACCTACACAGGTTCGAATTCATACCCACACTCTCCACAAAGAGGGTATGATTTATGATTGTGCCCAATAGAGGACGACTTTCATGACATCCATTTTAATACGGATTCCAAATCAATGCAGTTGTAATAAATCAATAAACAGCCTGAAGCACTCCATGGATATGGCAGGGACATGGGTTTTACATATATAAAGTGAAGTACCAGATACAATATGACATGACACAACACTTGGTCTATTTCGAAGTATATGGGTATCATAGGATACAACCAGCATCACAATACTGCATCTTTTAGGTCATTCTTTGTCGCAACTTAGTTCTTGTTATCGATGCTAATTATACATGCAAAACACACTCTTAGCACGACATATTTAAATCGGTATACCATAAAAGTAGATTTTAAATACAAGAGTGCCCGTGCAGAAGTAAAGAATCATAAAAAGAAACACAATAAGGTTGCACCAAGTGTTTTCATGCCACAGACTACTTAAAGGGAGTACAAGAAAGACCAACACAAGTTCAAGTCCATACCCCCAACCTTCACAGTGAGGGTACGTATCACAATTGCTCCAAGCTAATTTCATTACATCCACTTTAATATGGATTCCATATTTCCATTACATCCATTACATGGGTGGAATCACAATTGGGTAGTCTTATACCAGTGAAGCAATTGGACATTTTAGATCATTCTTTGTTGCTACATAGTTCTCATAATCCATGTAGTTACACATTCAAAACACACTCTTATCAGGACATAATTCAAGTGATATAGCTCAAAAAAAGACTTTAAATACATTATTAGTAGCATTGTAAAACGCAAAATCATGGAAAGGAACACATTAAGGTTCTTCAAGTGTGTACAACTGTTGAGCCAACAAGAAGGCTTTCAATATCCCACTTTAATTTTGATTTATTCCAAATAAAGGAAATTGTAATAATTCACAGCGCTACCGGCACCACATTTGGGCATTTATGAGATCACTCCTTGTTGCAACATGGTACTTGAAGAAGAACAAGAACAAGAAGCACAAGAAGAAGAAGAAGAAGAAGAAGAAGAAGAAGAAGGGAAGTAGCTCCACGTGATTTCATGCCGCCATAGCTATGCATATATAGTCTTCTTGATATATATATATATATATAACTATAAATCAAGGGGAAAGAAAAACGGAAGGTATTGAAGCAACCAGATTTTTAAATAAATGAAATGAAGTGGGGGACGACCAAATTCCCGCTTGGTCGCTGTTGCCTCCTTGTTATTATAATTCCTACGAATTCATAGTGAAGGGGATATTATATAAGGAGAATTAAAGAGGCGAGCAGTGGTGTGAGGTGGAGATGTAGATTTGACCATTACTTTACTAGGATTTAGTTTAGTATGGTAATGGGTGGGTAATCATTTTCATAGAAGAGGATTACATGCATACATTACATACATATGTGTATTCCTAGTTGGATATTCACAATAAATCCTCCACTTTAGCCCCTTTGGAACTTCCTCTAGATTCCCAATAAAGAAATGGTTTAGTGGTCCACCAGGAATTGAATTCCTAGGATTTCCAAGGAATGCCTTCTTCTCAAGGAGCTAAAAGCAAATGATAGGTGAAGATAACAAAGGGCCATCAAATATTACCAACTTTGATAAGAAATAACCACCAATAATGGCCTCCTTAAGGTCCTTCTATTAAACCCCTTACAGTGGGGACCTTAAGCTGTTGAGCAAATCCAATCTATTTAACAATATGGTGAGTAAGATTGGCATTAGCTTACCAAAGACAGGCCTAAAACCAGTAAAATCAAAACCCAAAAACAAAATAGAAGAATCAACCAAACATAATGTAAAATCCAAGGAAATAAGAAAACCCCACCAAAGCTGTTAATAGAAACTGGCGGGAAAACACCGAAAGCTGAATGCCTGAATCCTAAAACAGAGGCCCCAAAGCTCAAAACCCCAAATCTATACTGCTCAAGAGAAGCGTGTTTTTACCATTTTTCAAACAGATGCTGGTTTCTTCGACGTTGATGCTGAAGAGGACGCCTTCGTAACGGATTTCAGACTTGGAAGTCAAGCTGATGAAGCTTCCTATGTAGGACTCTGGCGACCTACGACCACCACCACTAGACCCAGATGCTTCAGGGTCTGCTATAGCTGCCATGGCTTCTACAGAGTGAGAGAAACAGAAGAAGCCCTGAACTCTGTGATGGTTCTTTTGCCCTCTTATACACCATTTTCTGCAGTCTGTCAATCTGTTTGTAACGTTTTTGGATTTGGTTTTCACTAAATCCAGTACTTTTCCATTTCCAGGTGTGGGGAGAGTCCCCATTCATGTATTTTTCGCGTTTCATGGCTGGACTATGGAGAAGCAACGTCTGAGGTTTCTTTGTATGGGTATCAGTATCTTACATTCATAGGACTTCAGTCACTTTTCCAAATTCATGGCCCCACATTAATGTTTGGGACACAGCCACCAATTCAAATTGATGAGAATGCTCAATATGAAAAATCTTCCTTTTTTTGTAACACATGTGGCTTTTGACCCAACAGTGCTGCACATGCCCGCAACACAGGTGCACCAAATAAACCATTGTAGTTTCAATCGGGTCACAAAGAGCAAACTCATACCTACCTACCTTATGCCCAGAGAATCAACACCTCTGTGGGCTGGTTTTTATTCATCCTCACACTTTTCTTACTTAGTAAAGGACAAGCCCGTGAACATTGTAAAATCTGCAAAAGAAAATTGAGTCATTTTAATGGCGATTGTTATAATAATGGACAAAAAAAGGATGATTTTGCTGTAATATATTTTCATAAAAGCTGGATTTTCCTGAATTTAGACTTGTTTTTAAAAAAAAATCATATTTCAGATGCATATCTTTAAACAAATGTTGTTAATAATAACAATACAATGATGGGTTTATAACATTGTTATTGAATATCTTTTACAAGTGAGTTATTTGACCATGGGTCTATGGGTAAATAGTGTATTTTTTAGGAGTATATAATCCAAAGATGGCCAAAGTACAGCTGGTGTGAGATTTTTCATTGTACCAAAATAAGAAGAACTCTCATCTCGATTGGTTTTGAATTTATGAATTGAGTTCCACTGATGAATTCATAACACTAACATTGGAAAACTTTTATAAGTAAACCATTTATATAAGAGTGAAAATCTCCGTTGTTTGTAAAAGATTTCTTTGTTTATAAGTAAGGAATCTGTTTGACCGTTCTTGGATTTGTTTTACAATAAATACTTGGATTTGGTTTGCACTGATTACTTGGATTTGTTTTGCACTAAATAGAATGTTTTAACAGCTGTGTGGTATTTACCAAAAGAAAAAAAAAAATGAAAAAACAGCTGTGTGGTATCCTGATTCATTTACCTTTCAGGTTTCATGGCTGGACTGTGAAGGAATGACCTGTATGGTATCCATACATCAATCACTTGTCCAGATTTACTTGATGAATGGACACGGCCCAAAATTCGCATTGATGCAATTAATAATTGAAAATAAGTGTGAAAAGAGCTTGTTTGTATAGCACCCCGAGAGAAAAGAGAGCCCTCGGGAAGGTCGACTCGACTTTCCTCTCTCAAGAGAAAAAGAAAGAATTACCCGAAAAAATAGATTTTCCATGGAGGGTTCTACCACACCAAACGATGAGAAAAATCATTTTATAAAGTTGCTGAAAATTGAGTTCTTAATCCGGTACTTTTTTTTTTCTTTTTCAGATTTGTTGTTGTACAAACGTGGTCTGAAAGAGGGCATTTCAAACTCCACTTTGCTCTTTGGGAGCAAAAAGCATTTAAAATCTTTCGATTTCTAAGGAGATATGTGCTGCACCAAACAAAGATGAACATCGCAAAATGCTGATAGGACACAAATGCGCTCTTAGATACAAGTCTTTTGTAAATAATTTGATGACTATTATGAAAATAATGGAGATTAGTTAAAAAAAAAATTTATCGAATTATATTTTCATGAAGTTTTTTATCTTGTAGAATATATTTTCATAAAGTTGGATTTCCTTAGAATCGCATGATTTAAACTTTGTTTCAAGAAACTCCTATTTCAGATAGGTAGTTTCAAAAAAAAAAAAAATTGTTAAAAATTGAATTCAACTGTTGATTTATAACATCACTATTGAATAAAATACAAGTAAACAACACGACTAAGGGTCCACGTAGTGGCGGATCCAAGGTTTTCATTTGGGTGAGGCAGATGATGGTCAATTGAAAATTCCAATCAATTATGTACTCAATCGGATGGTGGGCTCCACTCCTATTGTTACGAAACTTTAGCATATATTCCCAAAGGGTATAGGATTATCCTGCACGGTCCGGGTTAACTAAATGGGCCCCACGATGGATCACGGGCTCATTCATTCGTTACAGACATGGAGTTAATAACATTTTCATCATGCATTCAGTCAAATGTTAGGACCCACCTCTATTGAAATAAAATTCTATGATATATCTTTGAAGGGATTGGCATTCACTTTGAACGGTTAAAATTATCATTTTATAAGCCTCACGAGTCATGACAAATTCCGATGATTATAAGTTCACATATAATATGAGACTCGTCCTCATCGCCACCTAATCAAGACCCATTCTCCCATCACCTATTTATCTCCTCTCCAGGTCTCTCTTCTTCCACTCACAGTCACTCATCTCATCTACAATCATGATTACCACATGTGGACTCCACATGCACATGACAAAACGGATTGAATATTAGATTTGAAGTTCAAAAATTCTTTCTAGACATTAACTATTGATCATAAAAAAGAGAATTGCGGACCTTTGTCTCAGTAAATTAATTGGCAGACAATTTATTGAGATATTTTAATGACTAATGATAAATACTTAAATTCTTAGAAAATAAAAATAATCACATAAAGTCACATATTTGAATTATGAGAAAAGAAAAACAATCACATAGAGCCTCATAGAAAAGAAGTGAAAAAGGGCACATAACATAAATTGGACAAAAAACCACAATGTAAAGAATAGAGAATCAATAGAAAACTTAATCGAAACTAAAACCAAGAAAAGAGACAAGAAGATAACAAAAGCATTAATTAATTAGAGCAAGGAAAGGGGTGAAAAGGCTGCATACCAGTAATCTAAAAAAAAAAAGAAAAATTGAATGAAAAAGAGATATAGATAGCTACATACTACTATCCTAGTAATCTAAAAAAACTGAACGAAAGAGAGAGATAGATTGGGTTTTGAAAGAAAAGAAAAACCTTTAATCAGAATAAAAAGGGAATGATGAATGAGATTATAAAGGAGTCCAAATCGTCTTTTATGTTTACATGTGTTAGTTTTCTTGTATGCGTGAGCTTTCTTCTTTAATGGACACATCATCATACAAAATTGGGAAACCCATTAGTTTCCTTCTATAATAATAAAAAATGGCTGATTGTAGTAAGTATCATAAAAGAGATAAAAGAGAGATTTTAGGGTAGCAAGTATGATAAATGAGAGATTTTAGGGATTATAAAACATCTCGAAAAAATTCTCAAATGGGTGTGATGAGATGGGTGTGCCACATGTCATCCTAAAATTGCTTTATCATATATAAAAATAATAATAATTGCTAAGTCCGGATCCTTTGAGAATTTCCTCCAAGGTGACTATGAGTGGACTGATCAAGGTCCGGGTAGGGCTACCCACGTTGACGTGGCGGACCGTGATTGGTCCACTCACGACACTCACGACCACCGTGGGGGAAATCCTCAGATGATCCCGATTCATAATTGCTATTTATATGAAGTCCAACTCATGGGGTCCATTTTAGTGAATGTCTATAAATTGGAGGGCAGATGTAAAGGTCTATCTATGTATAAGGGGGAGCCAAGAAAATCAGTCGCACCAAATTATTGTAGTCCATAATTTAATAGCTCTAAAGTTTAATGGCATATTAACCGTAGATATTTTTAGAATTCAATCCTGCAGTCAATGTAAGTTCTTTAAGCCTGATGCCAAATCATAGGATGACAGATCATTAAAAGAGCTGTAACAATCAATCGCGGGCCAAGTGGGCCTCATAGAATCCTTTTGTAGTATAACATTTTCCTCCAAAGGATAGGTGTGTCTTGTCATGTCATGTGTGAAGGCTTATTAGGGAGAAATTTAGCCAAAACCCATGAAAAAGGCATTTATTAGTTCTCAGTAAAGTTGGACTTATATAGAGGAGCCTCTTCAATTTCTCGTGTTCCATAATAAAATAATCATGGTTGGGTGAGGGTCTAGTAGATGGCTGGGCCAAGCTTGAAATAATAGAAAGAAAACAGGCAAGCTAATGTTAATGATTGTGCTCAAGCTTAGTTAGACTGCCAGTGGACTGGGCTTGGCTTGAACAGGCATTAACCTAACTCAGCTCCCCCCATCTGCTGCTCATGTAAATGTGTCATTTTTAATGAAATCAAATAGTTGAGCAGCAGTTTTATGAGGATAATCGGCTCTCAATTCGCGGTTCATGCAACTTTGAATATAAAGTGTGGGTAACTTAGTTAAGGTATAATAAAGGTTCATGCGGTTTAAAACTCACCTTTCATCTTAATTCTCGACCACATATGATATGAAACTTATGTATTTTATTACAAACAAACAAGCCCTTAGTTTTGTTTTGTTTTTCAGATTTTTAACTAAAGAGAGTAAGTGTAATTAGATTTACTCGAGGATTGACTACAAAGCAACTGAATTGTGCCAATTCTAGTTCAACACAGTTGCCAATTCTAGCTGAACCTTGAGTATTACCTGTGGTTAATTGATTTCCCAAAATCCAATCATGGCCCATGGTATCATTTTGATTTCGTACACGCTAATATGCAATTCACCACCTCAATGAACTGCAACTGCAGCCTAGTTGAACCAATCCTTTACTGATGGGCCAATCCATATGATTCCAGTCATACATCAGAACTGCGTTCCTGTTAAGTTAGGTTTTCTATAGGGTAGAACCTCTTCAGATCTTGTATGTGCGGTGATGCTTTATTTCCTGTATGATATTTAAGAAAGGTAATTAAGATATAAGATTTTTAATAAGAAACATTTATTACCTGGTTAATGTTAGGAAAGTTAATTAATGAAAATCTGGTAATAAGAGTGTATTAATTTGTTGTTGACTATTGACTATTTTTAATTAGTGGTCTATGTCATCTGACCAGTTTCCTATTTTGACTCTCATCAATAACTCAAATATAATAATTACATTGGTTTTTAGTTTATTCCAACATCTCAACAATCTTTTTAATTATTTTATGAATTTATTTATTACATCGCGTCTTTAAAAATATTTGCATATGTATTTACAAATGAAAGAGAGAAGAAAAACCATGGTTTATTATTGTGTTAACAATCCGTCACTAAAACTGTAGAATTAATAACACCAATACATTCATCATAATATAATCTAAACAATATGCAAATAGTCATAATTTCTTAATTATCAAGTAAACAAAAAAAATCAAATCATAACTATAAGCATATATAATAAGGATTACATTACAGGTAGTTTACATGGGTCTTAGGGGCTCAATTTATATACAATGCATTTAAATATGGGTTAGAATTTGTTGACCTTAGTCACTAAAGGGAGGATATATATATATCACTTAGAATTCATAATAACAAAGACTTGAGGTGTTGGGTTTTTTCTTTTTATTTATTTATTTATTTTTTTGACATGATGCGATGACTTGTCTCTTGATATTTACAAATATCATTTTTCTTCATAAGAATTTCAAATTGCCAGCCACCTAAAAGGTCTCATATGCCCTAAAGAATTTTGGAATTCCAGCTCCTTTGTTTTTTCGTAGAATTTATGTATGCTCAAGTACAAATGAAGATTCAAAAATTATACTACGTTGTGGCATTAAGAAATTCAAGGGACAAGAACTACGTTGTGGCATTAAGAAATTCAAGGGACAAGAACTACTTGAATTCCTTGTTTGGAGAATTTTAAAATTCTCAGACATAGTCGAATTCTTGAATGTTCCCTTGTACTTGAGCATCCAAAAAATCCGTAAAAAATAAAGATGTATATAATGCCTAAAAAAAAACAATAAGAAAAATTCTTGTCAGAAACTCTATAGATTATTTGAACCAGAATTCAACCAGGTCAACTTCAATCAATTATGCGTGCCAAATAATCAAAGCAAAGCGGCAGGTTGGACCCAGTCCAGCTCAACTGGGTGCCTCCAATCCCTATGAAACCATTCACATGGTATTCTGAATCAATAGTTGTGACCAGTAAAAAATTCTTATTATGAGGACAATACTCGATGATGCGAGGCCAAATTTGGACTTTTAAAAAACCTAGCCAAGGTTTAAATGAGCTTGGATTGATCCATCCACTCGAGTGGTTTCACCAATTCTTTTATTTTATTTCTAATACTTTTATGGAGAATTATGATAGTGAGCCGCAATTACTTCAACAATTACCTCATGTGGGCGTGCCATTTATATTTACACATTGGATTTGGAGCATCAAGGCAATCCTCATCTAAACACACTTCATGGCATGTTTCTTTACAAGTATTTATGACAATCTCGAAATGTGAATTTTAGGAATTCTAATAAAGAAACATGCCCTTAAGCCGTGGTATGAGGACAGACCCCGCCCGGCGCTTTTACAGCCTAGAAGCATGGCTTACATGCAAGGCAATTGATAATTCTGCCTCAAATCACCTACATTCTAAACAAATATCAAGAAAGGCTCAAGCCCAAACTGTTTTGAGAAATTTAAGGGAAAAGGTGCAGCACTTATCAGACGGCTTAAACAAAACTTTCAACAAAAATAGGGCAGAATGCAGCCACAGAAGGACTTTCCAACAACCAACCTTCTGAATTCTTGATCTAAAATGGGAGTGCACTGTTTTCTGTCTTGAACCACAGATCTCTCGGTAGACGATTGGAGTTGAGCTAGAAGGGTTATCTTTTTTCTGTTAAGACAGAGGCCCTGTGAGATCGGACTTACGTTAGCAGCAGCTGCAACAGACTAGGAGGATTAGTTTGTCTTAATTTGATCATATAGAATAAATAAGGGCTATTTTCAAATTAATTGGTATCAGAGCTTTAGCTAATTACAGACTAACAGCTATAAAGTCAAATCAGCACTTATAGAAATAAGTTATTGATATTTCACACTATTTGCATGCAGCCAAACTTATCACATAGCAAATGTACCAAAGGTAAATCCATAGTGCAAAAGAAGTCCAAAAACCCACAACAGGAATTTGATAAGAAATGCAATGTAATTTAACAAGCTATACAACATTGTGATCCCTTATCTCTAATCTCAGACAGTTATTTGACTGAGAGAGATCTCGCTGATCACATAGAAAAAGGTTGTACGTCAAACACTATAGAAGTCTGAGCACTCCAATAAAAAGAATTACTTGCAATAATGGCACTCTACAGTTTGCTTCATTGTGAACCCGTGGTGATGGGCTCCATGAGAAATTCAAAAACGACGTTGTGGGGTTTGATCGGGATTTCTTATCTTAACTCTTTTCTTCATCATCTCAGCCCACCTTGCAAACACATTGGAAACCTCAAACTTACATGAGAACTTCATTTTCTGTGCTAGCTCAAAAAGTATATCAGGCTTCCCAGCTCTAGAGTAATCTGCCACAAACTTATTATAGTCAAGTTGAGGGGCCTTCATCCCTTTGTTAATCATCTCTTCTAGATGTTTACAAGCCTCTTCAGGTCTTCCCTGGCTTATAAGGCCTCCAATGAAAACAGTATAAGAATTATCATCTGGGCAAAAACCTTTCTTGCCCATCTCCTCCCAGACAGCACACCCCATGCTATAGTTCCTTGATCGGAAATATGACTTCATCATCATGTTATAGGTGTGGATTGTTGGTTCAAAACCACTCTGAATCATTTTCTTGTAAATCATCGCTGCATCATCTGGCATATTACGATTTGTCATTAGTTTAATTAATGCATTGTAAGTACGGGAGTCTGGTGGACAACCCTTCTCTTTCATCTCCTTTAACAACCAATATACTGTATCCATCTTCTTCTGATTTCCAAAACCCACAATCAAACATGTGTAAACTGCAGCATCCGGCTTGCAACCAGCAGCAAGCATCTCATCAAAATACCCAACAGCTTCTTCCATCTTGTTCCCTTTGCACAGATCCCTGATCAAGATTGTATAGCTCCGAACATTTGGAAAAGGGCCTTTGGATTTCATAAGCTCAAACAGCTTGATTGCCTCAGATCGCCTTTTACCCATAAATAACCCTTCTAGTATTGTGTTATGAGCAACAATATCAGGTTTGAAACCCTTATCAACAATCTCATTCCACACTTTCCCCGCCTCCAACAGATTCTTCACCTTGCACCATCCAGCAAGAAGAATTGAGTATGTCCGTAAATCGGGTGGGAACCGATCCTTCATCTTCTCAAATAGAGTCTGAGCTTCCTTCCCAAGTTTAGCTCTGGCAAGCCCATCCAACAAGCAATTGAACGTATCAATGTCTGCTTTAAAGTCATACCTTTTCATCAACTCAAAAATCCCAACTGCTTTTTTCATCTCGCGAGCAGCGGCAAAAGCCTTGATTGCAATGACAAATGTCTCCATCGTGAGAAGCCCCTTTTTGCCCATCTCTTCAAGCATCACCACCATGCTCTCAAACTGTCTTGTTTTCCCAAGAATACTCATCATTGAATTATATGTTTGTGAATCATGAGCATAATCTGGCTTCTGGCCTGCCCAGCAGAAGAAACGGAATGAGGGTTTCCATGCATGTCGAAACCGAGATAAAACAGCCAAGACAAGGGCATGAGAAAGATCAACATCACATTGATCAAGAACTGCTTCCATATTCCTATCTGATGCGAAAAGATCTTCAATCACTTTGGATACTCTCTCAACTTCTTTGGATACTCTCTCAACTTCTTTGGATACTCTCTCAACCTCTTTTGGATCAACTGACTCAGTACACTCATCATCATCTTCAGGGACTCCACCACATTCATCACTTTCATCTTCTGTTTCAGAATTCCCACATGGGACATTAGAAAAACTCCTGCAACCCATGACCTGCACATTTTTAGCAACTCTATTCCAAAGCCCAAAATCCGAGCCCACTAGTCTTTCTGCCAAATCACCTGACTTGAACCTTTCCTGATCATTGATTTCATCACAACCACCAACTGCATCTGTTACTGCAACATCTCCACATGAAGCCCTAGAAAAAGCCCAAGAAATCAAAAGCTGCCCCTTGCCTGTATTTCTGCATAAAACCCTGTCAAAACCCCCGGAATCCATAACAGAGAGCCTTCCTGCATCTCCAATTAAAGAGAAAGGCCCATGATAATTCAAAGTCCGGATCTTTCCAGACTTAAATTCTTCAACCCTGGGATCCAAATGGGTAATTCTTTCTGCATCATCTCTAGCTAGAGAAACCCCACCGGAATCGATCATAGATTGCGACCTTTGCTCTTTTCCATTCAAAACCCCACAAGCCAAGACAGAGATTCTTTCTAAACCTCCAATTCTAGAAAAACCCCTACAATTGCCCAAACCCAGCATCTCCTCCGCAAAACCAGTAGAAGTCCTACTACATAACCCCGTAAATGCATTCAAAGTTGGCATCTTTACTGCATTTTCATGCGAAACGCTAGAAAGCCCCATAGAATCCTTACCCACTCTCCATAAAGCCCTAGAACCAATCGAATTCAGCATCATAACTCGTTCCAAAACATGCGAAAGCAGCCTGGAATTGTTCAAAGATGGCATTTTTTCTTGGATAGGAGATTGGAGAAACCGTGAAAAGGGGTGTGGCAAAAGACATGGAGCCTTACCATGAGGACGATGGAGACGACGATGAGGATGATGCTGAAGACGACGAGGCAGGGGCAGAGAGCCACCATGAGAAAGGCGCATTTTCCCTCGGAGAATTCCTCCTTCTCGCCGGCGTCCCGGACCTCCAGAGCGTAGGAAGGAGCAGATCCCGCCATTGAAAAGGGAGACTTGAGAGTTGGAGGCTGGAAGACGGCGGCGGAAGAGGGTTAGTGCGGTTGAATGGTTGAAAAGAACGGGGTTTCTTTGAGAGAAACTCATTCGACCGCCATTAATTGCATCTGATGAAGGAGATGAAGAAGAGAAATATGAGGATTAGGGTTTTGTGGCGTGACAAGAAGAACTTGGAAGAATAGGTGGTAAGAGGGTTTTGCAGCGGGAGAGAGATCCGGAGAGTGGTTTTTCAACTCTGGTGTCGTGCTTTCTAGTTCGACTGCGACGCCGAAAACTCGGCGAGTTGACTCGGCGAGAGACCGAGTGAAATTTAAGCAATTAATGCTAGAATATTGGAGTTAGAAATCTCAAAAAGATAGATTGAAATTGAAATAAGCTCCTATTTTGTGATTTAGAGTTTATATTTTAATTAAAGCATTTGGTAAGTCTCCAATTAATATTTTAGTGTTTGAGCTTATTTACAAATTAGATCTTTTGCATCTAAAGTCTAAAGTAAAGGGGTTGTTTATTTTTCTAAAGCTTTTTTCGGTAAAGTGGATTGAGGTGGACAATGCAAGGTTTATATATTTTAGATGAAAATAACCTCATAAATTTTCAAAGTGATGCAAATGATGGGTTCAATCACCCCAATTACCAAAATCCATAAAGGTTGGCTCCCAATTACCTCGTGAAATAAGAGTTTTTTTAATAATTTTATCAAAACAATAATTGTAATTAAGAATTTTGAGCTTTTGTTTTAGATCTTAATCTAATTAGATTAGAGTTTTCAAACCGCCCCATAATAAATTTACTAATTTTTAATTTATTATTTTAAATATATGTATATACCTAAAACTTAAAAGTACTCTCACATGTCGTCAAGTTGACTCTCCAAGTTAATATTTTAGAACCGGACAAGTTGAGTCCAAGTCATGTTATTATTATTGAAAAATCACTCAAAAAATCACCTTAAATGGCCACTAAACATAAAAGGCCCCAGTAGTTCATATAATACGAAAGCATTCCCTTGGAATCACTTTCGTTTTTTTATTAAAGTTTTCATTGAGCGACAACGTCGTCGCTTGTTTAAGTCTTATAAAACCCACGAAATCCTATTTTTCATTTCTTCCTCACCACCTCGTCTAGCGATACCTCTGCAAATTTGATTTAGCAAGTATGATGGGCATGGATTATGACGAACACACAAATTACAAGGGTCAACTTGAGTCCACGTACTTGTGCTTTCTATGGTTCGGGTCCTTCGAACCCAATAAGGAGCTTTGCTGGGTCTTGCCTAGGTTGTGGGACAGAGCTGCCTTATCCAGATCCAAACCACCCTAGTGATTCGCCCGGTGCTTCCTCTCAATTTCAATTCAAATTCATCAAAATCCAAGTCTTTCTGGAGAGAACTCCATGTAATCAAGAGACTGTTAAGTGTTTGATAGATGCCTCAATGAACTGGAAAATGAGATCTTTTAAAATAAAATCCAAGATTAGAAGCACAAAACCTATAGGCAATCTGAAACTCCTACAAAAAAAATAAAATAAAATAAAATAAAATAATAAAATAAAATAAAATAAAATAAAAAAAAGCTTGTTGTTCTTCAAAAGACTGAGTTTGAAAAACGACATCCTATGAACACATTGATACCCATGTATTTACTCAAAATTGAAAAGAACCCAGTTCAGATACAATGAGTTCTTCTAAGATGGAACAATTAGAAATCATGTGGTTCGACTAACTCATCTTTTGTACAGATAATCTTTTATTCATTATTGACTGTGATTCTGCCCCTTGGTTGATGCTGGGGCCCACCTTCCATGAATCCATTTTATGTGCGGTTTTGGATCAGGTACAAATGGACTTACCTCATCGTGTAAACCATATGAGCCCAACCCGAACCCACTAGTGCAACCCCAACTGTTAAGTAAAGAGATCACAGTAAGCCAAGTAAGAGCAGAGAAAGAAGAAGACAAAAAAAAAAAGAAAAGAGAAAAGAAAATGGTCAATGCACATTTGATTTAGCAATACTTGAATTTAGCCAGAGTGTGAATTTCGGCCAAAAAAATTAGCAATATATATATAGTCTAAGAAGTGAACAAATCTATCATTTTTTCTCTTTGTGGCTCTGATCTTTCTCTTCCCATGATGTCCACGGTTTGGTGTTTAGTGAAAAAGATCCACATTCAATTTTAACTTCAGACATCAATTTGTGGCATCTAAAACAAAACTAGATTTAAAGATAAATTGGAAGTGAAACATAATCTGTGTGTTTAGACATTATTAATTAGTTTGTAATCAATATAGGTTATTTTGGTGTTATGCATGTTATGGTGTTGTTGGATGGAAGTAGTGATAATGGTTGAAATTTTCGAACTTGTATTTCATGGTTTGTAATTATGATTACAGTGAAGCATATAGTAGATGTATGATGATTTGAGTTTCAAAAAATTATTTATATGAAGCATGTAGTGCGTGTGCACAATATAGTGAATGTAATAATTTTATTTCAAACTAAGGATAAGCAACACATCGTTGTTTAACAGAATATCATCTTAAATTTGACAGTTGAAATGAGTGACGACGAATTCACCCAACAAAATATGATGCCAAACTTGACAGTTAAAATTAGCGACGACGACAAAATATGAAGCGATGGGATATATATAGAGAAGAGCGAGCAATTTTCGAGGTTTGCAATATAAAATTGAAATGCATTATAGTAAGTAAGAAAATGGGACGCATATTAGTAACAAAAAGTGCAATGAATATATAATTTCATAAATATAGGGATGTAGGACATGCATTTGTATGCAAATGTGGTGGATAAAACATGCAAGATTTGTAGAATCCAAAAGGTTAGATATATATAGTTACGCTAACAAACTCCCTGGATATTTTTTTATAAAAAAAAAGGCCAATTTTATAGCCAATGAAAGTGTAACGCATGTCATCAATGATATACATATCCAATTATCTCTCTTAAACATTCTCTTACAAATGTAGATCTTTTTATAGATTGTCTTGAAATACTAACAAATCATTAGCTATTAGATAGGGTATAAACTCCCTTTTGAAATAGAAAAATTATTGAGAATTTCTCATATATATATATATACATAAATTGTGGATATTCAATTTTAATCACTTACCATATGAATGCTCAAGGATTCAGTTCCCATGTATTCCATGCAAACAAGCAGCACGAGTAGAAGTCGCCCCCCGTTATGTTTCCAACACACAAGTGGAACTCTCTTTTGTGTATTTTATCCATGTGCTGTACATGCCATTAACCTGATGATAGCCCCAAGTCCAGAAGGGGTGAAATTTGGCAATAGCCAATAAATAGGAGGGAAACTTATTTTGAGCAGTTTGGATTTTATAATGGGCCTCATTGATAGATTTATAGGCCCACCATCGGATGATTCCCGATGTATTATGATCGAGAGTTAACAGTAGCTCGTTTCATTAACAAATCTGAAGAAATGGATGCCGGAATTAGGCCCAAAAAGATCTCAAATCTGATGAAATGGATACAGATCCACTGCTTGGACTTACATTAAACCTGGGCCTACGGCCAAGTCCTTGTACTAGAATACATATTTCTACTGTTACACGCCCTAGGTTGCTAAACTTGGGTTGTCCTCCCATGGCTTCAATCAGGTTGGGCCTCTAAAATTTGGATACAGTACAGGGCATGCACCTTGGACCCAAGTTGGGTCCCTTTACAGATGTCTGGCACCGGATCCAGATGCCACTATAGACCCGACCCAAACTTCCTTTCAAAAGACATACCAGTTATCATACAACAATGTGTGGATGGATATGTGGATTTTGTCTTTCCTCATTTCTTATCCACAAGTTCATCAGTAAGAAGAAGAGGAAAGGTGAGACTGATAAACAACAAAAGTTTGAGAAACCATGAAAGAGAAGCAGCCTAAAAGAATCCCTTGAAAATGAAGCAAAACCTACTCAAGGCACTGAATTCCTCCCTTCAAATCCTTCATCCCCCCACAACACCACCACCTCATTCACATTCTCAAACCATCTCCACCACCCATCATCTTCATCACATAGACACATCCCCATGCTCCAAGCTCTCGCGCCGCGACCTTACCATTAACGGGCCGTCTCTGTCGCTTCTCTTAGTAGCCTATGCTAGTGTGGATCCATTCCAATTCTCCAAAGCTCGAGCTGACGCCATAGACGCAAAAGATGAGAACTTGAACACCAATGGTTGCACCAACAAAATTATCACAAAGCGGGCCTTCTTCGATGTGTCCATCGAAGGTGAGCCCGCAGGTCGCATTGTGGTTGGGCTCTATGGAGCCGACGTGCCTGCAGGCACCACCAGGTTCAGCAACCTGGTCAGTGGGTCCGCGGGCATCAGCTACAGGAGGAAGGAGTTCGTGAAGATCATGCCTAATTACATACAACATGGCGGGGTGCGATCCTACGGTGTGGATGCTGAGCTTGCGCAGCGAGCGGGCCGTGATCTGATGGCTGATAGTCTGATTGATGAGTGGGAGAAGGACTATGAGAGGTGCACTGGGACAAAGAACGTAGCTGGGTCATTGGGCATTGTGGTGAGGGACCCATCAAAACCGCCTCCAAAGCTGAAGCTGGTGGCCCGCCAAGGGAAGCTGGAGATTGATCAGGAGGAGGTGGGGAGTGATCCGAATGGGACTGAGTTTGTGATCGCGATGAAGGACTCGCCCGAGCTGGACTCGTCCACACTTGTGATAGGGAGAGTGGTGGATGGGATGGAGGTGGTGGAGAAGATCAACAATGTGAAGACAGTTCAGGAGAATACAACTTCTCCTTACTTCAGGTATGGTTTGTTATTAGTGTGGTTGGTTGAGCTAAGTTATTATAGAGTGGTAACTGGTTAACTGAACCTTTATTTTACTTTTGAATTTGGAGAACAGAGTGGCCAAATTGATTGGAGACAAGAGGGCTGTTGTTGCAGAAAGAGGTTTCAATCGGCCTTATGCCAAAGTTGTAGTCACCAATTGTGGCTTGATTGATTAGCTGCAATTTTCTCTAATTTCATCTTTCTGGTGTGTGTGTGTGTTGGTATAGGGAAGAGAAGACATTAAATAGATGATATATTTATGATTATTTTACGGATTGACTATTTGTCCATTTAACCGGACCTGAGAAATTTCCTTTTATTCCCTAATGTTGGTTTTCATTAGAGAGATTATAAGAGTGTGTGTCAAAACAATTGCCAAGAGTGTGTAGGACAGGAATATGATGTCGAGAGAAAAAATTTATTTTCATTTTCTTTGAGCCCCCCCCCCCCCCCCCCCCCCCCCCCCTTTTTTTTTTTTTTTTTTTTGTTGTTGTTTGAACTGAATTCCCCTGGTGAAGGATTTTTTATTTCCCATGTAAGGAGTAGGTTAGAAATGTAAGATTCCTCTATCCCATTGAAATAAAAATATGGGGAGAGCAAAATCCTCTCTCTATACAAAATGCACCCTAAAGGCCCATTTGTTGTTCGCAAAACATCATAGGGATTTATTGAAAATTCTCATAGTTGGAAAAGAGTAGAGACCCTGAGGAGTAACCAAATTCATAAGATTTGATAATAGAATCACAGGGCTTACATGTGTAATGCTATGATTTGGAATTGCAAAAACATGTTCTAAATGAACTATAATTTTCTAATGTATCTGTTGTTGGAAAAATAGGTAAAGCTCCCCAAAAGAGAATCCAAGCCTTCTCAAGAGGGACTCGGAGGTTGTCTCAACACATCCGTAGATAAGGTTTCCCTGGTTTGGTCAGGCCCTGGTTTGGTCCGACCAAGAAGGGTTTGTGATAGTTAGTGTTTCAAATTCGTAAGTGGGACCGCCACTGAAGTATAAAATAATTGTCCCACCATTTTCTTTCTAAAAAAAATTCAGAGAATAACAGATATGCCTACCTTTCAGTTGCCACACCTTTTTCTATTTTAAAAATAAAAATCATAGGATAACAAATATGCCCCAGGTAAGAGTTATGTCTAACATCAATATGCGTACCCTTTTTTTTTTTATCATGATTTGGATGTGATCAATATGACTATAGTTATAACTTAAGTTCTTTTTTGGTAGAAAAGTTGTAATTTTAGTTGAATTAGAAAATCTCTTTTATAACTTAATTGAATTAAAAATTTTCTTTATTAGAGAGCAAGGTGAACCAATTGTTTTGAGCAATTTTTTTTTTCAAAGGTTGGCCACATTGATGGATTTATGTGAACAATATGATCTCTAAAGGACAAAATTCTGACTGCATGTTGCTTAAATGTAGTCCAGCTCAGGCGCCCACTTAGATACATGTCTACCAATGAAAGATGGGTAAATAGAAAGGACTCCTTATGGACAAGGGGGAGCCCAAATATCGGCTCACCGGATTATCCTAACCCTTGGTTTAACAACCTTAAAGTTTAATGAAGTGTTAACCATAGATTATTTTTTTATATATTCAATCGAGCCCCCAGTAAAGGTTTAATGAGTGTAAAATCGGTCTTAATGCCACATCATGGAATGAGAAGAGTATCTAAGGGGCTACACTAATCAAAGGTGAGGCAAGCAGGCCCCATTGAGTTGGATTGCATGGGGCCCCGGCTCTTTTGTCTTCAATTGAGCTTCAAATCAATTCTTTGATTCTGTGCTTTTATTATGGTCTAATGATTAATTGATTTGCTTGACCTGGGCTTTGGGATTTCTTTATGTTGATAATGAGGTATGCCCCATTGGAGGATAACTCTTATTTGCTTTTGTGGAGCATATTGGGTACTCATTTCTCATTTCTATATCACATATTTTCTTATGAGAAAATGAAAAACTAGTTATCTTTCAAAAAAAAAAATGTAAAAAGTGGATGCATTGAGGTCAATGAAAATGAGTTTGTCAGAAAATATAGATGTGATTGAACAAAGTTAAATAGAAGGCATTGTAGGAGTTTGTTTGTTTTCTAATGCTATTAGAATAACCTAACAACAACAGACTCTTGTTTTAACTCTCTGCATGCAAGAATATTTTTATTATTAAAAAAAGTTTCTTAAACATATTGTTGGCCAGTTAACTTGACTGGAAATGACCAATTGCTCGTGGAGAGGAAGTAAGGTAGAGTTTGGTTTCGCTGTAATGAAGGTCGGAATGGAATGGTCATTCCAACTGAATGGTCATTATAGCGTTTGGTTCGCAAAAAAGTGGCGTAATGACCATTACCTCCGGAATCTCATTCCCTTGTGTAGAGGAATGACCATTCCATTCGGGATGGGAAGGAATGGCCATTCCATTCCTTTTTACTTTTTCTTGAGACCAAAATACCATTTTTCACATCTATACATTATTATTATAATAATAAGATTATAAAAGAGAAGAACTTGTGTGGGCCCCACTATATAATAATAATATAATATATACATTATTATTATTATTATAAGATTATAAAAGAGAAGAACTTGTGTGGGCCCCACCTATATAATAATAATATAATATATACATTATTATTATTATTATTATTATAAGATTATAAAAGAGAAGAACTTGTGTGGGCTCCACCTATATAATAATAATATAATCTATACATTATTATTATAATAATAATAAGATTATAAAAGAGAAGAACTTGTGTGGGCCCCACCTATATAATAATATAATATATACATTATTATTATTATTTTAAGATTTAAAATAGAAGAACTTGTGTGGGCCCCACCTATATAATAATATAATCTATACATTATTATTATTATTATTATTATTATTATAAGATTATAAAATAGAAAAACTTGTGTAGGGCCCACCTATTAATATAATAATAATATTATTATAAGATTACAAAATAGAAGAACTTGTGTGGGCCCCACTTATATATTAATAATAATATAATATATACATTATTATTATTCTTATAAGATTATAAAATAAAAGAACTTGTGTGGGCCCCACCTTTATAATAATAATATAATATATATATTAATATTATTATATTGCCCCACCTATATAATAATAATAATATATACATTATTATTATTATATTATAAAATAGTTGAACTTGTGTGGGCCCCCCTATATAATAATATAATATATTATATTATTATTATTATTATTATAAGATTATAAATAAAGAGCTTGTGTGGGCCCCACCTATATAATAATATAATCTATACATTATTATTATTATTATTATAAGATTACAAAATAGAAGAGCTTGTGTGGGCCCCACCTATATAATAATAATATAATCTATATTATTATTATTATTATTATTATTATAAGATTATAAATAGAAGAGCTTGTGTGGGCCCCACCTATATAATAATAATATAATCCATACATTATTATTATTATTAGATAAAAATCTAACAAGGGTATCTTGGTCAGTGTTATGTAAATTTTATTCCATTCCAGGACTCATTCCAGCGTACCAAACGCAGGAACAAGAATCAACTGGGTTGATTCCTCAGCGTACCAAACACTGGAATGAAAATGCCTATTCCTGCCTCATTCCATTCTAGACTCATTCCGGTCTCCATTCCATTCCCGCCTACAACCATTTCAGCGAACCAAACGCTACCTAAGGGTATGATGGTTGGAAGTAATGGCCGATTTGTTTGTGTGGAATTGAATTCCATTAATTCATGTTAAAATAGGTTCCAACATCAACAAGGTATTATTATAAAGGTGAGGGGTAGGTACAGACATAAATGAGACCCCAACTTTTCTATGATTTGATGGCTGAGTATTCATTTTCTATCTCCACTTAATCCATTTTGCATTGAAGATGAGATTATTTATGAGCCATCAATGGGTCTCGACCTTTTTTGTCTAATTCAATTTTAGTCATTTTTAAAAATACATTTCTTCAAAGTTTCTAAAAATTCAATTCAATGTAAACAATTAAGCGACCTTAGATTATTTGTTTATTTATTGCCCTTTCTAAGGAAAAAAGAGTTTGCGATGAATGGTGTTTTGTGTCACCTATGCTAGTGGTTCTCATGGTTGTTTCATTGATCAATTCAATTATAAAGTGAATTCAAATGAATTACTATTTTAAGAGACAAAAAAAGAAAAGAAAAAGGGTTTTATAAAAAAAAAGTACCTAAATCCTGTATTCTGTCTTAAAGCACTACTGGATAATATCTTCCTGTTCCAATTAAGGCCCACACCTATTTACCTTGCCTCAAGGACCCGTTTGTTTAATTATTATCAGATTCAGAGGATTTTTGAGCTATCCCTTGACGTCAATGGGGCCAGAAATGAAGGATTCAATCTGAAGATCCGAAAGGGCCAAACGAAATTCTCTCCTTTAATGTGAAATAATTACCCACTCATCAGTCATCAATCTAGTAAGCTAAATTGAAGGAAAGTTAAAGGACCCACCTTAGCCCATTTCACTCCTTACCTTTTTTATACTCGTTTGATAAAGTACCCTTTACTATGAATTTTTAGTAATTCAATACTAAGCAGGCGCAAAACAAAGTTTCCGAAGTGTTTCTTTTTGTGGTTTCTGGATTCTGTTGGCTGAAGAGAAAGTGGAATGAGCAACTAACTATCCACCAGACCAAAATATTCAAACTAAATGTGACTTTGGCAGAAGAGAAATTGGAATGAGCAACTAACTATCCACCAGACCAATCAAACTAAAATGTGAGTTGGTTTACAAATCAACGCAGCGTTCTTTCAGAATGTTGTAATTCGCAGGGGTTGATGTCAAATTTTGATTCTAAGAGCATCTCCAACCAATGATATTTCGCCATATGATAATGGCAACGGTAAAAAATATCATTGACTATGTCTCCAACAGTCATACGATTTGTGATGTGGCATTTGGCATTGCCGATAAATAAGCCAAATTTGAAGTATGAAAAAGGCAAATGCCTTTTATTATTTTGGATTATTTTACTCGTTGAAGACCCACGAGAATGTAAGAATGCAAAAGCATTTTTTCTTTTCTTTTTTTTCCTTTTAAGACGTGAGTCGCTAAATTAGGAACCTTCAAATTGCTATATAACTCTCAACACCTTTTGCGCGAGCTATTCACTTGAATTGGTATTCTTTATTCATATTTAACCAGTAGAAACAAGAACAGAAAAAAGAAGCGACGGTGGGTCTGCGGACGTCTGCGGATTTTATGTGATTCTGATTCATTATTCTGGGGATATTTGTGGACATGTGAATTGTGTGGTCCAGGATTTGGTTAACCATTGGTTTTAATTCCTTTTTTCCTTCATTTGTGAATGTAGCTCTCCTCGCCCTCTACATCCATCTCCTTTCTATAGAAATAGTTTATTTTGTAGTGCATTGCGTTCTTTATGAATATCATCCTGTTCCAAGTCTTTGCAGGGGGTGTACAATTGAGTGTTTGAAGTGGGGATAATTGTGGACTTCTGTGATGAACTGACGTAGTAATTGGTGAACCATTGGTTTCCCTCCCCTTATAGTTATAGGGGCTCATTCCTTAACTGCTTATCCCTACTCTTAATAATAAGAAGAGCCGGTGGTTAGCATAGTCAAAGTTATTTGATGCAAGTGGGTGATTTCAAAGAGGTTTCTACAAGTGATTGGTAAACTATTGGTGGGGAGTCTTGTTGAAGATGCAAGGTATTACTGATCGTTATGTATATGAAATGAGAAACTGGTAATCTATAATGCATGGATACTTTAAAATGGGCAACAAATTGTATCCTATCATATCGTATCCGATATTTTATTTTTTGTATGCAAAATTCATATCCCTTCCGCGTCTACGACGTATCCTTAACGTATATGTGGATCAAAACTGGTAATAAGTATAATTGATATATAGGAGAAGAGGCTGAGGAATTTTGGACATTGTTTGGTTGGAAGAATGGAAATATATTTCTTCATGTTTATGACATACTGTGTGCTCAAAGATTTCTTGGGAGGTTTTAAAAATTAGGGGTTTGCTCACGATTATTTAAAATAAAAAAAAATTGTATAAAAATAGTCATAGATATAGTGACAAAAGAGAAGGGAACGTATTGATAAAATCTATATATTTGAATGAAAAAACAACAACCACATAAACAAAAAAAAAAAAGGGAAAAGAAAATAAAAATGAAATAGTTTTGGAGAAAAGTAAAATAACACATTCAAATAGTGGTCAGTTGCAGATAGGCCACAACTTTAAAAATACTATTTATTGATTGAGATTGTAACCCTTGACTTGTGGACAATTGAATGTTGAATTCAGATTCTTTGACAATGATTCATTTTTTAATGATCCATTTGATTGGCACCAATTTGATAATTAGAATCATCTGATTAATATCCTTTCGGTTTATTGATAGCGATATGAGCATTCTGCTTTAGAGAAATAATCTTATTATGCTGGTGTCAGCAACAGCTAATCTTCTGGTTTTACCTATGTAGAGCCCATCTTTGCTGCATTAGAGCCGCAGACACCAACCTTTGTAAAGGAAGTGCCCCAAATTTCACTACAGGCAGAGTGATTGCACTGGTGAATTGATCATTTGTTAAAAATATGACATTATTTTACTCATGTTAAAGTGAAATTTGGGTCACTAGTACAGAAGATATAGGTAGGTGTATAATACAAACGAATTGGATCCAATAAAAGTGGGCCTGAGGTAAATCAAGTTCAAGAATGGGGAATATCATAGCATGAGATCATTACTCTTTTAACTTATGCGACATCCACAATTGTACGGAAGTATTGAATATCATGTTCTCTATAGAAGAGAGGAAAATGAAAAAATTTTATTTCAAGTTGAGAAACCCTTGAAGTCTATAAAGTACTTTTCAATTTATATAAAAAAATTAGAAGAGGCATGTGGGCTGTCACGTGGGCGGCATGGCTTGGCACGACATGACCTAAGCCATGCCGTGGGCTGTGCTGGGACGGCCCTCAGCTAACATAGGCATGGCACGGCCCGTGAATTTTGATGGACCGGCACGGCCCTGGCACGACCAGGCCTGCCTTAAAGCGGGCCCAATTTCACCCCTATGGCCACCTAAATATATGGTAAACAAGGTTGATCAAGTGATCTAGCACATAGCTTTAGGGCCTGCTTGTTTCCAAGAGGGATAGAGTAAGAGTAGAGTAAGTCTCACATTAGGAATAAAATTAAAGATGAGTGAGTTGAAATAAAATGAATAGTGAGTTACTTTACATGTGTTTAGTTTGTTGAAATAAGGTAAGATGAAAGTGAAGGTGGCAACTTTCATGAAAAAGAAAGAATGTGGAGGTAAAGTAAGCAATTTATTTAGGTTGGTTGGAATGAAATTTCGATAAATTGAATAGAGTAAAGCGGGGTACCACGTCACCTGACACTTTATTTCGCTTGCCTCATGTGCTCCATCCAAACACGCTTGAGGCAAAAGTTTCAACCCTTGCAACATTTCTTACTCCTCTTCTATTCTATCCTATTGCAAACAAACATGCCCTTACGAGTTTATAATTATGTTATGATAGATTGATTTAGCACTTAGTTTGCACTTAGTTTTAGTTTCTTAGGCTTTAATAGTTCTACGTTATTTTAAACTTTATTACCATAAAGTTTAATGGTTGTTAATGTCAAATTAAAATAAGTGTCAACTAAGGACAGAAGGTATGCTTGGGGATTGCACTGGTCAGAGACGTGGTGTGAAAGAGGTGGCTTGCCAAAACCCTAATATTCAAAAAGGTCAATGCAAAACCAACGTGCTCCATCCATGGTGGGGCTCATCTTTTTATGCAGTCTGGATTGGGTCGTGAATTCTACTGGCGTTGAAGAGCTGTGGAGAACGCACATTGTAGTGGGCTCTATTAACATATACAAGTGGTCCAAGTCCTTTGAAACGCAGCCTCATGTCTCAGGTCTAACCCACTGCTAGGTTGGTCCAGTGCCTCGTGAATAGTGCCGACGCGGTCACATTTATCAGCGTTATGTTGAAAGTATCTTGTCATATTGCCATATTATATAGATATGATATGGTATGTTACCATATTATAATATTTTCAAGATGTTTTTTTAAAATAAAAAAGATTGCAAAACTGTTATGATAATACCGGAATAAAAATAAAATAATATTTAAACTTCTTTTTATCAAATTATGTTATATTACTTTTTATAGTTATTTATATTTGATTATTATCTTTAATTTTAGTAAGCTTGCTCCCCACTTTTGAAAATAGAATATGCTCTACTTTTTTACCCGCAACATGCAATTTTGATTAAAATGAAGGTTTAAATTAAGAGACATAAAAAGAAAAGGCCAATGGACCAAATTAAAAAGCATAAAATCTCAGATTTTACTTGTTGACTTTTTGCACTTTTGTAGGTTGAGACGAAACTTTTTGGTATTTTTGTGTAAAAAAGTAAAGGTTTTTTTGTCGTTTAATGGAATGATAAAATAGCTTTTGATTTTAAAAAAGAAAAAAGTCAACTTTTGAAATTTGATATTTTTTATATGACCCCACTTTTGTTCTTATTTATTGAAGTAATCATCTACTTCAATTTACTATACAAGTGAATTACCCTAATAATTTGTATTTTAACTTGAACCAAATCTTCCATGATTTCTCTGTTCTCTTTGTTGTGATTACTCTATTACCTCTTCTAATCGATCCAACCTCATTGCCATCTTGCAACTCAATTCATCTGCTTTCTTGTCATTCATTCATCTTCTCATTTGACCATTCATCTTCCACAACCTTCAAATATGGAGTGAATGCAAAAATTAATCCTTTCCTACCAATTAGGAAAATAAAATAAGTTTTTTTTTTCAAAAATGGTGGAGACAGCCATTGAAAAAGACAAGTAGAGAATAAAGAGAAAGTGGGAGCTGCATATTTACCAAAAGTGGTGAAATTAATTGCAATACCACAACTAGTAAGAGAATTTAAGTAATTTCTCATTGTAAACTGTCTCCTGAAAGTGAATAATTAACACATAAATAACGTCTCTAATTAAGATGTATTAATTTTCCTTGTAAAATCCTTATAATAAAAATTTAAAAATAATTCATTGGAATGCATTATTTTCATGATAATTTCTCAATAATACTTGGGACAGACCACATGGAGGAGTGGTTGGCCGGTGTTAAACCCAAGATCATGTGGCCCTTCCACACACACCCATCATTTTCCCCACCCACACTTGCATATGAGAGTTAATGCTAAGGCTACTACAAAACAAGCTCACTCTCTAGCCTAAGCAAGTACCCATGTACAGAAGAGGGCAAAAGCCAGACAGAGATGAAGAGAGAGGATAAGAAAGTGACCCATCATCTTAGGCCTCAGGACGAGAGGTGGAGAGCCTTTTTAGACTTTTGTTGAGATGAAGGCGTGGTCCCATCTTCAGTGGGCCACAAAACCCTGATCAGTAATTATTTTTCCCTTCTTGGTGGTCCTCAGTATCTTATGGTCTCTGCCATCGTATCGTGTGAGGACATTCTCCTGAGATATCTCAACAGCATCGTGAACTTTATGATTATTACAGAACAGGCCAAGTACGGGTTAATTAGTGTTGTGAATGGACGTAGGTGTTTGGATTTGGTGAAAAGGGATTCACCATTCACCATTTGAAGTGGAGATGTATAGGGAATTAATGCAGTCTTGGGTGCATTTGTGTGATTTGAGGATTCTGTTTTTTTATGTAGTTTTTTATGTAGGAGAATCCTCTTGGTCGTCTCTATTATTACTGTGTAGGGATTTTATTGTCTTTGCAAAATTTAAAGAGATTTTTCTCGTAAAATCCTTTTATTTTTCTAACAAATAGATGAATGATGGATTTCTCTCCGCTGTAGAAATAGAAATCCATGGAGTGTAGAAATAATAAGGACTCAGTGGCATAGATCCAATGTTGTAACTGTCTTTATAATCTGGCTCCGGATTTAGGTTCCTGGACTTCATAATTGAAGAACCGAAAATATTGGTGTCGTGACTATATTGTTCACATGCACGTCTAATAATGTAGGGAGTCATTTTTTAGGAACAGCCAGACTTTTCTTGTGCTTGGGTTGTTGAAATAGAACCAGAGGCCTAACTTTGGTTTGAGACCTTCAATTTAATGTAAGTTGGATGTGTGGCCAAATATTAATTCAATTTCGTGAACTTTATAAAGTCTGGATGTCCTAATGAAAACTGCGGCTCGTTACCACCACCACTGAGACAAAGAGCCATTCTCAACAAACATTTAATAAACCTTGATCTTAATAGCTTTTTGATGTATTCTCAAAGTGAATAGAATATAAAAGTTATAAATACATCATTTATAGAAATTGTTCCTTTGTATTGTACTTTATCTTTCAAATAAAATGTAAAAGTGACGGTGATATATATATGGGATGTGATCTAGTAAGAACTGTTCTCACGGAGTCCCGTGAGAACTTTTTTGTGGGGCCCACTAGGGGGGCCCCATTTTGGAATGGGACCGGTGGAAATTAAAAGATCTATATGGGACCACTCCGAATATCAAGTTTGGTCTCAATTCCATGCTTCTAACCCCTTCATCCATGGCCGACAAGTCCAATCCATTCGTATGGGTATATACTCGATCCAACGGTCTAGTTCATTCGTATTGGTGCCAAACCTTGGGACGTGTGAATATCAAAAAGGTCTATGTCCATTGTAAAGTCTGGATTAGATGATAGGTGGCCCCACCCTATAGTTCTCAAGGTTTGAATGGTGAGAACAATTATCACGTGATTATTTCCCTTATTTCCCTGTATATATTGGCATGTGAAGGGCAAAATCATTATGAAATGGTTATTTATTTTAAACCATCCATTAAAGTGTACGATCATCCATGCCTAAATGGTGAAGTTCAAAGTTTAGTTTGATAATAACATCCCCGGCCCCACACAACAAGGCCATCAGTACCATTCAACCGGTGGCTATCAAATGATTAACAAGTGTACCTTGGTTGATAGCTGATGGGTAAGGGCCATCAAAGTTCTTTTCATTTGATGTGGTTGATGAGACCGCCGCCAATGCATTGAAATTGTTGGAGCCGTTTGATTCGAATGATCTTGTGGCGATGCTCATTCAAGATGGGCCTCGTTTAGATGACCGAATGGGCTAGGAGCGCCTGCATGTACGCCATGTGCATTGCAGATGGAGACTTTTTATTGCAGATGAGTTGAATTGGGATTTGGGACAAACATTTGCTCGGTGCAAGACGCACATGTTAGCCTGAAGCAAAGTAAGGAACGACCACAGCATCTACTTGCGTGGATTGTAAATTCAAGTCCAGACAGAACCACATTAGAAAGATCATCCTGATGGCCTGATGGGGATATCTTAACCACCCGATCTCAGTCCTTCTCTCATGCATTTAATCTATGCCCGTACAACTACACTTAAATCTTAAGTTTGCCCAATAGGTAAAGTTTAAATACTTCATACACAGCTGTTCCTAAAAAAAAATTTATTTGATATTGTAAGATTAATGGTTAATGGATTAACCATGTGTTTAAGGAAAATCGTTAATTGAACTGTATTTTATGATTTTCAGTTTTTAAAAATCGTAACCGTAATTTTATCCTAAAAGACCATTAAAAAATCGAACTGAATTACATCATATTAGACACTTCGATTACAGCTAACTGTCACTTAAAATATATATATGTTTTGTCAGAGTGCAAAATACATGTTCAGAAGTCAAAACCAAATATCCTAAATAACAAATTACATAATTCTAAAAATACTAAAGTAGTATTAAATTAAATGTTCACATAGATAAATAAAATAATAAAATTTGTTTTTCCAGCAAACACATCGATCCTTGATCCTTCACTTTTTTCTTTTTCGTTTTTTGTTCCAACGATTGGGGTTCAAAAGTTAAAAGGGGTATTTAATTTTTTAAATTACACAATACCCCATTTCTTTTTTTTTTCTTTTAAATTGGAGTGTAACAGCTCGGTTAGTCGTGTATTTTGTGAAAATAGTTAACCGAACTGTGAAGCATAATTTTTTTTTTATTTTAATAACTGTAATCGTAATCGAAATTGTGAAATACAATTATTAATCATCAATTCAATTCCGGTTGGTCGGTCAGATGGTTTTTCAAAAAAATTTTACACCCCTAGTACAGTCCTAGAATATTTGATAGGACGATACATGTGATATCACAATATTATAAAATATCGCATTGTCCGATGTATACGATATCGCATTAACTTAAAGATGTCGATGGAAAAGGCTTCAACTTTAACAGTTGATAGGCGAATAGCTTATCTAAAAACCATTCTACGGACAATATCCCCTTAATCTAATCCAACCGTCCATTTCAGGGCAGGGCCAGTAATTATTATATGTTCCCATAGCCATAGGGTAAGCGCATCATATGGAAACTGTACTGTACGTCCAAGCGTTTTTGACCTTTATGCCAATTGTATATAAACTGTGACAGACGCACATGTCAAACTAATTTTAGGAGAACATGCCCAGTGATCCAAGAAGGGTGACAAAGGGACCACTCCTATTACAAGGGTGATTGTCAATCCTGCTAGAATTGCGACACCTAGTATGCTAGCTGATGTATTTTCCCTCATCTTATAAACTTCAAGTGGGGACAGATTCTCTTACAAAAACACAAGTTTAAATGGGCAATCCTGGACATTACATTCCAAGAAACTGTAAAAAAAAAAAAAAAATGAAGAAGAAGAAGAAGAAAGAGAGAAAAAAAATAATCAGTTGCATGGGAGACAAAATGTCCTTGAATTAAATCCAAAATGCCATATGGACCTGGTCATTTTAAGAAAACGTCCAACCTTCATATGTAACATATATAAGTATATAACGCAAACTGCATTGGGTTGAAGGAACAATTGTTCGAACTTGGAACACTAGTAATAATTGTGAATGAAAATGTTCTCCTATGAGGTTTTATGGGGCCCATTTGAGCCCATGGCCTCTGATCAGGGCAACCCTTTTGATATTCTTATCATCCATTATCTAGCCATCAACCAGCCTGATTTTACACTTGTTGAATATTTAGTCACAGTTGGATTCAATTTCAAAAAGAAAAAAGAAAAAATATATATATACAATTAATACACTATTAAACATTAAGGCTATGATATTAATAAAGGGTTAGAATAATTTGATAGGATGATTTTCTTGTGGGTTCCCTTTGTCCGGAAGGAGACCTTTCTAGCCGCGTCTCATTAGTAGACATTCATCAAGGGGTACCTATGAGATGGAGGCCTATGAACAAAATGAAGTCTACTCTCATTAGAATAATTCAAAAAGAAACTATATTTTCAAGATCCTTTCGTTACTTCTTTTTATTAAGGGCACGTTTGCAACAGTCCATGCTAGGGGAGGAATCCTCTGTTTAGAAGATTCTCTCCATCTCCAAAAAATCAACACCTCTTCAGGTAGGATTCCTGATGAGAGTTTCAAGTTTAGATGGAGGAACAATTCATACAATTTATAAAATGTATGATCCAATTGACGTTTTTACAAATATCTCAAGATACAGTAAGGATCAACGGTTGAAATTTGGTCACCTTATCGTGTTTGACCTTCCTAAACTAATGACCGGTTCCGATCATGATTTTGGAGCCCACATAAACCAAAAAATTTGGGAAAAACAGACTGTTTTTTATTCCCTTCTTCAAAATTAGTGTAAACCGTCAAACATTTTGGTACATATCTTGAGATATAAGAGGAATCAACGGTGAAATTTGGTCGCCTTGTCGTGTTCGACATTCTAGAACTAACACCGGTTCCGATCTTGATTGTAGACCCCACATAAGCTGAAAAATTTAGAAAAACGGACTGTTTTTATTCCCGTCTTCAAAATTAGTGTAAACAGTTAGACGTTTTGGCACATATCTTGAGATATAAGAGGAATTAACGGTTGAAATTTAGTCACCTTGCCGTATTTGACCTTGCATAACTAATGACCGGTTCCGATCTTGATCGTGGACCCCACATAACCGAGAATTAAAAAAAAATGAATTGTTCTCAATAATAGTGTAAATAATAATACATTTTGGCACATATCTCGAGATATAAGAGGAATAAATGGCTGGAATTTGGTGACGTGGTCGTTTTGGAGTTGTTAAAGGTGACTAACAGTTTGGATCTTAATTATATGGTCTAAAAGGTGTATTTCCAAAGCAAAAACGTATTAAGCCCACATTCCGCCCTTGGTTACTATTTAGCACTATTCATCCGCCTTTTTCTCTTTTCACGGATTTTGCGTATCCTAAGGGAGGAGATCCGACTATAGTAATCTCCTGTTTCACGGATTTCTCCTGTCCACCCTCTAAAAATCAACGCTTGTCCATACATACAAAATCCATCATCGCGCGAAAAAAAGATGATGAATCCTCTTGTGCAGACCATTGCCAAAGGAAACTACAAAATCCAAACTAACCCTAATATTAAAATATCTATCAAACCATTCCTAGTATCTCCAATAATGAAACTGCACTCATACATATATAACACAAAGCAAACGCACAACATACCCAAGGACAGAAGTAGGCATGCAACCTCTGCATGGCATTGCATTTGCTAACTAATTTCTCTCTCTCTCAACCTTTTTACAACCTAGGGAGCGTTCAGAGTCCAGCCTAGAGTGTACAGTCTATATATATATAGCGATCCTTTTAGTTATTTATTGGTATAATTGTTGTTCCCACCATTATTACAAGAACCTTTGGCGCCTTGGTAAACGCATTGCATTTTTCCATTATAAACGTGTTCCGGGTCTTTCACTGTTTCATCTGCGCTTGTTTTCCTACGAACTCAACATCCTTAATCTGGTTTTGGGGCTGTTTTTGCATGTGCATGAGAAAATCCGTCTCCGGATTTCTCTCCTTTGGGTATTTCTCTTCTCATGCTGGTTTCCTCCACTTGGATTAATGCAAGGAAAAGTGTGAAAAAGGCTGTTTGAAGTTTTGCCTATTTTGTTTCTCTTTGAACCCTCTGAAGATCTTCTGAGTTATGTGGTTTGATGGGAGATCAGATGAGACTTATTCTGGTGGTATTGTTCAGATTTTGGAGGTGGGTTTTGTTGCTTTTTGTATGAAAGTAAGGATTTTGATTTTAGAAGGTTCCTCTTCCTGCTTGCTGCTTTTCTAATTGTGAACGAGGTCTCTACTTTTTCTTGGAAAGCTTCCATCTCCCTTCTTGAAGGTGACTTGTAGCTGGTTTTCATCTTTTTCTTTAAATGGTGGACTGGATTTTCTGTTCAGGAAGATTTCCTGAATTGAATCTTCCATTTTCATCCCTGCATTAGAGTTCTCTGCTACCTCTCTCTCTCCATTAGATTTTGGAGGTGGGTCTTGTTGCTTTTTGTGTGAAATCTGGACGTCCCATCAGGAAGTTCATAAACATGATTCCTTCCATTTAAATGCTTAGTCCATTTAATTTCACCAAATCCCCTGTTTTCCTTCTGAATGACAGTGAAGAATAAAAAAGGAACTTCAACTTCATTCCAATCTGTCACTTGGTCCTTCCTTTCATCTCTCTCTCTCTCTCTATATATATATATATATATATATATATATATATTCTTCTTTTGCAATACCCACGAGAGACTTCATTTGCATTCCATCTCTGTTTTTCTATTGCCAGCTTCCTTGTTTTACTCCATGGGTGCGATGCTGAAAGAAACCCAAAATCTCTTTCCATTTTTTTATCCTCATCCTGTTGGGTCTTTACAATCTCTTCTATCACTCATGAGGAAGTTCATCATCTTCTGTTATCTCCTCCTTCCCCTCCTCTTAGGTGTTTCTGCTCAAACAGACACTTCAGTTTCTCCCATGTTGGCAACAGAGAGAGAAGCTCTGTACTCTCTCATTCAAGCTTTTGCTGGGAACTCTTTCAACGGCTCTGAACTCTACCCTGATCCTTGTGGATGGACACCGATTCAAGGTTTTTCTTGTGATCTCTTCGACGGATTGTGGTATGTAACAGTGGTAAGCATCGGACCCATCCATGAAAACTCTCTGGAATGCACTCCAGATGCACAACTCAGTCACTATATCTTTGAATTCAAGCATCTCAAGAGCCTATCCTTCTTTAACTGCTTCCAGCACCCCATTACCATCCCATCTCAGAACTGGGAGAAGCTTACTGGAAGCTTAGAAACCTTGGAGTTTCGATTGAACCCCGGCATTACTGGTGAAATTCCCAGTAGTTTAGGCTCTCTAACAAAGCTGATGTCTCTGGTCCTAATCGAGAACAGTTTGACGGGCGAATTGCCTTCTAGCCTTGGCAATTTAGATGGATTGAAGCAGTTGGTGCTTGCCGAAAATCGGTTTTCCGGTCAAATTCCTGCTTCACTGGGTGGTTTGCGAGAGCTATTGATTCTTGATTTTAGCAGAAATCTTCTATCCGGGCCTCTTCCATCGACATTTGGCGGGTTGTTTTCTCTTCTGAAGCTTGATTTAAGCAGCAATCTCTTGGATGGAAAGCTTCCTATGGAGCTGGGACAACTGAGGAACCTCACTCTCTTGGACCTCAGAAATAACAGATTCTCTGGTGGGTTGCCTCCATCTCTTCAAGAGATGGTGTCCTTGGAAGAGATGCTCCTGGAAAACAATCCAATAGGAGGGAATCTGGTGGAATATGGTTGGGGTCAGTTGAAAAACCTCATTATCTTGGACCTCTCCAACATGAGTCTAACTGGGAAAATTCCAGAATCTATGGCACAGATGAAGAGGTTAAGGTTCATGGCATTGGAGAACAACAACCTCTCAGGTAATCTCTCTCCAAAGCTTGCAGCACTGCCTTTTTTGAATGCTCTGTATCTTAACAGCAATAATCTGACTGGGGAGCTTGAATTCTCTGAAGACTTCTATAGTAAGATGGGGAGGAGATTCTCTGTTTGGAATAACCCAAATCTCTGTTTCCCAGTTGGGTCCAGTCATGTTCCTTTTGGAGTGAAGCAGTGTGATGAGAAGACCTCTCTTTCTTCAACTGTCTTGAAACTAGAGGTTGGACGTGGGAAGTCAAATCAAGGCGCTATCATGGCATTTGATAAAGTCTCAGGTTCCTTTTGTGGTGAGCTCTGTAAAAGCTTATGGTGGAGAAGACTTTTGTTTCTGTGTATTCTATATTTGCTTTTATAGAACAATACTATGAACTTCAGAGGAGGCCTCTGTTCTGAGAACAGGGGGGGAGGGTATGGGGTTTGTATTCTTATCAAGGTTAGAAATCTGGGTTTCTGATTTGTGTTTTGGATGGAGAGGAGAAGCTTAACAGAAACGGTTTGGTTGTTGCCTACTCTTTTTTCTTTCTTTTGTTAAATCTCATTTTGGATTTGGAAGGATTAACTGATGGCTAAACAAAAACCCAACTGTAGTTTTAATATTTAGGCTCAATGTATAATTTCACCTTTTGATGCTATTTTGCTGTGGGGAAACAATGTTGGATCCTGTTTCCAACTGTTCCCCAACAAATCAACATTTGCAGTAGGTCTAATATGACATGGTTTCTAATTTCCATATTTTCCAAGTAGTGTCCTGATATTCCAACCAATGAATCTTACTGAAGAAATGGTAATAGTAGTGTTTACTCTAAAATGTTTTATGCTTGTGGAACTGATTTAGAATTTTTTTCTTATGTAAAGCAGAAAATGTGGTGGGTACATATCAATTCAATCCTTAAATATTTATCAGTTTCATTAGATGTATACTTTGTGTTTGTTGGGTTGCACATATCAATTAAGTTATTACTTCTCTTTCATCTCATTCTTTTGTAATAATGGAAGACTAGTTGTTCAAACTACAGATTTTTTCTTGTTACAACCCCGTGCTCTGGGCGTCAGAGTGGGATCCCTAAAATGACGAAAAGAAAAGACCCAAACTTAAACACAATAACCGGATGGGTTTGAAATTTCAATCGGATACATCCCCAAAAAGATCTTTTATGCAATGAGAAGACAACCACAAAGACGTAGGTGGTTCGCATAGAATTCAATGCATCTAACATAATCTCTTTATTAAAACATGTACCTTCCATTTTCTCTGTGTTTGAGCATTCAAAAAAAAAAAAAAAAGTTGTACATATTGGCATAACTACAATGTCTCACTTGAATTCGAACTAAGGTCCACCTTAAAATTCAAGCTGCTTACAAGGCGCTTATCTCCATTCTTTTTTAATCCCTTTTTCTTGCCATAATTGAAGGAAGTTCTTTGAGTGTAACGAGATGTGATCTTTCAAATAGTGAGCTACATTGTGATTTGATTTTAAATTCTGCTAGCCATCAAAGAGAGAAGGGGAAGATGGGGGTAGAGTTTTATGATGAAGTCTGACAATTTGGGCTCTAGGATGGTTAGCTACATAGGATTTGGGTGGGAAGGTACACTAATTAATTAAATGAGACAACGACACTATTAAAATGTGTACTGTAATGGTATCGAGGAATGTTTGGCTACAAATTGGTCCTTCAACTTCCACGCTCGTAAACCCGATTGTGGGTCAATCTCATTTCAATAAGTCTACATGCACAAACTCCCATGGATTATTTCATGGCCAAACTCCATGATTCAAGGGTCAAATCATTTAATATTTTAATTGATGTGATTCTTGAATCATGAAGTTTATCCATGGAGTGGTCCATAAGATTGTCCATATAGCATCACTCATCTCATTTTATGCCAATTAGCAAGTTAGTGTAAGATTGGAAGGTCCCTCTTCAATTAGTGGACAAGCCCCCTTCGTCACCTAGCATCCTAACTATTTGATTCAAGGACTCAAAAGTTTTACTTTGGAGTGTGTAAGAGATGCTAGTAGAGATATTATGTGAAGTTAAATTTTACATATTTGAGGTTATCTTTTTTTGTTCTTCTCCAAACTGACATCTTTTTTCTTCATAAGGTCAAGGTGAATTAAGTGAAAATGTAGTCCTTTGAGTTTTGTCCAATGGATCTTTTATTCGAAAGGATAAAATCAATAGATTGCATCCATGCGGGGCCCATCTGCTAATCCTGAAAAGGGCCATCCTATCTCACCCGACTCAATTAGTTGATATGAAATATGCTATAGGGGTTGTCTGTATTCTACGCATGAAAAGAAATTAATCCTTAAGGTGCCAAAAGTGGTCCTTCCTTTCCTTGTTCTCACCCTACTCCCTGGTTGACATCAAATAAGTTTAAAAAGAGACAACGTAAATGGCAGTCCCTGTACGTTTTCTCTTTTCAATTGGTTGAATACTTGGTGCCGGGAATTTTCGTCGAAGGAAGCTTTTAAAGAGGATTTGAGGTTCCAACGAAGCTTTTGTGCCACAATGTACACAATAAAAGTGTATTTACAAGGTAAAGGGTGTAGGTTTGCACATATATCCATGAACGATGGAGAGTAGGTTCGAATTTGAAGGTTGTAGATTCGGAACTGCACTACCATATTGGGGTTATATGGAATTTTACCCGGCTTCTCTCTAAACTCAAAGGGATTAGTCCAGCCCAATGGGTTGTGAACCCTCCGATAGCAAAAAAGAAAAAAAAAGTACAGGGTGTAAGACCTGCTAGTCTTGTATAAGACATTAGGACTGGGTTCAGTATATGCCTTCTTTTATACTGGGTCATGGTAGGGCTCAAGGCCTCAGAACAAGAATTTTTCTTCTTCTTTTTACATTGTTATCAAGAATAAGAATCGAATGTTAACTGAGCATTATCTTGTCTAATCTCAATTGCAAAGGAACCATTAAAAAGATATTTGGAAAATATAATATGTATCCAAAAACTTTCTTTTAACGAACAAAGTCACGTGTGCTTTGGTGACTTAGGTTTATATATATATATAAAAAGATGGTTAAAGAGTCTCGATCTATTTCACACCTTTCACAAGAATTTCAATATTTAAAACCATTCCAGCAATGTCTTATCTTTGAAATGAAGAAGTATATGTGGATGGGTTTTTAGGACATTTTGCAATGGGTAAATGAATATGAAATTGTATTTATATCTTCATTTTAGTACTACTAAGTTACCTTGATAAGGATATTTTAGTATATACATTATATAATGTAAATAAAAGTAGGTGGGCCAGGTTAAGCTAAGTACTGTTTAAGGCTGACCCTCAAATGTCAGGGAATGCAAAATTTATCCAAATCCGGCTATATGACTTTTCCTATAAATAAAAGCTTTCATTTTAAGGGATTTGTGAAGGTGGGGCCAAGCCCTCCTTTCTCATGGGCCAAATTGATAGGCCTACTCTCTTCCATTCATCTATAGATGTGGGGGCCTTTTTTGAAATTCACACCTTCAATATGATTGGTCACATGGAATTTCCCATGACATACAATGCAACCAGAAAAGTGGGCAATGAGGAGAGACAGACAAATAGTCTAAACAACAGGGAAAGACATCCAGAGTCATCCAAAAATGAATTCAATACTCTATAGAGGGGAGGGGCCCATCAGTTGAACGGTGCACGGACCTTTTTAACAGTGGAAGGTACAGAGGGGCAGAGAAAGAGCATTATCTCCTGACTCAAGAGGAGCTAAACTGGGAAAGGCTGGTGTTATAAGGAAGGGAGAAGAATTCAGACTAGGCTCGTCAACGGAGGTTGAATCTGATAGGGGTGTGGAGGTTTGTTTGGTAGCAGTTGCAGGCATGCAGCTCTTTCTGCTGCTGTTTTCACAGTAACAGCTAAGCCGATGCTGTGAGATATGATGATGATGATGATCGATTTGGGGTTTATGAGCCTGACAGTCTAGGTCTCTTCCTTTCTCTTTCTCATCAGATTGCAGGCTGGCAGCACAGACGTTAATAAAGATTGAGAGAGAAATGTTTAAGTAGTTGGTGAATGTTTCATCAATTGAATTATACAACTTGTGCAACAATCAAATCAAAAGCAGATGAGAGAGCAGGTTTCTTTTCAGCGGCTTTGTGGCTCAAAGCCCACCTTGCTTGAGTGAAAAAAAAAGAGGGAAGAAACGGATGCATGCTGCAAATAAGACTAGGGTGTGTAAGGTGACGTTTGACAACCGTCCTCTTTACTGATTTATGTCGGTTTTCCACGATCCGGTGGAAAATCCACGTTTGGATCCGCGTGGAAAAGCTCTTTGAGGATGCAAGGAATGTCCATTTTCAAATATTCATGAGGTCGGACCTCCCCAAGTCAGATGCGCAGAATCCATCGAATGAAAGAAAGGCGGAGCTACAGTGATGCTGACGGTAACATATGGCAGACCGGTTTTTCCATTTTTTTTATTTATATGGGCCCCACAATCAAGATCTGAACCGATGATTGTGTTAAGAAGGTCCATAACGGCTATGTCCCAAAATTTCAACCGTTGATTCATCCTAGATCGTGAGATATTTGTAAAATCGTTTGGACAGTGACGATAAAAGACTGTGACGGTAATGTAGAGTGAATATGACGGTAATGTGTCCCTAAGAAGTTTTTGCTTTGGAAATGTACCTTTTAGATTTCCTATTCAAGATCCAAACCGTTAGTCACATTTAAAAACTCCAAAACGGCCACTTCACCAAATATCAGCCGTTAAATCATCATAATACTCGAGATATGTGTTAATTCATCATTACTGTTCACGGTAAATGCACAGTGGTGCCACAACAGTCCGTTTTTTTTTTAAATTATCTGATTTCTGTGGGGTCCACAATCAAGATCGGAACCGTTCATTATTTCGGTAAGGTCAGGCACGGCAAGGTGATCAAATTTTAGCCGTTGATTCATCTTATATCTCGACATATGTGCCAAAACGTCATTAATCTTCAAAGAAAATGCATATCGGGTGCAAAAACATTCCTTTTTTTCATTTTTTGGGTTTCTTAGGGGTCCACAATCAAGATCGGAACCGTTCATTATTTCGAGAAGGTCAGGCACGGCAAAGTTTCAAGTTTCAGCCGTTGATTCATCTTATATCTCAAGATATCTTCCAAAACGTCATTAATCTTCAAAGAAAATGCATACTGATGCCAAAACAGTCCAAACATGGAACTCTTTGGAAAGGAATCATACCTGGTTCTTTGAAGATGGAGAGAATCCTCTAAACCGAGGATTTCTGTCCTAGCATGGACTGTTGTCAAACGTCACCTAAGTGTTTGTGAGAGAGGATTCCGCTATCTATGTATTTTTTTATATTTCTACTCTTCACATAGGAAATTAAGATCATGTCTATTGATAAAAATTAATTCATATTTTTTTTCTTTTACTCATGGAATATATGTCGCATCAAAACCCCTGATTGCACAAATACACACTAGTTAGTATATAATTATTTATTTATTTATTTATTTGTCATTGAAAGACATACCATTTGAACTAAATTTCATTTAAAAATTAAAAAACATAACTTAATAAATAGTTAAACTTTATACCTTTAAAATTATAATTATGATAATACGATTGAGATGACTTTTAAAGTGAACAGGCTTGGGCCTCATATCCTTAAGCCTGGGCCAGCAGCCCGACATGGATAACACGAAAAGGTTATATATATTTTATAGATGGGTTGGAACTGGGTGGTGTTTCAGGCCTATGAGCTTGATTGACCATGATCATTAAGACCAAACCCGCCGACGATAACTTAACTGGACCTTTCTCTTTACATAAATAACTTTAATAGGTGGCATTCGGGTCATTGTAAATAAACCTTATGGCATATGAATATTTTTGGGTCCATTCAGTGGACATAAAACCTTCAACAATTTTTTTTTTTTTTTTTTTTTTTTTATGAATTGCCTCCATTTTATACCCAGAGACCCATTTTCATCCTTGGCCAAATTTGTACTTTGTTAGGTTTTAGAAAGTTGGCTAATTCATTGGTTATGGACAAAATCGGGTCTCTTAATAATTTTAATTTTATTTAGAAAGGACTGCTCGGAATTGGAAGCAAAGAAGAACACAAATTCATGGAATTGAAGTTGGTAACGTCGAATTTTAGTCATTCTGGGAACCGACTGTGTTCGCTCGAGCGATGTCCCATTTGCTCGAGCGAACCCTTCACAGTAGCCTGATCGCTCGAGCTTTCTTTTACTTTGCTCGAGCCAGCTGAGATAGAGACATGTTCGCTCGAGCGAACTTGGGCGAGTTGCAGTTCCCATCCGGAAACTCTTTCCAATTTTCTCTCAAGATGCCCAGTTCTATTCCAATCTCATCAGAACTCTTGAGGCTCATTTTTAGGCTTATAAATAGCCTTTATCTCTCTATTCCAAAGCACTTCTCATCAATATTAGACCCTCGAAAAGATTTTGAGAGATTCATCTTTCCCCAAGGCTTCTAGTTGTTGTGCTGAATATCAAGCTTTGGTTCTAATTCCATTTTACTCTCCTAAAGTAGAGACACCCTGAAGATTACTTCGAGGTGTTCGTCCAAGCACGGTTGAAGGTGAACGACGGGCTGTCGACAAGATCAAAGCAGTCCTTAGGTTGAGTTAACAACTGGGAAGGGTTGTAAGTGTCTCTTGTAACTTTCATTTTACATAGTGCTTGGTTGTTTGTTGGCCTAGACAGTAAGTCCCATAGTTTTTTCTCGAGTAGGGTTTTCCACGTATAATTCGTGTGTCCTTCTCATTATGTAGTTTGATTGCTTTTAATTGAATTTAGAATTAATTATTACATTAATCACTTGTGAATTGATATTTAATAGAGATCTAGTTATTGGACTTCAGCGTGTGTTAAGGCTGATTTTTCATACTCCAAGTCCATTTCATGAGAAACTTCAAATCCAAATCCAAGCAAAAAAATAGGGGAGTCCAAAGATATGGATATTGCTGGAGAAAATAGACTGACACTTCTTTTTTGGGTAAAGTAAAAATAGACAGGTGTAGATGTGATTGGTTTGGAAAGGTGTTGAGGTAAGTTAACAATAAGTAGGTGTTTGAATAATGTCTGAAACCTTTCAGACCTTTTTGATGGTATCAATTTATTGAACTCTTTTCAGTACTTCAGTGAAAACTTAATTAAGGACCTTTTGAATCAACATTAATTCGTTTTTGCAATAAATTTAGTTTCTTGGGATAATATCCCAACAACAATATTTTTGAATAATATAACATTAATTTAAAATATTCCTCTTCTGTTTAGAATATTGAGGGGGATGTGTCAAAATTAGGAAAGATAAAATAAAAAATGAGTGTGTTCAAGAGTGTTTATGATATCATCAAGAGATAGTAAATTAAGAGAGTTGTTTAAGATGATTTAGACATGTCCAACAAAGGCTCTCATCATCATATTTAAATAAAAGTTTTTATATGCAGGTTGATGGCCGTATAAAGAGATAGAAGAGATTGAATGTAAGCAAAATATGACACATCTAAATAGGATAAATCTAAGAAATTGTAACCTATCTTTTTGAGGTTATCTAAAGATTTAACTTAAGATAGATTGAAATGGAGATATGTGATTTATTTAGTTGACTGCAAATAGTTGGCATAAAACTTTGATGATGATTATTATTACTATAGAGTATAGAGAACCCCCTAATCGTCACTAATACCAAGGATTGGCACACATCCGAATGGACTGAACCGTTGAATCGAGGGTTGAATATTTTTTTAAATATGAAGCTATTAAATTTGTGAGCCACGGATGAAAGGGTTAGGGGCACGGGTCTGGGGTCAAACTTGATACTTGGGGTGGTTTCACATAGATATTTTCATCCCTCCCGGTCTCATCCTTAAATGAGGCCCACAATTGGCCCCCACAAAAAAGTTTTCATATAATATGTGAGAACTAGTTCTTACATGAATATTATCATAGTACTATTTAACTTATGCCTATAGACAAAGAAGGCGTGTGAAATGAGAGAATGAGATCCTCTTAGGGATTCGACCCATGGTGAGCATGAGTGGACCAAGCACTGTCCGTCACGTCACCGTGGGGTCCGAAATGAACTATGGGTGTGACACAAATGCCCAAAATCCACAAGGAGTGAACTAGTTTTATATTTGTGATCTACCAGCCATGCGCTATATGTTGATAGGAGAAAACTTCACCCTCATAATAAAAGGGAAGATAAGAAGATGGACCATATATTTATTTTGAGAGATGAGCCCAAAACTGATTTATTTTGGGATGCACATTGAACTCAGAGGGCGTTTGTTTGAAAAAATCTCATACGTTTGGCAAACAAATTTGGAAAGCCTCACTATGCGGATTTACACACCAAAGCCAAATTTTCTAAGTTATATGCATTCATATGCCCCGATATCAATTTGAAACTCCCAACTGTACAAATCTTTAACTTGGAATCCTTGTTCTAGAGGTAGTGAGGAATCCTCAGATCTACAGATTCCTCACCTGTACTAAACATGCTTAGGGGCCATTTACACACCAAAATTTCCACACCTATGTAGGTGACGAAGTGATTCACACCCTCGTCAACTCAAAATGTGCTAGTATACTGAGTTGCATGGTGATTTTTCACTTATGGGGCCCATCAAAGTCCTTTATTTGTTAATTCTCGTGGCCCTTTATTTGTAATTCAAACCATTTAATTTGTTTATTGAACTAATATACCCCAAGATATTTAAGCTGATTATCTTAAATCTTTACAAACCCTTATTACTTTGTGAAAAAGTCCCAACTCATAGATCGAATTTTAGGTGCTTCTATGGGCCCTGACTCAAGATCCAAACTATTCAATATTCTTGTATTAATAGTGTATATACAACATTATGTAAAGTTTCATATCTTATTTCTTCATGGTTTATGGGAAGTCTGTGAAAAACATTAACAAAGTTCAAATAAATCTAAAACCATTGGTTATGCTCATTTACTTATGTGAAAAAATAATTTTGACAAATATAGTAATTTGTTTCAAATGTACAACTTCATGCATATGTGACATGTGTAAATGATCCCAAGGGCCTTTTTGCTAGGATTAGATTACATAGAAAATGAATATATAAGAATTCATAATCAAATGAAGCTACACATAGAAAATGAATACATAAGAATTCATAATCAAATGAACCTACACCGAATGATTATTAAATAGGTGAGGTGTGAACGATATGAGGTGGGGTGAAAGATATAAGGTAGCAATGTAGTTGAGACCTTGACTTACCTATAATTTGTATTACTAAGGAGATGGTTGGGTATTCATTTCATACATGATCCCTTCGTCCAATTCCCATCAAGAGGAGTTTATTTGGTGGTCATTTTTGTATATTCAACCATATATGGTCCTCATTTTTAACCATTTATGTCATGAATATCTGCTTATTCAATTCTTATGTGTTGTATGCAAACAAACAGGCCTTGACAAAATTTTCATGTGTTGGAAATTTCAGACAACTATAGTGTTTCATAGGATTAAATTCCAAAAGGTGTATCTGTGCACCTCTTATCCCACGCCCCCATGTGTACCTCATTGTGCAGGGCTCACCTCAGGTCACACAAATCAATGGCATTGTGGGGGATTGGAAGCTCTAAATGGGGATTGGGCCCTATTTTGTACAAATTTTTAGGCCCATCAGATCATCCTAACCCCTTTGTCCATGGCTCAAAAGTTCAATAGCTTCACTTCAATCGAGAAAAAGAAAGAAAAATAGACAGTGATCCCTCCAACAATCTAGTCCATTCTGATTGATGTCAAAAGAAATGGGATCAATGAATATGGGGGGTGGGATATGGTTAGTTTGGATTGGTGACAGGTGGGCACTAGGAGGTGTGCACTATAAACCTAAGGAAAATGTGTGCATCCAAAATTTTATGTTCCTAATTAAGTTGCTAAAATTGAAGAATCAAAGGAGAAAATCCCTATTATATTATCTCTCCTTTAATGAAAAATGAATTAAGAAGAGATGCAAAAAGACTACCCATCCAGCATCATCGTAATTCAAATCCTGGGAGACTCAAGTCTCATCCACACCTTATATCCTTGTCCTTTCCCCTTACCTCTTTAATTACCCTTTGTTTGAACCTATTTCTCCATAAATTACCGGGAGTTCAATTTCATGCAAATAAATGAGTCCTTGTTGTTCATTGAGAATTTGGAATTCCTTATTTTACAATTATATTTCCACAAACTCAGTCTTTTCAAATGCCAGTTTTGGCCTTTCAAATTCTCTAAATTTCAACATTAAGAATGTTAGGATGTACCAAAAGATTTAGAAAACGCGCTGGAGACAGCATTTGAAGAATTCTTAGTGCTACGAGTTCCAACAAGCAAACGGCTCAAATAAGCAAACAGGCTCAAATAGAGGCTTTGGTTGGAATTCATTTGATTCCACTTACTAAAGGAGGATACTAAATTGGGAATGTACCAAAATTCAGCCTCATCAAACATTTGTTAGTTTTATGGACTCAATCTAGTAGATGATATAATAAATTGATTAATTTCTTTATTTATCAATATCTTCATGTTTTCCTTTCATGAGATGAATGGTGATTTATTATATACTTGGATATAACCAATATGAATGACATGATGGTTCATGAGATGAACCGGAATCTACAAGTATATTAAATGTAACACATATGTATGGATGAGATCCACATATAGAGAGACATGTATAACAAATCTTATACTTAAATATCTTCACAACCAGTGATGAGACTGGACATCTCATGCTGAGAAAGTTGCAGCACTTTGATCACTATGAGATATTGTGATTTGTCTCGATCATCAGAATGGAAGATTCTAGATCATAGTGCTGGTACATTGGATGTATTGAAGGACCATGAGAAACACCTTATAAACATTGTCTTTACTTTAAGGTCTGCTCTCTTAATTCCCTAGCAATAGGCTATCAATCCTGAGACATTAATGAATTCAAGTTTCTATCTATTCATTTACTTTGAGTCACCAATGAGTGAGGCCAACTGTAGGTCTCGATGATTTGAGTACGTGGTAGTAGGACTGTGAAAATATTCAATGGTCAAGATGGAATCTATCTTTAATATCCTCTTGTGCCAATTAATAGATTTATCATTGGTAAGTGTACACCCATTTCGATTAAGAGTTAATTGGAAAGATACCATGATCATTATAATTAATTGGGACTCAAAGATAATAAGATGTGGATCTAAGTTTGAAGACAGGTCCAATTGATCCATGGATATTGATAGAGGGACCTACTTGTGGTAATGTGGAAGTTTAGGGTCTTCTATGTAATTTCTTAAGACTGGAGTTTAATTGTATTTATATAATGGAGTTATTTGTAATTAATTCTGGGCCCGGATTGCACATGAGATGTGGGGTCACGAGTCCCAGTTGGAGTCAGCTTTCTAAGGAATCCCTAGTGGTTCTCACGCTAGCCCAAGTTATTAAAAAGATACTAATTATAGTTGAACTCTAAAAGAAAAGTTACTTTTTTTATTTGAAGTGAGACTTCTAATAGTGGTAATAGTAAAAGTTACTAATTTTAGTAGAAGTAAGACTTCTATTTTAATTAGAAAGGAATTAGAAAGTTACTAATCATATTTGAAGTGTGACTTCTAATTATGATATGGTAAGTTACTAATTAATTAATGGAAGTAAGACTTCTATTTTAATTAAGTAAGAAGACATAGTTATTAATTATTTGGAAGTAAGACTTCTAATAGAAATTAGTAAGTGGGAGTTGCAAAAAGTAATAAAAGGAGGTGTAAAGGGTTTGAACGAAATACACAAAGATCATCCCTAAAGTGTTGCACACCCAAGCCTCCCCTTGTGTAAGTTGTTGCATGTCCACCTATCCCTCTTGTGCAAGTGTTGCACACATATTCTCTTCTAGTTCCTCCTTTGAGTTCCTAGTAGCTTTCTTTTAGAGATCGCACCATCTTCTTGAGAAAAAGAGAATCTGATACGGGTCATAGCGTGGAAGATCAAGAGGTCTTGAAGATTGCTAATTGATTATTGAAAGTGTTTCATCATCAAAGAAAGACGTAACTTCTCCATTAGAGAACAACCGAGTTCCAAAGGTATAATCTACTTCCTTGCATGTTGTAGATTTATTTGATGCTTGTTTGTTGCTATATTATCTTCTTGATAGGTTTATTTACTGTTCATAATGGCTAAGATTGAGGGTTTGTATCCTGGATTGGGTTTTAGAGCCTTATGGATAGTAGATCGCTGTATCAAATTGGTCAAAGGTTTTTGAAACCTATCCTAGAGGCCCACCTTTTTCCAACAACATTTTCATCCATCTAATGTAAATGCAGAGCGTAACATTGGATGATATGGATAGGTGGGAGACAAGACAACCCCATCTCTTTCACTAAACAGTAAGCTAGAAACAAGCAGTGTGGGCATGGGACCTCAATTCATCTCGTCTGGGTAAGAAAGTGACTTGTATTAATGTTATGGCTGGTGTGCATTGGCCATGTCGGGTGAATAGTGGATACCATATGCGTGCACGTTATTTAAACCCATGCTCCTGAGCTTAGGTGGGCTCACCACAAGCATGCCCGGGAGGTTCGCAAACCCAAACTCTGAGCCTCCAACTGGGCTTCTGCATCAGTTTAAGGCTGCTTTCTTCTACAAGACAGTCTAATTGGCCTGAACCATGGGCCTGTTGAGCCTACAGCCTCTAGTCTGCAATAGCTCTTCCATGCCACGGGCTCTAGCCTTCAGGCCAGAACTGGGATGATTTGATTTTCAATTGGCAGTCAATTGGTTGGGCTCGGGCCAGGCCCAGGTCACGGCAGTGCAGGTTTTTATTTGTACCATTCTAGTTCTTTTCTTTATTTCTTTTGAAATTTGGGTTAGCCTTTGCAGCCTCAATCTCGTTCATGTAGAAATGAGAAATTTAAGGAGCAGGCCCAGTTTACATTTTACCAGTTTATAAGATGTGTGTTATTCTCCATTTATATAACAAATCCCGTTTACGAGTTTGTAATTAGGAGGCTAGGATTTTCAAATGGAGGTGATCTTCTGACTCACCCGAAAATAGGGGTGATTTGGGTCTGGTTTCGGGCCTACTACATAGACCCAAATAAAACTCAGATCCAGGTTTTGGTACCCAAAATTTCATTCCCAGGACCTATATACCCAGTGTCACCACTGTATTATATATATATATATATATCACTTTTTCCTATTTCAGGTCTTTGATTTAAGTCGCATAACCTGAAGTTGCGTCGGGTATGCATCATGTTGAGGTAAACGTCCACCCTCGCTCTTGAGCGGTCATAATTGTGGTCGAGCCCTCGCCCTCACCATAAAACTATTGTTGTGCCGCTTCCTATCACCAATTGATTTTGGAATAAGTGGTAGCTCAATGGGGTGTAAGATCCCACACATCAGTCTGTGATTTGGATTACTATTAAGATTTAGTTTTTGGGTAGCCCAAATATAGCCTTAAAAAGTCATGCATGGGCTAAGATTACAATTGAAATATTAGGCCTAGCTGTGTTGAATAGTCATGCATTTCCTGAGTAGCCCACGGGCCCAACGCTCAGTTTAAAAGGTCAGATTACATCCAGCCAAAGTGGGCTGGGCTTGACAGAGGAAGAAATATTGTCAAGTCAATGGACCTTCCAAAGAAAAGAAAGTTCCTGGTTTTATGATAAAGCTTGGTTAATAGGTTTTGGATCACTTTACAGCTGCATTCTCAAGTAGAGGATAACTAAACTGGAAGGTTCTGTATGGTTTATATTTAAACTTTTTTTTAGATTTTTCTTAGCTTTGTTCAGTATGTGTAATTTCTTAGATCACAAACACTATTTTGAACACATCAACTGAAGGGCTTGACTCTTTTTAGTCTGAAGTTGGTTGTAGTTCTTTCAGTCTTTTGTTAACAGGACCTACAGTAGTGGGAAGGTAAACCTGTCTTGTCTCTAAGACAACTTTTCAGTAACATGTCTAGACTCTTCTTTCTTTACTGCAAATTATTTCTCCCTATTTCAAATTTTGCTTTCTAGCCATTTTTGGTAATTCTCCCTCCAACAGTACAGATATGCAGTCCAGGCCCCTAATTAATTTTAGTCATGACTTGTGAAAGGTTGAGTCGCTATCATTTAATATTATCCTTATGTCATATCAGTGAATCCTAAAATCTAAAAATGACTGATGAAAGATTGTCATTTAGCATAATCCAAATTTCATATGATTAGTTTGCAGACAAAGTATCTTTGGATGGTGAACCAAAGAGAACCAACCCACTTTTTTGTTTAATGTGACCCAAATTACTGATGGTGATGGGGGGCAATGCTACAAATATAGTTCTCAGCACCGGATATAGTACCGATATAATTTTGACTTTTGTGTACATGCCCGACTCTGTAGGATAGTGTTACATTGTCAATTCATAGATCACACAATTTCCCCAAGATATGTTCATTGATTTTTCACCCTGAACTTTTACATTACTAAATGTAAGAATTCAGCTTCTAATGTAGCTTGTGTAGGAAATCATGTGGCCCGCATGTCACGGGTTACACGTCAGATCAAGCAAGACTGATGCCAATAGAAAATACAATCTCACTTAATTAAGACTTGATCTGATCCCACTAATAAGGCTCCCAATAGGATTAGTGGATGTGGGTTTCTTTGCGAAGAAGTCTCTAGTAAGTGTGACTCTTTGGGACTTGTATATATAAGATAAGGGAGCCCTAAGGTTGGTATTATTCCATCTCACAGGAGAGACAAGAGGCAAAGAGATCTACGGAGCTTCCTAATCGCCGGAACGCACATAGATCTCCGGCCGCGTGTCGGAGTCTCCGCATCCAAATCCATCAATTGGTATCAGAGCCCAAGCCCAGACTTAGCCGGAGAATCCTCATATTGCTGAACAAAAGGTGGTGGGCCCCAGTGATGCGCAAGGGAAAAGCGCAGTACTCACGATTGGTGAATCCGTGGTGAGGCTCTCGAGTTGGCTCTCCTCGATGGAGCGGACAGATGGATGATCGATTGAGGGGAGGCCCGCTAAAAATATCCAAAGAGATATGGTCCTTTGTTTGAGGGGAGGATTGTTGGGGATGTGCAACCAAAGTCCCCACATCGGCTAGAATTGGGAAAGATCATGAGCATATAAGTTGACTAAGTACTCCATTGGTATGAGGCCTTAAAAATATTTCAAATATATGCTGCTGAGGTCCAAAATCAAAAGGGCAAGAAAATAAAATGGATTAGATCCGATAGGGGGGTGAATATACCTCGGAACTGTTTAAAGAATATTGTGCACGTGAGGGAATCATTCATAAATATTCGATTCCATATGCCCACAACAAAATGACTGTATTTTGTGGGGGAGAAGCCCCTTATGAATTATGGACTGGTGCCAAAAACAAAATTAGAACATGTGAGAGTTTGGGGGCTGCCCCTGTACATGTCATGCTACCACCACAAGAAGACAGAAACTGCAAGCAAAAATGAAGAAAAATTGTTCTTTTCGTTGGCTACCCATTATATTCTAAGGATATCGTGTGTAATGATCACGATAATAGGATAATCATGGAATCCGAGATGTGTTTTTCCTTGAGGATCCGACGGTCAGTCCTAGAGTAGAATTACAGTGTATGGAAGTATATGAAATCTCTAAGGACAAGGAGGTTCAAGCAAGTGGGGGTTCCGACGAAGAGGACGTTGGACCTTGAACAACCCGATGAGCCGATTGGCAGGCCGATTCGAGCGACGAAACAACCGGCATATCTAGTTGATTATTACAGTTTATTGGAAACCGTGTAAGATTTGGATCCAAACTCCTATTCTCAAGCGATCAAAGCACATGATGCGCAATAATGGTTAAAGGCTATGAGAGAGGATATAGGATCAATTGAAAAGAACCAAGTATGACAATTGGTTGATCTTCCAAAAAATTGAAAAGGCATTGGATGTAAATGGGTTCTTAGAAATAAACTAAAGTCGGATGGATCCTTAGATAAGTATAAAGCACGGTTAGTAGCTAAGGGATTCACACAAGTGGAAGGAATAGATTACGAGGAGATGTTTTCTCCGATCGTAAAATTTCAATCCATACGAACCTTAGCGGCATTGGTAGCATGTCGTAACCTTGAATTGCACCAGATGGATATGAAAACCGCATTCTTGAACGGCAAATTAGAAGAAGACATTTATATGAAACAACCGAGGGTTTGTGGTGCAAGGTCACGAGGGACAAAGTGTAAAAACTTAATAGGGCATTGTATGGATTAAAACAGGCCACGAGACAATGGTATAGAAAATTTCACCAGGCCATAGGTGAAATAGGATTTGTCCCCAATAATGCAGACATATGTTTCTATATTAAACGTAGTGAGAGTAGTTAATTATATTTGTCATTATATGTGGATGACATTTTGATTGCTGGTGATCAATTGGAAACCGTAAATGAAATCAAACAATGGTTAAAGTCAAGATTCGAGATTATAGACATGGGTGAGGCAGAGTATGTCCTTGGCATTGAAATAACCGATGATCGTCCGAATAGGCTATTGACTTTATCACAGAGATCCTATTTGGAAACTGTGCTGAAACGGTTTGATATGGCTATGTGTAAATCAATTGACACTCCCATCTGCAAGAGTATAAAATTATCCAGCAATCAGGGACCCACAAACGAGCAGGATAAGGAAGTGATGAGAATGAAACTTTACGCTCAAATTGTGGGCAGCATCATGTATGTGATGCTGTGTATGAGACCAGACATTGCATTCACTGTGAGTCTCATAAGCAGGTTCCTAAGTAACCCAGGGTTACATCATTGGTATGCGATTAAGAGGATTATGTGGTACATCAAAGGAACAGTGAATCTTCGCCTATGTTATCAAGGTGAAGTCCTGGAACTGCGCGGCTAATCAGATGCAGATTGGGCCGGTGATTTAGACTAGAGAAAGTCAACAACCGGCTATGTGTTTACCTTCGGAGGAGGTGCAGTTTCCTGGAGTAGCAAGAAACAAACCTCTACGGCTATGTCAACAGCCGAAGCAGAGTATATAGCCTGCAGTACAGCAGTCCAGGAGGCTCTTTGGTTAAAATATTTTCTAACTGATTTGAAAATAATTGGAGAAAAAGAGTCTGTCCCGATGAACGTAGATAGCACATCTGTTATATCCATGGTGAATGAGACAAAGTTTAACAGCCGATCAAAACATGTTGAGATAAAGTATCACTTCATTAGAGAGAAGGCTGAAAAAATGATATAAAAATTTTTATATGCCTTCAGAGGAATTGATGGCTGATGCTCTCACCAAGGCTTTGCCTGCAGAGGTTTTTGCAAGGCATGTGATGTGCATGGGACTGAGATATATTTGATGTACATGGCATTCGTGCCAAGTGGGAGATTATAGGAAATCGTGTGGCCCGCTATGCCATGGGTCCCACGTCAGATCAAGCAAGGCTGATGCAAATAGAGAATACAATCTTACTTAATGGAAGACTTGATTTGGTCTCACTAATAAGACTCTCAATAGGATTAGTGGATGTGGGTTTCTTGGCGAAGAAGTTTTTAGTAAGTGTGACTCTTTGAGACTTGTCTATATAAGATAAGGGAGCCCTAGGGTTGGTATTATTTCATCTCATAGGAGAGACAAGAGGCAAAGAGATCTACGGAGCTTCCCAATCGCCGGAACGCACATAGATCTCCGGCCGCGTGTCGGAGTCTCCGCATCCAAATCCATCAGCTTGCGTAGCCATTTTTCTTGCTTGCGTTATTGTTGGGGCCTCATGTCATGAATTACATCCTACAAACAGGATTCACTCATCGGAAGTCTGATCTTCCCAATTGCTGAAGCAGATGAGAAAGAGCAATAGTCCGTTTTACTCATTTTATTGGCAAGGGTGATCAACCTTTCTATGTATTCCTGGCAAGGGACGCAAGGCTAACAAATCATGTTGGTTATAGTTTTTTCTTCTAATTGTTTCAATGTTCTGTGCATGTATATTTGTATGAGGTTTTTCTAACAGATTCTTTTTATTCCTTATAACTAATACATGCAACTATTATATGAACATCAAACAACTGTGTCCTGGAAATAAATTTTCATACGCGGGTGGTGGATTTCACCGCTCAAAAATCACTGCATGTTTAGATTTTTCAAAAAGGTGTCCATCTAGATACTATACCTTATCTTTCCAGTTATGCAATGAATTATACAATTTGATTCTATTTGTGACTTGATTTAACTTGGACAAGAGGGACAAAAACAGGCCCAGAAAAATCTACGTTATTATCAACAACAGTGATCGAATATTCAGGTAGAACCATCTAAGAAGTCATAATCACAATGTATATAGTTTTCTATCCTCTCTCATGGCCACTCTCCTAGAAGAGAAAAAAGCATTAAATTAAACTGTACTAACATCAACATGTGAAGCTCCTCTTACTAGAAGACAGTTAGAAAATGAAAGAAGAGGAAGGAATCCAAAGCAAATTCAAGAGAGCAGGTCGTTTACCAAAAAACAAAAAAGAAAGCAGGTGATAAGAGTCTACTCCTTGAGCCTCCTTGTTTGACTTCAAAGGTGGTTCCTCACTGTAGTTGTTTGTGAAAAGACTAGGTAAAATTTTCCCATCACATGGTGGCATACTATGCTGAACTTCCCAAGTTTCTTTTGGATGTGCATATCTTCTTTCTTTGGGTTTTTCACTTTCCTATAGTATGCATAGGAAAATGACATTGATTTAAGCAGTGAAGAGTGAACTTTGTGATAAATATTTGGAAGTGATCATCAATTTCCCCACCTTAGATGGTCAATTGTTTCTTATCCTCATCCTTATGAAAGTACATATAGTTACATTTTTTAAAATTGGATGTTTGGCCATACTTTTTTGCCAATTATCTTCTACCTTTCATGCTTCCAACCCCTCTGCTTTCTGATATAAATGACATGGAAATGTCAAATGTCCAATTTGCATTTCTGTCTAACCATGCACATTGTTCTCATGTCCATATAGAGAGCAAGCATTTGCCATCACCAAATACCGATCTCATGTGCTATAACTATTGGGCAAAAGATGCTGCAAAATTCTTCAAGAAAATGGAGTAGCACATTACAACTTGGCAACCATGTTCTAGTAACTTGCTGAATAGCTGCTAAAGATGGAATGTTAAAGATCCCCTAATCTGGAAAGCATATAGTGACAAACCTTTGTATAGAATGTCTCTTACTTTTTCTGCTATACCTTTTTTTTTTTTTTTTGGTGGGGGGTAGAAATACAAAAAGCATACTTAAAATCAGGGGCGGACCTAGAATTTTTATTTAGGTGGGGCGATTATTTACCGTTTAGACATATGTGCTTCGGACATGGGGCGATTGTGTAGTGTTTAGACAAATATGTATGGGGCTCATTTAAATCAATGAAGAATTTAAAATCAACCCCCAGGTCATCAAAGCCTGGGTCCGCCCCTGCTCAAAATGTCATTCTTCTACTCTAGTGGGCACATGCAGGCAAGGGCGGAACTAATTGGGGGCACGCCCAAAATTTCAGTAAGCCCTTTGAACTTGAGAAAGTTTGATGCATTTGTATGCGCCCCCCCCCCCCCAAAAAAAAAAAAAAAAAAAAAAAAATCCTTCATCACATAATGGCCCCCACAAGGAAAATCTCCTACTTCCGCCCCTGCACGAGACATTGTAGCAAAGAAAGTATGCAACTTCTCTGCATTTTTAATATTTTAAAAAGATGCCTACTTGCCTCATCCTGTTGGTGTTATTCATCTGCCTTTATTCTCATTGATTACTGTTTACTTGGGACCCCTCATACTGTCCTCCATGGAGGGATGCTAGCAGAGCAACTGTCTTAGTCACCAAAATAAATATGGTGTGTATTAGTACACTGTAACTGTCCTGATGCATCAAATCCCAATAGTTACTCCATGTGAAACCCGTTCTGGACATTCTGTTGTAGTAGAGGCTTAGCTTTTGACCGTGCACCATTTACTAGAAAGATCACACATTGAACTAAAACAAGTCATCTGGATGTTCCTTATCTTTGTTGTTGTGCGTATTACTTCTTAAGATTGGAAATGAGTAAAGTAAGCAGGCAGCTGTTACTTTGACCGGGTCAAATGTGGGATCTATCAAGCCCCATATGACCATCATCTCTTCGCCGCATGTCCAAGTTAAGAAAACATACTTTATTCTTCTTTTCCATAAAGATAATACATTTCGCTGCTTGTGTCAAAATAAACCAAAATGATAATGCAGTTGAGTAGCTCGAATGGGGACCAGGATCCCAATACCAAACAGGCTCCAGTGACCTGGGCCTTTTGGCTGCGGTAAGGGGGCCTTTGAAGCTTAGTAAACTAAGTACAGTTAACTAAGTTTACATGTAAATGACAAATATCAAGGATCTAAATGGGGCCTAGCCAAAGGTTCAACTCCAGTATTACATGGTTCAATTATGCCTAGAAGATGTTAAAACCATTTTTTTCTTTGCTATGTGTTTGTCCTTTGGCATGCACCGGATTATAGCCCGAAAAAAAAGAAGAAGAGGAGATTGGCATCAGGGGCAGAATATAAAACTATTACCAAACACTACTGTGAGTCTACTTTAAACAAAGTAGCACTGATCTACTCCATCATGTTAAAGATTATAGCTAAAAGTGCCATGGTTTCTGCAAATCACTGAAGGCATTAGCATTCTATATAAATAATAAAGTGAGGTGAATCAATCATCACAAAGGCATACAGCCTCTAAGTGATTATGCTAGCCTCATTTTCTGATCAATTATAGGACTGTCAATCATGAAGGAGAGAAGGGGCGCGAATTTCAAGAAAGTGCTGGTCCTCATGTAGTTTATCCCTTTTAATCATTTGGAAATGTGGTAGTGCTCATGAAGTGCACCTCTTTTAATCATTAGAAGTTGGGGTGTCCTTAGGAATATGCATTAAAAAAAGGCTCTTGATCCTGTGAACTATCATGTGTTCAACACTATCTAGGTCAGAATGAGCACCATGGGATGAAGATTTCAACAGAAAATATGTTGGACAATTTCTATCTCAAAAGCTAACGATCGATGGCTATCTTTTACATTTTGTTGTACACATGTACTAGATTCAAGCTGATCAGTCATATCTAAAGAGAGGTTTGCTAATTAAGCAATCATAAAAAAAACAAAAAAAAAAACAACTCATTTGTTCTTTGTCTTTATTAGGCGCGCAATTCCAAGGTGATGCAAAATGTATAGTTACAATCACTATATTAGATCGAATGACAAACAATGTCCAATAAAAATGGGCTTTAGTAGCTTCCTCGACAAATGATTTTACGCATGTAACTAGACCATGGAAGACCAAACTCTAGGGACAAATGCTGGATGGATCATATCTCAACAATCTCAACAACCCAAAAGTCCAAACCTGTCGATCAAATTGACTTTGCACTTACATACAATATGAAACCACAGCTACATTCCACAATGAATTTACAAAACTGTAGAGCTAGGATCCTTGAACACAGGTTATTCTTTCCAGTCGGAATTCATTGAGTTCCAATCATGCAAATATGGAGCCCACGTGTACAAAATTAAAGGTCCTGGATAACCCTTGCAAAACTATGAGAGTCAAAGATATCATAGTTGTACAGGCTAGGCACTTTCTTATAGTTGGTTGCAAAACAGTCAAACGAGAATTAAAATAAACGGTAGCCAACAAAATCATACCACTATTACTCTCTGGGAAGTATCCAATGAAATTTTCACTATGGCTCTGGGACCCTCATTTCCGATGCCTTGTTTACAGTACAATGAGACAAGAAAGCAAAGGCAACCATCTGATCAGCTTCAAAAACAAGTGCATTTGTGATTAAAAAACAAAAGCGGCACTTAACCAAACTCATGTAAGGTCGTTATAAAGGTTTGTGCCCTCTCCTTGTATTTATGGTATTTAAATCCAAAGTTCCAAACAACACCTTTGAATCTTTGAAGATTTATGGAAATCGATCAAAACCTCGAGCTCTGCGAAAGGTATCCCATCTGATTTTGATGTCCCAGCTGTGACCAACAAGCTCTGAAATCCCTCCGCTTTTTCACAGAGGAATATTTAAAGAAAAGAAACAAGAGGGATCTCTCTTCAATAATTTCACCCTTACACCCTTTTGTAGAATGACCCTGGCCTCAGCCTGAGTACCCTTTTACAGGTTTCCATTCAAATTCAATTCATCTCAAATGTGTTGGGTACTCAACTCAGAGAAAGGACCCAAACATCTACAGACGGGGTTTTAACTCTCAAGTACTTTCAAGTCCAGCTTGCTTGCTCAGTTGCTTTGATGGGTTTGAAATTTTGAGGAATGATTATGGCATTGTATGTAGAGTCAAATACAGTGTTTAAAGCAGCTTCATTAGTGCTTGTGTTCATAAATCTGGACCATCTAATTGATGGGGTGCCTTCTGAATTAGATCACCAATATGAACATATTGTTGACTACTTAACTCGTAACTGGAATACACAAATTCTCAAATCCAGCTGCTAATTGCTACATTGGAAATGGGTCTAAGGTTGAATCATATGATTTTGTTAACTAATCGCGAAGTCTAATAACCATTCTTACTGAATTATAAAGTAACAAGTTGTTGAACTTGAACCAACCATTTTCAAATGAGTGTTTTGGGAGGTTCAGATAAAGCTATGGACAGACAAACGTCCAAGGAGAGAGACAGAACCATTTCATCAATGTGATCTATGGAACATGACTCATCTGAGAAGTGGGCATCAATTCAATGGTTTTGATCAAAGGGCGACCTACAAACAACGTGGTATCGTATAAAACAACTAATTCAAAGAGAGATCGATCTGAGTTGTTTAATGTTCCCCTTATAGCAGCAAGAAAGAGGTCTTGGGGCATGTGGAGACATGCTTTCATGGGTGTTCTTGTCCTATTAGAGCACACACTGTAGAAAAAGACATTTCAATGGAATTTGTTGTCAGCTTAGACATTTTCTTCAGAAAAAGAAGGAAAGACAATGACATTTCCATTGCTTCTGCTTCCTTTAACAAAGGAAAGAGAAGGGAAAAGCTATACATATTACATAAACATCATATACCATATACCCAAAACCACTAATCCAAACTACAATGCTGTCATCCTACTCCTCTTGCCTAGGCAATTTAAAAAAAAACAAAAAAAAAAACAAGAAAACCCAAAACCAATTACCCAAAAAAAAAGGACCACCCAAAACAGAGAGTGACGATCCAGTGATTACATTACATAGTTAACTTTAAGCTGTTGAGACAGCATATACACTAACATTGTGTGTATACACCATACACTGAACCATTCTAAGCTCCAAAACCAAACACCCCAAGAAGGAAGAACAAGCTAATAGACTGAATTAAGCTTGCTTTTGAAAGTTAATAAAGAAGAGATGAGAGAACAATGGTGGTTTCAAACTCTGAGCAAGTAGATGCTGAGTTCAGGACCTCCAGACCCAGGCTCTGGGTTCATCATGTAGAAGGCTTCTGAGTCTCTGGACCCAACCACCCTCTCAAATTTTGCTCTCATGTACATGAGCTCGCCCTCGGACCCTGCTCCATTCCCCGGCAACACGCCAGCACCCATAGAAATGGGCTCGACCGCCTTCAAGATCTTCAGCTCGGACGCACCGCACTCGCGCCTCATGGCAAATCCACACTTCCTCCCATTGCAGTAAGTCCTCCACAAAGGCTCTTCTAGGAGCCTCACCCCATCTCTCTTCTCGGTCTTCCTGTCGCACTCCAGGGCAATTCTGACCAGCCCTGAGGCCATCTCTCTGACCAGCCCATTAGTGGGCGTGGCTAGCTCGATGAGCAGGGCTGGACTCGCCTTTGGGTCCTCTTGAAAGGCAAAATGCACGTGCCCCCGGCGGTACCCAAAGAGGGTCACAGTCACCCTGCTGCCAAGACCCGCATGCCAACGGGTCTTGGCAATGGCAGTCAGGACTGATCGAAGTCTCATGACCGCCATGGCTGCAGCAGCCCCTGGTTTCTTCTTTGAAGAAGAAGAAGCCGGGGCTGACGGGGCCTCTATTGGAGGAGACCCCGTTGGTTCTCCTTCCTTCTTCTTCTTCTCCTCTCCCTCTCCACATGTGCTTGTGAAGGAAGAGGAACTGAGGGCAGCTGCTAGAGATTCTTTTTCTTGACCAGCTTCCTTATGATGTTGTTGTTGTAGTGGTGGTTGTTGTGGTTGTTGGGTGGTGTTTGTCCATTGGAAATTTCTTTTGGAGGAAGAGAAGGAGGAGTCATAGGGTGTCTTGGCCATGATGGTGTTCATGTTAGCTAGGAGAGGGAGGGAGGTGGGATTAAAAGATGGTGTGATGATAACAAAAGAGATTGGAGATTCCTTTCTCTTTTTGTACCTGTGTGGGGCTAATTCATTCCATGCTTCTACACCCTTTTTGTCAGCTCCCTCTCCTCCCCTCTCCTGGCTCCTGCTTCTAAATTCTAGTCTCTGGGACAGGTTTTGCCGGATAATACTGACAAAAGGAAGGCTAGCAGCCCCACCTTACTGCTTTTAGCCAAAAGAAAAAGCAAGTGAGACCATCTGTGGGAGGGAGGGAGAGAGGGAGAAGCCCATTAATTGTAGATGATGGGTCTAGCCTACCACGTTCTATATGGGCCATATCTAAAAAGCTTCACATCACATTAGTCTTCAAATGAAGGGTTTCCAAAATGGTTGTCCACCTTCAATGTAAACCACTGCAAAAATATCAAAGGCTAAGATTTTCCAACTTGGAATAACTTTGGAGTTCTAAGCTTAAATCCAAGACTATACAATTTAAGGGGATATGAGATAGTAAGATGGGCTTCCTAGGCAAATACTACGGCCTGTTGTTTTTTTTTTTTTTTAAATTCATGTCTAAGAGAATTTGTAATTCTCCACAAGATGTTCCTTGAACTAGAATTTCTTAAATCATCCTCTTATCTTGAGCGTCCAAAAAATGCTTGAGGGGATTGAAATTTGGATGTTCAAAAAGATAAACCTAACTTTTTATGTTGTTGGAATTCAGAGTTCTAACAAAAAAAATTAAACTTGAGAATACCAGGAGGTAGCCATCACATCATTATTCAGAAATCACCAACATCATAAATTCCTTTCAAGAATTCTGTAAAACAAACTGACCCTAAATAGATAAACTTATAGTTTGGCAATTGATTAGATCTATTTTGCACTCATTTAGATAGAACTTTCTCAAAAGGGTAGATATCACTGAAATATACTTTAGTAAGATGGAGCATATAGTCACAACTTATTATTCAGTTGCCATTATGCATTTATTTGACCACAAATGAGATATGATAGAGATAATGATTATGATGGCGACCACGCTTCTTAATGAGCACTTCATTAACATGGTGTATGGCCCAGATGTCAGGTCCTACTGAGGATGGTTTGGGTCCATTGCAGCCTTCTTTCTCAAAAGCATCCCTAATTCCTAAGGCCCAACTGCTTGAAAACGGTGTTTGAATGTGAAAATCATTCAAGTGGAGGGATGACCTTTACAACACTGCGTTGGACCAAAAGATAAAATGGAATGAAATGAACAGGATGAGCTTTTGCTTTATCTTTTCTATGTATTGGGATCTGATAAATGAGGGGCTTGTGGGACAGGGGAAGATGGAGAAGCTTGACCAAATGGCTGACTGCATTGGAAACAACTGCAATTCAGGTAGAACCGCACCAGCCGTACCAACATAACCACATGAGTATGAGCGCTGTGGCTCCTTTATTAAGAGGCCTCTTTTTGGCATTGTGCCCATATCAGTGCATAAAGTGTGTACTCATATGCCTTCATGTTATCAAATTATCCTCGAAACAAAAGCACAATCTCCTTGAGATTACTCTTCACCAAATTTAAAATTAATCCAAACATTATTATGTGCTTATGTGCCCCATTTTAGTAGAATTCCTGATCAGAATTTGTGATGCTAGAGATTTTTGGACAATGATGTAATCGTTACCCCTTGGCATTTTCTAACTCAATGTTTCTTTAGATTTCTAAATTCCTACCACATAAGAAAAGTAATTTTCATTGTTAGGAAGTTCCAAACCTCAACCTCCTTGAGCATTTTTGGATACTCCAGCCAAAAGAAGGATTGGAAAATTTGATACGTACCCTTTTACATAATGAAATAAAAATAAAATACAAAATAAGAATGGAAGAAAAATTGTCCACTTCGAAGGGGACACAGACCTCCTAAGGTTTAATTCGAGGAAAACTTGCATCCATTAATAATAATTCATTCATTCATTCCTTCATTCTCATGAAATCAGCACCTTACATATATATTAAGCACACTTTAAAGTTAACTCCCACTAAAATAGGAACTAACCATTAAAATAGCAAAATAATAATTATATGGATAAATTCAAAATACCTATCTGGACTTTGGTCATATTTTAGACTACCCTCATGCACTTTGGTCTTTTGTACTAAACCTATCAATAGTTCTAGTTCACATGCAAAACTCACAGATTCTGTTAGTATTAACGGCGGAGATGTATAAATTGTGTCTGGTACATACTAACAGCAAATTACTTGTCCAAAAATACTTATTTGCCCCTAGGGAGAAAAAAATCCAAGGCCCGCCTTTTTTCTTTTTTCCCTTTCCAAATTTCTAAACCTAATTGATCTGCAACTCTCCCTCTCTCTGGCCAGATCCCCGTCCTCCCTTACCTCCCCTTCCGCTGCAGGTCCTGCGTTTCCACCCTAAATCCCTACTCTTTCGTGGACTACTCCTCTAAGATCTGGATCTGCCCCTTCTGCTTTCAGCGGAACCACTTCCCTCAGCACTACGCCATGATCAGTGAGACCAATGTCCCCTCTGAGCTCTACCCCAAGTACACCACCGTTGAGTACACCCCACCTGCCTCTGACGCCGCCCTCCGCCGCCCTCGGTCTTCCTCCTCGTCCTCGACATTTGCATCATTGACGAGGAGATGGGGTTTGTGAAATTAGCGCTGTGACAGGCAATTGGGCTGCTGCCGGATCACGCACTTGTTGGGTTCATCTCCTTTGGGACGCAGGTGCATATTCCCGAACTAGGGTTTGTCAAAAGTTTATGTGTTCAGGGGGACTAAGGACTTGGCAAAAGATCAGATTTTAGAGTAGCTGGGACTTGTGGCGGGGAGCCGAGGTCCCAAGGGAGTTGGGTTCAACCCACCCCCACTTCCACACATTTCATCTGTTCTGGTTCTGGACACTTCTGGAGAGATGCTTTTCCCCAGGGAAAACACCTTATATCTAACATCTAGCTAACATCTAAAAAAAAAACCTCTCAAAAGCTCTCGAATCCTCGGGCGATGAAAGGACCTCCGGCGATGAAAGGTGGCGATGAGCTGGCTGAAGTTTGTGGATGGTGCACTCTCCACTCCTTCTCTGCTTTCTTTCCTTTTTTTTTATTTGATATTTTAGTCTATGATCTTTACACAACAGCGGCCCTTTGAACAGAGGACAGAGTTGTGGGTCCTTAACAGACAGCCCTCCCGTCTCTCTCTTGGAAATAGACGAAACTAAGGCCTCTGTCTTTACCACTTTCTCCTCATCTCTTATATATGGAGGGGTAAATTTGTCATTCCATATTTTCCGTCACGGTCGTCTCTATATGCACTGTGATTTTAAATACAAGTAGGTTTAGTACAAAAGACCAAAATACAAGGAGGTTGTCTGAAATATGACCAAAGTAGGTAGGTATTCTGCATTTATCCCATCATTAAAAGAGAAAAATACTAACGGTTATTGACTTGTTCCAAGTGCCCACTACTGACTACTTCCTTCATAATAGCAACAACCCAATCACATCTTATTGGGTTTGAATTTCTTTGGGTCAGGGGCATTTATGGGCCATAGTATTGATACGTATCATTCCATCCCCTTTGAAAAACCTTATCCTCATGGTTTTATTCATACCGATATACCCGAATCTCAAATTTTGTTAGAAAATAACTCTGCAAGCATATAAAAATTTTTATCATGGTAACTGAAAACACATGCATGATCGTTAACTATTGTTGGACCAAATTTCTGCTTCAAGAGTTGTATATCAGCTGCATTCAGTTTGCTTTTTCCTATACATCTCGGGGGAAGGTTGTCAGAATAAGTAGACTCTTCTTGTGCTGGACTTGTTTGCTTGACATCCTAAATTTTTTTCTTGAAGAATTTTTCTAAGACCGTTGAAACCTTCCAGCATGCGTTGATTATCCTCAAGCAATTTCTTAAAGCTTCTTAGAAAATCATCACGCATTAATTGCAACTTCTCCATAGGGGTAGCCATTGTAAGGATCGACGGCTCTGATACTAATTGATTCGTACTCTTTTACATGATGAAATAAAAATAAAATACAAAATAAGAATGGAAAAGAAACAGTTCACTTCAAGGGGGTCACAGACCTCCTAAGGTTTAATTCGAGGAAAATAACAATCATTAAAAGAGGAAAAGACTACTAACGGTTATTGACTTGTTCCAAGTACCCACTACTGACTACTTCCTTCATAATAGCAACAACCCAATCACATCTTAATGGGTTTGAACTTCTTTGGGCCAGGGGCATTTGTGGGCCATAGTATTGATATGTATTAAAATTCCACCCCTAGAAGACAGCTTTTGGAGAATTACAAGATTTCTGGACATGAATTTTTCAAAAAAAAAAGGGGCCCCAAATGGTCTATCTATTGCCTCTTTTTATTGGCATGCATTCAAATGGTTCTAACTTCTAAGTAAGAAGTGGATATCTGTCAGGGAAAATGCTTAATATATCTCAAGCAATGTTGCTTAATCTCTCTGAAGTGGATTACTGCAGATTGGCTCTGTAAATGCAACTTCAAGCACTTACTTTGATTGATGTGCATGATATAAGTTCACTTTCTCATCAAGTTTAACTAGGCAGTGAAGCACACCTGTGCTCAATTGGATGTTGGGATCTTCTTGGTCTTGAGTGTTTGATTTTTCTAATAGGCAGGACTAACTCCTTGACATGCAGGACAATGATTTGGACATATGAAGACAGGGCATCGGAAGAAGCAAATATCATATGAAAGAACAAAGCATGAAAAAACGTGGTAGTGGAGCACATTGTACTTAAAAAGATTTTCTTTAGCATATATGATTGTTAAAACAACCATGTGTTGTAAGTGAAGTTAACATTGGGCTGACTGGGAAAACTTCAAAAAGAGAAAAATGTGAAATATTAAACCCAGTCATACAATGGCCTATATCTGTGATTAATCTTTCCAAACCCTCTCACACATACGCACTCCAAATGCCTTTCCCTACTTCGATAATTATTGACCATTGTCAACCTCTGATCAAATCCCAATAAGAAATGAACTAACAAAAGGACCACAATCCAAGCGTTAAGATTATAGTCAGAGTGATATTTGGTCCACCAATAACATAAACCATACCTCTGTCATCCTCTAATCTCTATGATTAGATGCATCCAAGTGGGACAGAAACAGGGGGTGTGATTCTGAGAACAAACTTACACCCTTTGAATCACCAATCATAAATGGGAGCCCCTCTGCTAAGAGCCAGGGCTCACCTTATATGTTGAGTGCCGCGCTTGTGGGTCCCACCTCGGGCCTAGCCAGGGATGCCCCCTCCTCGCCCTCCGTAATGGCTATATTGTATCGTGATGGAGGCTCGAATCATCATCAACCCCACTTGATCAACGGCCTATAAATTTTTACCATCCAAAATGAGTGCACGGTCAAATTGATCATAATGTGGGCACCGGATGGTGCTTAGGAGCGTCAGCTCTCACTTGGTGCTCAGCTAAGGATTCCGATCATTAATATCTTAGTGGGAGATTTTATCATTTCCATTTGGACCCCAAAAGTTTAATGGTCAATAGTCCATTTGGATTGGTATACAATCGATCAAACGGTCTAATAAATTCGGAATTGACCGAAAGTTGGTGGACATGTGTAATTCAGGGGGTTTGTGTGTTTGGTCCATTTGTATGGACCAAAGGTGAGCTCCACAAGGGTGAGCTTATGGAATTTTACCCTAAGCTTGAGCTTATGAGAGCCTTGCCCATATATATATATATATATATATATATAGGGGCCAGCTCTCCTAAGCTGAAGCTTAAGATAAGGTAAGCTGAAGTAAGCTCAATTACGTAGTGGGGCCCACTTAGGGACCCACATGGGGATGGGGGTGGGGGGATTTCAAGGACTCTCTGGGACCCTCCTTCCTACAAAAAATCAGTCCCAACCGTGGTTTCTATCATCTCCATCTGGGCACCAAAAGTTTAATGGTCAACGGTCTATTCGGATTGGTACATAGTCGATCCAACAGTGTAGTTAATTCGGATTTGACCAAAAGTTGGTGGGCTTGTGCAATTTAAGGGGGTCGTGTGTTTGGTCCATTTGGATGGATCAAGGATGGGCCCCAGAAGCGTTAGCTTACGGAATCATATCATAAGCTTAAGCTTAGAAGAGATGGGCAAGGCTCTCATAAGCTCAAGCTTAAGATAAGATAAGATCAAGTGTGTTTTGGGGCCGACCTGGGGACCCATATAGGGATGGAGGGATTTCAAGGACTCCCTAAGACCCTCATCTCTATAAAAAAAATCAGCCCCAACGGTGATTTCTATCATCTTCATCTAAGCCCCAAAAGTTAAATGGTCAATAGTTCATTCAGATCGGTACATAGTTGATCCAACGGTACAATAAATTTGGATCTGACCGAAAGTTGGTGGACATGTGCAATTCTAGGGGGTCATGTGTTTGGTCCATTTGGATAGACCAAAGTTGACCAAGGGTGGGGCCCACAGGCTTGAACTTATGGAATTTTATCATAAGCTTAATCTTATGAGAGCCTTGCCCTTTTAAGGACTCCCTAAGACTCTCTTCTCTGAAAAAAATCAGCCTCAATCGTGATTCTATCATCTCCATTTAGGCTCCAAAAGTTTAATGCTCAATAGTCCATTTGGATCGGTATACAGTCGATCCAACGGTCCAATAAATTCGGATCTGAGTGAGAGTTAGTGGACATGTGCAATTCAAGGAGGTCGTGCGTTTCGTTCATTTGGATAGACCAAAGGTGACCAAGGGTGGGCCCCACAAGCGTGAGCTTATGAAATGTTATCATAAGTTGGAGCTTAGGAGAGCCTTACCCTTTCAAAGACTCCCTAAGACCCTCCTCTTTGCAAAAAATCAGCCCCGACCGTAATTTCTATCATCTCCATTTAGGCCACAAAAGTTTAATGGTCAATAGTTCGTTCGGATCGGTACACAATAGATCTAACGGTCCAATAAATTTGGATCTAACCAAAAGTTGGTGGACATATGCAATTCAATGGGGTTGTGTGTCTGATCCATTTGGATAAACCAAAGGTGACCAAGGGTGGGGCCCATAAGCTTGAGCTTATGAAATTTTATCATAAGTTTGAGCTTAGGAGAGCCTTGCCCTTTCAAGGACTCCCTATGACCCTCCTCTCTGCAAAAAAAAAATCAGCCCCAAAAGTAATTTCTATCATCTCTATTTAGACCCTCAGAGTTTAATGCTAAATAGTCCATTCGGGTCGATATACAGTTGATCCTTTGGTCCAATAAATTCAGATCTGACTGAAAGTTGGTGAACAAGTGCAATTCAAGAGGGTCGTGTGTTTGGTCCATTTGGATAGACTAAAGGTGACCAAGGGTAGGCCCCACAAGAGTGGGCGTATGTAGTTAATTTGGATAGGGTCGGTCGGACATATTTGGCACAGAGACATGTATCTATCTTGCAAATGCACTATGCCTGACATTCATGCTTTGGGCTGCATAGGATTGGAAAGCTTTTGCCTGGCCCAACCCAGCCCATCGCCATTTGACCATTGGTGTGTGCACCATTAGTTCAATCAGATGATCCTAGTGATTAAATTTCAGGTCCTCCGTTTAATGGTTATACAATTTGCACAAATTATTGGTTATAAAATAAATGGATGCTAATATCTGGGCTTATGTCATCAAATCAGGAACAGTGACATTTAAGATGGGCCAGGTCTTTTGCGCAGGGATTTGATTGATGACCCAGTATATCAAAACAAAAGTGGGCACCAGTAAGGATGGGCATTCTAAAGAATTTGCTAGTGGCTAAATATTAAAGCACATTAGATGCAGAAATTGGCACCTGGAAAAGCTTTATACACTGGATGGCCCAGTTGCAATGCTACTCATATGTGAGGGGGTGCACTGCACCTTCTTAAGTTAATGTACTTGGGAAGAAGATTAAAGAGAATAACAGGTCTGATCATGGTTGGCTGGGCTTTGAATGACTTCTTGTAAACTCTGATGATGCCAAAATTGGTTTCGGACACCACCGGTCGAGTAATAAATGCTAAATGCAATAATTCAATAATTAAAGAGGAGAGAGAAGGGATTATAGTGGTTCGGTCAAAATGACCTACGTCCACTTCAGAAAGGCAGAGGTTGCCTGTGGTATTTTACTTCTCCAATGAATAGGGATTACAGGCTAGTAGAATACAAGAGTAGAAAAATAGAAAGATATCAATTGCTCCTCAAGTGATGAGAGGGCTCTCCTATTTATAGTATTCCCCTAACAGATGGGGACGACTTTAATGCAACGTCTCTTTGGAGCCTTAGAGCTGCCCTCGAGGGACGAGGCAGGTGGAGGCAGGTGAGATCTTCTCTGCACGAATTGGTAAAAGTGGGTAAGGAGAGGACTTCTTCCGAAGCGACGTGGTATCCTTGACGTGGCGAGGCTTCGTGAAGCAAGCCTCGGATCTCAACGGACTAAACAGATCACGGATCGAGTTACTTTGGCCTGACCCATCGTCCTGGAATGGGTCACTTGGGCTTGGACCGGATCACCTGGACCTGACTCACCATCACTTGTTGGGTCATTTGGGCCTGACTCATCATTTGCCCCTCAATGCCTCGTGCACAAATAAATTTTGAAAGGGGGGCATTTGATAGATTCAGGTCTCTTCTCCCTCGAAAATCTTTTTCCTCTCTTCTGGTTTTAATATGGTCTGGGCGAGCTTGGGCGCCCGGGGGAGCTTCGGAACCCGGGGGAGCCTGGGCGCCCAGGGAGAGATGGGCGCCCGGGGAAGCCTGGGCGCCCAGGGAGAGATGGGCGTCCGGGGGAGTGAGGGCATGGGCGCCCGGGGGAGTGAGGGCATGGGCGCCCGGGGGAGCTTGGCGAGTCTGGGCGCCTTCTTGGATGCCCTCGTCGGGTGGAAAATTGACTTGGAGCTTGGTGGGCTCATTTGATACCCCTCTGGGGCTGTAAATTCGGCCACAAAGTCGGCCAGTGCTTGTGCTTTGATAGCCGCCCTTGGTTGGTACTGGACATCGAACTCACCCAATTCGACTGCCCACTTAACCAATCTTCTGGACACATTCGGATTTCCCAATACTCTCTTCAAGGCTGATTAGTAATTACAACAATAGTATGGCTCTAAAAATAATGCCGTAGGCGCCTTACCATCGAGATGAGGGCGAGCGCCAGCTTCTCCAGCTCCGAGTATTTGAATTCTGCCCCTCGGTATGCTCTGCTCACATAATAGATGGGCTTTTGCACCCCATCATGATTCCTGATGAGGACAGAGCTGACTGCTGAGGGGGAAGCATAGAGATACAAATACAACACCTCCCGGGCACCGCCCAGGTTGGCGCGGATTAATGTTTTGGGCACCAAGGGGTTTATAAACATATTTCTGGAAGGTCTGGCTCAGGTAAAGGTTTATTATTCCCCTTTTCTTCAGACTTTCATTTTATATGTGCTATCTCATTTCCTTTGTTCCTCTTTTTCAAGCCTCCACTGTGTCCGTCTGTTTGTTGTCAAGGCCCGATCTCATAGTTAGCTGAAACAGGATAATGAGATTGTGCAAAAGGAGCTTTCTACTGCTCAAGGAAAGATTACTGCTCTTGAAGCTGCTAGAAGGGCTTCCGAGGTTGATCTTACGGTGGCCCGCGAGAGGACAACCAGGCTTGAGACCGAACTCTTAGCAGCCTAAGAGAGGGCGGCCAAGGCAGAGGCTGAGCTTGTAAAGAACCTTGAGATGAAGCCGAGCTTCTGAAGAACCTTGAGAGGGCTTCGTTCAGTGAGGTGAGCTTCTGAAGACCCGCGAGAAGGCTTCGTTCAATGAGGTGAGCTTCTGAAGACCCGCGAGAGGGCTTCGCTTAATGAGGTGAGCTTTTAAAAACCCGCGAAAGGGCTTCGCTCAAATGAGGTGAGCTTCTGAAGACCCGCGAGAGGGCTTCGCTCAATGAGGCTGAGCTTGTACAGACCCGTGAGAGGGTGATGCTCAGAGAGACCGTTGTGGAGACACTGATTGGGGCAGTACATGAGAGAACTGCTTTCCCAGATATTGACCTCTTAGGCTTCGTGCCGACTGAGGCGCTTGATGATTGTAATGTCGATGATAACTTTGAGAGTGATTAGAGGGCGGGGGACTTTTTTTTTAACAATTTGTAGCACTGATAAAATTTATTAATCCATTGTTTAGTGCTAAACAACATTAATCGAAACAAAGTTGAAAAAACCAAGCCCCCAAACCCTCACTACTTTGACTCTCTTACGGTATTATTGGTAATACATTTTCAACAGTTTTGCATTCCCTGGTAATGTGTTCAACCGCTACATTGCGAGGAGTGAATGCTTGTCTGTCTCTCTACGGAGCAGGACCGAGTTGGTCTCTGACAGGTAGCCTCTCTGTCCTGCTTCGCTTGTTGCTTGTATCCTTCTTTTCCTCTCTGTCTCGCCCCTTCCTGTTGTCGACTGCTCTGGAGGACTCCCCTCACCTGGCCCTTGTGGTATCTTCATCATTTATATACTTCTGAGCCTTTGCTAGTAGCTCCGACATGCTTTTTGGCAGGCGTTTCATCATTAAGAAAAGGAAGCTCGATGAGTGGAGACCTCCGAGGAAGGCTGTCATGGACACCTTGTCGTCGGGCTCTTCAATTTGAAGTACCTCCTCGTTAAAACGAGTGAGGTAACTCTTGAGGCTTTCATTTGTATCCTGCTTTATGCGGAGCAGGTGTGTGGCAAGCTTCTGGTGGCGGCGTCCTCCGATGAAATGTGACACGAAGGACTTGCTCAACTCCCCAAAGGTGGCGATGGAGGCTGGGGCGAGACTGGCAAACCACAGGCGGGCAGATGCCTTCAGTGTGTTTGGGAATGCCCTGCACATAATCTCATCGGGGATATTATAAAGCTGCATTTTTGTTTTGTACGTCTCCAGGTGGTCTAATGGATCTTTTCTTCCATCAAAGGTCTCCATGGACGGCATCTTGAACTTCCGGGGAAGTGGGTAGTTTGCCACATCGGGTTTGAACGGTGTGTTCGTTCGCTCGACTAAGTGATCTACAGTCTCTGGTGCCTGCGCCTTCATGGTGTTGTAGAAGTCTCCCAGCTGATTCTGCATCTCTTTGATCTTTTCGTCCCAGCGATTGGGAGCTTCCCTGGATAGGTCAGGAAAATAGCTCCCCTCCTCCATGCTTTGGTTTTCACTCCCCTCCTCTTGGAAATCCTCCCCATTAGAGGCAGAGGGAAGGGGTGGAATTCCACCATGATTGGGTCCCCCTCCTGGAGGCGGGGGCACTTGGTGGTGGGCGCAACCGTGAGGGTCCATCAGGAGCACTCCGTAAGGGGCGCCCTGGGGAACTCCCTGGGTGCCCAAGCTCCCTCGGGTGCCCAGGCTCCCCTGAGCGCCATGGAGGTGGGCGCTCGGGCGAGGTGCTCCTCAGCGTGGAGCAGTTGGATGCCCCAGGCGCGGCGCTCCTTGCGGTGTTCCTCCCTGGGGTGCTCCTCCAAACTGAGCGCCTCACTGCCCCGCAAGCACGAGTTGTAAGATCTGCTGGTTTTGGGCTACCAGCTGCTGCATGGTCTCCAACATCTGCTGAGGAGTGGGAGTAGGAGCAGGAGCATTCAAGGTAGGAGTGATTGGTGGAGGGTTACCCAAGCCCTCTCGCTGGGGGTTATCCTCCGGTCGTCTTGCTGATCTTGTGGTGATCACCATAATTTCTGAAGAATATGTGTGAAGTGAGAACTTTAGCTTTAATTTTTGTTTCCCACAGACGGCGCCAAACTGATGATGCCAAAATTGATTTGGGACACCACCGGTCGAGTAATAAATGCTAAATGCAATAATTCAATAATTAAAGAGGAGAGAGAATGGATTATAGTGGTTCGGTCAAAATGACCTACGTCCACTTCAGAAAGCCAGAGGTTGCCTATGGTATTTTACTTCTCCAATGAATAGGGATTACAGGCTAGGAGAATACAAGAGTAGAAAAATGGAAAGATATCAATTGCCCCTCAAGTGATGAGAGGGCTCTCCTATTTGTAGTCTTCCCCTAACAAATGGGGACGACTTTAATGCAACGTCTCTTTGGAGCCTTAGAGCTGCCCTCGAGGGACGAGGCAGGTGGAGGCAGGTGAGATCTTCTCCGCACGAATTGGTAAAAGTGGGTAAGGAGATGACTTCTTCCGAAGCGACGTGGTATCCTTGACGTGGCGAGGCTTCGTGAAGCAAGCTTCGGATCTCAACAGACTAAACAGATCACAGATCAAGTTACTTTGGCCTGACCCATCGTCCTGGAATGGGTCACTTGGGTTTGGACCGGATCACCTGGACCTGACTCACCATCACTTGTTGGGTCATTTGGGCCTGACTCATCAAACTCAATAAATTAAGTTGTATTTGCTCTAAAATACAGCATCAACAACTGCATGTCCTATAAACATCAAGAGAATGTTTGTGCGTTTCTGACTTGATTACTAGGGAAATGGTAGAGGGGAAGGGTTGGAATAGAGGAGAAAGGTTAAGTGTCAAGTGACCTACATAGGTCTGTTTAATTTCATTTTCATGAGTGTCAAGTGACTTGCATACGTCTATTTTACTATTTACTCCTATGAGAAATTGTTTTATTCTTTTCTCTCTCACTCTCTCTGGATGCAATTTTGATGGCCGTTTTTAAATTGTTAACTCCAAATCAAGAACTAATTACTTAAAAATAAATAATAATTGTTAAAATCTAATCTACCTAACAAATGGTTCAGAATGCATACAAGCTATTAAAATAAGTTGAGTCGGCGACTTTCCCCTCTATTTAACTTAGTCCTTTATCGAAACATCGGATGAGTTAAGAGTCAAGAGTCAACTCGCCAAGTTTTACTACCTTGATGTAGATAAGTCATTTACATAAAAAAAATCATATAAAAGACATCAGAATCATATAAAAAATTAATATAAGAATCTACCTAAAAACCATATATGAATAATGATTAAAAAAAGAGGGCCCTGCATGACGAAATTCCTTATGAAAACCAAGACGATCATACACATCTTAAACTCATCACTCATACACACTAGAGAAATCTAAAACCTTTTAAGTTTGTATCTGTAAGCGCATAAAATATCACTCACAAAGATAGGGGGTGTAGTCGGAGCTCTTTGGTTGAACACCGATACCTGCCTGAAACCTGAGAAGGAGAGGAAGAACAGTAGGTCAGAGGACCCTGGCTGTGGGCAGCGCAGGTCTCTCCGATGCCTAAGTCAGTATGAGAACTGGACTAAGGATAGAGATTTTGGGGAAGAATATGATACCAGTGTGTGGTGGGTTGGATCTGATGTTAGATCCCCCCTTTCCTCTCTGCGCTGCTCCTTATATCGATTGGGAGAGGGAGAGAGTTGACTTTGGAGAGAGAGGAGACAGTGAGGTGATTAGCCGTCCCATCATAGCCCACTCTGTCAGGCATTAGGGAGGCTCTGTCAGATGAGTATGGGCGGTGCCCTTGTCTTGTCGCACGCGCTGTAGCGTGCATGAGCGTCCAAAGGAGGACGGCTGTCAGCCCCTGCCTTGGCTAGTTCTGGCATCCTGACCGAGGTCGGGGTGTGTTGCCGAGGTTGGGGGCGACCTGGGGTGCCTGGTGCCGAGGTCGGGAGCGAATGAGCGAATAGCCGAAGTGGAATCATTTGGCCGAGCTGGATGCTGGCGCCGTTACCGAGACTGAGCTCTGCCGAGATGGACTAGATGGTGCGGGAGTCCTGGATGCTGCATCTGACAAGGATCCCGGCGAGTTCGGGATTATCCCCACACAGTATCAATCAAATCAAAATGTAAAATTCCACTTAATTGGTGGTGGTGATGGATGTGGTGGTGGTGGTGGTGGTATTGGCTGCGGCTGTGATGTGACTGCATAAATTAAGGGAATGCAAGCCACTTCATAGTACGCAAATAAACTCCATTCCTATATGGAAAATGGAAAGTTACAATCAAAACAAAAACATAAAGGGCTTAACATCATTTGAGTTGGGTGGGAAACGACCGAACTCAGTTTGTATCAACATCTTGAGGGGCTGAAATTAGGGGAGATGGTCCAAGTCATACCAGTCCCATCCATCACACTTGTCCGGCTAGATTTTGAGGGAGTCTGGATCTGGCCGGGCCAGCCCACGGTGACGCAGAAGATCATAATTGGTCCATTTATGATTACCATGGGAAAAAGCCTCAAATTCCCCCATTCAATTTGAGAGGTTTGGGTTGTATCCGATGGAACCGCCCTCATTAAGATGACCACCTAATGGGAAGGATTTGGTTCATCCAAGAAGACACCATTGGTCAGTGTTAAGACAAGGATGCCATTATATTCTCCAGTGTCCAAGTGTCTGTGTGGCCTTAATACTGGGTCCATATTGGCAAGTTAGCAACAATCATAAATACCAACCCTTGGATGTGAGTTTCTTCCAATTACATGACCCCTCATTCCTTTTTCGTTACATGAAGACTTCTTTCCACCAACAATTTACAAATACATCCTTCTCATTTTCAGTAGTTACAAGGAAAAAAGATATTTAATGAGGAATTTATAGACACATTGGTCTCTTTTTCAGTTCTTTCTGTGTTCGCATCGGGTTATATTGGTCTGGTCAGGTTGACTGCATTGAGTGTGGGTCAAGAGTGTAACTTTGGTAGCGTTTGGTTCGCTGGAATGGTTGTAGGCGGGAATGGAATGGAGACCGGAATGAGTCTGGAATGGAATGAGGCAGGAATGGGCATTTCCATTCCAGCGTTTGGTACGCTGAGGAATCAACCTAGTTGATTCCTATTCCTGCGTTTGGTATGCTAGAATGAGTCCTGAAATGGAATAAAATTTACATAAGACGGACCAAAATACCCTTGTTAGAATTTTATCTTTGGCTCAGTCAAGTCAATGTATAGATTATAATATTATTAAAAAGGTGGGGCCCACACAAGGTCTTCTATTTTATAATAATAATAATAACAAAAATAATGTATAGATTATATTATTATTATATAGGTGGAGCCCACACAACCTCTTCTATTTTATAATCGTATAATAATAATTTATAGATTATATTATTACATAGCTGGGCACAAGTGCTTCTATTTTATAATTTTATAATAATAATAATAATGTATAGATATATTATTATTATATAGGTAGGGGCCACACAAGCTCTTCTATTTTATAATATAATAATATTAGATATATTATTATTATATAGGTGGGGCCCACACAAGCTATTCTATTTTCTAATTTTATAATAATAATACTAATATAGGTTATATTATTATTATATAGGTGGGGCCCACATAAGTTCTTCTATTTTATAATATAATAATAATAATGTATATATTATATTATTATTATAGGGTGGGGCCCACACAAATTCTTCTATTTTATAATCTTCCTAACAATAATAATAAGCATATATTATATTATTATGATATAAGTGGGGCCCCACAATTCTTCTATTTTATAATCTTTATAATAATATAATAATATATTTATATAATATTATTATATAGGTGGGGCCCACACAAGTTCTTCTAATTTATAATCTTATAATAATAATAATGTGTAGATTATATTATTATTATATAGGTGGGGCCCACACATGTTCTTCTCTTTTATAATCTTATATAATAATATTTAATATTATATATTATTATTATATGGTGGGGCCCACACAAGTTCTTCTATTTTATAATCTTATAATAATAACAATAATGTATATATTATATTATTATATAGGTGGGGCCCACACAAGCTCTTCTCTTTTATAATCTTATTATTATTATAATAATATATAGATTATATTATTATTATATAGGTGGGGCCCACACAAGTTCTTCTATTTTATAATCTTATAATTATTATTATTATAGTAATAATGTATATATTATATTATTATTATATAGGTGGGGCCTAGACAAGTTCTTCTCTTTTATAATCTTATTATTATAATAATAATGTATAGATGTGAAAAATGGTATTTTGGTCTAAAAAAAAAGTAGAAATGAATGGAATGGCCATTCCTTCCCATCCCGGATGGAATGACCATTCCTCTACATAAGGGAATGGGATTCCGGAGGTAATGGTCATTACGCCACTTTTTTGCGAACCAAACGCTGTAATGACCATTCCGTTGGAATGACCATTCCATTCCGACCTTCATTACAGCGAACCAAACGCTACCTTTGTTTCTTCAATTTTATCCAGTCACCAACATTACGAATCCTTTATCATTATATAAATAAGTACCAAAGAGTCATACTTACTAGAGACTTCTTCAGTTTAGCCGAGAAACTCACATTCACTAATTATAATGAGAGTCTTGTGTGGAGACAAATTAAGTCTTATTATCAGTGGGAGTCTAATCTCTATTGGCCATTTGTCGTGCTTGATCTGATGTGGGACCCGTGGCATACAAGGTACAAAATTTTCTTAAAAAAATGGTTTCAAATAAATCTAAAAAAAATCCACATCCATTAATTCTATTGAGAGCCTTATGTGAGGACAAATCAAGTCTTATTCTTAGTGAAGGTCTAATATCTGTTGGCCCTTTTGCCCAGCTTGATCTGACGTGGGACCTGCATATGGGCCACATAATTGCCTACAAGAAATGGTTTCAAATAAACCTAAAAAAAGGTGTCCCCATGCACAGATTTCCTCTACCTTAACCATGAGGTTTACATTGAGATTTGCAAGATCATCCACAGGTAAAAAAAAAAAAAACTCGACAAAATCCCTTTTAACAAATCATTTCTTAGAATCCTTAGAATTCAATTTCATGCAAACAAATGGGTCCTAAAGTCCATTTACACTGTTTTGGGCCCAACTTGCAGAAATAGATAACGATTTTTTTTTTGCTTGAATGATCTCGATCTCTACCTTTCACTTGTCAAAACAATTGAGTCCAGACTTAGGCCCAAGTTTTTAGTCATCCTTTACTAGACCCAATTTAGAAATATATAAGGTATTGTTCTATGTTTAGAAACTTGATCGATGCACTGTAGGTCCGAGGCTCAACACCATATTGATATCAGTTTCTGATCCTTAAGCCTGACCCTTTGTGTGGATCAAGGGTGCTTGACCCATTTTTAAAGCAGGTTAAACATTGGTTGATCTTCAAACTGTAGACAACTATAGTCAAGCCAGCCCATTTTGATCCAATCCGACCTGCGCGACAAAACTTAAAACCACTAGTGCGGATGGATAAGTCCATACAGCCCCGGAAATGCGCCCGGGCTGTGGCACGGTCCCCCTTGGGGACCGTTGGATCCCAGCGGATGTTGGGATCCAGCGAAATGTGTGCACTCATTTAATTAAGCCGATGTGCACCGTTTTCATTTTCCTTTTCTTTTTGACCCTAGCCTAAGGGCTAGGACCAAGAGAGCCCATAGGCATGTGAAGAAGAAGTCCCCATAGGTGGAAAGGTGAGCTCACACTCATGAAAATAGAAGTCGATACAACTATGGAATACTAATTAATAATCATAGTTATCAATTTTGTTTTTTGTTTTGGTTGAAATAGTCGAAATTTTGTATTTTGGCTTTATGATATAATTTTTCGGTTTGACTTTCGGTCAATTTCAGTCGAAAAAATGGATTTCAACCAAAATTGACTGAAACATGTAATTGTTTTTAAATGACTGAAATGTTTGGGAGAATGTTCCTAAACTCCAATTTTGAAGGTCGTTAGCTTTTATGATTATGAAAATTATGTTCAAACTTTATCATAGTAAGGAATTTGCTTAAATTTTATACTCAAACGTTATATTGTTGTTTTATCATAATGCAGTAAATATATAAATTATATTTAATATTTTATTCTTGAAGATTTTTCGGGAGAAAACTTCCAAGATGGCCCGTGCATGAAAAAAGACCTCCTAGATATTATTGCACAAATGTGATCCCGTGGAGCCAATCCAGATTTTTTTTTAATATTAGAGGAGAGCGATGATATTGTCGCTCTCCTGTGCATATAACCCCGTCTCAAGAAGAACTCTTTTGGTTTCTAATACTCTGCAATCTATCAAATAGATAATTATTATTCTTTATTTATGTAATTTCCATACAAGTGGAAAGATCGTTATTTTACTTTCTTCTTCCCAAATCTGTTGCCGCTGTAAAACTCAAGAAAAATCTTCTGTTCTCATCTCATCTATTTCTATTTTAGGCATCATATGTTCTACATCATGTGTCGCCGACCCAATTACAATCTCCCTTTGCATGTAGTATTTGGATGACATCCTCATTCCTGTTGAATATTAAGATAAAGTAAGGACCCCACACCAAATCGAGATAGGGAGCAACATTTAGGAAAGAAAGAGGAAAAATTGAATAAATGGAAGTAAGAGGAAGGAAGAAGGGATCGAAAAGAAAAGCGTATCCTCAATTTCGAGGATGCAACTAGTAGTAACAGAATTGAAGTGCCGAGGGTGATGGGTTGGGCAAGATGGAGATCACCATCGTTTTCCATTTGTAAACAAGTAAAAAAAACTATGGACTTTGGTGGGAGAACCTTTCTTTGTCTTGTTTGAAGTATGAAGTCTTTTTTGGCGCACGTATCATTTAAGAAGTTTTTTTTTTTTTTTTGTAAAATCTTTTTTTTTGTTTTTTCTAATACATTTGCATATTTTCATTTTATTTATTTTTTAAATTTAACTATTTGTTTACCAAAATGGGTTAAAAAAATAAAAATGAAAAAAATGAGAGGAATGGTGACGCAAGCAAGCAGGGTTTTTCAAGCTTCAAAAAAAGGCAAGTAGGGTTTCTGTTCTGTTACCCTTCATATCAACAATATATCATAAAAGTTTTCCCCCGACAGCAACACAACTCTCCTTCTCTTCGGTGTTTCCTTCCTCCTCCTTCTTCTTCTTCTTCTTCAATGGCGGTGCTACTCAGAGCTCTTCGTCCTTGTCATTCCGTACGCCTCATCGCCTGTCGTCTCTTCTCATCTCCATCTCTCAAACCTCAGGACTCCCCTCTCTCCCGCCTCATCATCAATCCCAGGTTTAATCTCTCTCTCTCTCTCTCTCTCTCTGTTAACTTATTTTCTGTTGTTGTTGTTGTTGTTGTTGTTACTGGTGTGTTTTAAATAATGGTGTGATGTATCTGTTCTTGTCGGAGCTCTCGCAGAGCGTTCGTGGGGTACCCCAGAAATGATGCGATTGTTGTGAGGGGATTCATGTCCTCCAGCCACGCCGATAAGGCTTTTCAGGGGATGGGCGACACCGCTGCCCTCAGTTCTGAGCATATTAAGGTAGATAAACGCCTTGCTTGGAACTCTGTTGTTTAAATGGATGGTTCTGATTGTTTTTGGGTGATCACATTTTTGGCATGTTGATAGCTGTTTTCCTTTTGAGTGTGTGGTAAATGGTAATTGGGTAACTGTAGGATGGAGAGGATTGTGTGTGTGTTACAGCTCTAGATTAGAGATCACTGAAACTAAAATAGTTGGATGATTGTTATTGATAGATTTCTCATTCTGTCCTCAATCAATCCCATGATCAATTACAGCAAGCATGCAATCAAATCATTCATGAGGAGGCTCTCAGCACTCTCTCTAATATATATATTATATATATATGATCATAAATGTTTGGATCGGGGTAGTGCTTTCATCGCTTTCCATCCCCCTTTCCTTTTTTAGTGGAAAATTTGGTTGCTCAAGTACAAAGGAGTATTCTCGAATCCCACTATGTATGAGAATTTAGAAATTCTCCAAATAGAATTTCTCTGAATTCTAGTAAAGAAACAGGCCCTTAATATATATATATATATATAATTGTTCATTCATTGGTTTAATTAATAGGGGGTGCTGATGTTAGTAAATTTATAAGGCTTAGGAATTAGGACCGAGGTTGTGTAAGGTACCAAAACGCCTTTTTTTTTTTCAAATTCCATCTCATCATCCTTATCTACAAATCTCTATAAAATAAAGCTTTCAGATTCTTCCATATTTGGATGAGCTCATCTACAAATATCTTGGGCCGTCTAGAACACTTTAATCAGTTTTCCTCTTTTTTTTTTTTTTCTAAGTTATTGACGTGGGAAGGGATCAAGAAGATTAGGTATACAATAAATTCTCTGTGACTAATCTTACCTCCACAACGCGTCCTTTTTCAGTTCTTTAGGATAGGAAAGAAAGAGAAAGAATGAAAGTGGATCAAACCTCGTCGAAACTTGGGTTCAGGATAGAGTTAATATAGGGAGAACAAAAATGGAAATGTGGGTTGAGGGCAGGCTGTTCAAGATCAGACAAGATCCTAGATGAAATACTGGGATTAGGAATAATTGATAGTTAGAAATAATTGTATTACTTAATAATTTTTATTACGCTATTGATTTCAATGAAATCTTTCATAATTGAATTGGTTTTTGAGCGAGCAACTTCTCGTGTATTTATTTTTTCGTTCCTTTCTTCATCGCTTCGGTTTGAATAAAAAAAGAGAAGAATTGAGTAAATTCAAAATCCATAGGAGGTTCATGGCTAAGGGTAAAGATGTCAGAGTAGTAGTTATTTTGGAATGTACTAGTCGTGTCCGAAGTGGTTGGAATAAAGAATCGCAGGGCATTTCCATATATATTACTCAAAAAAATCAACACAATAAACCTAGTCAATTGGACTTGAAAAAAACTCCGCCCTTATTGTTCCAAGCTTACAATTCATGGGGTGATAAAGAAATAAATCGAACGGAATGCATGTGCCGCTCTTCCAAGGAAGAGGAAGAAATTACATATACATATATAATATATACAAATCAAGTCCCATTTTGGTTGGATCCGAAATAAATAAAGAAATAGGATTTTATAAATAAGAAATAAACCATGGATAAATCCAAGTGTCCCTTTTGTAAATCCTAGTGATCTTTTCATAGGCATTTGCTCCAAATTGGATTGCGGGATTGAATTGATTATAGATACATGAGTTTAAATAGTAAATTTATTAGCAAACAAGGAAAAATATTATCTAGACAAGTGAATAGATTAACCTTGAAACAACAACGATTAATTATTATTGCTATAAAACAAGCTCGTATTTTATCTTCGTTACCTTTTCTTAATAATGAGACACAAATTGAGAGAACCGGGTCGAACCCTAGAACTACTGGTCCTAGGACCAGAAATAAATAAGCCTATTCCTCAATCAGATCAAAACTCTAATTCGAACTTAGATTAGTGTTTTGTTCGAAAAATCCGAGAGATTGTCGCGCCATAATGTAATAATAATAATAAAAAAAGAATGGAGGAAGAATAAATCTTTTTTTTTTTTTTTAATTTATTGAAACGTGTTCGTTCATTCCTACCACTTATCACACAAATTTCTACTATACCCTGCCGGAGTTCATTCTTTGGGGAACTCCGTTTAAAGTATTCCAATGAATTCCTTCCAATCTCATCATTTGATGATTGCATTGGAAATCATTTCAAGACGATTACTATTTGATATAGCTATTTGTGTAGTTATTTTTACGATTAAGAAGCAACTGCCTCTTGTACAGATCAAGTATTAATTGACTATAACTTTGGGATCCCCTATTCTCACGACTTACTGCATTTACAAGCGTGATTACTACTTGGGCTTAATTGAGCTGTCATGGGCTGTGTTGAATATCTGGCTCTTAATTTTTATTTTGAGTTATTTTTTTTCCTAAATAGTGATTAATTCTTAGGAAGGAGCATAGCGAAGATCCATAATGGGCCTGCCACTGTCCATCAACACATCATCGCCTTGTCATAACTATGTTGGGGTCAGCTACATTAAATATTTCTCTATTCCTATCTGAGCCAAATCCTTGGATAGGTTGTACCTCTTTAGATCTATCCCTACTTCCTTTCATGTCCTCTTCGGCCTACCTCTTCTCCTTGGTGGGCCATCAACTTACATAGAAAAAAAATTTCTTCAATGGCGCCTTACCTGGCCTACATTGGACATGTCCAAACCATCTTAAAAGAGTTTCTCTTAATTTATCACACATTAATGCTAGCTTGAATACTCCCAAAAGCATTCATTTCTCATCCTATCTTCTCTAGTTATACCACATCCATCTCACATTCTCATCTGTGCGACACTTAGGGCTTGTTTGGCATCATTTTGATTTTTTTTCATTTTCCCATGGCGGAATGGGCCACAGAATTCGTTTGGCTGTTGCCTCATTGTGTTCTTGAAAAAAAATCCTGAATGTATCACGGAATAAAGCCCACTTGGAATGAAAAATAAAAACATTTGTATTTCATTTTCTTAAAGAACGGATGGTTTTAAAACTCCACATTCTCTCTCTATCTACTCTTTTTATTCTCCTCTCTCTTCTTCCATCTTTACTCTCTCTACAGTCTCTTTCTCTTCTCTTAACGCTTTGGTCCTTCTCTTTCCCCTCTTGTCTCTTTCCCTCCCTACCATCTCTGCAATTTCCTCCCCCCCCCCCCCCCCCGCGCACGATTTTGGGTTTTGATCTGAGTTTTTGATATTTTACCTCTTGTAATGGATGAGATTTCCATAGGCCCTGTAGAAGGATAAATGAAATGAGGTTAGATGGGAATGAATATATCTTTTGAAATCCTAAGTGAAGAATCGCCTGAAATCACAATGAAAATGCAGCACTGTAGCAGAAGAGAAGTTACAAGATGAGAAAAAGGAGACAATACTCACCTCGCCATTAGAAGCCATTTGGGTTTGTTGTTTTGGGTTTACTGAATTTAATACCCACCTCTTCATTAGATGCCATTAAGATGTGAGTTTGTTGATGTAAGAGGGTGGTCTCAGCCAAGTATGGAGTGGGCAGAGAGGGGCGTGATGTCCCAGATACCAAATAGATAAGTTCAGGCTTATGAAGGGGAATTGTATCAGCTCAAAGTTCTTTTCTTTCAAACATCAGATTTCGGGTATGCTATGGGCAAAAGATTCGGTTTTGGTCTGATTTATGGGTTGGAAGTTCTTCTCCTGCGCTCAAGTACCCCCAGGCTTTTCTCCTGGGTTGTAGACAAAAATGCTAACGTGAGAAGTTATTTTTCTAGAGTCGGCAGCTTTGTTGTTTGGGGTCCAATCTTCAGGAGAAATCTTTCAGAAGAAGAGGAGCTGCAGTTGCTTTCCATGCTTGCTGAGCTTGAAGTGGTGTATATTCCAGTTTGAGGGAGAGATAGAAGAGTGTGGGCCGTGTCAATAGATGCTTCTTTCTCAGTCTGTTCTTTCTTGAAGAGTCTAGTAGAGAGAACTTCAGTTGCTAGCTTTTGATGCAGTCCGATCCCTATCCAAGACAGGGACCCGCAACCGCAAGCTTTGACGGACCCAACTGATGGGGTCCACATGTGCCTCACGTTTCTTAATCTTCTAGATTAGTAATATTACTTAGTTGCTTGCTTTCTAATTTATTGTTAATTAGAATTAGTAGCTTTCCTCATTAGCATACATTATGCTCTATATAAACAGAAGAGTCCTAATGTAATTTTCATGCTTATTATCAATTAATCCAAGTTATCTTTGTGAGTTATCTCTCGTGTGTTATGGTTGGTGCTGTGCCTTAGGGCTAGAATCCATCTTGGATTCGATCAATCCCTCGGGAGATTGATCTATCAATCTCTGGCTGCGTCAATTTGGTATCAGACTCTCTGACATTCAGCGCGATGATTGCATAAGAGATTTATATCAACGGGTCGACGCATTACAACTCACTGTCAATGAACTTACTAAGGCTCCTTCAAACCCTCATGGCGAATCTTCCGGCACTTCTGGTTCACACTCTCACCAATTGGAAAATATTCCCAGAGAATCAATCCAAGAATTCTTTCAACGTCTCTTTGCAGACCGAGCCGCTGACAATTTTCCACCCGGCCCGCGCCAAGATGATCTCTCGCGGAAAATCAAATTAGAGGTTGCTGATTTTTCCGGTCAAGGTGATGCTCGTGCCCTTCTTGATTGGCTTACTTCAATTGAGGATTATTTCACTTGGTATCATATTGAAGATCCTCGACGAGTCGCTTTTTTCAAGATGAAGTTAAAAGGTCCTGCTCGAATTTGGTGGAAAAATATTGATGACCACAATGTACAAATGGGTCGCCCTCCTATTACACGTTGGGAAATTATGAAAGAAAGACTGGAAGATAAGTTCTTGCCTTCTGACTACATTGATTCATTTAATAGCGAGCTTATCAATCTTTAGCAAGGTTCTATGACCATAGATGAATACACTCATAAGTTCCATGAGCTTTGTATTCGATGCAAGTCTAATGAAGATGATCGCTTGATGGTCACCTGTTATCGAGAAAGATTGTGTCCAGATATACAGGATAAATTGGCCGTATTTGACTTCGCCACTGTTGATGCAATTTCTAGCAAGGCACGACGCATTGAGCAAACGCTGCGTCAGCACACTGGGCGACGTTTCGGTAACCAAGCCGGGGAGCCCTACAAAAAAGGTCCCGATTCTACTTTCAATCGGACTCCACAGCAAGGGTTCCGACCACCTTCAAACCAACCACACAACCAACTCCAAAGGCAGCCACAAGCTTCACCGCAGGGTCCACAGAATCCTCAGCTCATTCAAAAGTGGACACCAAATTAGAATAATGCTAGAGGCACTGGGATAACCGCTAAGCGCGACATTGTTTGTCATTCTTGCAAAAATCGAGGTCATTATGCTAGAGAATGTCCTCACAGGAATCTGCATTGTGATGGTGAACCTTATGACGACGAACGGTATGATGAGGAAATCGAAATGGAGAAACCTGATGCACAACTTCCAACAGAACCAGAGTCTGCACTTGAGGTCTACACAGCTGATGATGACAGCCCATTACTTTTCCTTCACCGCCGCCTATTGGTTGCAGATGGTATTGAAGAAGACGATGAAAACCAAGCTCCTATTTTCCGAACAAGAGTCACTTGTAAAGGACGAGCTTGCAATGCCATCATTGATGGTGGAAGTGCTATGAGCGTCATATCCAAAGATGCAATTGATAAACTTCAGTTGCCAACTATAAAGCACCCGAGACCTTACAGAGTTGCATGGGTAAATGATTATTCAATTCCCGTCAACCGCCAGTGCATTGTTCCCTTGAAGATGGGCTCGTATGAAGATAATGTCAAATGTGATGTTATTCCAATGAATGTGGCCCACATCTTATTTGGCAGACCTTGGCTGAGGCGCTTGAAAGTCATCACTGATCATTCGGATAACACCTACACTTTCAAATGGAATGGACGCCAAATTCAGTTGAAGCCCATGGAAACTCCATTTTCTGTAAAGCAATCTACTCATACTACCTCTCCTCACATCCTCACCATGCGCAAATTTGAAGTTGAAAGTCAAGAGCAAGGTGTGATGTATGCTTTGGTTACCAGACAGGTGACCGAATCAAGTAAAAACTCCACCCCATCCCCTCCCCACGAAGTACAACCATTGCTCGATGAATTTTCTGATTTAATTCCTGATGAGCTTCCCAATGAATTGCCACCAATGCGAGACATCCAGCATGCAATAGATTTAATTCCTGGAGCCTCTCTCCCTAATCTTCGTGCTTATCGGATGAGTCCTTCCGAACATGCTGAACTCAAGAAACAAGTTGATGATCTATTGCTATGGGGATATATTCGGGAAAGCCTAAGTCCATGTGCCGTACCCGCTCTCCTCACACCAAACAAGGATGGAAGCTGGCGCATGTGCGTGGATAGTCGTGCCATCAATAAAATCACTGTAAAGTATCGCTTTCCTATTCCTAGACTTGATGATATGCTTGATCTGATGACTAGTGCTTCTGTTTTTTCTAAAATTGATCTCCGCAGTGGTTATCATCAAATTAGAATTAGGCCAGGTGATGAATGGAAGACAGCCTTTAAAACTAAAGATGGTCTTTATGAATGGCTTGTTATGCCTTTTGGTCTTTCTAATGCTCCTAGCACATTCATGCGTGTTATGAATCAATTGCTCAACCCGTTTATTGGAAAGTTCGTTGTTGTCTACTTCGATGATATCTTGATTTATAGTAAATCCAAACGGGAGCATCTTGATCACTTGAAGAGCATATTTGAACTTCTTCGCCGGGAACGCTTCTATGCTAATCTGACGAAGTGTACTTTTATGAGCCATTCTGTGATTTTCCTTGGCTTTGTTGTCTCTTCTAAGGGTATCGCAATGGACCTATCCAAGATTCAAGCTATCCTCGATTGGCCTATTCCACAAACTCTCACTGAAGTTCGTAGTTTTCACGGACTTGCTACTTTCTATAAAAGGTTCATTCGAGATTTCAGCAGTATTATGGCTCCAATTACTAATTGTATGAAACAGGGTGAATTTAAATGGACAAGTGCAGCAACTAAAGCATTTGGCGAAATCAAGAGCATGATCACGGAGGCTCCTGTCCTTCTCCTTCCAGATTTTAACAAAGTCTTTGAAGTTGCTTGTGATGCTTCTCATATTGGCATTGGCGGAGTTCTTAGCCAAGAAGGTCACCCGATTGCATTTTTTAGCGAAAAGCTCTCCGATGCCAAGCGCCGATATTCTATTTATGATCTCGAATTCTACGCCGTTGTGCAAGCATTGCGGCATTGGCGTCATTACTTGGTTGGCAACGACTTTGTCTTATATTCCGATCACGAGGCATTGAAGCATATACAGTCCCAACAACATGTTAGTGATCGTCGAATTAAATGGAGCTCTTTCCTTCAACAATACACATTCAATCTCCGTCATAAAGCTGGCAAAGAAAATATCGTAGCTGATGCTTTGAGTCGTCGGAAACATCTCCTCACTACTATGGCAGTCACTGTTACAGGTTTTGACCAAATAAAGTACGAATATCCAAATGACAAGGATTTCGGTATCATCTTTGCGGATTTTCTTAATGGCAACAAGGATAAGCACCTTCATTACAGCCTACATGATGGATTCTTATTCCGAAGTAACAAACTTTGCCTCCCTGCTACTTCTATTCGAGAACATGTTGTTTGTGAATTACATTCTGGAGGTTGTAGTGGTCATTTGGGACGTGACAAGACACTCGCTCTTGTGGATGATCGTTTCTATTGGCCGCGCATGCGGGTTCTTGTTATCAGCATATGTGAGAGATGTCGCACCTGTCAATTGGCTAAAGGAAGTAAGAAAAATACAGGTTTATATCAGCCATTGCCTCTTCCTAATGCACCATGGGAAAATATCAGTATGGATTTTGTGATAGGACTTCCAAAGACTGTCCGGCGAGTTGATTCCATCTTTGTTGTTGTTGATCGTTTTTCTAAAATGGCACATTTCATTCCATGCAACACAACATCTGATGCTTATAAGGTAGCTCAACTGTTCTTCAAAGAGGTTGTCCGTCTTCATGGCATCCCTAAAACAATCGTTTCCGATCGTGACACTAAATTTATGAGTTACTTTTGGAAGACTTTGTGGATGACAACAAAGACGAAGCTTCACTTCTCTACTGCTTATCATCCGCAGACTGATGGCCAAACTGAAGTTGTTAATAAAAACCTTGGCCAATTGGTACGATGCCTTGTACGTGATCATATTACTACATGGGATCAAATTCTACCTATGGCTGAATTTGCTTACAATAATTCAGTTAATCGGTCCACAGGCATCTCACCATTTGAAGCAGTCACAGGTGTTCGACCGCGCTTGCCTATTGATCTTGTCCCTTTACCTGTTGAAGCACGCCCTTGTGCTGAAGCTGATAACTTCATCAAACACATGCAATAGATACATGATGAAGTTTGACGACATATTGCAGCCAGCAATGACAATTACAAGGCTCATGCTGACAAACGTCGTCGTTTTTTGGAGTTTTCTGAAGGCGACATGGTTATGGTTCGTATTCATCCGGAAAGGTTACCCCCAGGTGCAAACAAGAAATTACATCCGCGGAATACCGGTCCATACAAAGTGATAAAGAAGCTTAGTTTGGATGCATATACTCTCGAGTTACCTTCTGATATTGGTATCAACCCCACATTCAATGTTGCCGATCTCATTCTTTATCGTGGGCATGATAATGAAGATGATTCTGACGAGCAACTCATTACATTACCAGCTGTTCCGCCACCGCCTGATAACATCATTGATGTTCTTGATGATCAACTTGTTTCTACTCGTCACGGCGGCTTTCAAAAGTTCCTTGTTCGTTGGCAAAACCGGCCCGTCTCCGATGCTACCTGGATTACTGCTACCGATTTCCAGCGTCTGAATCCAGATCTTTATGAGCGCTATGAAGCGATTAACTCGCCGGAGTCGAGTTCTTTCAAGACGGGGAGAGTTGATGCAGTCCGATCCCTATCCAAGACAGGGACCCGCAACCGCAAGCTTTGACGGACCCAACTGATGGGGTCCACATGTGCCTCACGTTTCTTAATCTTCTAGATTAGTAATATTACTTAGTTGCTTGCTTTCTAATTTATTGTTAATTAGAATTAGTAGCTTTCCTCATTAGCATACATTATGCTCTATATAAACAGAAGAGCCCTAATGTAATTTTCATGCTTATTATCAATTAATCCAAGTTATCTTTGTGAGTTATCTCTCGTGTGTTATGGTTAGTGCTGTGCCTTAGGGCTAGAATCCATCTTGGATTCGATCAATCCCTCGGGAGATTGATCTATCAATCTCTGGCTGCGTCAGCTTTGGGTATAGTTAGTGGAGTTTTTAGGCATTTGTTTAAAAATCGCCTGACTCCTAGCCGACTCGGACTTGGCACTTACCGAGTCGGGTCCCATGGGACTCGGACTCGGCCTGCATCATTGATTAAAAAAAAAGAAAAAAAAAGGTAGGATATCGCTGCCTGCTGTGTATTGTGCTGCTACCCGCTGCTGCTCAGCTGGTCGTACACCCCTTTTGCAACAGTTGGGCTAGGTACCCACTTTTTTCTTCTTCTTGTTTTTTTATTTTTCAGCACTAAGACTCGACTCGGCTGAGTCCAGGGCGCTGAGTCCAGGGCGAGTCAGGTCCTGAGCGCGGGTTTTCAAACTTCGTTTTAAGGCCCCTTCAAGGGTCTTGGCTTTTACTTGGAGTGATCTTCTCGGGAAAATCTGTACTTTTGGCAATCTCTGGCGCTGCAGGATTGTTTTGGCTAATGTGTGCCCTATGTGTCCTCATGAGCAGGAATTTGTTAATCACTTCTCAAGTGTAACTGTGTAAGGTGCCTTATTCTTTATGGACTTTAGTGCTGGGATGGTTTGGTTGTGATTGGGTTTTCTCCGAATCTCTCCTCTAGCACTTTGAGTCCTAGAAATCGCTGGTAGGTCGCCAAAGGGCAGAATCATGTGGAAAGTCTCTTTCTTAGCTATCATTTGGGTTATTTGGAGAGCGAGCAATGCAAGATGCTTTAAAAGCTCTTCTCTTCTATTAATCATTTGAAAGAGACAGTAGATTTCTTTGTGGCACCGTGGATTTCTGTCCCCCCTCTCTTCATTGAGTTTTTCATCTCAGTGATTATGAGAAATTAGGAATAGGTTGCTTTTTCTTTCAACAGTAGATCCATTTTATCTGTTAGGTGGTCTCCCCCTCCGGCTGGAAGGTTTAAGCTGAAGTTTGATGGCAGCATCATTCGAAATCCATGAAGAGCAGGTATTGGTGGTATCATTCGTAACTGTGAAGTACAGACCATCTCTTCTTATTTGGCCCTACTGGCAATTGCTCAGTTAACAACGCTGAGCTTTTAGCCTTAAGGACAGGACTTCCGGAAGCGCAGCATCTGCACATAGATAATCTTCTGTTGGAAGGTGATTCCTCTTGTGTTATTGGGTGGGCTTCGAGGAGCCGTAGCGTACCGTTGAAGTTTGTAGACATTGTAGAGGAGACTTGGGATCTTGCCAATCTTGCCTCAGCTTCCTTTCCTCATGCACAGAGAGAAGGGAATGGTGCGGCAGATATGCTAGCTAAGGACGGTGTCAAGAGGTAGCATTTGCTATTTTCTCCCTTCTCAGATTAGCGGTTTTGGTTTGTTGGAGCAGCTGTTTAGATATGCTGTGTAGTTTTTTGGCTTCTCCTTATTGAGTGGTTCTTGATTTTTGGGGTTGTGGCCCATGCTTTTCGGTATAGTTCTGTTGTACTGTTAAGCTCTTTTTAAATTCAAGTTACCATTCAAAAGAAAAAAAAAGTTTGTTGATGTCAGTTCCTCTTCATTAGAAGCCACTTGGGTTTGTTTTTGATGTGGGCTTGCTGAATTTAATACCGACCTCTACATTAGAAGCCATTTGCGGTTGTTGATGTGGGTTCCTCTGCATTAGAAGGCATCTGGTTTTGATGTGGGTTTGCTGATTTTTTTTTCTTCTCCTCTACCAACGATGACATGACAACCGCAAGAACTTCCAAAAATAACTGGTTTGGTATCTCCGTGTCTTATTCTTAGTTAAAGTTAATTTGATGATTTGTCTCTTATGCCGTAGTCTGGATCATTGTGATACTTGAGGGGGTGAATCACTTTCACACCTGCACAGGTGTGAAAATTCTGGTGCGTAGATGGCCATATATGAACACCATTTTCACACCTCATTTACGCAAATTAGTGCAAACAAACGTGAGGATGTGTAACCATTATGCATGGGAATCAATTACTTATGTAAATAAGCGCAACAAACGGACCCTTAGGATATTCACATCACTAGGAAAACTAAATGAGTTGCAATTTTTTATTTTATTTTAAATCATGAAAAATTTAAAGTAAGTGTTAATGAAGAAAAATTTTAAAAATATAAGAGATATTGTTACACTCACTCGAAAACTTTATCCACATCCCTATTACTTATTTATGTTTAAAACCTTGCCAAATCCTAAAAATTCTTAAAAGTGGCATTGCTGCTCACTAGATAGCCTCTTAAAAATAGAAACACTAAAAAAAAACTAAGAAGTTTCTTGTATGAGCGCCTATTTGGAACTCTATTTGAAACAGAGTTGATGCAATTGGGTTGCTGTCTAGCATGTCTACATTTTTGGTCTACTCAACTTAAAACCGTTTCAAATAGATGTTTGAGTTCTTTGGACTGTTTGGCAAAGTTTATGTGAATGTTTGATTCTATCAACTTTACAATCTTTCACCTCTTTTTCAAAAAGTACCAAAAGGTTCACTTTTTCCAAATAGGCATAAAGGTCTGAAGCAATCAAACTTCTTTGAGGTTTCTTTTTTAACAGGTTTGGCCATAGAACTATTGCTATATGATAAGTTTGCATGTACTACTTTTGCTATATGACAAGTTTGCCCATATAACTTTTACATAGACATACCAAACATTTTATTTGTAAAAACATCTAATTGAAACAACTCTATTTCAAATAGATCTAATTGAATCATCTCTACTTCATTCGGATCAGACTTTTCCAAACATTCCCTAGATCTGTTTGAAATAGAGCCATTTTAGTTAGAGTATATTTCAAATAAAGCCATTTGGTAACGTACAATATGTCTGATTCAATTAAAAAAGCAAACTTGTCACATAATATAAGTTAAATGGGCAAACTTGTCATATAGTAAAAGTAGTTCAGACAAACTTGTGATCTAATGAAATTTTAAGTTTTAAACCGTCAAAAGAAAAAAAAAAAAAACACCCAAAAGTTGTCTGACTCGTTTAGACATTGATGTCTGGTTGGGTTTTCTTCCCTTCTGTGTTTTTTTTTTTTGAAAAAGAGGCAAATGGTTAATGTTGATCCAATCAGAGAAATATATTTTTCGAAACAATTTAAAGCACTCAAATATTTGTTTGGGTCAGTTTTAAGTCGAATGGACCTTATTTTATGTCCTGCCAAATGGCACCTTAGTCATTTGGTCGTGGCTGTTCCCGCCCACAAGGATCACTTGAATCTCAAGATTTGGTAAAGCTATTGAATCGTGAGATTTGATAAAGCATGCATCAAATTAACACCAACTTTTTTGAATGGAACTCTCCAGACTGAATGAACACCAACTGAAGAAGATGAGGAGCTCTAGAAGCCTTGATAGGGTCGTAGAGTTTTTTGGGAACCTTCAACTCATTCGGCAATATATACCAACTCGTTGGGTGTAGATCTTGCACTTTGCTCCATGAGATGTTTCTGGTTCTATTTTGGGCCGAACAAACTAAGAAGTAAGATAAGAACCAGCTCATAAGGATGAAAAAAAAAAAAAAGAGTGGGAAAAAACAATGGGAGCAAAGAACTTGCTCAGATACAAAGTTGAAATTTAGGGCTACATCTTGATGGGATAATTTGAACTCATTATCTCTTAGGTAATTTCATTAAGAATAGCCAATGGCTGTTTATAACAGTACAACCTAAGATATCTACTCAAAATAGGAAACTTAATCATACCAAGACTAGAAAATCTAATCCTTATCCCATCACAAGTGTATCCTGAAATAACTCAATCTAATCTAGAAAACTTACTTCCAAAATTATAGATAAACCCAATTACCCAAATTACATGTTTCACAATATTTTTTTTTGAACGGTTACTTTCATTTAAAAAGAATGAACATTATAAGAGATAAGTACTGACAGCAAAAGACTGGAAGCAGGAAAACACAACAAAGCCATCATCCAAAAAACAACAAACTAAGGCCCTACATTAGAGAAGGCCAACTCTTTCCAATGATACACTATTTGTTGTAAGGAATATCCTCTAAAAGATGGGTTGACGGACACCCATAGAACCACAAGAAACTTTGATTTTGCTTTCGCTAGAAGCTATCCCTTTAAAACATCTTGAATTCCTTTCCTTCCAAATCGTCCAAATCACTGCCATAAAAGATAACCTCCACATTACCGTTCCTCTAGAATCCCCAATAGGCATAGTTTTCAAAATCGGAATCGTATCGTAAATCGTTCATACCCATGAATCGAATCGAATCGCGAATCGTAGGTTTTTTTTATTTTTCTAATAAAATTGAAAAATAATAAAAAATTAAAAGAAAAAGAAAAAGAAAAGTAATTATTAATAACCATCCATTTTTCCATTTATAGTAGTATAAATATAATAACAAGTAAGTCTATCATAAAATCATATCAAGAACATCATGACATATATTATTACATATAGTTAAATAAGTTTAAAGTATCAATATAGATTTTTTATTATCTTTAAATCAGAATATAAAAATAAAATAAAATTCAAACCATCAATTTTACACGGTAGGGTATCTCTTAAAGTTAAGAAAGTGTTCATGAAGAAAAAAAACCAAAATAGATTAAAAAAGAAGAGGATATAAACAAGTACCATACGGACAGTTGAATGCTTTAGTTAAATGCATGTTCTTTATTCATCTTTAAAACCTTATCAAAGCCGTAAAAAATTCTTATGAGGTTTCGTTAACTACTAAATAACCTTTTGAAAATACAAGCGATAAAAGAAAGAGAGAATAAGGAAAGAAAACAGGTAAAAGATTATTAATATTAGCTTATTGGCTATAGCCATTCTTGCTTAGTTGAATTGCTTGAATCGTAAGATTCAATGAAATGAGTATTGAATCGTAGGATTCATACATGAATTGTAAGATTCATTTGTAAATGGGATTCATTACATAGATACGAATTGTTTTTCTTAAGATTCGGGATACGAATCATAGGATTCTGATAACTATGACAGTAGGGGTCTTCCAAGCCTGAAGGAGCTTGATAAGAGAGTTAGGGATGGCCCAACAGTAGTCAAACCATCCTATGTTTTGCAATTCAGCATAAGATGGTTCACAAATTCCTCGTGTCTCATGTTTCTCAATATTCTTGACACATATCAACGTATTTGTCACTGCTCTCATGAGCAGATGATTGTTTCACTCCAGGACCTACCTTAGGAATAGTTTCTACATGGTCCTATAATATGGTGAGTTCACTCTTGTTCGAAGGAATTCGGCTGTAGTGAATAAATTTTGAAGTAGAATGACCCAGTTTTCTTGCCTTGGCCTTCTTATCACAATGGGAACTTATTTTCAGTTGTCTTGCATATTGGGAACTAAGGATCAATTGACCCTTGTATTGTTGGATCCCAACCCCTATACATGGATGACCCTTTATTGGTGGATCTCCAACTTCAGCTAGTCCTTTGCCTTTCTGCTAAACAGGGTCTTCATCCCTCACTCTAGATGACCGTGCTCCACCTCGAAACTCGTCCTTGTGAGTGCGCTCTTCTAGAGAGCTCTTGCGCCTCGTTATTGGTCCTCTTCTCAATTCCTTTGCTTCATCAATAATAGCTACTGTTTCATCACTTACCGTCCCTTCACTACCTTCTTTCCCAGCAGAAGGGCTCTCATATCTCGTCTCACTTTAGTTGGGACATTTGAACACCCTTATACATCATCAAAAACATGCTCAAGATGTGCCTCGGGTCTATAAATGCAACCACTCAAAATTTATTAAAATATTTACATTTCACCTTTTGTTGGTCTCCCCCGCCCTTTTCTCATGAGTCCACTTTGGATTGACATCCCGCTCATGTCATTGTGATTTACAATCCTTTAAGTTAAGACATGAATCATGTTAAAAATTACAAAATATGGAATTTTTTTCTCTAAAAGAAGAGATGCATTTTTACATGCTTAAAAGAGAAGAAAGAATATAGATCAGTGTATATGATGAAGGTGAAATCTAAAAGAGAAATCAAAGAATTGACTCTAAATGCATGCGACAATTGGATTCGACTCAACCAATGTTTAGAACCAATACAGCTTCTATTTCAATAGCAACGCTGAGAAGCTAGTGCCCAGAGGAATAGGATTTTGTATATATATATATATATATATATTGATAACGGAGGGTGTCCCAGCCCTTTGGATAAGAATAATCCCTACGGGCCCAGGGGGAACTGGGTAAATCCCCTCAACCTCCGGGTGCAAACCATGGTCCTAGGCCAACTGAGCTACCCCTCGGGATTAGGAATTTGATTATATTACATATTATAATCTCTGAAATGTGTGGGTTGTGGTACCAAACATGCTGACCATCAATTTGTATGTTATTGATTGCCTTCAGATGAAACTGTCATGTAAAAGCTAAATATTAGTATTTAAGTCTCTATTTAACTTTTGCTATTTAAATAGCTGTTAAGATGGCCGGCCTTGGCCATGGATACTCTGGATTTTGTTTGGTTACTGGTTTTTAAGTAATATCTATACAAGGATATGACAATTTTCTGTTTTTTTTCATTAATTATTTCACGTGTATATTAATCAATGTCATAAAATAATATTTAAATATATTTTTATGATCATTAGGTGTATCAGGCCGCCTTAATTTTATGCATTTTACAAACTGATGTGGATATGCAGCTTAATTTCAGCTTATGAGACCAAAACATGGAATTAAAACTAACTTATCCTGGCATATTGCTCCACTGCAGGGAGCACCATATGCAGCATCTCAGTTATTAGGTCATTCTTTCCTTGGGAGTGGCACCCTTCAGAGGTTTGGGATCTCATCATCTGCATCTCCTCAACTAAATGAGAAGGAGATTAACCAGTCAAAAGATGAACATGGATCCGTGGCAGAAGATGATAGCACTTCTCAGAATGCTTCTCAAATTAAGGATCAAAATGAGAAAGAATCAGGTTTAAGTTCAGATGCCAAACCTGCTGAGTCTGTATCTCGCAAGAAGAGGAGGGGGAGGAGTAGCACTAAACAAACTTCTTTTTCTGACTCAGATGCAGAGAGTGATTTATCTTTCGATGACCTAGTAAAGCTAGTTGCAGAGAAGGAAGAGTTACTAAAGGCAAAACACAAGGAGGTTGAGAAGATGCAAGATAAAGTTCTTCGAAGCTATGCAGAAATGGAAAATGTTATAGAACGGACAAAACGTGAAGCGGAAAATTCAAAAAAATTCGCCATACAGGTCTACATTTTATCTCTTATCTTTATAGATACTTGGAGAGATGGAACAGGATACTTCAGGGCCCAAGGTGGATGTGGTTTGTGGGACTATGCGGATAGGTGTAGATCAACTGATTAAGTTTTATCACCATCCAACCAATCTAGACTTGTGGTTTTGGTCCATGAAATCTCCATCATGACAAATTTGTGTTTTTTCAACAGTTGGGACCACTGTCCTACCATGATGGGATGGAATGAATTTTACTATACCTCTAGCTTCATGTCAGAACAAACTTTTTACCTTGCTAAGGGATGGGCGCCATTACAAGATTTAACTTTTTGCAGTGCAACCTTTTTGTGAAAACCCATTCTTATCTATTTCTATCTTGAAAACTTTTATGGTGCTTGACACTACAGAACTTTGCCAAAAGCTTACTAGATGTTGCTGACAATCTGGCGAGAGCTTCTTCTGTTGTGAAAGATAGCTTCTCAAAGATCGATCAATCTAAAGACTCGGTTGGTGCTGTCCCACTTCTCAAAACACTTCTGGAGGGTGTTGAAATGACTGAGAAGCAGCTTGCAGAGGTAACAAATATTTTTCCCTACCATTACCATATTGCCCGTATAATCATATTTTATTTGAAGTCTGGAAGCTGATTTCCCTGATGTTTCTAGGCTTTTTGTATCTGCTTATTCTTTTTATCCAGTAATTTATCGATATTACTGGTCTCTTCTGTTCTTTTTACTGGTCTTTTTCTTTTTTCACATCTTCAGCATCTAGTTCATTTCATGTTGTAGCTGGAGTTGTACATGGGCTGTGTCCAAGGCCTTTTACCTTTGGTCTCTGGCCAACTGGTTGTAACAAATGGACTAGAATCCAGCCTTGGTACAATATAGCCAGCCTGGTTGTAAGAAATATTGAGCGAGCAAAAAGCTCATGTAGGCCATTTTTCATCTTTGGTGAAATTAAATATATTGCCTTAAATTACAGTTTCAATCTTGTTGGAAAGAAAACAGATTCTATAGGAAGATGATGATTTACCGGGAGCACCTCTCCATCCTAATTGCAGTATTGGATAAGGCTCATATATATGCCATTTTTTGCCCACGTGCCAACTCCTTCATAACTGCTGCTAATGAGCAAGAAGCGATGAGTCAAATGCTAATCTTGCTTTCATCTTGCAAATGAATTGCTATATGGCCTTGTTCTTCCTTGTTTCTATCTTCCCACAATCGAAAATTTCTAACGAGTGCATATTTTTTAATACTAATTATTTCTCCCCACATATGAAGGATTATACAATGGCGCCTTCAGCAGTTTTCGCTGATGTTTATCACATTTGGTTGCTCAAGTATTTTTTAACTATGATTCAGGTGTTCAGAAAGTTTGGAGTCGAGAAGTTTGATCCCACGGATGAGCAGTTCGATCCAAATAGGCATTTTGCAGTTTTTCAAGTACCCGATCCTTCAAAGTCACCTGGAACTGTTGCCGTGGTTCTAAAGGTATGAGCATGGTAAATTTAATTTTGCTTTCTAACCACTACATGGATTATCCCAGCAGTCAGATATATGCATTATGCAGAATTAGTATTGTATTTTTTTAGCTAATAGAATCATTTTATTTTCTTTTTGATTGGTAACATGACATGAACCCACAATGTTAAGGTTGCAATAGTGTGTAACTTTCGTTGTCCCATGAGCTCGTCACGGAATAATTTTATTCTCTAATTTTAGAAAATAGAAAGGAAGTACAATATAAGAGATGTATTGTATGAGGAACATTTACAGAAAGGGCAATGTGCAGTATATAGGTATATGGAACATATAAATAAAAGAAGCTGCCAACATGATGAAATAACAGAGTTATAATGCAGTCAAATCAGTCACAAGCATTACCCTCATATAGGCTCTACTCATGCCAGTTAGTCCACAAACCCGTTCAAACGTATTTTTATGTATCAGCTGAAGAAATTGATACTGATGCACATATGCACTTAAAATTTAAATTTGGCCTAACGAGCAAACTGCATTGTTCCTTCCTTGGTGTGATCCTGAAATTTTCATTTATTCGAGTCTTGTATTTTGAAAACCCCTATAAATCAATTTTAAAATTTTTTTTAGAGTGCTTTCCAAATGGACTGGGCATGGGCACATTGATCTCCAGATCAACGCGCCAGGCCATGAATTCAGGTCAAAATAAGAAGGGCTGCACTCTGGCTGGGCTTGGTCTGGCTCAAGTCTGGTCATTAGTACCTCTAATAAGCCCCTGTTTGATTTTCTCCATAGGCCCAACTCACTGTATGGAAAAAAAAAGAAAGAAAAAAACAAGCCAAAGAAGGAACCATAAAAGAGTAACTGCTAGACGATGCAAAACAAGAATATCACCGGCCCTTTTTTCCTCGCTGACCAGCTGATGGAACAGTGCTAAGCAAAACAGATTTCCTACTCTTCTAGTTGATAAAGATTAAGGTTACGGTTGCAAGTGGCTTTCCAGCTTGTTGCCAAGAGCAAGATTTCCGACCCTTTTTTTCCATTGTCTTTCTCGGCGACTTGTTCTTGGCCATGACTAGATGTGGTATGATGTCTCACCATAACCTAGCCAGCTTGTGGAAGATTGAGGTCCGTTCTAGGGTAATTGCGTTTGGTTGGTCGGCTCTTCTTGGAGGCATCTTGACTATGGATAATATATAGATGTGTCGTAAGATTGTGGTGTGAATGCTTGTCCTATGTGTCTAGCAGCAGCGGAATTAGTTGACGATTTGCTTCTTAATTGCAAATGTGCCCAACCGTTAAGGACTTGCATCTTGGAATGGTTTGAGTACTGGGGGCTGAATTGCCACTTTGTGAAAGAGTGGTAATGGGTACTTTGATTACCAAGTGTTTCCTTCTAAGCAATTCGATGATATTTTCACCTAGTTAATCAACCAGGTAGGCTTTTGTCTTTGGTAAGGGTTTCAGAGAATTTGCATGTGAGGGTTGCACGAAACAAGTCTTTTTTATTTATTGAATTGATAACTGCCATCAATTTCTTCTGTGTCCAGTTCATTCAACTGCCTCAATATTTTTCCTTAGAAAGGGCACTCTGCAAGATCGCATTCAGGCTCTCAGAATTGGTTCACTCTCGCTGTTTGTCTCTAATCTGCTTGAAGGGATTTTGAAAGTAGAACTGGAATCTATGTTTTGCGGGGCTGGGAAGATAGTAGATCTGTTCTTTCCCAAAGATAATACTTCCGGAAAAAACAGAGGTATTTGCCTTTGTCCATTTCAGATCAGAGAAGGAAGCTGCTAGAGCGATTGATTTGGCCCGGGGTAGATTGTTGTCTTTCTTTTTTTTTTTTTTTTGTGCGTGTGTGTGGTGGTGGGGGGGGGGGGGGGGGGGGGGGGGGGGGGGGGGGTAAACTTTGCTAGATCGGAGCAGAAACCCCACAAAAAAAAAAACCCAGATAAAAGGGAGCCCCCAGTTAGTGTTGTTAATATTAAAGATAATATCCAAGATCGCTCCCTACTTCAGTCACCTGCAGAAGGGTGGATAATCCAAGATGGATCCAAAAAAGGGATTAGGGTTGCTCCTTGGGTGGTAGAAAAAGGTAAGAAGGCTTTTCGAAGCAGCCTAGTGGGTTTTTTGAAAGATCCTCTGGATGGGGATAGGCTTGTCTCTTCTTGGCTGGAGTTTCGTTGTGGAAAGAAACTAGTAAGGACAAAATTGCTAGACATGGATACTATCCTAATGCAGTTTCACACAGATCATGAGGATGTAGAGTGCAGAGGTCTTTAGCTGTGTTGAGAATCTTCAATCAATCCCTTTCTACACTATAGATAGCTGGATGGAGATCATAGGGAGACCGCCTAGTCCTTGTTGGTTGAAAGTGGCAGGAGTTCCTTTACCGGTGTGGAGTGAAGGAGTCTTTCGTCTTGTGGGCGATTGTTCGGGGCGCACTATGGAAGTTGATAAAAAAGCCTCTGCTCTGAAAGTTTTATCCCATGGAAGAGTCAAGGTTCTTTTAGTGGAGCCCCAGGAGTTTCCGTCCTTCATTCCTCTTTGGATAGACGATCTGCTCTGCTATGTGAAAGTGGAGGTAGATACCAACGGTAACGACTATGGTAATAGAGTCGGCAAATCTTCAGATCCAGAGGTTGAAGACGATGACTTCAGTAGAGGTCTTTTAAATTTTAAATCTTGCTCTGCTGGATATGAGCGGGCTTTTCCCAAATTAAGCCAAGAGAAGGCCTGGGCCTGCATTAAGAATCAAAGCTCTATAGGCCCTGCCCAAGCCCAGGAGGCAAAATTAGTTAGTGGGCCCAAATCGTATGTGGAGGTTGCCAGTTGGCCTGCTCACTGCCCTTTTATGTCCTTCGAGAAAGCGAAAACACATTTGGATGAGATTAGGCCAACAGCCCCTTGCTTTTTGCAAAAGATGGGTTTATACGAGAAGATGGGAGAGAGAGCAAGGAAGATTCTGTCCTTGATTCCGATTTTGACACCGGCACACACTTCAGGTAATTTTTCGATTGGCCAGAAGAATATGTGGCCTTCTTGATTTATTGGATTGCAATTTCAAATCACAAATGCATCCATGACTAGTGAGTTAAATTCATTTAATTTTTTGAAACATTAAATAAAATCATTCTGATACCTTGGCTTGAGAATTAGCAAGGATGGAGAAATTGATGAAGATGTTGAACATAGGATAAAAGTGGGATGGCTAGAGTGGAGACTAGCTTCTGGAGTGCTTTTTGATCGGAACATGCCAACAAGATTGAAGGAAATTTTTTATAGGATAACTATTAGACCAGCTATGACCTATAGAGCATAATGTTGTCTAATCAAGAAGCAACACATGGACAAAACGGGTGTAGTAGAGAGATAATGTTGAGGTGGATATGTGGTAAAATTAGAAATGAGTGCTTTCGAGAGCATTTAGGGGATAGCATCAATATGTTATAAAATAAGAGAAAGAAAAACCCATTTGAGAGGGTTTGGACATGACCAATGCTAGCCAACAACGGTGCCGGTAAGGAAATTTTTTCCTATGCAGGTCAATGGCCAACCAAGGGGAAGGGGTAGGCCGAAGAGGCCGTGGATGGAAGTAGTAAAGATAAATCTGAAGAAGTACAACCTTAGGATTTGACTCCAGATAGATCGGAACGGAGCAACAGAATTCATGTAGCTGATCTTAACATAGTTGGGACAAGGATTTGATGATGGCGGTGGTGGTGGTGATTAAAGATTGATTGCTGCCACCTGGGTTCGGAATTGTTAAGCTCTTCCACTGAATACTGTCTCTGAGAGCCCTTTCAAAGTTGACAAATACTCTAATCAGTTTTTCTAGTTAATTGAACAGAGTCTGCAGCAGGCAGTGAACATGTGTTTTTTGTATTTATTTAGTGGCTGTTAAGATTGAGCTCTGCAATTTACCAAAACAAGGGCGAAAGATTGAGTTCTACGACAATCTATAATTGTTGTCATCTTTTCACACTGATGGGGGGTAGTGTTTACTAAAGGTTTAACGTCTTTTTTGCCTGGCCATTGTGGATGAGTGCATGGTAACCACATTGGGTTTTGTTTATATGTTTTAATGTTTGTATACTTTTTCGTATATTCCGTCCATCTTGCTAATCTAGAATTTTTGGAGAATTTGTCAGAAGGGTTGAAGACTAATTTAAATATTTTTCAATAATCCTATCCTCTCCCCCCTATCAATTATTACTGAAAATTGTTTTTTATTGGCTCCTTTCCTTGTTGCTGATTGGAGACTTAGATTTGTTCTTCACAATTATCTTACCTTATGGTCACATCTCCAATTTAAACATGTTATTCCACGTCTACGACCCTTCTCTCCTTGAACTCTTTTGATCCCCAACCACTATTTTTTTACTAGAACCGTCTATTTATTTATTCAATTTTGGGTTGAATATTTGGAATATTCACGTAGGGGACTGAATGGTCTGTAAGATTTCATGGATCCTTTGACTGATCTAGCCCTCAATTAGTTTAATCAATTTGATTGGTTGAATGGCCTCTTGATCGATCTCAACCGGGGCCCAATGAAGCATTAGGGCTCAAATATAATACTGGACAGGCTTAATATGGGTTTGAAATTGGGAAACAGATATGTTGAATATAATGGGGACCCAAATCAAACCCAATTGAGTCCTAACTAGGCCCATATTGGACATGTAGGGCTTCCCATGTTCGTACCTCTTTGATTTGCTCTACATGCTCAAAACGTGGGGCCCACAGTCCATATGATGTGGGATGTGTAATAACTTTCCATGCAGGCAAGATGGAGTTCAGGAACTTTGCAAAGAAAGATCCTAAAGAGGGAAAACTTTAAATTCTAGGATGCAAGTTTAAAAGATGCAAATGGAGAAAATCTCTCCAGCGGGCGTCAAATCCGAATTTGGATTTCTTAGGAACTTTCTAATTATTATTCCTTCTTTTTAGTTAAGTTGTCGAGTTGTGTAAGGATTTTATTTACCAAATCTTTCTTTGATAGGATGGATGGCTAGGATTAGAAGTAGCTTAGGGTTTCTTTTGGTAATTGATATTGGCACTCCTTTTTTTGATGGAGGCACTCATTTTCAAGGTAAATGGTGAGAAGGAAATTGGCTTGAATTGGAGTGCCTCCATCAAAAAAAGGAGTGCCAATATCAATTACCTTTCTTTTCTGTATAAGAACATTATAAAAGCAAGCATGTGTGGGACATCCAACTTAGCTTGGATGTTATTCACTTTCCTTGAATAAATTGATATTGGTGTTATTCTCTCTCTTCCCATTGGTTTGAGTGTCAATCCCAAGGATTCAAGACCTATCAAGTAGTGCTTTGGGTTAAGCTATCTTCTATTTTTGCTCCTTGTTTTGCTTATTCGTTTCTTGATCTTTGTAGAGTTTATTTTAGGGTTTTCTGATCTATTGGGATTTGCTGTTTGGCTATGATAGAAAAGTCCAATTTGTGAATTTGGGACTACATCAAATTTTAAGAAATATATGGAATAAACAAGATTGGAGATGGTAGATATGATAATCCTACATCTAAAAGAAATAACCCTCTCTACTAAGCTACTAGTTTTCAACACAAGCCTTTTGCTATCGGGCCTTATGTTGAAGGCAACCTATTTTCACTCCAAGGGGGGAGACAGATATTTAATAGGAAATGTGGCCACCCTACAAAAAATGATGATGCATGAAAACAACACTTGGCCATTATATCCAACCTTTATCATGAGGCATTTACAAATATTGGTTTTCAAGCTAAACCCTCCTCTAAAAAACTCCACAAGAGAACAAGTAGTTAACAAAGCACATCAACCTCTAAAACTCCACAAGATAATAAGAAGGTAACGAAGCACATCAAATGAGGCAAAAGAGATAAGTGCATCGTTGATGTAATGTAAGGGGGTGCATAATTTCCAGCTCTTGGCTTCTGCTCACCTAAACTCACTACCTTTTATAACAACCTACTTGGGCCCAAATTGTAAAAAGAAGGGGTTAAATCATAGAAATAGGAATCAGAATAGAAGTCCACTAGCTCTCGGTCAAGTTGGGCCCATGGGCTTAATCCGATGGACCGGGTTGACCAATGGGTCAATGGTTGGCCAAGTTGACTTGGGCCTGACCCTTACTCCATCAAGGTGTATCCTTGGCTAATTAGAGGGTGATAGGACATGTGCCATATACTAGTTGAAGAGAATTTCTAGTTCTACTAATGCATAATGAGAGTGAGTATTCGTGTTCTTGTTCGCAGTTTATAGTTAGGTTCTGTTGTCTTAACCTTTTTTTTTTCTTTGGAGAAGTTTTATGGTTATTTGCGGACACCGCATGTATGGATGAGACTGTTATGTGATGTTATGAAAGTAAGCATTTAGTGTTCTATTTAGCATCCTCTTCATTTGGAAATAAAAAAAGGTTACCTGGCATATGCTGCCTTATGCTGTGTGCTTTGTGTTCTGTCCTTTGTAATTGTTTTCCAACTTCTTTCTTTCCCAACTCTCTAATTAGTTTTCATGTGTGAAAATTGAAACCTAGCTCACTGTTCCATTCTTGGGTAAAAGTTTTTCTTCATTAAACAAAGTACATAAAACTACATATAGTTTTTGGTTCTTGATTTGCAATAATGGTTTCAATTAGTTTTTATTGGGTACTTTTCAATTGCTTGTCTCAATGGATTTAGTAGATGTGTGTTTGAGAGTGCCGTTTTCATATTTAGCTGCCTTTGGAAATAATCTTTACTATTGCATTGATGCTTAGAACACTTCCAAGTATAAGAACTGAACAGATGAATAATGGCTTCTGCTTAATTGTTGCTGCAGTCTGGATACATGCTTTATGACCGTGTTGTTCGGCCAGCTGAAGTTGGTGTCACTCAGGCAATCGATGAGGCAGATTAAAGCTCTGATATGCTTGAAGGCAGACTTCTTTTGTTAGGGATCTGTATAATTCTGTCAGAGAGAAAAAGAGTAGTTTAGGGTTCTGATGATGTTATATGATGAGGTTTGAGAACTGATGTTCTGAAGGGCCCATGGGAACACAATTTTGCCTTTGCAGTGAAAGATGTTAATTATTTATATATAAAGGTCTAAACCAAAATTGTTTGACCAAAATCTTCTCTTTTGAAAAAAGCCTGTCTTAATATTACAATATCTTGCGAAAGTGTGGCATGAAGAAAATCGCCAATTGCCATTTGCTTTCCACAAGATTGTGTTTTCATTGAACTTTTTGCAGGATTCGCCGTTAAAAAAAAAAAAATGAAATATTTAACCTAAGACTTCTACATTTAGAAGTTTTTAAAAGTTGGAAGTTGGAAAACGTCTGCGGAGCACCGGTGCTCACTTATCGTGAGCAATGAAGCTAGTAGGCCCACCTTACAATCCATCCGAGTGGACGTGAAAATAGGGTACGCACCTCCCCCCGCGAACCGATCCTAAGTTTGGCATCCATCCAAATGAACGGAACTGGACCGTTGGATCGATTGTGCGCTTTGTGCGCTTATTTGGACGATGAAAACTTATGGGCCATTGATCAAGTGGTTAAAATGATGATCCGCCCGGTGGGCCCTGCAAGGATGATTGCTCGGCAGGCAGAGGGGGCGCTGTTAGAAGTTTAATATATTTGAAGAAACTTCTGGTGTATTCTTATCCTCCCCCACCATTTTAATTTCTTTCCTTTTGTGACATTAGCTGATCATATTTTTGGGTTAAGTAAATGATATTAGCACTTACAGTTTTCGTTTCATATGTACTCATTCTGATTTTCATGCTGTTGAGCAATAGACAAATGGGCCTTTTGTTTTTCTTTTAAGCAGCCCATTTGCAATGAAGATGGTTAAATGGTCATGATTTGTTTAGTTTCGAGTGGAGTGCTTTTAAGCTTTCAGATTGATGATGAATATAATTTGCAAGCCAGTTATTGGATGGCTTGGATTTGTCTGTTAAGAGATTTTTACTGTCAGCAATGAATGCCTGTGCTATATTATGTTGAATTTGAACAAGACTTGGGACTTGGGAGGGGAAAAAAAGGAACAAAGCAATAATGAAGTATCCACCATCCACAATTATTAATTAGCTGGATTTATTGTTCACTGAAAATTACCCTCATTAGGATTTATTGTTCACTGAAAATTACCCTCATTAGGATTTATTGTTCACTCAAAATTACCCTCATTAGCTTGCTATGAAATAACTCTTCTATTGTTAAAAGTTACTAATCAAAGGGTGTATGCCCAGTTGCTCACCTAGGGTTTGACCTTTTCAGCCGAGCTGCTGACAGCCGAGCTGTTTGACCATTATTAGTATAAGTACTAGATCCACCAGAGTGCTGTAGGTCTTGTAGTTGGTTAGAGTTAGCATTTTTCTCTTTTTTTTTTTTTTTTTTTAATCTTTTGCTATGATGGGTGACTGGTAAGATTGGTGCTTGACTACTTTCAAGTTAAAGACCCAACAATAGATCCCGGACATGTTTGTCATGTTCTAGAAGAATTTCAACTTGAAGGGCCTATATTTTTATTGGAATTCTAAAATTCATGTTTGGAGCATTGTAATTTGAAGGATTATTTCTTTACTGGAATTCTAAAAGTTCATGTTTGAAGAATTTCAAATTTGCCAAAAGTTGTTTCTGATGTGGAATTCCAAAATCCTTCTCTCAGTGGAGCAGCAGCATCTGAAATTCCAATATGAAGTAAAGAAATTGGAATTTCACGAATTTCAAAAATTCATTTGGAGACCTTTTAGGTGGCTGAAATTTGAGATTATTATAAAAGAAACGTAGTATTTCAAACACTGTAGGATGAGTTATCACATCATATAAAAAAAGAAAGGATAAAAAAAAAAAAAATCCAATATACCAAATTCTTGTTAGAATTCAAACAAGGATATGAACTAACATACTCTACACACATAACTTGATACCCATGTCCTCTACTAGCCGAGCTACAACCAAAGACGATCATTTTATTCAGCCGGGATATTCATTAGATAGGTCCTACTCTTAGTCTCACTCCCACTACTCATAGTAGGGAGACATTGTGGGGATCCGCACTCAAACCTCTTATTCCCTCATTCTTGATAATTCACTGTTGAAAATTCGAAAAATTTTAGTGCTCCGAATCAACCAAATGCAATCTAAATTCCTGAATTGAGAGAATTTCAAAAGAGGTTACTACACTCTTGGTGTAATAACCTGGGCCAGATTGGGCCCAGTTTCGTTTGACCCATTGGGTTTTGGGATGGGTTGGATTTCACTAGTTACATTTGTACCTAGTCTCAGCCCATTAGTCCTAGTTGTTGTTAAGTAGTTGAAACCATATCTCCTTGTGAGGAGAATTTGTTTGGTACCCAGGGAATCTCCCTTCTACGAATAGTCTCATTTCTATTCTTGGGTTATAGAAAAAAGAAGAGAAGAGGGTGCAGAGGAACTGATCTTGGGAAGCAACCAAGAAGGATCTCAGAGAAGCAGAACCAGGGGATCTAGTGGATGCAATACTCGAAGTCTCACATTGATCGAGCCACAGTCTTCTATACGAGGAGGTGAGTAATATTTTCAAGTGCACTGAGAAATAGTATCATAGGATTGGTTGTGTATTTTGTTAATCAGATGTTGCTCTGTGATTTCTATAACAAATTGATAAAGGATTGATAATAGTAAGGACAGTAATGAAAACCCCAACGCAGAGGCTTCATTTTTTATCAAATCATCAGACACAAGGATCTGATGATTTGGGTAGTATGATCATGGGCCCCACCCGATCCTAAATTTGACTCAGAGATCTGAGGGTATACATATGGACGATGTCAGTAATGGAGGATCTCTTTGGATTGGGTCTTAGCAGTCTTCACCTTCATCCTGGAAATTTCAGATCAGGAGTGCAGAAGACTGTGAATTTCGTAGATCAGGTAGTGGGACCCACAGATCCATGTGATCAAGGATCACAGCCAGGGATCTGGAAGCCAACACATGGTCGACCATGGTGTAGGTGACCTTTTTTTGAAATGGGTTCCATCTGACCCTTGATCAAAAGCCTGATGTGAATATGGCGTCATTTTGGGTTGAAATCGTGGATTTCGTGGATCTGGTTGTGGGACCCACTGGAGCACTTGATCAGAGATCAAGGCCAGACATAGATTAGGTCCATGTTGGTCGACCAGGGTGTAGTTGGCCTTTTTAGAATCTGATCCCATCTGACCGTTGATCATTGGATGATCACAATCTGTGGCGTCATTTCTGTGTGTCTGGGACTTTTTCGTGGATGGAGTTGTGGAGCCCACTGGGCCATCTGATCAGACATCAAGGCCAGCCATTTAGTGGGCACCTGTTGGTCGACCAAGGTGGACCAGGTCTTATGTTGATCTGACCATGGTGGGCCCACCTTCTGATCACCCTTTTTTTTGAAGGCGTGACTCATTCTGGATGATCTGTAGCAGCCGGTTATACTTCTTTGTAGTGTTGGAAATCTGGAATATATTTCTTTAGATGAGATATGTTAGAATAAAAAAATCTATGATTACTGTAGACCTTATCTTTTAACAGACTTGTAGATAGGTAAATAAAAGTAGGAAGAAGAAGAAATTTCTGACGACAGTGATTATATATTACAAAATCACCAAACTAGTGGGACCCACTGATACCCATTGATACCCACTAATACACACTGATTTATCTGATAAATAATCAGGACCAACCATCTGATTGGTCCCTGATGGGCAACCAAGATGAACCAGGTCCCATGTGAAATTGATCACTTGGGACCCACCAATTTCTTTACTCCATACTGCCAAGTGTGGGAATCCTCTTGATATTAATGAATAGTACAGTGTTAACTTTCCTTTATATATATGCTGTGTTATATACGGTAATGTGGGGTGTGTGGAAATTGTAGACTCACCCATTGTACAGAAATTAACCATTAGTGCCACATAAGCGGGTACTTAAATTTTGAATTTTAGTGGGGCATATAAATAAGCCGATTATGTGGAACTAATCCTTTATGAAATTAATTGGTGTTTACGGTTTATGATAGTTGTATTGTATGAATTGATGAACACAAATAAATTATTGAAAATTTCCTAAAGGTTCTCTTTGTTATACGAGACAGTGAACCCTTTTTGGGCATGGAGTGATAAGGTGGACAGGGACTGAATGATAGGACTATTGAACCAAGCTCCTAGGAGATAGTTTTGAATAATACATGGAAAGGACTTCCTTAAGGGAAGGGATTGAAACTCTGAAACTCTTAAAATAGAGTTCTTTTGAATAATAAGGACCCATAAATGGGAAGATTGGATATATTAATGTGAAAGAGATGGATGTGGAATCTCATTGAATGATAAGAAATGCTATAGGATAATTGTTAACTTTTCATATCTTCCTCTTATAGTTTTATGCTGCTTTATGTTAGTACATGACTTGTGTATTGAAATTATTGCTCACCAGTTTTCTGATAAGTGGTTTGCCCCACTTCAGGTACGGGCCTTTTGGGGAAACGTAGCAATGATGGGGATCGGCCATTGAATTTCAACTTGCGAGACTGATAAGAGAGCGTCACGAATATTAGATTTGGAATTAGAATTTTAGAGATGAATTTCATTATTTTCAATAATGTGGAACTTGTTTTCTTTCTTTATAAATTAGGGATTTTATTGATTTGAAATATTTAATTGATCTCTCAATTAATTAGAAGCATTGCTCAATTCTTTGGCATATTTGACTTATGTGGTGATTTAACATTATTTAAGTAATGTTCCGAAACCTGAAGAGCTCCAGGTTTTCGGGGTGTTACACTTGGCAAATCCTCTTTTGAATGTTAAGCAATAGTAGTTACGACTAATGCCCAAATTACATGGTAGTCATATTTTATCTGAACTTAAACTTAAAGTTTTTCTGATAACACTTCATGATGTTGATCAAAGTGCCACCAAAATGTAATTCAACCGAGTCTTTCATATTGATCAAGACTATCATTTCATAACTGATGCCACCTGTTTAATGGAAGCAAGATTATACAATGCAAGAATGGTAAGGGTACTAAGTTTCATGACATTTTGTTTTGAAAGAAGAAAGGAAGAAGATGAAAACAAATTGGAGGATTACAAGTTTCCCTTTTCAAATTATAATTTGCTACGATTTTCTTGATTGGTGACATGATTTTTTATTTTCAAAAACTAAAAATGATTTTCTTCGTTTCCCTAGGATGGTCCTAGCACACGAGGGTAGGTTTAGGCTTTAGGTGGTGTAGGCCATCAAAGGGCTTTGGCTCGCCTCGGGCCCTCCTTGCATATATTGAGGGCAAGGTAGGGATAACCATGAGCCCGCCCCGCCCGACCTTTTGATAGTCCTATCAGATTAAGGTAGAAAACTTGTGACTCGAACTCGACTTGTACAACTTAAGTCTATTAAAAATGGATCAAATACTTACAAAATTTAGATATATTTATTTACATGTACTAATAATATTAATTTAAATTAATATATTTTTACATGAAAGAAATATATGTAATAAGAAAATAAAAGGAAAATAACAATCTTACATATTGCATAATTTTAAATCCAAACATCAAATGTAACAGACCAATATAGGTCTCAAATTGCATTTCAATCAACATTATTAAATTGTTAATTCCAACCACAAGCATTAGTTGCTTAAAAATAAATATTAATTATTAAATCCAATAAACCGATCAAATAGCTCGGAATGGAAACAAGTTATCAAAGTGAGTTGACTCGGCTGACTATCCACTATATATGACTTGGCCCTTCATAAAAAAAAAGGTGACTCAAGTCGAGAGACGAGTCAACTCGCCAAGTCTTCCTACATACGAGTCATACTCAAATAAATCCACATATACATAAGAAAAAAAAAATCCAGAGGCCCGAGCTGCCCAATTGACATCCTCTACTCCCAATATGAAAACTGTTACACTATATCCCGAGTTAAACGCGATTAACCTTAATTAATCGTGATTATCATTGATTAAGATGTGATTAATTAAATTACATGAGATTAATGATCACTGTGACTGGAATTAGTCTTAGATGACTGAATTTAGTCTAATACAATGATTTGGAAGACATAAACTTGATTTTGACCCCAATTAGTGATTTTGAGGACTTTTTCGTAAATATCAGTTTATGTGTAAATAGTCGAATGGGGTGGAATTTGATACCAACGTGTGTATCTCGGCGAGGACATCAACTTGCATAATACACTTAATCTCATCTGACTTAAGATAAAGCAAAGAGGTCTTAATTTAACCTAAGTGTAATTCCAAAATTTGAATTGGGTTTAAGTTGCAAATTAAGAGGACATGTGTCATGTGTTGGGATGTCCCAGCACATGCAACTTAAGAGCCAGCTGGTTATCATGCACGGACCAATGTTAGGTATAGCTTCAGCACGGCCATTGTAGGTGTTTGTTGCTTGGGAGCTGGTTTCTTCATTTCTTCATTCTTCTTCTTCTTCGTTGAGATATGCAAAGGAGTCTAAAGCACTGGTACCTTAACTGAAGTAGAGACTTGGGTCTTTTGTCAAAGAGAAAAATTGGATGCTGTCATCTCTTTCTCTCTTTGCTTGAGTTGTCTTGAAGGTTAAGTTTATATTTTGGGAGAAGTCTGTGGTGTTGGTTTTTCTAGAGAAACAAGAGAAGACATCATCTCCATCACATTTTCTCATTGGGTTTCTTGGGAGTCAGATTCAAGGAGATTATCATCTCAACCACAAAGTAAAGGCAAGTATAAATCAGTTGATATGTTCAATTGCTACTGCATGTTAGTCTTTTAGATTCTTCATGATTTTAGTACTTGTTATGTTGACCTGAATGGATAATTTGATGAAATGGGTTTGATCCTTGAATGATGTAATAAGGTGTTAGAATCATTTTGAATGGAATAGAAGTGTATATGTGTTTAAATGATGTATGAAGACGGGAATAGAATGTTCCAAATGGTTTTGTTCAGATTTATATAAAGTGGGACAGAACAGAATTTGATTCTGAATTCTGCCATTCTGTGCACCCTCGGTCAGCCGACGCTGTTGGTTAGCCAATGGCTAACCGACGAGCTGACCGATAGTGTTAAATGTGTAGAAAAACTTGTCTCTGGTTTTCGAACCGAGACCTGATCGATCACATCGGTCAACCGAAGACTGAACCGACACAGCAACTTGAACAAGAGGATTCGCCTCTGGTTTTCGAACCGTCAGCTTGACCGATACATATCGGTCAGCCGAAAAGCACATCTCGGTCGACCGACAGGTCAACCGATGAGTGAACCGACAGTGCATCAAAATGATGTATTTTCAGACTTTAGGTCTGCAATTCACTGTGTAAAGCCTATTGATTTATTTAAGGCTGTTTGTACTTTCATACCGCCAATAAAGGTTAATTACGGGTCTTTAATGTGCAACTTTCCATAAGAACTGTAATGTCTATCGATTAACACATGTACATTAAAGTACTTGGAAGTACACCCATTTGGTTGGTAACACTTGAATTGAATTATTACGGAAACTGATTAGCTCGTAAACGTTCATTATATCTAATCAACTTTAAAGACTTACATTGTATATGAATTACATGTGAATTGGCACGACACTACATAATGATTTCTGCATGCTCATTGAGCTGATCTTGATACTGTCTGCAGCAATTATTTGTGGAGTGTTCCGGAATTCCGTGGTGATGTCAGTAGTTCTTGGCCCGGACACTGATAAATCCCATATATTATTCTTCCATAGAGAAGATGGTAATGTCTCCTTGTTTATGGAGATGGCACTCCTTCCTTTTAAGGAAGATGGCACTTGACTTGTTTTGTTCTGGAAATATTATGTTAGTTGCCAAGTATCAATGTCAAGGATGAACAAGATCCTTACTGACTTGTTACAAAACTATGTACTGATTATTGTTTACTGTTTTACAAGTAGCATGTATGATCATAAAACACTGTTTATACTTTGCTGAATTGTTGAATTCACCAGTGTTATGATGACATTACAGGCTCAGTTGCCCTACCGTTAGTGCGACCGCACCGGCAGCGGAGAAGACCACTCCGATTCTGCCAGGCGGATTAGTAGAATGGAAATGATAACACATGTGTTTATTGTTAAGAATTTTATTGTAAATCCTGTATATTGAAATAAATACTTTTGTATATGTACTTATTGAGATCCTTGCATTGTTTTTGTATGCAAGTGATAATCATGATCATAATGTAAACAACTTTTGAGATCAATATAAATATTGGTTTTATTTTCCGCATAATGTGTAATCTATATCCCTTGTGAGTTTTATGTGTTAAAATTCACGGGAGTAAATATGGTTTCGACTCCGGTTAACTCGAGGTAATTAAATTTCGGGTTCGGGTCGTGACAAAAACCAAGACCATCATACACATCTTCCAATCATTACTCATACACAACAGAAAAATCTAAAACCATTGAGTCTGTATCAACGAGGTGCAGTCTAAATTCAACTTATCAAAATAAGATAAAATTAAAAAAAATTGAAGTGCAGAAATTGAGAGGATGTCAAAAGAGGCCCACTTCAATGTCACAAATCCTCACCATCAAACACACAACAGTTTTCAACCTGAGATTGCCCAGTCTTGCAATCAAAACAAAATACAGAAGGGCTAAACATCATTTGAGTTGGGTGGGAAAGGACTGAACCCAGTTTGTATCAACGTCTTAAGCGGCTGAAACAGTGGTTCCGGGAGGTGGTCCCATTCGTACCACTCCCACCCACCACACTTCTCTGGCTCCAGATTTTGAGGGGCTTGGGTGGAATCCGCTGGAACCGCCCTCAAGAAGATGACGACATAATGGGAAGGCTTTGGGTCATCCAAGAACACATTGTTGGTGACTGTTAGGAACTCAACATTCTCAATGTCCAGACCAGTTTCTTCCTTCACCTCTCTCACCCCACACTCTTCAAAGCTCTCACCTACAACAAATACAACATAATAAACAAACACAACAGCAACAACAAGAGAGAGAGAGAGAGAGAGAGAGAGAGAGAGAGAGAGAGAGAGCTTCTTAAATCTCCACCACTAACTAATAAAAATTATTTATACAGACAGACAGATAGAAAGAGCATGATAGCATGTTTGACTGACCAAACTCGAGGTGGCCTCCTGGAAGGCCAAAGGCAAAGTCACAAGCATTGGTTGAATGGCGCTTTCCCAAGAGTAGGGACTTGTCTTTGAGGACGAAAGTCACCACCCCAACTCCAGGCAACGGCATGGGCGCTCTATTCATTGCTGAGAGTGGCCTGAAGAGCGTGCGCTGTTTAATAAATTGCGCTACCGGCTGCAGTTTAGCAGAGGGCGAGAGAGAGAGGGTGGGTAGGCGACCGATAGCCGATAGCATCACTAGAATGGTTCCCAGAGAGAGAGAGATATGATATGATCCTCTTAGCCGGGCATAAGCTGACTAAATTTATATAATGATGAGTGTTTTTCTAGCTTGGCCAATGTTTACTTCAGCAGAAAACATATCCACTAGAATTAGTTATGTATAAAATACAAGAAAGTACTTTATAGCAATTCCTTTTCTTTTTCTTTTCTTTTTTTTTTTATCATTTTGTAATATTTTAAAACGGTGTTAATTCTCCTAAAACGCTCTACTTAAAAAACTCCTCTTTTTCCGTCCCTCTTCATTTGGTATGGGGCCCGCCTTCAGCCAATCTAATCTTTTAATACACACTATGCTCCCATGAATAGTCAAAAAGTATGAATTTTGATACGTATCAACTTTTAAAATTTAGGGTCATAGACTAAAAGGTTAAGATGATCTTATAGAGTCTAAATTTTACACACAAGTAAGTCTGATATAGATCTTTCTATCCAATAGACTTTCGTGATTATGATGCATCGTGGTGGATCTTACCAAAAGAGGCGTATGTCTGCTTAAAAATGCCCAAGCGTTTTCTACCTCTGCACTTTTATAAATGATCAAATTTATATTAGATACATTTTCTATTCGAGTGAAACTTGAACATGGTTTGTACAAGGGAGGAGCATTTCTTTTCACCAATTTGGATACTAACTAGCTTCATTGTGAGCTTCAAGAATTTCTCACAGGACCAAAAGCCTTGCTCATTTATTTGATATATTAAGCTTAAAAGTTACTGTCCACAATACATCCCATTGCAGTGTAATCAACTTTGATTGTAGTACTGGCATTCAGAAATTGACTTTATGAGTGAAATTTCATAGGTGAGATCATAGGACCTGGCGTCAAGCAACAAAAAATCCATGCCTAGTACTAAAGTAAGAAAAACGTGTAACCAGTTTAAAAAGGACGAAGAAAAAAATAATCATAGCTGCTATAAGTGATTCTCTACAATACCACCAGATTCATGATTGATTAACATAGTTGGGATCCTGCAGTACAACTTCCACACCATTTCCAAAATAGCTATAGGCCCGCTAACTTGAGCTCATCTTTGATCAGTGCAGTCCATTTCTTAATCTTAGCACTTGTGATCCAGCATCATGCTCATTTTGATGTTCATCAAATCCTTACTCACCGTTGGACTGAATCTAAAAGATACATATAGTAGTTAATAGACCATTGAACTTTAAAGCTGGTAAATTAAAGGCTAGAATAATTCATGGTGCGATCCTCATCCTTAAATACAATCAGGATCCCCTCTCACAGTTATTACATGGTACCGTGTAACATTTTTTCTTGAACTACATGGTGGGCGAACATAGAAATCATTTGGAGCCTTCAAGCTAAATCTCATCCCCTCAAATTATACGTCCTCAAGTTTCAGAATAAAAGAAGTCAATCCCATGCTCCGATTGAACACTACGATTGGTATGTGGTGTTCAATCGGATAGTGGGAATCCACTCTTTCTAACCTGAGATTCTAAATTGTATGATTTGAAGAAATGAGCTTCACCTTGAACAGTCCAGATGATCACTATATAGGCCCCACCATATTGTTTTAGGGAAAAAAAAATACATAATGCTGCATATAGTTGCACCAGAGGATCCAGACTTCTATCCATACTAACAAGTGGGCTCCACGAGATGAACTGCGTTCACATAATATGTAATCTCCTAGGAGGAGAATATTTCCCAAAGTAGATTTATACTATGATAGCCGGATACTTGTACAAGCCCAACATATCTGTATCAGGTTGATATGACACTTGTATTGATACCAGATACTGCACGCCGATACTTTTAGGGACCAAATTTAACATATCTTGCTTATAAAGTCATTTATTTCATATAATTATTTTAATATTTTTACTTCTCACCATAAAAAATGCTGGAAAGTGACGAAAACAATGATAATTTCTTCTTCTCTTTTTTTTTTTTTGAATGATGAAAACAATGATAATTTCATTAATTTAAAAAGTGATCTAAAGAAAAAAATTAGGACATCTGTACATGTATCTGTGTTTTATATTTTCAAAAGTGAAAGTCTTATCCCATATCCTAATAACATCATCGTATCCATATCCATATCTAAACATCATACAACTTATCCATTTAAAGACAAAGCAAAATTCATCCAGTTGTCAAATCTGAGTCCATAAAATGAACTGAAGATAGCATTTAATTTTGTGGCCTAAAATCGATACCTGACAATGTCGAATTACTTTGACGTTTGATAGATACAACTATTGCTATCAAAAGCATTCTCACGTCCAATTTCAATATAGGATACGGATCGTGCATGAGGTAACATCCAATCTTCCAATAAAAAAAAATTGCTTGAAGTGCGACGCACTCTAATTCATGATAATAAATAACCGTCTTAAGGAAGAAGAATAGTAATCCTACGAAGCTAAAAGGAAAGGTATGTTTGTGCAATGAAAGGATTATTAAAGAGAAAATTATTTTTATTTTTGTTGCAACCCATTCTTGTGTTGTTTAATGTGATGCCTTTTCACATGGAAGATGGGGAAATTTTATTAAAATAGAAAAAGTATATGGAGTGAATCATGTGTCCTGGCGCTAACGCCTACAAGTCCAGCTGGTGGGGCCTCCTACACCTAGTGTGAAAATTGCCTACATAATAAATTAATGGGGGTTGTGGGGTGGTTTTGTTCTGGATGATAAGTCCCATTTAGTTAATTATAATATTTTTTTTTCCTAAGTTAATACAGTGGTATAGTATGTGTGAGGCAACCTATCTGCCTATGGATCGATCTCGGTGGCTCACCGATTTTGTGAGATAAATACTCCTTCCTACTTGGGTGTCTCGTGTTTTTATGTGGTTCAATGCCACTCATTTCATTCGGGGGAAAAAACAAGTTCCGAAAGAATGAGAAGCGGAGTCCAACCTCCCCTTTTAGACATTCTTCTTCATTATAAAGTAGGGAAAACGGCTAAGAAGAAAATAGATCAAAACTCTCTCATCCACGTCAGCATATGAGCCCCGCCTCCTTACTTAAGCCGTTTCATATAAAAACAAAAGGATGTGTATGCATATCCCCTTTTTCTCAACCTCAAACATTGTGACTCTTCCTAATTGAAACCCTCATTCTCTAAGGCTCCGTTTGGGAAGAGGGGAAAATGGAGGGAGGAAAAAAAAAGGAGGGAGAAATGGAGGGAAATTTTTTTTTGGAGGGTGTTTGGGAAAGAAGGAAAGGGAGGGGGGAGTATGGTTTTGGTTCCCTCTTCATCTTCTTCCGTGCCCCTTACTCTCTCTATGTAAGTACCTAGTATGGTTTCTGGTTCCAATGCTATGCTATTTTGCTACTTTTAATTTAATGTCAATAGAAATGTATGTTTTGTAACTGAATTTTTTTCTAGGGCATAAAATATGGGGATTTGACATTGTCGGATTTTCTTTAAAAAAAATAGTCAATAAAAGTGTTTGTTATTATTATTATTTTTTATGTGGTTCAAGACATGAAGTACTTTTTTTTTTAATTTTAATTTTAATTTTAAGACATGAAGTCACTGTGCTGTTGCTTATATATATATATATATATATTTGATTAGTGGATTGCAACATATTTGAAGTATTTTTTTTTAACTATAAGAATATTTATGATATTATTAATAAAATATAAAACTAATTACTTTAGTTTGTGATGGTTTTATGGTGATTTATTTAATTTATAAACAAATTTGCAATAAATTAGCCTATGCATCTCATAGGGGTCTATGCAAAAGAGGAAACACCCATTTTCACTTCTACCTTCTACCACATTACACAAATGTGTCCTTACAATTTTTTCGTTTTCATTTAATAAAGGAGAAACAGTCAAGGGGTTTTCTATAATTAGGTCTACACACGCAAAAAAAAAAAATTGTAGGCAAATGAAATGTAATCACACAACTACTGTAGTCGTAACCCTAAATTTGCACCGGGGAAAAGGTCAATCACGGTAAATAAAACATAAACGGCCAGGGCTTCCGATCCATCGGTGCAAGTTAACAATCAGGAGGAGAAAATGACAACAACATGCAAAAAGGGGGGAGAATAGAAAAGTAAAGTAAAGGAGTGATGGCATTTGTAGTGTGTAGTAAGTACTACTGACCGAATTCGAGATGGCCGCCTGGAAGAGCGAAGGAGGTGGTGGAACAAGTATTACTGTGGGAAAGTCTCTTTCCCAAGAGCACAGATTTTCCTTTGACCACGAACACCGCGACCCCTACTCTCGGCCGTGTCACCACCGCTTCTGCCCTCTCCATTCCTCCTACGTCCTCTCAAGCCCTAGGGACTCTTCAGATGGCTTTCACACTCTCGGCTCGGATGATGAATGAAGGGAAGGGCTGGCTCACCCATCAAGTGATCAATCCTCCACTTATAATTAATTACAGGGAATCAGGGATTTTGACCGCCTTTGCCCTAGGAACAAAGGGGGCTAAAATATTTACAAATGAAGGGAAAATTTTTGTGTGATCTCTAATTTTTGATACGATACATTCCTTCCTCCTTTCATGGGAGTTTATTGCAGGTTATGGGCCGGCCGGCCATTCACACATTGGATTACAAAATCAAACATTCTCCTTTCCTTGTGTTTTTGTGTGATTGGTAACTGAAGGGAGTGCCTCCAAGGCTACAAAATTTTCGCGTGGCTCTTCTTAGTTGGGTTCCCTTAAAGTTGAGGCCTTTTCTGTTGGTTTTCAGAAATATTATTTAAATAGTAATTGGACCCACAATTAGATTGATCACTAAATTTTTTTTAATATTTTATTCACATATATCACTTGAACTTTTAATACTATACTATGTTGTTCACATGATTCACAAGTGATCAATATGACAACAAGCCTAAGCCTAACTATTATTTGAATGAGGTTTGGAAAATTTTTCCTCAAGTGAGGAAGTCCCTACAAACTTTACTTTTGATACCTTTCTAGAGTTTCTGAGGGGGGGGGGGGGGGGGGGGGGGGGGGGGGGGGGGGCGCATTAGCTTGAAACATAACAATAAGATGAAACCTTAAAAAGCCTACTTTTATATGAACAAAGTAAAAAAAATCAATCCTAAGACAATAAGGGGATGTTTGTCATTTTCCTAATGATTTACATTGAAACTGGTATTGATGTAAAGGGTGAAGAGTGTATGGTACGCGACAATTATATGGAAATGACCATCAGTTTTTCCACTTTTGAGGGTAACAAGTTTCTCATCCTTTTTCCTAGTAGATAACCTCACATGGGAAAACTTTGATGGTCATCCCGGTTGTCAATACTCATTTTGTTTAATATCATCTACCTTTCACCCCCATCCAACCTTCCCATTCTCCTATACAAATGATACAAAAATGTCAAACACCCCCACAATGACCCGAAATTTTACAAATTAAAGTGACAACCCAATGATACCCATGATCTAAGGGGTGTCAAAATCAGGTTTCTATACTCCGATCTGAGTCTGACCGCCTTGGAATACTTGTTCCGTTCATTCTTGCCCGTGCCTCTGCGAACATCCTCTGTTGCTCAGCCAGTGCCTCTTCCTCTGTCATTTCAACTGCGGTCCACTTCCCACCTCTAGGAGAATCCTGCCGGAGGCAATTCCACAAGGAAATTACATTAGTTGCCTGCAGATCCAGGGCATATTAAATAATAAGTTTTGCTAGTGTAAAGGAGTCCTTCTGAAGGTTTTACGAGGTTGCATGGATGTATAGGTGGACCAGTAAATATGATAAGGTTCTGAATTAGAAATCCACAAAAAATCAGCACCATTGGATGCAGGCCATCTGATTACAAGTAATGAAATGGACGGCAATATAGCAAAAGTGAACAGCTCACAATCATTGTCTTTAATCGGATGATTGAACAGCGTCGAATGAGGCTGATTTAGAAGATAGCACATGCTCCTCATAAACCTTCATCCTTCATCACATCACCTTCAAACAGAAAAAAAGGCTCCATTCCACTAGCAAGTTTCTAGTTAGATACTATACAAATAATATACCATTTGAGTATTTTGGTAGAAAGAGTGGTAATCCAGTAATATATGGGCGTTGCACAAAAGATCAGAAACAGTACAAGTGGGATAATAATATTCTGCTAGGTGCCACACCAAACAACCGACAAAATAAATAGACTTGCATTATGCCAAGATAGTAAAAAAAACTTGATTTTAGGGTATATTCACACATCATAAAAGGAAGGAAAAGAGTGAAAAAAAAAAAAAAAGGATCACAAATGCACGCACCAAAGTTTCAAGCTTATGTTGCTCATATGCAGCATGGACCTCCTCGATGTACTCTCCAAATCCGAGGACCTGACATAGCCAATACAGTTTAATCAACAATCTAGAGTACATTAATGCAAAACATCATCACCGTCGTCATTATTATTATTACAAAAGTGATGGTAAGAGAACATAAGGACCCTTTCGATGGTAAGAGAACATAAGGATCCTTTTCATAAAAATAAAAGAGTAGAAATTTTGTTAATGACCAAACTATCAAACTGACGAGCTGGATAATAATTTTTTTGGATAGAGTAATAAAGCAATGCCAGGTACAAGAGTGTAATATTTTATAAAATCAGTTTGTAGTTTGTACTGGTAGATCCACAACAGAAGTAATTCTTCGATTGAGACAACTTAATGGAAATTTATGATAGGAATAATTTACTTGGGGGTCCTTGCGTTCATCTACCTAGGCAAATTTACACTTAACATAAATGCATGAACATATTTGTTTTCAATCATTTGCATGTGTAAACCCCCGCCGTAAGATTGAACACATGATTAATAACATGATTATCACAATCTTATGCATTCTGAATCCTATACATTAATTACATTACTAACCATGTGTTCAATCTTACAGTTGGACCAAAGTAAAATTTGAGGATATGATAGTGGAGAGGATTGCAAAAATTGGTGTAAATGGGGTATTTTTACATCAAAGTTTTCACAACTCTCTAGGTGTGAAACCATTACACACACCTCATAACCTCAGAGGAGCCGCTCCGATTACGCTTGCAACGAGTCATTGGATCAAAATCCATCAACCACATTCTATGTATTCTTTTTTTAGTCCTTTGGGCTCCAAAATTGCAATCTGAACTATTCAAATTGTTTATTGGACTAATAAACCCTAAGACATGTAGTCTCACATCTTAAATCTTCATATATTTTATGAAATATGTGGAAATGAAAAAAAAAACCTATAGATATCTGCATTTTTGTGGTTTCCCAATTTATGATCCAAGCCGTTCAATGTATGTAAATCCCATTTTTATATCCAGTGCGTTTGCAGCTTTGCACCCATTTACCAATGTAAACTGTTGCACATGTAACATTTACTCATATACAAGTTTGTTTGTGTCTTTCCCCTAACAAGTGTGAAACAATTTCACACCTCCCAACTCAAAAGGCGCCAGTACAACTCCCACTTTATTTTCACTTGCAATGGGTCACAGGAACAAAACCCATCAATTGTTTTGCAGTCCCACATGCCCCAAATTTTGTAATCTGAACAGTTCAACCTTTTATTCAAGTAATAAATCCCAAGACATTTAAATTCATGTCTTCAATTTTCATAGATTTTGAGATATATGTGAAAAATGAAAAAAAAAAAAAAACTATAGATCTGGTTTTTGCGCACTTTTGTGGGCCCCCAATTTATGATTGGAACCGTTCAATATTCTCATATAGATTGTAAACCTCAAGACGTGAAATTTCATAGCTTAGATCCTCAGAAATATTAAAAAAACTGTAAAACATTTAGATATCACTTTTTGATTATCTGCACTTTTGTGGGCCTCAAATTAATGATCCAAACCGTTCAATATTCTCAAAGATATGATAAATCCCAATGCATGAAGTTTCATATCTTATATCCTCGTGGATTTTGAGGAATATATGGAAAAAAAAAAGTTAATCCCACTTTCTAATTTTCTGCACTTTCGTGGGCCCCTTAATTCATGGTCCAAATCGTTCACAGTGTTTTAGACCCATCATTACCTCCGTAGAAAAGTTTTGGGGTGCCAGAGCCTACTAAACTATATAATAACTTATATATAGATCCTTTCTTGCTCTCTTTTTCTGCCCTCATATCATTTACTTGTGAAAATGGTGCTTCCACAAAAAAATAAAATAAAATAAAAGGTAATTTGTTTAATATTTTACATATTTGAATTTCATGTTTGTAAATTTTACATCATCACCATTATCAAAGCCTTGTCCCAACCATGTTAAGGCCAATGATGCAAGTGCAGGTTAAAGATGAATACCTGTATCCTAGGCTAGTCAAAGAGTGACAAGCTAAAGCATGTATCCTATACTGGAGAGGATTTCTCATTCTTACACACAACACACGGTGGACATTCTGGTTTGTAGTTTCTTAGTAGATTTTAGAGATTGTACTTTCTTGTTTGTAGTTTCTTGGCAGATTTTATAGTTGTAGCCTTGTTAAAGGTTTTTTTCCCTTTACCCTTTTTTTACATTTTTAAAAGTGAGTTGTCTACAGTGGAATTTTTGTAGCTGACCCTAGGTTGATGGGATAAAGCCTTAATAACGATGTATTGATAGATGTGTGGATTAAAAAGGGTAAACCAGAATGAACAAATTAACCAAATCCATGAGCTGCTTTATTATCCAAGAAAATAAGAAACTTTGTCTGAGATAAAGCAGCTCCTCGAAACGAAACAGCCCATTTATGAAGGAAAGATATGTTACAAGCACAAGGTACAAAAAAGGACAATGAGGACTAGGAAGTAGAAGCGACAAGTTGTGAGGTGGTGAAGAATTTATAGCCCTAAGAAGGCATGAAGTCGAGAATTCGAGCTCGCAAGAGTCAACCCCCAATAGATGAAATATGGCATCAGTGATGATGATGTCATCATTAATGACACAGCAGCTGCTGACTGTTATCAAGAAGGCCTTTGGCCAAGTTAAAACAGAATTCTCCTACAAAACCTTGAAGGACTTTTACAGCTTTTTACAGTTTCTTGCCAGCATATGAAGGTGAACACGTCAACAATGATGCAAGTGCATGTTGGATAGTGATTTTCTGCCTTCCAAGGAATTCTCAAGGTGGAGACCTTCTTGTTCACTTCAGGAGATACTAGTGGATTCTTTCTGCAAAAGCCAAATGACATAAAGCCCAACCAGTTGAGTATTTCTACAAGTGTCAGGCATATATAGGTTTTACCTAGGCCAGATTAGTGGAAAAAATCAGGATTTTTTTTTGTTGGAAAAAAGGTAAGAATATGTATTTCCAAAAGAATATGTACAGAGTACGAAAGAATGGAGGCAGCTCCACCTCACTTGTGCACAATCAGGACAAACTTAATAGTGGAACTGTGGAAGATTTAGCTGAAATTATTTTAGATTGGAAAAGGTCTCCCAAATCCCAATAACCCTAACTCACAAACTTTACTCATGCCCACTCAACACAATTCAAATATTTTCATGACTATGCATTAGTTTTTCAGAAAATCCAACAATATAATTGTTCGGTTCATTAATTATCCCTCAAACAGCTTAAACAGAAATTAGACAGTCTCACACATTTGTATGGATATCAGTGAACACGTGCATAATGAGTTCCAATATCAAGTTGTTTCACACGTTTAGTATATTCAGAGGTTTTGGAGCTTTTTATCCTTCCTTGATGGTTACTGAATGTAGCACTTAAATGATATTTTGACATGAAAGCATGAAAATAATGGTTTAATTTTAAAAATTGAATTATTTCTGCATTTCGTCTGCACAAGCAGCCAACACAGTCATAAATGAAACAATCCACAAAAAGAATTCACATTTCACACCCCCAAGGTTTCACAATTCCCACCCAAAATAAAGATTTATGCCTACTACTTTAACTCTCAAGTGTCATAAAAAAAAACTTAGGCCCTTTCATCATAATCATTGAAGCTCTGTCCCATCTATCAAGGATCAGCTTTAGTAATTCTACTTCTCCAATTAGCAATATTTAAAGCCACTTTCTCAATAACCACAGAATCCAACAAGGCTTCCTCAAAACCTTGGTCACACCTTTTTCTTAGCACCTTGAACTTGTAACCGTTCAGTATATCATATAGGAGAATTGTTTCTAATTCTCTGTGTATGCGCCCAAACTGTTTCAAATGACATTCCATGATTTCCCCTTCCATTAGAGCTACTTTTAAGTTTCCTCTTATGTGTCAATTCGAATTTCATCCTTACTTGTAAACCCACGCCTCCATCTTAGCACGTGCATCTCAACCACATACTTAAGAAGCTACCTATTTCTGCATTGTATAACATTCAGTTCCATGCAACAAAGTACCTCTAGTTACCGTCTTATAAAACTGACCTCTTAATCAAAGTGGAACTCGAGGACCGCATTCTCCTCTAGCTTCTTTCCATTTTGCATGTCTTGTGCTGAAACTATTTGCCTACAACTCTCTTTTTCATTTATAGTTCTTCCACCCTGTACAAATTATTTATACGACTTCTAACAAAAGCAAAGCCTTAACCGCCGTCCTAACCATCCACTCCCTAACTATTTAAGATCTGATATAATCTTATTCATTGAACATTAAAAAGTATAAAATTACTTAGCTACACCACACCACTTAATTAATGACCTGAATTCCATAAAAGATATTGTAAAGTTATGATGGGTAAGTCCCCATCTTCTAAAGGGTCCACTCTATGAATCATGTGGACCATGGGCCCACCTCATGCTGCTGCTTGCATCAGCATACCTAGATACGGAAATGAGGTAACAATCATGTCATAAAAATATAAGAGACACCCCACAGAAAAGAAAATGGATGAAGCCAACTTTCAACTTGTGAAAATAAAATGTAAGGAAGGTCATGAACCTCTAAAGCTTTGATAACATGCTCTGGTGCAATTGTTCTCTTTTCCTCCTTATTGCATACTTCATTGGACTCTGAAGAAATGAGGTTGATGAACTCTGCAGGAAAACAACATAGTATTCTGATCAAAAGTTAAAAGTAATATACTCTAGTAAAACAGTAAACCATAGAAGTTACAGAAAATGGTCGCAAATATTTTATTTTTTACAGATAAGAGTCATGAATCATGATCAATATCCTTTAATCAAACTTTGGATAAATATATTTAGAAGAAAATAAGCGCAAATCCTCTCTTCTCATAGAGGATTTCATATGTTTCCAACATTTTAATTCAACTGGGAATAAGAAAAAACTTAAATTACCAAAATATATCCACGAAACTCAAGCTAATTTACCTCAAAATACCATTGGCTATCACGGATTTCATTCTATAATCTATTACTCAATATACCACTAATTCCATGTGAATTGGATAATTTGGATTGCCCCAAGATAGAAACTAGACCAGATAAACAAATTCCAAAAGTTAAATAAAAAGTCCAATGCGGAAAAGTTTCCAACCAAAAAAATAAAAAATAAATAAAGAAAGAAAACAGATACTGTTTCTTTTTCAAATGTAAGGATAGTGTTCGTGACAAATTAGTTCTTCAAGAATTTGAAATTGACATAGAATAATAAATATGAAATTAAAATAAAAATAAATAGAGGAATCGGTAATATGAAAATAAATTAGCAAGAGTGATTGAACAATTATATTTCTTTTCCAACCAGTAGAAGTATTGAACACTAATTCTAGACATAGAGATAAATTGAACATGTCAATAAGGGAATTGATACATGCATTTTGGAAATAACTGAATCTGCATTAGAAAATCAAAGAACAGCACATAACCAACACTGAAGCCATTTTATTGTATTCTCAATCTCACCTACACAACACTCGACCAGAAGATCTTGAGCATCTCTTGCAACACGAACATCTGGTGGTAGCATCTCCTTGATGATTTTAAACATAGTTGCTGCCAAGTAATAACAAAGTCACATGAATAAATTGATAAAAAAAAAAAAATCAATCCCTTTTCATCCATAAGGAAAAAGCATAATAAGAATGCAATCTCAAGACTTACATAGAAGCCAAAAATAATGCAACAGAATAACACAGTCACAAGCTATGTTTCCTTATTCTCAAGAAATGTCTAAGACACTCAAAAATAATTGTAAGGTTCTCAGCTCCATTATAATTGTAGAAATCATTCAAATCTAACAAGAAAAACAATACCCAAACAAACAAGATTTTGTTTTTTGCCCCAAATAATTAAATCACGATTCTCGGGCAGCGCCTAACCCAGTTCTTAATAAAGTTCACAACTTTTTCCATGAATCACATTAAGAACAATTCAAAGAACCGAAACATAAAACACCCATCAAGAAACAATAGCTCTATATGTCGGCGGATGAAAACCCAGATAAGAACTTTCACATTTTGGCAGTGGTAACACAATTAGCAAATTAATCCTTCATAGTTAACCAAAATCGACAAGCCGAGAGGCATTTATCTAGCAAATTCACATACTTTGTCACAAATGGAAACAACCCCAGAAACAAAAACACATAATCTTCTCTCAACACATGATTTAGGGGCGAAAGAAGTCACCTTTTGGAAGCGAGACGTCCTCTTTCGATTTACCGACAATATCCATCGGTTCCATAGCAAATAGATCAATGAAGATGAAAAAATGATAATCAGAGAACACGAGAAAGCTCCAATCAATCAAGTTCCAGGGGAATTGAACAAGTTGCAGAAAACCCAGAGAGGAAGATCAGATAAAAGCGGAAGAGACGGCCGAGAGATCGAAGAAGGCCGACTAGGGCGGCACAAGGAGCTCGACGTGTATTGTGACGAAATTACAAAAACAGACCTGGAAGTTTTAAGCTTTTGGAAAATTTCAAAAACATCTTGGACTTTTTGGTGATTTTAAGAAAGGGGTAAAATTTTTCCAATTATGGAACGGGTTTTATCTGGTGCCGCCTGTTTTCCTTCCACCGGTGGTGATTTTGTTTAAAATATTTTTTTTAAGGGTACGAACTCAAGATTGGTTGGAATAGGAAAATAGAAAGAATTTTTGTATCCGACCCCATATAATTAGAATGAGAGCTTGACGAAGATGATGATGATTTTTTAAGAGTATGCTTACAATGAGCCTATATTTATAAAAAAAGAAAAAATTATATACCTCATTGAAAATACTTTTTGTTGGGGCCCTCCTTTGTTGAGGGCCTCACTTGGGGATGAGACCAGAGAGATCAAAAGATCCCCCTCCTATTTTGTGTATGGAGACGAATGCTTGGATCATCATTCTAACTACTTAATTAATGAAAAATAAATCTTCATTATCTAAATGAGTGCATAGTTGATCCAACGGTCTAGTTTATTTAGATGAGTGCTAAATTTGGGATTGGTGACTATTAGGAGGGGTCCTAATTTTTTTACGCATCCGAATGTACTATGAGGTGGGCCCATTAGGGGAGGTGCTCACAATAACATGAGCACTAGTGAAAAAAGAGCCTATAGACTTCTGCTTTACTATTAAAAAAAAAGAAAGAAAATAAATTTATGCACCTCATTAGAAAAACTTTTTCATAGATTCATTAAAAAAGAAAACACTAAGGTTTTTTCTCGCACAAATGTATTTGCACCAAATAATGAAAAATATTTTTAATAAAAACGCATTTCAATTTTCCTTAATATACTTGCAGAAAAGCAGTTACACAACATTGCCTAAACATATTTGTAGAAAAGCAGTTACACTTATACAACACGGCCTAGATGAAAATGCAACCTTTGTCAAGTTTAAAGAAACAGTTTTTATTCTTTTTCTTCCTTCCTACTTCCTCCAACCTCTCCTCTTTCGTTTCCTTGACAAACCATTGATGAAAAATAAAATGGCCAGCAGCCAAAAGCAACCCATCTGCACCCCAAAACAATAAAAGACATCGATCTTTCAATTTAATGATTGGATTTGAGGCTTTCAAATGGAAGAATGAAGAGTCATCTCCTAAAAGTAGAGGTTGCAATTGAGTTCACTCAAAAGTGGAGTATTTTGTTTTCAAAATTAAGTAACTGATAGGGGGCTAAATGAAAAAACTCTTGTTCATGAGAGAGACGCCAGTCTCCATCCTAGAATCGGCCCAGTTCGTGCAGTTGACCCTAGAGCCTCTAAGATCGACTCCAGAAAGGGTCCACGGTGACGTCACGATGATGGGATATTGATTTGATTTGTCACTTGCCCAAAAACATCTTATTCTGTATAGCGAAAGTACAAGTTGGCTATAAAACACACGATTTGGATTTTAACTTAATGCTCTAAAACTTTTTATTCTTTAATTGGCTCAACCACATTTCATTATAAAAGAAATAAAAAAATATAATTTAAATAGGCTCAGAGTTTTATCCAATTCATGAATTAACCAACACAAAACTTCTAATAATATGTTTTGAGGGGATTTTGGAAGTAGACTGAGAGCTTTGATATGGGTTTTGCAAGTGGATCGAGACTCGGCGGGGGCAAAAGGACATACTTGGGTCCACCTCAGAATAGAAATATGGGACATGGTCCTTTGACCCACCAAAGCCTCATTAGAGTGTTGTTAGCTGAAAATGAATGTATAAGATCAATAAAAAAAGAAAGTATGAACTATTGAATGTTAATTAGCACCATTAGTGGCTAAAGGCTCCCAACATTAGCCTAGGATTGGCTATGGTGAGATTTTTTTTTGTTTTTCCCCTGCTATGTGAGAGCTTCAGTCTCGTAGTCAAGTCCACCATCATCTTATTTGTGCCTTATTCACTAGGGGTGATCAACCGGATTTTCGGTCCGGTTTTCGGACAGGAATCCGGTCGGACTGGATTTCCGGTCCGGCCTAAAATGAAGGACCGGACCGGACCACTTATAAGTGGTCCGGTCCAAACCGGTCCGGTTGGACCATTTAAAGTGGTCCGGACCGGTTTCCGTTTTTTTCTTTTTTCTTTTTTTTTTCATTTTCACCTCACATTTAAAAAGTGGGCAAATGTCAAATGAATGAATGATGAGTTTTACAAATGGGTGCTGGGCTCATGCCTCATGGGCTCATCAATATGAAAAAAAAATTATTATTTTAATAAATGCGGTCAGAAAGGCTTGGACCGGACCAGACTGGATTTGGACCACTAAGACCGCAAATCCGGTCCGGTCCGGTCCGGTTCTGTGCAGCCCTATTATTCACTACCTGTACGCTATTGATTGCCTATTGGATAGATGGATGTTCCCAAAAATAACCCAATGCTGTTTTTGTGGTGTTCTTTTGGAAGAATTGTAAGGGTCAAAAAGCACATGACAAAAGCTGTCATGCCATTGAACCCGAGAGGCACCTCGCTATAGTGAGCGAGGCGGACCAAGCCCAGTCCGATCCGGTTAGAACTCTTTTAAAAAGTTACAAAAAGACTTCTTTCCTGATGGGATTACTTTTAGGAGTCTTAAGCACAAACTTAGGCCTATTTATTGGGTGTTTCTCTCAACCCAAAGAAGGCACACAAGAAGTTAATTCTCTTTTGATATGAGATTAGAGATATCCTAAGAGAGATTTCCTTGTTTCTCTAGAGCCATTGCTCTAGAATGTTTTATTGCTTCTACTTTCTTGTAGAAGATTGATCATCTTGGTGAACAAGGTGCGAGGAGATCAAGTAAGGAGAACGGTGCACGGTAGAAGTTGTGTTAGTGGATTCTGTGCAAGAACAACTACAGTCCTGAGGTCGAGGTACATACTAAGGTACAGGAGCTTGTGAGTATATATTGTAAACTGTTCGTGAACTCTTGATTTCTGGTTCGTGGTTTTTCTCGCGGAAAGGGTTTGCACGGTAAAATTTGTGTCTGCCTTCTTGTGGTGTGTGATTGGTAGATTTATTTACTAGTTCTGTCTGATTGATTTATTTTCGCTGCATTGATTGATTAAATTAGAACTAGTAATTCATTCTAGTGGGTCCTAAAAAACATTTAAGGTGCACATATGATTGACAGCCTTGGGCTTTGTGGATCAAAAAAAAAATTCGAGTTTTCAGTTGAGTACACAAATCTATATTTGGCCTAGAAGGTAGCTGAATCTATATATTTTTTTGTGTGGTCCACCAACCCTATAGTGTGGTAGGCTGGTAGCTGCCAACCCAAGGTCTGAGGTAGATCCCATGGTTTGCGTGAGAGAGCAATTTTAGCATCATACAGCCACCAATCATCAATCAAACTCCCTCACACTGTGAGTTTACATTCATTGAACTCTGACTCTAATCTGCATTATACTCGCCTAGGCTCAATTAAGTTTTATTGAAAAATACAAATTAAGAAATAACGAAACTTATGAAAGGTTTAGGGTTCGAGATTTCTAGATTGGTCCACTCAATAAATCAACCCACTAGTGTGCAAAAATAATAAACTACGCAGCGGAAATAAAATCACAAGCACACACCACAAGGACACCAAATTTAAGGTGGAAAACCCAAACCGGATAAAAAACCACCGATCCGTACTGGATCTAATCAAACACTATGAATCTCGCAATTACAAGAAACTCAGATTTCTTCCCTAGATATCCCCTATCTAAAGACTGAAGTTACCTTGTGTCGCATCACGCTTCAACGACATCACACCGTTGATTGCAACAGATCCAACGCTTGACTCCTCAAATCTTCTATGCAAGAAGATGATCTTCTACAAGGGATGCAGAAGAAACTTGCTCTTTAGAGTACTTGGCAGCACAATTCTTCAAAAATCTCTAGAGAAAATTTCTCTCAATTAAATCTCTAATTCAGAACTTGAGAGATGATCTATGTCTCTTTGGGTTGTGAGAAACACCCAATATATAGCCCCTAATTCGTGCTTAAGACTCCTTAAAATATTCCACTTAGAATAAGAGTCCTTTTTCAAACATTCTCTCAGAGTTTGGAACGAACCAGACTCCCTGCGCTACCCTCGCTATAGCGAGGATCATCCTCGCTATAGCGAGGCATGATTCTGCCAACTGACGAATTTTGTCTCTGACAGCCATTATCTTCAGCAGAAACCGTCCGTTGTCTTTTATACCTTACAACTTAAAGACCGTTAAATCAATGGTTATGACGTTCTAATTGAGCACTTTTTTTAAACGCAAAATTAATATCCACAATGAAACTTTTCCTTCACAGTATCTCTTATGTTTGGCATGTATTCAAATGGGTCCTGCACGATAATTAATTTTTTACATCTCAACAAGTCCTGAGAGATGCCTCTCTAAAAAAATATCCTAGTATTTAAAATGAAAACAATAGAAAATGCAGAGTTATATGTGAAGCATTTGTACCATCGAAGAATATCAATACAAGTGATGGCCAATCCTTCTAATATAGTGTGGTGGTAAGTAAAAGTTAGAAACCGAAGCAAGTCGAAATACACTTATTAAATTTGTTGCGTCGGCTATCTTAATTCGTGATAGGAGTGTCCTCCAACTTCCAAGAAATTAGATAAAGATTTAGATAAGATGTATAGAAAATCCTGGTCAAGGGACCAAAATGAGAAGAAAAATAATTACACACCATTGATGGAGCCCGATACGTGAGCCAATATGTAAAGGCCTCTTAAGTTTTTTTAGCTAACCATTCCTACCAAAACTTCGGGACATCAGTAGAGAAAACATAAATACTTTTCAATATCCCCCTCTTGTTGACCCACTCCTCAACGCTCCCCCTCATGTAGAACTCAGTTAACACATTTTTGGCCGCACACATTTTTTTATGTCAAGTTGTTCCTCTTAGTATTTGAATTTACGACCGATTTGCTTTGATATAAAAAAATAAGTCACAGACCCAACAAAAGACACGACAATGAAAGAATCTCTAGCTCCTTTTTTCTTTTTGTGAGCCTTAGAGTAAAATTTCATTGAGTATTTATAGACATATACAGTAGTGATTACAACAAGATTGCAAAATCAGTGGGATTACATTGATCAGGAAAATTAGCAAAAATCAATGGGATTTTGATTATAAAAATCTATGAGAGTCAACTCTACTTTCTGCTGCCCATGAGTTTCCTTCGATGAGTCATCGACGCTTTCTCCAACTCATGTATATCTTATGAATATATCATTTATTATTATGCATATCTCTTATACTCCCCCTCAAATTCGGCCGAGTCTGGAGACTAAGCCCATGTTTGACACCTTTATTTCCAGCATCTACTTGTCTAATTGTCTAAAGCGGACATATGTTATGAAAGTAAGAGTGTTTGGCACAACATTCTGGCCTCTGTCCGTTTTAGACATTTAGAGGCAAATCCTCTAAAATCCAAATGCTCAAAAAGTGGGCAGCTGAAAAATAGAGCTTTCGCCTCTTCTTTGTATGGGTGTTTTTTTTTTTTTTTTTTTATGGCTTTATTTTTACTGGGTCTGTCAGAAAAAGAGTAGAGATACAAAATATGGCCTAAGTTTGACAAGTATAGATCGAAAAGTGTCGCGTTAAAGAGGTTTGTAAAGACATCGGCTAGCTGACGACGAGATGATACATGCCGAGTAACCAATAAGCCGAGTGCAACTTGTTCTCGAGCGAAGTGATAATAAAGTTCCGTGTTTCGTTGGTGCATGAAATACTGGGTTAACAAACATGTGCAACTGCAAGGCACTAATGTTATCACAAAATAGAATTGAAGGCAATGAAAGAAACACGCCAATGTCTCGCAAAAGAAATGACAACCATGTAAGTTCAGCAGTTGTTGATGCCATTGATCCTTATTCTGCTTTAGCGTACTGGAACGCGATACAGTTGGTTGTTTTTTTTGGCACACAAGGAGATCAAATTAGCATCCAAAAAGGTGTAGAAGCCGATAGTTGACCGACGAGTCTCAAGACAACCTTCACAATCTGAAATCATTTTAAATTTTTTTAGCAAACCATTCATTCCAAAATCTCGAGGCATTAGTAGAGGCAGTATAAATACTTTTCAATACCCCCTCCCTTTGGTGGAGCCCACTCCTCAACGGACATAGAGACTCCAAAAGTAATAACCTTGCTTTATAGCGGAAACATTTTTCTTGGAGGGGCCGGCCAATAGGAAAATAAAAATTTCTTGGGGTGATTAATGTAAAAAAAAATTTAAAATTTTCTATAAGATTCAAGCGGATTTCTGCAATTTTTTTTTTTTTTTTTTGTGGGGGGGGGAGGGCTGAAAAAAAAATGAAGAATGGACAGTGACCGTTGGAATGGTTTGGAGATTTTCCATTTGAAACATTTCAATGCAAATTGATTCAAGAAAAAGAATCACTGCTATGGTCTGCATTTGGTTCACATTTCATAGGTAAAAAGTCACGTTACCTTTTCAATGCAAATTGATTCTAAAAAAAGAATCACTGCTATATATGGTCTGCATTTGGTTCACATTTCATGGGTAAAAGGTCACGTTAGATGTCTGTTTAAGGAGTCTTAAGATCCTCTAAGACAGGCTCACAAGAAATTCATGCCTTACAAGGCTCCACAGTAAGCCTACTTATTAGAAATTTAAGCTACTCCAAATAAATGTATCCATCTTGTATTTGTCCATAGAAAAATCTCACTTTAGTAAGATATGAGCCTACCACAAGATTGATCATCCAATAAAAACACATGAATAAAATATTACAATAAGTCCATGTATTTTTGGGGAAATCCCATAAAAGATTAATCAGGTCTTTTGGCCCCACATGAACCCATCATGGTGTGCCCAACCGTCAATAGGCTCTCACCCAATAGTTCTATGGGTACTGTGAGAGCCCAATGGATTGGTAAAGTTGGGAGGATCCTGCCCTTGGGACCCTCTAGATAGGAACTCCCACATATAGCTGAAGAGAATATATATTTTCATCTTAACACTCTGAACAAGGAAAATGCTCGACTTTAGCATATTCATCTTTAACCATGTCACAGTCGAATAACTATGAGATTTTACAAATAATCACCTGTAATCTGTTTATAACTACGAATAACCACATGTCCGGCCCTTTATATTTACATGAAAACATTACACTTCCATGAAATATGATAATCTTAGTCAGTCACATTAACCAGCTATCAAAGGCCAATCTTAGACCATTAACAGAATCAAAGTTCACTTTAAATTAAAAGAACAAAAAACCCTTACACTAATCATGTGTCAAACTAAGGCTTTAATCTTAGTTAAGCTGACTCCAATTTTACACAAAAAAAAAAAAAAAAATTTAAAAAAGGTTGACTCCAATTTAATGGTCTGTGATCATGTGAATACTCGGAGCTTAATCCAAACCACGTTAGATCGAAACCACGTTAGATCGAAAACACATTAAATTTCATCAATTGAGGCTTTGACTGCCAGTCAAGGGGCAAAGCAAGATTGTTACATTAATAGAGGTGGTTATTGTAGAATAAAAGGACAAGTGATTATTTATAGTTGTAAAAACATATAGGCAGTTTTGAGGAAAATTCCCTTACAACAATGAAGTATCCAATTCCTATCTTCAAGTTCCCCACTCAATTTAAGTTATTCCATTTCCACATGATCGTATCTTTTTAATCACCTTGGGATTCTTATTCCAAATTATGGGTCAGTCAGAGAAATGCCTATAAATACATGTGAGCTACAATCAAAGCTCCTCAACCAACGCATTTCGAGCATTTCAGGCTTCTTTCTTGTGTGTAATATTTCACATTTAGAAGCCTAGAAAAGTGATGGCATCAGTGAAAGCTGAGAAACCTGTGGGCTCCCAAACCTTGTTTGGGCAGCCCAAGAAGGAACCTTCCAAGCCTAGTGAAGGTGCACCCAAGGCTCCACCCTCCAAGTCGGCCCCCAAGAAGGCCGAGCAAAAGCCTCGAGAACCCAAGAAGAAGGTAAACAAACACACCCATGCATATACATATATATTGCAAACCAACACATGTACCACCCAAAAAAAAAAAGATGGAGGAAGACTATAGTTCCAATTTCTTAGTATTAAAGGCTCCTAAGAAGTACTTGTGAAAACTTTACCAAGGTAGCTTCACCATTTATTTCAAGTAAATGGAGCTTAGTGTAGTCTGTGTAGTAAGTGTGTGTGAGAAATGAAACAAAATTATTGTTTTCCAAGATTATATTTAATTTTCTCCTCTTCTTAATTTTCAGGCGAAAGGTGGCAAACCAGCAGCAAAGAATTAATATGGCAAGTAAAGAAGTATGGTGTGATTGATATATGGGATTTAGATGCTATGAAGCTGCCATGTTAATGATCTTTTTCGCCTCTTTTCATTAGTGTGTGTTTTATCCTCATCTTCATATGGGTTTTATGTAATGTTGCCTGCTAGAAATAAAAAGATGATTTACTAAGAAGTTCCCATTTCTCTTGTTCAGAGTCATGTTGCACCTTCTCTTCATTTTCTTTTAACACTTTCATTTTCTTTTCTTGGTTTCTCGTGGGTAGAAAACTGTGATAGTGGTAGGATTGATGGATTTGAAGGATGGCCTTATTTACTATGAATTATTGTGGGAGATGCAATATTTTCCAGGGGGATAGTGTGCATCATTTTTGCTATGGTAGGGCCATACTTCCCATACAAAATATGGACTTCTGCTTATTGAATGTAAAACACTGTTCTTACTTTTTAGTGCTCCTTTGCTTGGCTAAAAGTGAAGAATCAAAGGTGGAAAAATACAAGGTGCCACAAAAATATCAACACTGATGATCGGAAAGATTGCCCACTCTTTGACATATGAAATTAAGTCCTATGAATTTGATGGCTCACAAAATATCTCCAACCTTGACCCCTCACCCTCACACCCTTCAATACTCCTTACAATAAAACTCCATTCATTATGAGTTATTAGGAACTCAGTAGGAACTAGGAAACTGCCCCTGATGAATCAAAGCAGTTTTTGATAGACAAGAACCAGCAGGCTGAGAATTTGTGCTGCCGGTTCATTGAATGTAATGACAGGATTGCTGAGCTTACAAACCATGTGTCATGTGCATTTGAACAACAATTTCCATCAGTCTGAAGTTTGAATGTTCTGGTATGGACTGTTGTCCATCCAACTGCACATTTGTGGAAGCAAACCCCAAATAGTCAGTAGTGTTTTTCCGAGTTTTCTACCTCAGAGCGTTTCTGATCTCCATATGGCCCCTGCAATGCATACTGAAACTGATAAGATATAACCAAACACTGCCAAAATATTGAACCTTATTGCAGTCTGGGACTCTGGAATCTGGAAACATCCAAGGAATCAATCTTGTCTACAGAAAGTCACTCCACAGAAACACAACATCCATCATTTCTAGAAACACTAGCTCATGTATTCAAACGACCACTTCGCAAACTAGAAGGATGGAAGAGGAATCATATCCCTTGATATTTCTTGTGGTCACTTGTTTATGCACAGAAATTGAACATACAACAACTTTGGGCATAAGAGCCAAAAATAAGGGTTTATCCCGGTACACATGATGCTTAAAAGGGGCTTATTTTGCGAGCCATTTTTAACATGAGCTCAGGAACTAAGCGTCGACTCGAAGGTGCCACCTCATCTTTGGCAAGGGTGACGATGTCACCAGCATGAATAACTGCAAGTATATCTCGAAGCAGCTCATCTGTGTCACCTCTTAAAGGATCCTGCATTCCATCAAGAAAAGCAAGTTACACCAATTTAACAAGACCTGTCTGAAAAAGTGTTCCAGCTCTTTGGAAATGAAAATAATGTTTAAATCCAAATAAAGCATGCAATTGAAAGCATGATGCTATTCCTCCCATATTAACATCCATCACATTCAGGCAGGGAGACAAAAATTTGGGGTAAAGGATGTGGAAAGTAGCATTCCACCTATTGTAGGTCGTGAAAAAACATAGCTAAAAGAGACGTTCATTCCTTTATATAGCTAAAAGAGATGTTTATTCCTTTATGCCAAAAAGTCTCTTCAATAGTACTTTAGTATAATGCATCTTTATATTAATGATTAAATAATCTTGAATGGTTTTTTTTTTTTTTTTTCTGATGGAATAATCTCCAATAATTGAGTTCAATATTTCAACAAACATGGCTTTAAAAATCGACACAGTCCGACTCAGATTTGGCATTTGCCGAGTCGCCACTAGTATTCATTCTAACTGATTCTATAGAAAAGGCCATAAATGCATCGTTTTCTCCGTATTCTCCTGTGGGAAGAAGCTTTTGGAGCCTCGTGGGGATCATTTGACACTGATTAGAATATTAAAACCACATCTAATGGAAGACATAAACATTCAAAGTTCAGATGTGCTGTTTATCCAGTGGAGTGCAAAACAAATGACAACACATTTTTACTCAAATTCACTCATACTAACTAAAACATGATTCTTAAAATTCTATATTTATAGAACATTATATTTCAGTCTTTAAGATTTTTTAATCATATTTTTCAATATTCTTCTAGGCTTTTGGGCTCTAAGGTGCAAATTGTTTCAACTTGGTTGACTTTACTAACGAGACCTATTTGGAAGGACCGGGAAATTTACAGTCCACATTTTAGTGGATGATGTAGTTCGTTCACCGCAAGGACAATCTACAATGCCAACACATCCATGTTTTCCACCCTAATATGTACATGTTATGAAAAAAGAAATTGAGAAAGTTCTGCCATATTCATAACCTAGTAATCAAGTATTCCACCAAAGGCATTATTTGCATCTATGTAAGACTACAAAATGAATATTTAATAAAGAAAGAAAGAATGAAAGATGGGTTTACATTTTACTTTACCTGAAGAAACAGGTCAGTGTGAGTTTTCCCTTCATACAAAATTAGTTTAACTTGTGCTCCAACTCTCTGAAGAACATCTGCGAAGGTCTTGCTGCATGTGAAAAATGCTTTAGCATTGGGATCATAAGCATGCTACAAGCTCCAAGCATCTCGACATCATGTAGAACCAGTGGTGGATCCAGGATTTTCGTTTGAGTGGGGTGGGCCCGAACATGTAGTTGGGTTTTGGGCACAATCCGATTTTCATGTTGGTTTTGGGGGTGGACCCGTGATTTTCACTTGGGTTTTAGAAGCGGACACAAGAATTTCATTTGTGTTTTGGAAGCGGAGCCAGGACCTGTGGGGGCTATGTATGTAGGTCCGCCCATGTGTGCCAATCACCATTACAATGATGAAACAGGTCCAAACACAAGAAAGAATCCCACCATTTGGAACAATCAGTATCATAAGTTAACTTCAACAGATGGGATAAAGCTAAGATGATGATGCTGATAGACAGATACCTTACATGGCCTAGATACGGAGCATGACCCTTGCACATAAAAATTTGTGTGCTAAACAGGGAATGGTACTGATGCTTTTCTTATAGCTAGTAAATGGGCAACTATGTAGGTGCAGGAGAGACCTTTGGGAAACATGGCATGATGATGCGTCCATGTATATGTAAATTGATATTAAAAAGTGCATTATTGTTGTAAGTTAACAGAGCATACGATACTGATGCAACTGAATAACTAAAGTCTGGGTGCATAGGAACATCATAAATAGTAAAATACTAGCAAAAGAACCAATGGCCTAAAGGTGCAGGATATAGTGGTATTGGGAAACCATGGTATGATGGCACATCCATTCATATGTATATTCATATAAAAGAGTGCATTACTGTTGTAAGTTTACAAGTGCATAAGATATGAATGCAACTGAGTAACTAGCCTGGGAACAATGGGACTTTATAAATAATAAAATACTAGCAAAAGAACCCACGCTGCACACAGCCTAAATAGACAATTTCAAAATAGTTGCTATGCTTTGGCCTGATATTAAATGGGTTTTATAAATAGACAATATCAATAAGTTCTCTAAGTTTTTGAGGCAACTTTCAGATAGGTACTTCTGTTAATTTGCCCTGACATTGTCACTAGCAGTGTTAATTAAAGAGGCAGAACGACTCAAATGCACATTCCCTACCTACAAAATTACAAGTTGAGATTCCCTAAGAAATTAGGGTTTTCATTTTTCACTAAATGAGTCCTTAATGTGCCCAACCCCAAATGTTCCCAGCTGCATGGTTCTATTTTTAACAAGTGGGTTTTATTTTTTATTTTTTTTATAGTTACAAACTTTAAAATTAAAATTTCATTTTAGTGATAAATTTTGTTTTACCAAGGAAGATGATACTTCAGAAATAGGATTCTTTATTTTCTAATTAGAGATTCTAAATTTCAACTTTGATCTTAGGAATGACTTTTATTTAACAAGAAATATTTAGTTTTCCTTAGAGGGAAACATGTCCTCCTCCAATAAACTTTTCTATTGTTGTAGCGTGTATATATTCCGCAAATAGAAGATTACACATTTGATTCAAGCTTTTCCTATCTTGTAGATGCATTAACAAGTACCATCATCAATATATGTCTCACGTTGGCAGAGGATAGCAATTTCTTCCTAATGAAGTTGAGATGGTTTGATTACATAAACTCCACTTTGTTCAAGTGGACCTAAAACAATTCTGCATATGTCACAGAATGAAACTTATTTCATAGGGCTGTCATGTTTGGATGGTCAGCTTCCTTACATAAACATTATACAGGAAAAGATTTTATTCTGCTTCAGATTTATAATCTGGGTGTCCATTAGAGGTAAAGTTAAATTAACCACCTTCCAGGTCAACCCACAAAGCATACATTTATATGAGATTAAATACTATATCTGTCCAAGGGACAACCATAAAGTTCATTTAAAGGTTTGAAATAACAGTATCAAATGGCTGGAGACAGGCCACAGTTATTGACAATATGAATCAGTGCGAAGTAAATATTTTCAAGCCGCAAAATATTCCAAAATGTTGGAAAATTTAGATTTCTTTTTTTCTTTTCCTTTTGGTATATATGAGAATGTATTGCCCTGTAAATATCACGCAAATCCTGTGTCATTATCCAATTATGAACAGATGAATTTTGTTGATGTTCAATCATTTCATTCACTATGTTAAATTTTTACATACTACAAACTAGGAGAAAATTTACATGTGATTTATGTGTTATTTCCTTTGATGATGAACTAATGAATGAATAAGTATGGTTATGTTAAGCATACCACATTACCATATAAAGATTGACATGGGCAAACAGAATATTGAACTAACTCTGGAAAGGATTGAAGCATACTGACTGTTTTCAGTTCATGGACTACTCTAAGCACACTGGTTACAGAAATTCAAAGGTGTTGACACTGAAGAAGTGCTTAATTGTTATTGATCAATTGTTTAAATGGATAAAAAAAATTCAGTGGACTGTGGAGGACTTGCATGATATTTGACCCCAGAATAGGCATGGTTTCAGGCACAGAGTTTCAACATGTTGATAAGGCGATGCAAAATTTCAAACAGTTGGTCAAACCAAAAACTATCCCAACTTAGAAGATTCTAACCACCCAATCTTTGGCCTTGTATAGTTGAATGCAAACCCTTAGATTATTTCTGTTTTTTGTTAGTTTGAAGGCCTGAAATGGAAATGGTAGGATTTTTTTTTTTTTAAATTCTTGTGAGGCCTTTCACTGCAGACATGTTAGATCAACTGTCTGGATCAAAAGGTCATCGCATCACAAGCACAAATTTGAGGCCTGTGGATACAGTGCATATATGGTGGGGTCAAGGACCACTTGGTTGAAGTTTATCAATTTCTACTGGACTGTCAAAATTTACAGAAACAGCAACAATGGTGATGATATGGTGTGCATTAAGCAGGAACCAGTTTTAATAATTTAAATAGATAATCTATAAGTCCATTTCAAATAATGAATGCGGCTACTCTGCATATTAACAGTCCTTTCAGTAAATAATGCACCTGGCATCTGATGGTATGGAATAATCTGCAGTTCCATGGAGAAGAATAATATGAGGAAGGAGAGAAACAGCACGTCTAACACTTGGGTCTTGCAACATTACTTCAGGAGAGAACTTCTCCAGGGACTGCTCACCTTCCATTATGCTGTAATGATGCTCAAATCCATCAATATTGCTAATAAATAGAAAGACAGACAGACAGACACAGAGAGAGAGAGAGAGAGAGAGAGAGAGAGAGAGAGAGAGAGAGAGAGAGAGAGAGAGAGAGAGAGAGAGAGAGAGAGAGAGAGAGTACCTAAGGAATATGGAACGATACAAACCACGACCATGGAAGTGATCCACTAAATTCAACATGTTATACCTGTTGATGGGGCAATGAGGCAATCAGTAAATTTACTTCTAAATATGTATTTAATTTATAAGATATATATACACAATGCATTTATGAAGGACATATTCTTGTCAAGGAGACATATTATCTGTTCTGCAGCATGTATGGACATGAGTTATTCCATGTTTTCTCATTTCTCTTCATTGGACTTCTCTTTCTATCTTTGGTGGGCAATGTCTGCATCTTGTCTCTACACTCTTTTTCCTTTTTTTCCTTTTTTAAGAACAATATGTTTAAAGTAGAAAACCTCTACAAATATTTAGACAATTTAGTGATTATCCAGGACAATGTAACAGTGACATGTTGGACAATACTTGTTAAAGTTGGACCACGATTTCAGGCCCATTAGGCCCAGTCTTGTAATTTAGTCAAAGATTCTGTACATAGTTAATTGCTAATCTTTAGGATCTTAATTTGATTAGTTGCTGTAATTAGGGATCTGATTAGATATTGTTAGTTGCTGTAATTAGGGAATTCATTCCCTATATATGTGTAATACAATCGTCCATCAAGGACTAAGCCATTCAGCACATTTGTATGCTCGTCTCTCATCTTGACATGGTATCAGAGCAGAGAAAACATTTTTTCTCTTCAGCCCAATCAATCAACCATCTGTGATTGCGCCTCGGTCATCTTCCAAGCCTTGGAAGCCTATCAGAGATCATCTGTGATAATCTTCTTCTGTCAGATTCTCTTTGATCTTCCCTGATCATTTCAGATCAGGCGTGGCCCACCTGTGATCAAACGTGACCCATCTCAGCGATCTGCTACATCTTGGTCGTCTGGATGTTCTCTGATTTATGAAGATTTTTGCCATATTTATTGGTCATCCGAGGTAGGTTTTCTACCTAGTTTTGTGAAGATTCAATTTTTGGGTTTGTTTTCATCTCAGTCGTTCAAAATCCTTGATCTGGATTTGATTTGTTTGCAACCACTTCCATTAGTTGCGTATTTTATCTGCTCAGCCATCCCCACTCCCTGATCTATCAAGAGATCATCATGTGGGGCCCAGGTCAGATTCTTCTACCTGACGACATGGACGATTCCTGTTAGTTTTTGTTTGCTGTCATTGTGTTTTCTTCTGTTACCTGTTCATTGTGGATCTCTGCTAAGGTTATTTGGCTGACTACTGTCATCAATTTGTTGGATCTCTGCTAAGGCTGACTACTGTCATCAATTTGTTGCTCCCTCTACATCATTGTTACAAATGGAGAAATCAGAGATCACCTTAATAAAGTTTAATGGAAAAAATTATCCCTCTTGGTCTTTTCAATTTGGACTTTATCTAGAGGGTAAAGAGTTATGGGGCCATATCTCTGGCACTGACCCAAAACCAACAGAAGATGAGAAAAAAATTATGTCATGGAATACAAAAGATGCTAAGGTCAAAACTTGGATTCTCGGTTCCATGGAACCACAATTCTTCATGAATTTGAGACCTTATAAAACTGCCAAAGAGATGTGGGACTATCTTAAAACAGTGTACCATCAGGGAAACTCTGCTCGTCAGTATCAGTTAGAATTTGAAATTGCGAATTATGTGCAAGGGACGTCTTCCATTCAGGACTATTACTCTGGTTTTCAGACTTTGTGGACAGAATTAAATGACATCAAATATGCCAATATTTCTGCACAAGCTCTTCCTGAAGTGCAAGTAATTTTAGCATCTAGTCATCGGGATCAATTTCTTATGAAATTAAGGCCTCAGTATGAATCTGTCAGATCTAATCTCATGAGTAGGGTCCCTTCTCCTTCACTGGATGTCTGTCTCAATGAATTATTGCGAGAGGAACAGCGACAATTGACGCAATCTGGTATTCTCAACCAAGCTAGTTCGGGTGCTATAGATGTTGCCTATAGTGTACCCACTGCCTTTCAATCACCGAACTTGTCAGAAAATGCTGTTTATTCTTCCAAAGGAAAGCAACCGAACAGAGATCTGAGTAAAGTACAGTGCTTCAAGTGTCAAACTTTTGGCCATTTTGCAAATCAGTGCAAGCAGCGGATCTGCAATTATTGCAAGGCATCTGGACATTCGATCAATGAATGCCGCAAACGTCCTCAAAACAGAAATCCGAAAGCTTACCAGGCGATTACTGCTACTGGCACTATTGATTCTTCTTCCACATCTTCTTCGGCACCTGCTTCTGCTGCTCCTGTCTCACCTGAAATGATCCAACAGATGATTTTCCAGGCTTTGTCCACTCTTGGTATATCTGGTAAAATTCAATCTCCATCTCAATGGTATTTTGATTCTGGTGCCTCCAATCATATGACATCATCCTCCAAAAATTTCTCCAAACTTAAACCATATGATGGACAGATTCAAGTCCATGCTGCTAATGGTACCACAATTCCAATTACTTCTGTTGGTGATATTACTCATTCTCTACCTTTACATGATGTTTTTTGTTCCGATAATCTTTCCACCAATTTAATTTCTGTTGGTCAATTGGTTGATAATAACTGCAATGTTTCCTTTTCCTCCTCTGGTTGTGTGGTGCAGGATCAGGAGACGGGGAAGGTAATAGTGAAGGGGCCTAAGTGGGGGCGTTTGTTTCCTCTTCGGATAATAACACCAAATCCAGATATGTCTTTGTTTGCTTTATCGGTTGTCTCTAGGAATAATGTGCAGTTATGGCACAATAGATTAGGCCATCCCAATTCAGCTATTTTGTTATCCTTGTTACAATCTGGACATATTAATAAAATGAAATTTTTATCATCTGATGTTGCTCTTGATTGCACCACTTGTAAGCTGGGAAAGAGTAAAATCTTGCCTTTTCCTTTACACATTTCTTCTGCTACCAAAAGTTTTGATTTAATTCATAGTGATGTGTGGGGTGTTGCACCAATTATTTCTCATTCACAGTATAAGTATTTCGTAACCTTTATTGATGACTATAGCCGTTTTACATGGATTTATTTTCTACATGCCAAGTCTGAAGTCTTTGATGTGTTTCAAAAAATTTTTGAATTATGTTCAAAATCAATTCTCCACATGTATTAAGGTTCTTCGAACCGACTCAGGGGGGGAATATGTGTCCAACCAATTTCAGGAATTTTTACAAAACAAAGGAATTATATCCCAGCGGACTTGTCCCTATACTCCCCAACAGAATGGTGTTGCCGAACGGAAAAATCGTCATCTTCTAGACATGGTCAGGTGTCTATTATTAGAATCCTCCGTTCCACCTAAATTTTGGCCAGAAGCTTTAACCACTGCTACTCATATCATCAACCGCCTTCCTTCTCCAAAACTTCAAAACACATCTCCATATTTTCGTCTTTTCAAAACTGGCCCACAATACACAAATCTCCATACTTTTGGTTGTGTTTGTTTTGTTCATCTTCCCATACATGAACGTTCCAAGTTATCAGCTCAATCTGTAAAATGTGCCTTCCTTGGTTATGCTTCCCATCAAAAAGGTTTTGTTTGTTATGACCCCACCACCAAGCGTTTTCGCATTTCTCGGAATGTTGTTTTTTTTGAACATCAGTATTTTTTTCCGTCTTATTCTGATTCTTCTCCAGAAATCTCCTTCTCTAAAGTACCATCCTTTGATGATGAATGTCTTCCTTCACCTTTGAGATTTCATCCGGACAAGGTGTATATTCGTCGACAAGGAACAAATGCTAATACTTTGCCTCTTTTGCAAGAACCGGTACCCAATCCTGCTTCTGCATCAACTTCCCCTCAACTTACTGTTCGACGTTCTGCTCGTATATCTCGTCCACCGGATAGATACGGTTTCTCTCATTCTTCATACTTTGCTACTTTATCATCTGTATCCATTCCTACATCTTATTCACAAGCAGCAAAACATGAGTGCTGGAGACAGGCTATGGAAGAAGAACTGAGTGCACTACAGCAGAACCAAACCTGGGTTACTGTTCCTTGCCCCGCTTCGGTTAAACCTATTGGGAGTAAATGGGTTTACTCTATCAAATTAAAGGCAGATGGTACTTTGGATCGATACAAGGCTAGGCTTGTGGCTCTTGGCAACCGACAGGAATATGGCATTGACTACGAAGAAACTTTTGCACCTGTTGCAAAGATGACCACTGTTCGCACTATCCTTGCCATCGCTGCATCTCAATCCTGGCCTCTTTTTCAATTTGATGTGAAAAACGCCTTTCTTCATGGCGATCTTAAAGAAGAAGTTTACATGCGATTGCCTCAAGGTTTCCCGAAACCATCGGCAGATCAGGTTGCTCTTCTGAAACGATCATTATATGGACTAAAACAAGCACCTCGGGCATGGTTCGATAAATTCAAAGATGCTTTACTCAAGCTCCAGTTTCAGCAGAGTCCTTATGATCCATCTTTGTTTTTGCACCATACATCAAAAGGAATCACCATCCTTCTCGTCTATGTAGACGATATCATCATCACTGGCACAGATACAGCCACGATTCAAGATCTTCAATTGTCTCTGCATCAATCTTTTCATCTGAAAGATTTGGGACCTCTGCAATATTTTTTGGGATTGGAAGTTCATCACTCTGAGAAGGGGTTGATTTTACATCAACATAAGTATACTATGGATTTGATTGAATCTGCGGGATTGTCTAAATCCACGCCAGTGGATACTCCTCTGGAACTAAATGTTAAACTCCATAGTGACAGTGGTGATCTCCTTTCTGATCCAACATATTATCGTCAACTCGTTGGTAGTCTTATATATTTGACTACTACACGGCCTGACATCAGTTATGCAGTCAACTTGTTGAGTCAGTATATGACCAAGCCTCATCATCTTCATTTAGCAGCTGTTCGACGTATCATTCGTTATCTTCTTGGTACTTCTCACAGAGGCTTGTTTTTTCCTGTTGGCTCGCAGATGCATTTGTCTGCCTATTCTGATGCTGATTGGGCAGGTTGTCCTGATACTCGCCGGTCCACTACGGGCTGGTGCATGTTCTTAGGGGATGCTCTTATTTCATGGAAAGTGAAGAAACAAGACAGAGTTTCAAAATCATCCACTGAGGCAGAATACCGAGCTATGTCTGCCGCCTGCTCCGAAATCATATGGCTTCGTGGTCTTCTTGAGGACCTTGGTTTCTCCCAGAAAACTCCCACACCATTACATGCGGATAATACAAGTGCCATAAGGATTACTGAGAATCCAGTATTTCATGAGAGAACTAAACACATTGAAGTGGCTTGTCATTTTATAAGGGACGAATATCTACGCGATGTTATTTCTCTTACATTCATCTCTTCAAGCCTCCAGACTGCTGATATTTTTACCAAAGCACTTCCTCGACCGCGTCATCAATTCTTGGTTGACAAATTGATGCTTGTTGACTCATCGGCATCAATTTGAGGGGGAGTGTTAAAGTTGGACCACGATTTCAGGCCCATTAGGCCCAGTCTTGTAATTTAGTCAAAGATTCTGTACATAGTTAATTGCTAATCTTTAGGATCTTAATTTGATTAGTTGCTGTAATTAGGGATCTGATTAGATATTGTTAGTTGCTGTAATTAGGGAATTCATTCCCTATATATGTGTAATACAATCGTCCATCAAGGACTAAGCCATTCAGCACATTTGTATGCTCGTCTCTCATCTTGACAATACTGGCTACTTGTTAAGATGCCAAAATCATGACCGAGGGTTAGAAAGAGAAATGGAATCATTCAGATGAGGAAACCTGCTCACTAGATTTATAATATTGAGATCAGCTTATCCTTACCCGCCAGATATGCCAACAAAAGCTTTTAATTGAGAAACACTCCAAGTAGCACTCTCTCCCTCTCCACTTTCTTTTATTGCTTGATTCAAGAGAGCACAAGAGGCAATATGAGCACCCGCTGATTGTCCAATCAAGTAGATTCTACATGAATAAAGTGACAATAGACACATTTAATGTGAATGCAGTTGCCATAACAAACTACCAAATACGCCGGATAAGACAAATTTCCATTACCTATTTGGGTCACCTCCATACTCTATGATACTATTGCAGATAAATGAGATTCCTCGAGAAGCATCATTAATCATATCACTGATAGTCCCTTGTGGAAAATTTCTGCATACAGGTTGGCAACCATTAGACATGGGATGTACTTGTTAGCATTTGTAATTGTCCACATGCACATATGCACATAGACATTTGAGTAGAATACAAAATGTTTTCTTGAACTATTTGCTTGGTCCCAAAAAATGTACACGTAGGTCAAATCATTGATGAGTAAACCATCCATATGACTGAACTTATTGCAGATGGGGATAAATAAAAAAATCCCCCATAGATTACCCTAACTATCATTTTTTTTTTAACTATTTTTGAATGGTACCCTATCAGAATTGCTTTTGTTAAATGAAGACTGTTGGTTGTAATTGTCCATTTGCACCAATGTAGCTAGAATCATCTGAGAGGGAAATGGTAAGGGATATTATCTCCATTCAACCATGATGAGAGCCAGAAAATGAACATGATAGATTACTGAAAGATGGCTCCTCTACAATTTTTGGTTGAGATAAAAAAAAAAAAAAACCCATTTCTCTCAAGCAATATCATATGTTAACTTGTGGATTTGGAACAAACAATCACTGTAGAATCTGTTGGAGGAAACACCTGTAATCAATGCATGCCACAATGATGCCTCTTTCTGCTAAGCGTTGACTCAAAAGAGCACCCCATGCTTTGTAACTGCCCAATGTGATTATCAGTTAGAAAAAGAAATACAACCATGCTACAGAATAGAGACATTGATGCAGGAAGGAGGCCTTAGTTTACTGTGGTCTTCTTTTGTGAAATAATCTTCATATCTTCACATCACGAAGGAGATGGCTTCTCACCATCCAAGAAACAGGTGGGACACCCCAAGTTTTTTTATTTCACAAAATTAAAACCAATATCATTAAGGTTGGTCAACATCTATATAATTTGTTGCTGACTAATACTAGGGAAGAGATTCCCCTACATGAACACTTTGGACTCTTCAACAAATAGAAACTTGACACATGGACTCTTAACAATATAGCAACTAAAATACCTCATATTCATAACTGCATTATACCTCATCGCTAAATGGGGTACAACTTTCAAAATATTTGTCAAATTTGTATAATATTACACTTATTGGACAGGTAATTAAATAACCCATCAAACGGACCTAAGTTTGTGTCAATCAGACACCTTTTTACACATGAAACATGCCCATCTCTGAAAAGAAAAACGCAAAAATAATATGGTAAAAACAATAAAATATATTTGTCTAAACTTTTCTTATGTGGAACACTTGTTGGGTGGATGTAGGCCCCCTAGAGATCTTCCAAGGCTGCTGATACTGTTTGCATCAGATATAGTCTCAAATGATTCATGGAATTCAATATCCAACTGCAAATTAAAAAAAAAAAAAGATTGATGGATAAAAATATGGGTCACCAAAGGCCCAAATACCAATAGGACCCAATTTTTAAAAAGAAAAGGAAAAAGAAAAAGAAAAGAAGAGAGGGTGTAGATCTGATATTTTGGACCAAATTGACATATTTCAATTTGGTTCTAGTTCTAGTCCACTTCATGGACCAAAAAAATGCAGGCACAGGTTCGGGTCCACGGATTTCATATCTAAGACTAAGACCCAAATGCCCCCACGCCATGACTAGACAATATTCATATCAACATGTATATTAAGGATATTATATTAATATATAAGTGCTTGGGCTTTGATTGGTCTGCGACTCTGCGTCCAGGCTCTTTATTCAGGTCTGGGTACACATTTGGGCATTTAATTCAAATTCAAGTGTGGGTATGGTTCCCAAAAGCTAGACTCAAGTGAGGTACAAGTCCAGGTATGGGTGCTAATAGTAATTCAGGTTCAGGTTTGAGTCTAGGTAGCCTATGGCTAGATCTGAACGGCTGAACCTGACCCCTTTTTCATCCATAAACAAATAATCAGTGCATTGTTAACAGCATAATGTCTCACCCAATGATCCAAGCTCCGCCAGTTACAAAAGCCACAACTGGTTTTGGTTCACTAATATTTAAGGGTAGATATAGATCCAATCTGCAAAAATGCAATAATATCAGTCAGAAAATTCATGAAAATATGCAGTGAGCAGTGGTGCAAGTTGACTGTATCCAAACATAAGCAACTGCAGAGTATGTCCCAACTTCCATCGATCAGTACCTGTTTCTTGGCTGTTCTCCGTAAACTACACTTCTCCGAACCTGAGTTGAGAAGTAATAGTAATATGCAACTGCAAAAAACTGAATTTATTTGCTACACTTCTCCGAATCTGAGTTGAGAAATGTTCTTCAAAAGAAACCACCAGCAACTGAACTTAAGGACACCTACTATGATGACTACAACACAGTAATTTTGGACTGACCACTAAAAGACATACCCTGTAGGAACCCTGGCATGAGTAGCAGCGCATAACAACCCAGGGCAAGAAACTTTGTGATCCACCTGTAGCCTACCCTGAATAAAATTATATGATTAGCAAAGAAATATAGAAAAATATATATATACAGTGGATTTTAAGTTTCATATTCATAAAACAAAATGCTGGCAACAAAGACAATGACACCAGAAAGCTCACTGCCCTTGAGCTATTCAGATTTTATTTTAAAGCTAATGAACTTTTGAACAACAAAAGTCGAAAACATATACGAACAACATCAGAAAAGGGGAAGAGATGATCCTAAAAAAATGTGGGTGATATTACTACCTTCTTGGTTAATGAATTGAATAAACTTCCATAGGTACAAGATGAAATGAGCAAAAAGGCGCTGATTGAGTGATTGTCAATATTCATTCACAAGGAAAGCCACTCTTACCAGTCCTTTGCGATGATGCTCCCTTGATTATGTTTTCCAAGTCTTCTTATGAAACATAATACTTTGAGATGTCTTAAACATTTTCTTATAGCCAAGAGATCATTGTTTTATTGGTCTCCAGTACCAATCTATCCAGAGAAGACAATATTGATTTTTTTTTTTCATACCAATTATTTTTGTTGAAGAAATTGATTAAAGCAAACAAGTCTACATCGGGGGAGAGGTCCAACTGTCCAAGGAAAGTAACTCACTAAAAGGGGAATTTCCACCTACTAGCAGATCGCATGTTGTTTGGAACCACCTAGATGAATACTTATCAGTGGGGATGGGGTAATGGAAAATTCTCTTAATGGACAAGGATCGAGCAAAAAATCAGGCCCATCAGATTTTTCCTAATTCTTGATTTGATAGCCTTAAATTTCAACATTTTTCTACTACAGATTCCTTTTTCTTTTTCTTTGTTTGAATTCAATCCAACGGTAATCAAAGTCAGAAGAATGTCAAAATGGCCTTCGTGGCAGATCATAGGCGCAGGGAAGACAAGTAGTAGTAGAAGTGGGACAGGCTAGGAAGTGTTTGTAATAAAAAGAATGGAACAAAATGGAAATATGAATTTATTCTGAAGCTGTCTTTATATAAATATATAAATGTAATAAACTACACAAAACTGATTTAAATTTGGACGGCCTTGGTTAACAAATGGTAGCAATAGTTAGTTGTACAAGCAAACAAAGACCCAGAAGCAGGAGACCTTGAACAATGCAATGGATAGAAATTTATGCAACTAATTCCTAAACTATAACATTGACAGAATGCAAATAGTCTCTTAGGTCCATTTACCTAACCATAATGGCCATATTATACTTCACCTGGCACTTAATCCGGTGGAAAGACTTCATAGACGCTCCAAAACCAGCTAGATGCCTTTGAGCTTAAACAAATTTACTAGTTACTAATAAGAAGTGATTGAAGATGCAGAGGATTACGAAATGCATCCACATCCAAGAGCTCTAAACATGGACAATGAGGAACAGATATTCACAACAAATGTTAAATTAAGATATTGCTCAGAAACCCAAAATTATATACTAACTCTACCAATTCAAATCCCAATAAATTACGATTTTGGCATCACAAAGATCCCAAATTAAGAGACACTTCAAATTTCATTGTAAATGCCATAAGCATGCTAAATTATTCAAAAAACCAAATATCAGCACCATGCCAACTCACATACTAAAAAACATAATGTAGGTACTGCAAAGAACCCAAAGGCGCTAAAACCCACTTCTTCCAATTCTGCCATAACTATGCTGAATCATTCAAAAACAAGATATGGGTACTTGAAAGATCCCAAAAATGCAAAAAACCCACTTCTTCTAACTCAACACCAATAACCAAATCATCCCAAAATGATTAACAAAAAGATAACAAGAACCCCAAAATGCAAAATCAACAAACACCAATATCAGAATAAAGAAAGAGATTTGAAGAAATCAGAGAGTACCCCAGATAGCGCAAGAGCTTGAAGCTCAGGCGGGTGAGCAAGAAAGTCTCGGCGGCCGCATGCCCAACATCCCGGCTGAAAGAAGTCCGTCTGGAGGGGCGGAGGGGGTTATCAGAGGCGACACGTCTCCGCCTCTGGTGGTTGCTTGTGAAGGTGGGAATCCGATGAAGAAATGATTTGGAAATGCTTTGGTCATCAACAGATGAAGAAGAGATGATGGGTCGGTCTGTTTCTTCTCTGGGAATAGAAGATGACGCCATTATCGGCATTTGGAGAGAGAGAAAAAGAAAGAAGTTTGAATGCATCAGAGAGAGAAGAGAGAAGACGTTTGTAAGAGAGAGAGACACACAGACGGCGGGAAAAGGTAGTTACGTACGGTACACCTGAGGAGCACCGTAGAAGACGTTCCCACATGGACAAGTAAAATCTGCAATGTGGGGCCCACTGGCCTCTGTCCGTCAACCATTCATATCCATTTAGCCACGTGGCAACTACGGTTTTGTTTTTTTAAATATAATATATTGTCTTGTTTGGCCCCAATAGACATCGCCATGCCCGTGCACTTTTATTTTTAATCCTAATTGAGGCACCCAAAACACGTTATATTAGATAAGGAGTCACACCTATAGCCCAATCTTCCAACAATCACATGAGCGCTGTAGAACTTTGACTGAGTGGGCCACCAAATAGGTGGTTCAGATCAATCGACATATGGAGGACGACTGGTTGGTTGATGTGAGCCCAAGTGGAGAGCTCTTCTTCTGTTGTTACTCTTTCCCTTTCTTGCTACTAATTATTTGTGTTTAAATATCAAATGCATGTGCCTACATGTGGAAATAACGTGATATATGGTTTATGGTAATGGGCTGGGTTTAGCCTGGGCCAGTGTAATGTGGTATTCCACTCTAGGCCATCAATGTTTGGGCATGGTTTTTTTTTTGGGTGGGGGATATTGCTTTCTTGGTCGTTTTATCGTTTGAGGGGGGCGAGGGCTTATTTCTGAGAGGTGCGACCGCCCCCAAAATTGCCTACAATGGGATTATAAGCCTATCATGGAAGATGAGTAACTCAGTCAAAATACTCAATCAAACAAGTGATTTAATGAACCAGGTAGACTCCAGGTGAGTCAGAATGAGTTTTCAACCTCTGGGCCAAAGTAGCACACAATGCAAGCTAGGCTTGAAGTATGAATAAGGAAAAAAAAAAAGGCCACCCCTAGTCCTAAGTTTAGGATGGCCCAATGACTACCATCTACAAACTACAAACCCAACCAGGCCCAACAAAGAATGACAGGGAATATAGATATGCATGTGAGCCGAAATGTTTTGGATCAAGAAAAGCATAGTTTAATACTCAGCACATGCTCTTGAGGTTCAATGACTGGAAGCATCCCTCCCTTGTTATTGCATACATGTGCCCAGCTATGCAATGGAGTCAGCTTCACCCATTTTCCTTCCATCCCTTTTTTTAATGTCAATTGATGGTTAAGACATGTATCTTTGGATCTGATCCTTTCATCCATGTGGAGCACGAATTATTTTGGTCAGATCAATTGGTCTAGAATGTCTAATATCATTACTTATCAAAAAAAAGAAAAAGAAAAGTCTCATATCATAATATACAAGGGAGCTCTAAATTAAGCATGCATAGAATTTTGGTTTTATCAAAATTATTTTAGCCCTTTAATTTAAGGTTGTGAAATAGATAGTAAAACTATAAACTTTACCTAATTTTATATACCAACAATTAAATAGATAAAAACACAAATTGGAGCTTACTTTTTGTAGTTATTTGATGTAAATACTTCTTTATTTGAAAGGATGGGTAGCCAAAAACAGGTAATGTGACTCAAGTTTTTATTTGAGGAGAGAGTTCCTTGTCAACACCAAGCAAAAGGATCCGACCTCACTCTTAACATAGTAATGGATAAGCCACAACCTGCCTTTTCCCCAATTTTTGTGTTTTTCTTATGGTTAGCTATTTCAAAACTGAGTCCGTATCCTGCAACGGGAACTGTATAGCATATGCTGGAAACTCCATTCAAGGCCCCATAGAGATAATCTAAATCGTTCAAGATGAATCCCACCCCTCCATTGATATATTATAAAGTGCTACTGCTAATTGAAAAGGAGTGGGTCCCACTATATTATTGAGAACCCTGATGAAAATGTGATTAACACCAAGTCCGCAATGATGCCACATAGCTGCTATTCATGTTTCCGTCATGGTGCTCAATCAAACATTGGGGCTCACTACTTCTGAAATAAGACTGGCGGATATATTAGTGGAGGGGATGAGACTCATCTTGAGTACCCCTTATTATCTCTATGTGGGCTCCTAGATGGATTTCACTGTAAGTTTTACATAGTTCCTGTGTAATAGCTATGATAGAGGATTTGAACTCTTTCATAACCGTAACAAATGTGTTAAGAAGATGTGTCTAGGCGTGTAAAACAGGTTGTGCTAGCCGTTTGGAGCTCAGCTCAGCCATTATGTGTCGGCGCGTGAAATGTCACGGGTTGAGCCATGTCGTGTCTGGGTTGGCTGGGGCTTGGCCCTGCACAACACGAGTTGGCTCGTGCCATGTTGGGCCAGTTAGGGCCGGCCCGACCCAAATACCAAAACCCCTCTCTCCATGGTGCGTATTAAAATGATCTCTACATTTCAATTGAAATATATGTCTATATATATCTATCTATCTATCTATCTATGAGAGCATTTAAATCATTCCCTCTTCCCATCACATGTAGACATGTGTCTCTCTCTATCCATGGGCTTAGGGATGTCAAACGGGTCGTGCCGGTCCAAGTCTGGCCCGTGCCATGCCAGCCTGGCCCGCCAAGGAAAAACCCTGGCACGTCACAGCCTGCAATGGGGCGGCCAGGCGTGCCTCCATTTTTTTTCTTTTTTTTTATAGAAAAAAAACCCTCAAATCTTTCTTTTTCTTGAGCCACACATTTAGGAGAGCCCACTATTACCACACTATTTTCGATATCACACTGCTTTGAATGAAATTTTGGTCCCATTGCCATACAAAGGGTGGTGCGCAGCATGAATGACTTTAATAAGCAAAGGCTGGAATTACACAGGTTAAATGAAGTGACCTGCTTCCATCGATACCATACTAATGGTAGCATAAGATCATTTCTCATGCACGTGCATGTCAGATTTTTGAACAAAATGAATTACCTGATCTTTCTTTTCCCCCCTTTTATACTAGGGATGTAGATGAACCTCCTTCCAATAGACTTGGACCTGACCCAACATCCAAAATAAGTTAAAACATTATCATACTGCAATATGACCTTATGCTTGCAAGCACAAGGCACTACCACCTATACTGTAATGGGGATTACTGTCATATAGTGTTAATTGTGAATATGAAGGGGTTGGATTGATGATAAGTGCATCCCATATGGAGCTCAAATCGTAACATTTGTTAGGTTTTTGAACATTGGCTAATTCATGCGTTGGACAAAACTCTGGGAGTCCATTAAGTTGTAATCTTATCTTAGAAAATGACTCTGAAGATAGAAGGTGAGAATGACTCTAAGAAAAAAGTCTGAAAGAATTAGAAGAAGAAATTAGTGCTGAATTTCCGGATCATCCAGAATGGAGTCCGCTCGAGCGGTCCAAGCTTCGCTCGAGCGAACGCAAGACAGAGAGCCCAGTCGCCTGACAGAGTTATAAATGTGATGAAACAGAACCTTATCTGCTCGAGCTGGACGAGCGGATGGTGGGTCCGCTCGAGCGGACAAGGCGCAGAGAGTCTAGGAAAATTAAAAACTGATATTCTAATTGTGCTCAAACTGCTTGTTTTAATCCTAATCATGTTAGGTAACTTTAGGCACGAAGCCAAGGCTATTTAAAGGATTCAAGGGCTATTCTAAAGATACACCTCACCTCTCAAAGTGCTGAGTTAGAGATTTGATTGAGAGAATTCTTTTCTAGAGATTTATTAAGGAGTTGTGTTGACAAGTTCTCTAGAGCTAGTTTCTTCTGCATCATTTGTAGAAGATTGTCTTCTTGCATAGAAGATTTGAGGAGTCAAGCAATGGTTTGAATCTGTTGCAATCAACGGTGTGAAGTCGTTGAAGCGTGAAGCGACATAAGGCAACTTCAATCCTTAGGTAGGGGATATCTGGGGGAGAAAACTGAGTTTCTTGTAATTGCGAGATTCATAGTGCTTGATTATTGATCCAAGTTGAATCGGTATTTTTTTACCCGGTTAGGGTTTTCCACCTAAAATTTGATGTCCTTGTGATGTGTGCTTGTTGTTTTTATTTCCACTGCATATTGTTTATTTCTGCACACTAGTGGGCTGATTAATTGAGTAGACCAATCTAGAGATCCCGTACCCCAAAAATTTTCAACCTTTCATAGGATCCATGGGAGGTAGTCTCATATGAAAGATTTGTATGTAATATATATTTTTATTAGTATATAAATGTTATATAAACCACCCAGTTGATATTCATGCATGGACTTGACTAAACTTTAGACCAAACCTGATTACAATTAAATCCAAAAAGAGGGGTCCATACCAGGACTTCAGGTCAAGTCCCGATAATTAGAAGTCCATTTACATCCCAAATTTACACCCTACTTCTGATGCATGCACTTCATTTTTCTAATCTCACTCCTATATCATTAATTGTACCAAAAGGACAAAAAGGGTGCATACAAGACGGTGTAATTTAAGTCTCAAGTATTGTTTCATAAATCTTACCTTTCATTTTTTCTTCTTTAATATATTTGTATGATCTTGAATTTCCAGAAAAATAATGCATTACAATGTATAAAAATAAAATATTTTTTTCGGGCTGGTGGGCTGGGCGGGCCGCAGGGCCAGCCCACGTGCTAGGCGGGCCTGGCAGGCCGGGCCAAATGGGCCAACGGGCCAACAAAACTCGGCCCAACACGGCCCACGACACGGGCAGTGCCCTATGGGCCGTGCCGTGTCAGCTAGGGGTGTTCACGGGTCGAAACCCGCGGGTTTCGGGTCAAACCCGACCCGACCCGTCTAAAATTTTGTGGGTGAAAACCCACCCGAACCCGACCCGTTTGTGTCACGGGTCAAACGGGTCACGGGTTCAACGGGTCGCGGGTCACGGGTCGCGGGTCGGGTCGCGGGTCAGTTTTTTTTTTTTTTTTTTTTTTTTTTTTTTCATGTAGAAGACCAAATTGTTTATGCAACAACTTTCAGATAATTGTTAGAGAACTAAAATTGATTAGATGTAATTATGTAAATAAAAAGTGGTTGCGGTTGTTTGCTGGCCTTCTTTTGTACCATGGGTAGGGGTATACAAAAAAAATAGTTGCGGTTTGACTCGAAAATCACGTCCAATTTCAACTACGTAATCACTCTCATCTTGACCATTAATTCAATGGTCACCAATTAAATGATTAAATACAATCAACAAGATATTCAAGATTAACAAATCTAAATAAACTGATGTCTAATAGATGTAATAACTAATAAGGCTTCAAAACGTACCGTGTTTTTCATGTGAGATCACCTTAATCTGTTGATAGGAATAAAATAAATGCTCCTCGCACTAAATATATTATTGTATACATGAGCCTTGAGTTCATAGACATGAGACCAATATAATAACTCAAATATTTAGAAATTGGTCGGTGAACTACATTTAAGAGAAATTAAAACCACATCTTGACAAATATCTCTTGGATTTTTATCCTTGGTCTTCTACCAAAAAAAAAAAAAAAACGGGTTCACGGGTCACCCGCCAACCCGACCCGTGAGACCCGTTACCCGTACCAATGGTCACGGGTCGGATCGGGTCGGGTCGAGCACAAAAAAAATGTGTGTGGAGTGACCCACCAATTGACCCACGGGTCGGGTCGGGTTACGGGTCATTTTGTACACCTCTAGTGTCAGCCCATTTAACATCCCTACATTGGGCTTTCAAAACATCCTCTCTTCCCACTACAATCCCATATAAAAAATAATCTCTATAAAATAACAATAATAATAATAAAATACCTCTCACTGTCCCGAGCTGAGTTGGGTTGTGCCTGGGCTAACTCGTGCTAGGCAACGGGCTGTGCCCCGTCTAACCCAGCATTGCCCGTGCTTGGTACAGGCTAGGCCGTGCCAACCTGGTCAACGTGCTGGCCGGGCCACGACAGGTTGATCGGCATGTCAGGCCTAGGCGGCCGTACCCATTTTACAATATCCCTCGGTGGGTCTAGTCCTCTTGTGGCTAAATCATTGCATGAGGCATCCATTTTGAGTTTTACTGAAACTTTTGGTTGAGATTTTTGTACAATGAAAATCCAAAGAGTGAAAAACTTCAGTTGCAAAATGCTTGTGTAAAATGTTCAATAACTCTTTTACATTGCTAATCTACTTCTGAATAACATGCAATATACCTTTTGAGATAGTTATAAAACCCAAAGCTTAAGAAAATATGCATATGTAACTAAGCTAATTTTTGTCTATAAACTAGGTCTCAAGGGAGATCCAACGAGTGAACAAACTCAATCCTATGCAGCAGAAAGAGCCATTACAATCTCACATCATTACATAAAGCTAATAAAACCTCATAAAATGCTCAATTTTCACTTGGAAGCAAACACTAAGATAGAAAGTTCGAACTGCTTAGACTAAGATAGGACTTGACCGATATTGATTGCAATTATCATAAAACATGAGCTCACCTAGTTAGTTTGAATCTCGAAGCTGTGCTATCCCACCAGAGGTCATCTTCCCTCACCAGAGGGTTCCCCTACCTCACCGGAGGTTTAATCCCTCGCTAGAGGGCTAGGGCCCCAACCCTACTAAATTGGGATAAAAGAAAAAAACCTAGTTAGTTCCATTTATTGCGATCAATTACATTGATTCTCCCATGTATGCATGTAGGTACGTAGTACCATATTTCTAAACTAATTTCAACAGATATATCAACAGTTCCAAACACAATACTAAGATTAAGTCAATTTTCTACATGGGAGGCAGAATTTTGTTTGAAGTTCTAGGATAAGATGTGCTTATGCTTTTGTAAACAGTTATATCCCAATGTATTGCATTATGTACCCAACAAAGATGTAACATAGTGATATGTGCATTAGCCTGCAACAGTAAGATTTCCCTAGCTACTCTGCATAGCACATGAACACAACAAAATAGAGTTCTCATGGATGTGACAGCCCAAGATTTCACTTTTCTCTTTTTTCTTTTGGACTCTACTACTGCCACTTACACGCTTCAAAGTTAAAAAGAGACCATTTTTTATGTTGATACTAGTATTGATAATATGTATAAAGCAATGAAGGGTTGGGGTCTTTTCACCTAGTTTTCTTTGACTGTTAACATAAAGATGGTATCTTTTGATCAATCAAATGGTCCCTATGTCTGGGGACCACCATCCACTAAACATAAGCTGTAAGATGAAAATGTGCTTACCATGGAATGGTAAATTATACCTGAAATTTATATGTTGAACAAATGTTTGCACCAAAATCTAGGTCATTGGAGAAAGGCCTCTTCCCTCATTGGTAAGCAGTAGTTCTCACCTTTGATACTTTGGGATTTGAACCTTGGACATGCCACATTCCCTCACCAAAGGATGTCCCAGCCCTTATAGCTGGAGTATCTAAGAAAAAAAAAAAAAAACGAAGTCCTTCGGGAATTTAGATAGTTAGGTACTTGTTTAATCCCTAATATCACTCTAGAAAACCTACTTTAAGCTATCTCAAATATCTCTAAAAGTTGATGGTAGTGTTATTATAATGCTCATGACCTTTGCTTTACTGTATTTTACTTCTAGTGTTCGTTAAAAAGTCAATAAACAAATGCGCGATTTTTACTTCTAAAACCATTGAAAAGAAGTGAGACTTGGGGTTAGTTGTAAAGCTGGGAGCCAATTTGATGTGGAGCTCTATCTATTCAATTAAAGTCAATCAAATCTTTGCTTGTGGAGCCTACGTTTCAAATATCTGAACTGTTCAAGTTATATCCTCACTATGTTTACAATCTCAAACTTGGAAATCTTCTCTACACGTAAACAATCTCATTATTGGAGAGAAAAAAGTAATAAACTTACTAATTTAATTGATCGATTAATTTACTTTCTTCACAGCGGAGTCCTATCTTTTGGCGATTTAAATTGATGCTTTAGATGATCAATTTATTCACTTGTAACCAATTATATAGTGTTTCTATTTGTTATATTCACTGTTGGATTGGACAAATATGATTGGTCGTAAATGTGTCCAATCCAACAGTAAATATTTTCTTTGATCCATGTAATGTGCCTCCCATTACATGAAGCTATAATTTCATTAAGAAAACAGGATTTATATGGGACTGAGTGGTGTTTCTTGTTTACTTGATACATACTCACCAAGTACCAAAAAAGAACTAAATGAACTAAGAAACCCTTTCCATTAGAAGGGGCTCGTGCACCTTCTTTACCTTGGTGACTAGGCCTGCATGGGAATGGCCCAGTCAAACTAGGGGTGCTTATGGGCCAACTCGGGCCGGGCTGAAGCTTTACCAAGCACAGACTATTTTGTTATTGGGCCTAATATTTGGCCCTGGTACATTCCATGGGCCTATAATTAGGATAAAACAATTACGTCCTGGTACACCCCATGGGCCTAAAAAAGCCCAAATCAAGCCCAACTTGGCCCCTCCCCAATTGGACATTCTGCTGACCCATCCCATCAGCACCCCTAGACTTCCAGTGGGCTTTGGACTTGATTAAGCTGAGGTTTTAGATGCATGGACTAAAGCTGAACCTATATTCCCATTTAAGAACTAAGTAGGCCAAATCTGAGGCAATAACCACATACAGTCTCAAGCAGATGGCTTCACTTGGGCTGACATAACACAAATGGGCCTTATCAATTAGTAAAGGACAAGCTACTAGGCATGACTCTTGGGCTTTTAAGCTGAATTTGAACTAAATTAGCTCAATAATTAACTGGGTTGAACTTCAACAAACTTGGCCATATCATCCCTGTCTGAATATACTATGAGAAGGAAAGAAATTTTCTGTCTTAACAATTTTTTCTAGTAAGTAGGAGAAAATAATTTTCTCATTGAGAAGGTAGAGAAAATGGTAGATAAAACACTGTTTTCTCTAGTGAAATCAAACTTTTTAATAATGAAAGTTAATATCTAACTATTTTATAGTTATTTTTAATTCTAAAATAACTTGTCCCTCCACCACTTTCACTAATTAAATCCAAACACATTGACAATCACTACTTAAAAAGAAAAGTGGTGATGCTACACAAAGAGATCTCCACTGTTACTTTCTCTTTATTTCTCTATCTAATGGGATTAATTTATTGCAAATCATTTTCTCTATATCAAAACATGCCCTAATGTTATTATTGTCCACTAGTGATTTTTTAAATACTACTTTTTGACAAGAGACCATGGCACACTGCAAGGTGCTTGCCATTACAAACTTTGAAGTTGTGGGTTCAAATCACATCATTCATAAAAGAAAAAAAAAAAGATTCTATTTTCCCTAACTTTGTATATTAATACTTAAATTCGAATCAAAGTTAAAGCACATACCATACATGTCCAAGATGTTCTTCAGTGAATTGCACTGGATAAGATCCGCAGCCTTGGGGCAATTTGAAAGTTGCACCTGGAATAAGAATAACCATAATTGATTTGGATGGCATCATCTACCACCATATTCCTCGTATCACCATCAATGACGCTGGTACCTGTGTAATCCTTTCCTAAGACCCCAGAATTAGCATTATCCAGTGTATTACCTACAAAAATTCTTATCACCTTCCATGTCTGCTCTCTACAATCTTTAAAAGTCTTTCTCAATTCCATATTCCCATCACACCAGCATCGGAATTTCGTTAATGGCGTCTCCAAAATCCTGGTTCGAGATGCTAATCTTGGAATATACTCTGGAAATCCATGGTGGCTTAAGGATTAATCCAACACTAATAAGAGCCTGCATGTTATCATATTCCACAACACCCTTTTATCTAACTTAAAAAAGTAGATTTTGCTAAATTGAACAGTGTGGCATGATGAATTGAGGATAAGCTAAAAAAGGAGGGAGACCTGGTCTATCTACTTTATAGTAGATTATTGCAATGTGGTTTTTCTTTAGCTAAAGTAGGATATTCCTCGTTAATTGGGTGCATATCAAGAACATGCATGCAACATTTTGTGCAATCTAAATCTAAGAATCATATGCTTTTGTAAAAAAAAAGGAAAAAAAAAAGAAATAATGCATCCTTACTAGGGAATAAGACTGTTGAGATATCAATCCTTCTGGGTGTAGTTCAAGGAATGGAATTCGAATTTTGAAACCTCTAGTCCTCTACAAGCCTTCAAAATTTTAAGGGCCGGGGTTGGGAGAGTTGGCTGTCAAAGTCACTTTCATGCCAATTCCCATGTGGATTTGCCAAGTCATATAGATCTATCTATTGTTCTAAAACATGAAATGTGATGTGGATTTCTCAGCTTCTGTCCATCTGAAGGTTTTATAAGTGTCCTATAAGGGATCCCTGTTTGTTTGTATATTAAATACAGAGACTCATGGGATAAGTGGTTAAAGTTGAAGATCCAAGGTGAATATACAAGAATGACCGTCCAGGGAATATGAGAAACGTATACTCTGCCATGACTCTAGACTCTAATAATTTAAATCTCAGGAAAGTCAAAGTCCCATCTACATTGCTACCATATGTCTTTTTTTTTTTAATGAAAATTATATTCCAAAAGGTAAATGGAACAACAGAATGGGGCAGTACTCCCGATTAGTTGCAACGCATAGACACGAAGCACCAGAGGGGGAGCAAAAACCAAAGAACCACAAATGGGTTAGGCAAAATAAGAGCCAAAAAGCAACTCCAAGATATTATGAATAAATTGAAAAAAAAGCTATCGTATATCCCTCACCCTCACCCTATATCTTTCACACTTCACCTTAGAATTCCTATACATTAATTTTTATGGAGTCTATTGCAAACAAACAAACCCTAATTATTGGGTTTTATAAAAGTGACCACAGTGTAAAACAATCATAAATTCATAATCCAAGAATATTACAGAAAGTTAATTTTCTAATTAAGGCCAATCGAGATTTGATATGATTGTCTTCGCAGTCTGTCTAATCAGGATCAAGTCAAGATCTTTTCAAGACTTTGTTCTATTATGCCCATCTCAAAGCCTTGGATCAAATGATGTTGTTTTTTTTTTTTTTGGCAAATTAAAGATTTAAAAGCTCTTTTTATATTCCTCTAGACCATTGAACTGCATCAATATGTAATATATATATATATATAGAGCAAGGCTCTCCTAAGCTCGAGCTTAGGAGAAAATTTCGTAAGCTTATGTTTGTGGGGCTCACCTTTGGTTCATCCAAATGGACAAAACACATGACCCCCCTCCCCCCAAAATTGAACATGTCCGCCAACTTTCAGTCAAATCTAAATTTACTGGACCATTGGATCAACTATGTATTGATTCGAATTGAGCGTTGATCATTAAACTTTTGGGCCGATATGGAGATGATAGAAATCACGGTTATAGCTGATTTTTTGCATAAAGGAGGATCCCAAGGAGTCCTTAAAATCCCTCCCGTCTCCATCCCCATGTGGGTCCCCAGGTGGGCCCCACTACATACTTGAGCTTACCTTATCCTAAACTTGAGTTTAGAAGAGCTGACCCCATATATATATATATCTTATAATTCTTTTGACAACTTTTCTTATATTGTCAATGCATGCAATAAATCGAGGCAAGATGAGAAATGAATACCCAATCATCATCCTATTAAATCTTCTTAGCTAACCATAATCTCAAGGCGTTAGTAAAGGCGCGCAATCATAACCTTGCGACCAATTAGCTCTGATACCATATTAAATTTCCTTAGTTAACCATTATACAAAATGCTCAAGGCATTAGTGCAAGCAGCGGAAATACTTCTCAATACTTCCCCTTTGGTAGAATCCACTTCTCAACACACCCTAGTAACTCAAATCCTACAAGAGTACATTGCTATTATATATATATATATATATGGGCCCGGCTCTCCTAAGCTGAAGCTTAGCTTATCCTAAGCTAAAACAGTGCTGGTTCCACAAATCGGGGCAGAACCATAAATTCTTTTAGGAGGTCCAAAGTAAAAAAAATCCATTAAAAAGTCACAAAATTTAATAATTAAATACATAATAGATAGCACTCAAAAGTGAAATTACATTGCTATTATTAAGAAAAATCAGTATCTTAGAAGTTCATGTCATAACCCTTGTCAACTAGCATTCAAAAGTGAAATTATTGATTATTATTTTGGAACAATCAAACATGCCCACTATTGTATATTTATGAGCAAGACCCATATTTAAAATCTAGACCATTCAAAAGGGTGGTCCCACTAGTTTTATCTTGTCAAAAGAATTTACTTCAATTAGATTTATTTTAATATAGATAATCACAATTAAAATATAATTTTTTTGAATTATTTTTCCTTCTTTCCTTCATTTCCTTTCTTTTCTTTTCTTCCATCATTCTAATCTTTCTCCCCCAAAATCTGCTATGATTTTGTTCATTTTTTAGAATAATTTTTTTCCTCCTTCCTTTCCTTTCTTTTCTTCAATCAGTCTAATATTTCTTCCCCAAAATTTGTTATGATTTTGTTACTGTTTTTAGAATAAAAAACTATATTGATTAATTAATATTATAAGGAGGGGTCATCCATAAAAAGATCACAAGACCAAAGGACCTTAAATAGGATTTTCAGAACTTAGGGGTGGGGGACCAAAGGACCTTAAATAGGGGTAGGGGGTGGCAGGGGTCGATTATCATTATTTTTTGCGTGATGGTTGTCTCCAAAATCAAGATTAATCCAATAAGAACTGGATTTTTCAGTTCCATCATGTAAAAATCAGATATAATCAACTTTAATTTGTGGGACCAGCATTATTCCGGCTTAGGATAAACTAAGCTTCAACTTAGGAGAGCCCTGCTCATATATATATATATATATATAGAAATATTCATGTGCATTTATCCCTCACCACATTATAGTCAGGGACAACATAATGGGGCCACTTTATGATTCATCCAAATCATCCACACACATGGAACCCCCTAAACTACAATATGGTGAGGGACAATGTTCATGTGCATCCTTCCCTCACCATATGGTGAGGGACAAACACAATGGGACCCACCTAGGGCCCCATTGATCATGGGACTTGGGGGGGATGGAAAGAGTGATATGAGATGAGACTATATATCAAGTTTGAGGTCAATCACAAGTCTCTAACCCTTTCATCTGTGACCTACAAATTTAATGACTTTATTTAAAAAAAAAATTTGACCCTCAATCCAACGGTCCAATCCAATCGGATTAATGAAAACTTAATTGATCCATTGTAGTTTAGGGGGTTCCATGTGTGTGGATGATTTGGATGAATCATAAAGTGACCCCACTATGTTGTCCCTCACCATACTGTGGTGAGGGATAGATGTACATGAATATTTCCCTATATATAGTATGGGGGATGTTCTTGTGCATCATTCCCTCACTATATGGTGAGGGACAAACTTAATGGGACCCACTTAGTGACCCACTGATCATGGGACTTGTGGGGGATGGGAAGAGACATCTTGGATAAGACCATATATCAAATTTGGGGTCAATCAAATGCCTCTAACCCCTTCATCCATGGCCCACAAATTTAATGAATTTATATTAAAGGAAAAAATTTGACCCTTGATCCAACGGTCCAATCCATTTGGATATGTGAAAATTCAATGGGTCTAGTGTCCTTAAGGGGGTTCCATGTATGTGGATGATTCAGATGTGTTATAAAGTCAACCCTACCATGTTGTCCCTCACCATAACATGGTGAGAGATGGATGCACATGAATATTTCCCATATATATCGTTCATTCCTCATATATATCATTCACACTTCGCTTCTTTCATAATCCTTTGGTGGAGCTCATTTAACCATGAATTTCTATAAACATGCCATAAGTTTTTAAGAGAGAAAAACATGTATGTACATTTTATTATTAATTTTCTCTTTACAATGTTGATTTCCTACAATTGATATTGGAATGCTACAATTTAGTTTATCAATAAAATAAAATAAAAATACTTGAGGATTTTACAAAAAAAAAAAAAAGATTAGATGACAAGTGGGCTTAAAAGGTAATTTTAACCCCATTGCACGAGACCAGTCATTTTACACGAAATAATATTTTTTTTAGCACTTTCAACTAGCGTCACTAGCAACCTTAGTTTTATAAAGTTAAGGGTCGCTAGGGACCATGCGGTGTACACAGAGTAGAACAAAATAGGCATGTTTCCTCATATTTCGTTTAGCACTTTCAACTAGCATCCCTAGCGACCTTAGTTTTATAACGTTAAGGGTCCTTAGGGACCCTGGGGTGTACACAAATTAGAACAATCGATCTCTTTTCCATTTTAAAGCAGCCAGGCCTTCCAATTCCAGTCGTAGGAAGCCATAGTCGCCTCTCTCCTCCACCAACAACCACCGTCCTCCTCCTCCTCCTCTTTTCTCCTCCACCTCCCATCCTCCTCCCTACGATGCAAAACTAAACATAAATAATCACAGCTATGTAATGGAGGAAGCACATAAGACGATTCCAAAATGAATATGAGTTCAAGCTGTCTTCAGATTTTGGACACACAATTCGACTTAGGCTTCAGATTTTACACACATAATAGTTCCTTTTGAACTACATTGTAAATAGTCACATGTGGTGAAGTCAAATCACCTTAATTTTCTTATTTCCAGTTTCCTCTTAACTTTTCTTGTTAATTCTTTGCTCCTTCATTGTTAGACATTGAATTGGTTTTAATCTAGCAGTTTTAATGTTTGCTCCTTTAAAAAAAAGGAGAGAGATTGGATGCATTTGTAGAGTGTATGAAAGCAAAAGGAAGAGAGAAGGTTGACATGGGTATCTCTTTGGGAATCGGGGTTGAGGGAGATGGGATTTGGGAGGGATGAGTGGTGGAGGAGAAGAGAGGAGGAGGAGGAGGGTGGTTGTTGGTGGAGGAGAGGGGCGGCTATAGCTTCCTGCAACTGGAATTGGAAGGTGTAACATCCCGTCCCTTAACCCATCGTTAATTATAATTAATTACCTGATTAGTTAGTAAGTTTGCTTAGAGTCTTAGCGAGTCGAGTTTATCGTATGGATCACACGTGCGAAGTCTCGCGCGAGTCCGAGATCGTTTGGGTACAGTAGGGGGTGGTTTGCAATTTGGGGAGTTTTCAAGGGTTTTATCGAGATTATGAGTTTTTGTGAGTTTGGGTGCATCGAATAGATCGCATCATTTCATGAACATTTGCCTTCAGTCGCGTTGCAATCCGACGTGTCGAAGAACCTCAAATTAGCATTAAGGACCAAACCCATATTTACATTTAACTTAACCTAATATAAAGCCCTTCACTCATCTCTTACTTCATCTCTTTCATTTCACTGTTGCATCTCAACAAACCCAGCCACCATTACTGCCTCTTCACTGTCGACACCTCCCGGAGCTCCGTCGTCGCCGGTGAAGCATCTAATCATCTTCCCCAAGCTTCCAAGTTCTCTAATATCCCCTTTTCCAAGCTTTTCATCCACCAACAACTCTAAGGTAGGCTCTCAAGACATGTAGACTTAGTGAACCCTCTTCCTTTTGGTTAGAAATGAATTAAGGAAACTCACCTCAACCCTTGGCATGCATTTGTAGGAGTGATTTGGGTTTGAGAGTTGTTTTCTCCATCTTTGAGCTTAAAAGAGATTTTCTCCCAAAATTCTCTTGGATTTTCAATTAGCTCTTCATCAAAGGCAAGTTAATTTATATATCATGTTTGATATGTTTGTTTCTCCTTGATTGGTGTGTAAAATTGATGATTTAGATTGACCTTGCTCAATTGATCATTTTAATGATTGAAAACATGATAATTATGCTTATTTGCTTAATGAATTGGATTAGGATGTTAATGACTTGATTAGATGAATGAATGGGATTAGAATGAACTTGTTATATACATGATTTGATCATATATCAGGTTCAGAGAAGAGGGAATGAAATTGGACCCAATTCACTACAGGAACAGAACCTGTATTCTGTTTCCGCAGTGTATTCGGTCGACCGAACAAGGAGTCTCGGTCGACCGAACACACAGGGCCAGATTCACTGGACCTGACCATTTCACTGTTCACGAAATTTCCACTTACAACTGGGGGTCGACCGAACCTAGGGTAGGTCGACCGAACATGAAGGGGGTCAACCTGTTCCACTGAAGTTTTCCTTTTTGAAGGGACTTTTTCACCCATTTTGTTTATGACTGAATTGGAACCTTGGCTACCCATTTTGGACTAATTTGACTATATATGAGGATGTTTTGAGCCGACGTTCCTCATGGTTATTCTGGTTGCATCGGGATCCATTCTAACTCAATCTTGAACGGTACGGGACAATGTGATACCTTTCTTTAAATCTATGCACAAAGAATGTTCGTCCGGGTATCCTGAACCTTAATCCTTTCGTTGACTGAGTAGGGATGTATGATGCTTCGGGATTAACATTTATACTTAGGATTGGATTGTCTATTCGCTTATGATTCCGAATTGTACCGTTTGGTACCTTCTGCATGAAATGCTCATGTTCCTTAGTATCGTTTATTTTAATTGTTTGGGATTAATTGATGAACTTAGATGATGAACTTAGGATTCCTTTTGATCTTTCGTTTATTCTGAAGTTCAATGAAAGTGTTGAGACTAGACGGCTTTGATTTTAAAGCTTGTCGAGAACTACTTATGATGTTTATGTTCTGAAGAAGTATGATTGTTTTGGTTTGACTTAATGATGGAAAAGTAGTTCTCTATGACTTGATGAATCTTGTTCACATAAGAAAGTCTAGTCCCTCACTATTGTATGTTAAGGACGCTTGTGTCAGGCATCACTTAGCTGTAAACGCCCAACACACTTGGGGCACCATTTGTGTGAGGACTTTGGCTTGAACGTCTGCGCAGTACGACTTTTTATATTTAGATGGATGTACACCATCAGATACCCTTTCTGAAGAAGTTTGATGTTTGGTTTTTCTGTTTCAAAGGATATCATTCTGATTGCTTGCCGGGTTTTCATCCCGTGCCACTCTACCACAACTCTCATGTTGAGTACGGAGGGTCATGTGAAACTATCCGTGGTGCATTAGCTTTTGTGACTTGCCTATTTGTTAGATGTTTTATTAGTCTGTTTATGATTCGAATGCTATGCATTACTACTTCTGAATGCAATGCATTTCTACTGATTTTGTCTATCGTATTGTCTAATCTGATTCGTTCTGCATATCTATTGATGTTTTATATATATTACTTGCCGACCTTCGTGTCTGATGATATTACTCTTGGTGCATAGGTACCGAGCCTTCCTATTACGAGGAGGAAGAAACGACGGAGGAAGTTCAGGCAGATCAGCCTGATGACTCCGTAGAGTATAGTACGGACGGCATTGTCTAGCCGTGACGCCCCCGTACACGAGTGCCTTAATGATTTATCTGTTTAGTTTCATCTTTTGGTTCTTTTATCCTTTTGATTAGGCCTAAGTTTTTGTGTGGCCTAATGTTGTGATTAATATTTTTGTTAACAGTCTCAAACTTGAACTCTAGTTATATTATTCAGTATTTGCTCGAACTATACTCTTTTAAGATACCATTTGTACTTATAAGCTTTCGCTATTTGTTATATGTACTTGAGTAAATGTTTACACCTCGCAGCGGTCTTCGATCCAATTGGGACACGATTGGGGCTAAGTTATATTTGATTAAGTTTGGAAAATTTTTTAATTAGCCCTAATTTCACGCATAACCCCGATTTACATTTTGGGGGCGTGACAGAAGGCGAGATCGAGATCGGATTCTAGGGTTTCGGCAGCCATGAGTTCTCGATGATGCTGAGAAATGGGGAAGAGATCGATTTTTCCTTTTTGTATACACCGCAGGGTCCCTAGCGACCCTTAACGTTATAAAACTAAGGTCGCTAGCGACGCTAGTTGAAAGTGCTAAAAAAAATACCATTTCGTGTAAAATGACTGATCTCGTGCAATGGAGGTTAAAATTGCCTTTTGAGCTCACTGGTCATCTATTTTTTTTTTTTTTTTTGTAAAATCCTCAAAATACTTTATTACAAAATTGCATTTATTAATTTCTTTTTGAGAAACAATGTTTGGTATGGAATCTTTTTTTACTTTTAGTATAGAAAAGTGGAGTTTTTTTTTTTTACCTTTTAGTGGAGAAAATATGTTGTTTTTTAACTTTTTTTTAAAAAGATGAGGGGAATTTTGAGTTAAAGTGCTTTTGATGTGATATATTATCTGAAAACTAGAGGCTTTACTTGGCTTTTACTATTCTAGTAAAGTGCCAAATGAGCCTTAAGGCCCTTTCTATCAACTTTGTGTTGAGCGATTTATAATTATGTAGGTTGTTAAAGAGGGATATTAAGGAGGTGAGGAGTGCAAGATAGAAGATGAAGATATTGATGGAACCCTCAGTTGTTTAAGATTTGATTTACAAGAGTGATAGCTGGGAACTCAAAATCAACGAGATATTAGATGACAATCATTTATGGATCCTCGCTTCTGCCCTAGAATTGTTTTTGGAACGGGAGGATTTAGTGGTCTTAAGACTTCTATTTCCACCGGAGAGAAGAATCCTACATTCAACCCCTCTTATAGGAAATCAAGATTCTGTCTATCAAGGAAAATCAATTCATTTTTTTTTTCCTTTTCTATAAGAAAAAAGTGTTGGGCCAAATAATGATGCAATATGTGTACCTCTCTAATACACAATCCTCTTATGGCATAAATGCACCCCAAGAGAGGTCATCGAATATCGGTTCCAAAATTCTTATCTTCTTCCCAGACTGAACGAACTCTGTTTTTTTGCAAAGCAAAAGGATAGATGAGGCCGATCGTTTGTTTCTCCCAATTTACATATGTAAACATCCCACATGTGAAAAAGATTCATATCATTTATGTTTGTTAACAACATTTACACACTAGGTGTGTAAATCACATGTGCTTTTGCTGTGTAAAATATGTGTAAAAGAGGCAATACATTTTCGCTCATGATGAGTGTGAAACATTTTATATACCGGCCTAGTTTTGGCAGAGCTATAGTGGACACACAACTTGGATGCCCTTTTTAATTTTTTTTTAATAATCTGGCACTAAAATTTGTGATCCAAACCGTTGATCATGTTAGGGGGGCTAAAAACGGCTATGATACCAAAAGTCAACCGTTGGATCATTATAGATTGTGATCTATTGATGAAAACGTACAGACCATTAGATCATCATTTATGGATTTTTGTACGCCCTATTTTCGCAATCCAAATTTTTAGTCCTCTTCAAAAGGTCATTTATATTTATAGGTCCCAACCACAAATGTTGATTCAATATGGATCATGAAATATATTTGAAATAAATATCAATCGTTGGATTAATGCACGGTTTCTAGAGTGCATTCACGAGTTAAGACATGCAGTCCGTTTTTTCTACATTTCCAAACAATCTGGATCACTAATGCAAGATATGGACCATAGACCCTCTTTATATGGCAAGTAACGTCTACTGGATCAAATTCCAACGATTGATCCTTCATGTATTGTGAGATATTGACAAAAAAGACCAAATGGTTAATGGTTCAATTTTAAATTTTGTGGGTCACTTTTTCCCGATCTAAACCTAAAATCCTCTTTAGGAGGTTAACAATGATTATCTGGTCAAATCTCATCGCTTGATTCATCATGGATATAATTATTTTATTTTCGTCGGTAAAATGAATATAGAAATAAATAAAAATTATTAAACAGATTTACCGACGTTTTATTTCTCCGCTAAAATTAAAAAACACATTTACCGACGTTTTTATTTTCGTCGGTAAAATGAATATAAAAATTAATAAACATATTTACCGACGTTTAATTTCTTCAGTAAAAGTAAAAAATAAAAATTTAAAAAGATATTTACCGACGTGTTTATTTTCGTCGGTAACATGAATATAAAAATAAATGAAAATTAATAAACATATTTACCGACGTTTAATTCCGTCGGTAAAGGTAAAAAATTAAAATTTAAAAAGATATTTGCCAACGTTTTTATTTTCGTCGGTAAAATTAATATAAAAATTAATAAATATAATTACCAACGTTTAATTTCGTCGGTAAAATTAAAAATTAAAAATTAAATAAGATATTTTCCGACGTTTTTATTTTCGTCGGTAAAATTAATATGAAAATAAATAAATATAATTACCGACGTTTAATTTCGTCGGTAAAATTAAAAATTAAAAATTTAAAAAGATATTTACTGACGTTTTTATTTTCGTCAGTAAAATTAATATGAAAATAAATAAAAATTAATAAATATATTTACCGACGTTTAATTTCGTCGGTAAAATTAAAAAATAAAAATTTAAAAAGATAGTTACCGACGTTTTTATTTTCGTCGGTAAAATTAATATAAAAATAAATAAATATTCATAAACATATTTACCGACATTTCATTTCGTCGGTAAAAATCATAAATAAAATGAAAAGCATATTTACCGACGTTTTATTTCGTCGGTAAAATTTAAAAAATTAATCATTTTTTTTTTAATTTAAGAATGGCCTTTACCGACGTTTTTGAAAATTCGTCGGTAAAGGATGTACTTTTAGCCACGTTTTTTACGAAACGTCGGTAAAAGCCTACACTTTTGCCGACGTTTTTAAAGAACGTCGGTAAAGGTATACCTTTTACCGACAAAAGTGAAAACGTCGGCAAAAGTGTACCCTTTACCGACGAATTTTAAAAAACGTGGCTAAAAGTGCAACTTGTTGTGCTGAGTGGAAAAGTCAAAATAAATATTATATAAATAGAGACACTTTCACCTATTAATCACAGCTATTACACAGGAAATCATATAACACATGCCTGAAACTCCATCGTGGGGCCCACAAAGAGACAATTTGGACTTTTTAAGATCAATCTCATTCATTCCACTTATTTATCCAAAAGTCTTAGTTCAAAATGAGTGATTCCCACCGTCCTATCAAATACCATAACAGAAATGTGACTGGGCACTAACGGACATGGCATTGTTGCTGATGTGTGGTGTTAATTACATTTCAATCATGATGTTCAATCGAACTCTGGAACCCATTCTTTTTTTAACCGAAACTTGGAGGATGGCTCCCCCTCCCCCCAATGCCCCAATCCATAGTAAAGTTGGAAAATGATGGTAAGAAAATATCGAATCTGGAGCAGGAGAACATGAGGAAACATCGTATCTTTGTGTCAGCCACCTGGGACACGATTTCAATTCTCCGCAATTGTTTCGTTGATGTTACCATTGAAAAGAAGAAAGCGATGTCGGCTTACATCAAATTAGTAAGACACCACTTCTTCAAACAGATGGATGTCTATGGCTATGGGGGCTTTGCCATGTATATGCCTGATCACGACCGTATACTTGGTGGGCCTCACTCTTTTCTGGACTTTAGCGTTTTGGCGCCAAAGTTTTAAACTTGACAAAAGTAAGGGAGAATTTGGCTGTTCAGGGATTTCACATCTGAATTTCTCGAGGATGGGACTTGGAATTTGTGTTTTGCTTTTATAGATTGAATCACTGATTTATGACTAGTATGATACGTTATTGTCAATGTGAGACTGAGATACATTATCATTAAATTATTAGTGACTAATAACCATAAAATCACACATGATAGTATAATGAGAGATTTCTCGCAACATAATTTCAATTAAGACAGTTTCCATCATGAGAATCTGCCAAATTCCTCCACGTACGAAATGTTGGTATTATTGAATGGGGGCCCATCATTTGGGATACCTTTTCTTACTAGAGTAAGGAAATATTTCCACCATGAAGAAAAGGAGGGCATCATTTGGGATACCTTTTCTTACTAGAGTAAGGAAATATTTCCACCATGAAGAAAAGGATGAATGGGTATATATAATATGGTTTTGCATCTTCTGCTATTAGTGTATATGACACATGATTGCTATGAGTGTGCATGTATACACTGCTTTCAATTGAGACATATTCTTTCTGGTATATGTAGTAGAAATATTCACAGAATTGCTCCAAATGAAGTTGATAAAGTCAATGTCAAATGATTCTATTATGGAGCTTATTTTTGACGATTGCTTTTCTATGGTTGATTCAATATTTCTTTTGCAGATTTTACATTGTTTATAACTAAAATTGCTTGGTGGCAAACCTACTTGTTCCTACCGAAAGGAAAGTGTGAGGGCAAGAACAAGTTCGAAGAATTTCAGGTGTAATAATCTCTTCTTACCAACTTAGATGTGTTCCTTTAGAAATTCGATTCCTTGGAATGTTCCTTTTTCGTTTTCATAGTAGGTGAAGATCAAACCTTGGCCTTTCGGTGCACACCTTCTTCAACTCCCAGAATTAGCATCAGTCTCAATTTGACATTTTATAAAAAAAAAGTTTTTGTTTTTTCCAAAATAAATTCTACCAAGTTAGTAAAGTTTGAGGCTCTTGATCGAATGGTTAGGATCATACGATCAAACATAAATTGAGATTCAAGATCTCTCGAGCTCTTGCCTCAGCAACTCCAGAAGAGAAGAATTTCAACAACGTCACCCCTCATTTATTGAAAATTTAAAAGGACACGGAAAAAATACAAAAAATAATTTAGATTGCAAAACAAAGCTTCCACCATGCATCTTTCACACACCAATATACATGTTCCTAACCAACTTAGCAATAGCCAGAGAATTAGAGAGACAATAAGAGATTATATTATGTAAGAACAGCTCCTTACATGAGTGGTAAGGAGTGCCAGTTCTTACTTGGCTGTACGCACATCTTCCTGCTTGTGTGGGTTTTTTTCTCGCTTGTGCGAGCTTCTTTCTCACTTGAGTGGGCTGCCTTCCCGTGTGTTTTCGGGCTCTCTCTTGGGTTCCAGCCCTATTGACTAGGTGAAAAAAGAAGAAGCAGAGATTATATTACGTTCACTTCAGTGTTTTTAAGGTTGGGTTGTTGACTCTTCTAACAATATGAATTATAAATAAATAAAGAAAGCGTTATTGACGGGTCTTGTACATATGTGGTCTACTGTGCATTCCGGTGTAAGGTAGATTCTAATAACTTGCTGTAATGCTTTATCATCTAATGGACGAACTAGGGCTCCTAACTCGGTTCAATAAACAATCCCAGCGATTCATGAACCATCTAGAGCTCTACCCCTCCTAATGTAACTCATTATTTGACTATTCCTACAACAATTCCAACTCTATAACCAAGAGTTAATCCCAATCACAATTCTATCAAAACAAGGCTAGTAAGGATATCATCTTGGCCTGTGATCATTATTTGATTTATGGGGTTTTTACGCGATAATACACTTTAGATGACCACTATACGCAACAGTGCACTTTAGCCATCTATGCACCTAACAGGGAATCCGTACAAGATTCCCAATTTTTTTTTACCATTTTTTTTGTGGTCGAATTCGACCTTCATTTGTTGTGTTAAAGGTCGAATTCGACCTTCATTGCAGCGCTGGAGGTTGAATTCGACTTTCATTTGCTGTGTTAAAGGTCGAATTCGACCTTCATTGCAGCGCTGGAGGTCGAATTCGACCTTCGTTGATATACGAGGTGAGTTTTTCGCGGGGCCCGCTCATTTTTTCATTCCCCCCTTCTTAAACCTACCCGCCCCTGTCTGTCGCCTCTCTCTCTTTCTCGCCGGTCTCTCTCTCTCTCTCTCTCTCTCTCTCTCTCTCTCTCTCTCGCTCTCAGCTCGATCTCTACTCTCGCTTTCAGCTCTCTATCTCTCCCTTCTCAGCGTCGCTTGTCGAGATCTCTGGAAGCTCACCAGCAGCACTTTTCTCTCGTCGATCGAGCTCTATCGCCTCTGCACTCCCTCTCCCGATCTCGTCGATCGAGCTCTCTCGCTCTCAGCTCTCATCTCTCCCGATCTCGTCGAGCTCTTCTGCCCTCGTTGCTGCTCTCCCTCTCTCTATCGCCTCGCTCTCTCGCTGCTGCCCTCCTTTCTCTTGCTGTGATCTCTTTCTCTGCCATGCTGTGCTCTCCTCTCTCTCCCCTGCTGCCCTGCTGCGCTCTCTCTCGCCTAATCTCTCTCCCTCGCTGCTGCGCTCATCTCTCGCCTGATCTCTCTCCCTCACTGCCCTGCTGCTGTGCTCATCCCTTGCCTGATCTCTCTCCCTCGCTGCCCTGCTGATGCGCTCATCTCTCTCGCCCCCTCTCTACTGCGCTCATCTCTCTCGCCCGATCTTTCTCCCTCGCTGCCCTCTCTGCTGCGATCTCTCCCTCTCTGGAGAGAAAGCCGTGCTTGAAGATGCTGAAAGGCGATTAAAGCCGTGCTTCAAGATGCTAAAAGGCGACAAGTGAGCGAAATGGCTGTAAAAGACTGGCTTCGAAAGATTAAAGCTGCTGTTGATGATGCGGAAGATGTGCTAGATGAGTTCAGAATTAAAGCTCTGTGGAGAAAGGTTGAGAATCAAGCAGCTGGCAAGTGAGAAAAGGTAGGCAACTTATTCAACCCACTTGTCTTTCATTTTAAGATGGCACATAAGATGCAAAAGTTGAGGAAGAATTTCGAGCACATTGCCAAAGAGAGATCTCTTTTCCATTTCACATTCACAGAGGGAGTTGCTGCAAGAGTTGTAGACATTCAGCCCCCAATCTCAAAAACAAGGGAGACTTGCTTTGCAATTGTATCGAAGGTTTATGGGAGGGACATTGAGAAAGAAAATTTAATAGATTTGTTAACCAAATCAGCATCAGAAAATGAAGAGGATCTTTCTGTCATTCCCATAGTTGGCATGGGGGGACTGGGTAAGACCACAATGGCTCAATTGGTATATCATGATGAACAAGTGGACTTGCCAGCAGTTGACTCATAATTTAACTCCACATTCCATCCAATCGAAAGAATAATTAGAAGGGAAAGCACTTGGCAGCTGGGTCTAGCAATCCGACAAACCAACCAGTTGTTTTGTTAATAAGGGGGGGCTACAGAATGCTTCCCCATTGTAATTAATCAAGATATAGCCAACCGATTAATATACAAGGGAAAGTTAACCAAAGACTTGTAATTTTTATTAAAACTTGGTTAGTTACAGCACCGCACTAATGGCACTAAGAAACTACTGTGAAACTTCTATGCATTGGCCCATTTTGTTCAAACTTTAAAACTCCATTGGATTGCATTTTCTGTTTGATCCACTAATCAGCCTGCGTTACAGGGTAACAATACTCAAATATGTTGATATTCTATTCTACCCATATCCAAACACCCCTTAAGTATAAACCAATGCTTAAAATGCTGAGGCATGAGATATGGCATTCTATTTACTCAAAAGGTAGTGCATAAGGCTCCTGAATGCACCTTGAGTAAATAAGTAATTACGCCTCTAGTTGTAGTTAAGCCTCTTAATTGAGTTATCTATGGTTAAATTAACTGACCTCATGTTGCATGTCTATTGCAGCTCAATGACTATAATGCAGAGAAGGTGCCATCTTTTGTAGTGTTTAACACATCAAGACTGCCATCATGACTTTTGTTATGCCCACCTTTCGTTATTGTAGGTTTCATGAAGAATCACATTGAAGCCCACCTTTTGTTCATGTATTTTAATATGTTTGAGATTGATCAAGACTTATGTTTTTAGGTGCATACCATTATGTGGCTGAATAATATGAATGAAAGGCATATGTTTCAATTTGAGATAGTGCAGAAATGGGATTGTTTCAGCAAGGTTCTGATAATGTTGTGTGGAAGTTTATGCATGGATGGAAGTTGTCTAGGAATGCTTTCTGTTGTCGCATAAGTGTAAATTATTTCTTGAGTATTTCCCTTATTGAAAATTATGGTATGGATGGAATTTGTCTCGGAATGTTGTCTAGTCATGTTGCTAAAATTTTATTGCAGAGATTGTAATGCACAGAGAGATTTTTGTTGCAAAAATTGGGCTTGTTTCAGCTAGTGCAAAAATTATAGAAACACTTTTTTTTCAATTTTAAATAGTGCAGTTTATGCGTTTGTTTTAACTAGTGCAGAAATTTAGAGGCCAAATTTAGTGCAGAAAACATCAAAATCCAAGTTTTAAAAAACCCACACTGCAATCCAATTTAATCTCAATATATCAAATAAAATCCATTGACCAAACTGAACCAGCAAGAAGGTAAGATAACAATCAAAGTATTCTACAATCAAATTGGCCCACAATGTTGTCCAATATGTTTCAGCAGATTTGGCCAATAGGATAGGAAAAGTGCGCTAGTTGAAAATACGACAAACGCGATTGATTCCTACCCAAAAATTGCAGATTTGAAGTTCATCATATGGACTTCGAAACCCTTAAGTTTCGTTTAAAAACTCCCTCGGGAAGTGGGTTAACCAGTGCCCCAAACAGGGATACTCAGCAAGGTTTCAGCATATTTGACCGACAGGGATAGGAAAAGTGTGCGAGTTAAAAATGCGGCAAACGCGATTGATTCCTACAAAAAAACTGTACATTTGAAGTTTGTCATATGGACTTCGAAACCTCCAAGTTTAGTTTAAGAACTCCCTCGGGAAGTGGATAAACCAGTGCCCCAAACAGGGGTACTCAGCAAGGTTTCGGTACATTTGGCCAACATGATAGAAAAAGTGCGCGAGTTGAAAATACGGAAAACGTGATTGATTCCTACCTAAAATTTGCAGATCTGAAGCTTTGAAACCCCCAAATTTCGTTTAAAAACTACCTCGGGAAGTGGGTTAACCAGTGCCCCAAACAGGGGTACTCAGCAAGGTTTCAGTATATTTGGCCGACATGATAGGAAAAGTGCGTGAATTGAAAATACGACAAACGCGATTGATTCCTACCCAAAAATTGCAGATTTGAAGTTCATCATATGGACTTCGAAACCCCCAAGTTTCGTTTAAAATCTCCCTCGGAAAGTGGGTTAACCAGTGACCCAAACAGGGGTACTCAGCAAGGTTTCAGCATATTTGGCCGATAGGATAGGAAAAGTGCATGAGTTAAAAATGCGGCAAACGCGATTCCTACCAAAAAAATGTTCATTTAAAGTTCATCATATGGACTTCGAAACCCCCAAGTTTAGTTTAAGAACTCCCTCGAAAAGTGGATTAATAGTGCCCCAAACAGGGGTACTCAGCAAGGTTTCAACACATTTGGCCGACAGGATAGGAAAAGTGTGCGAGTTGAAAACGCGGCAAACTCGATTTATTCCTACCCAAAATTTGCAGATTTGAAGTTCATCATATGGACTTTGAAACCCCCAATTTCGTTTAAAAACTCCCTCGGAAAGTGGGTTAACCAGAGCCCTAAACAGGGGTACTCAGCAAGGTTTCAGCACATTTGGCCGATATGATAGGAAAAGTGCGCGAGTTGAAAATGCGACAAACGCGATTGATTCCTACCCAAAAATTGCAGATTTGAAGTTCATAATATGGACTTCGAAACCCCCAAATTTCGTCCAAAAATTTCCTCGGAAAGTGGGTTAACCAGTGCCCCAAATGAATTATATCTAACGGTCGAATTCGACCTTTAACACTGCAAATGAAGGTCGAATTCGACCTCCAGCGTTGCAATGAAGGTCGAAGAGGTCGAATTCGACCTCCAGCACCGCAATGAAGGTCGAATTCGACATCTAACACAGCAAATGAAGGTTGAATTCGACCACAAAAAAATTGGTGAAAAAACTTGGGAATCCTATACGGATTCCCTGTTAGGTGCATAGATGGCTAAAGTGCACTGTTGCGTATAGTGGCCATCTAAAGTGTATTTTCGCGTAAAAACCCCTTGATTTATTGTGGAACCCATGGCAGTCGGGCTACACATACTCTTATAATACCTGTATGCTTGGAAAAAAAACAAAGGTAGGGGAGGGGGGGCACTCTTCCGTTTCCTCTTTCACGCTCACTATCCCTATTAAGCGCGATAAGATTCAAATTGTCACTCATGAGGTTTGTTAGGAAAAATACTTTCTCCTGCAGACATCCGCATCCGCATGCTCTGAAATTCAGGAGAGCGTCCAAAGTTTTTATAAGGGCCCACCCCTTTATGGTTCGGATCTAGATGTCCGCATGTAAATGTTACTGTAGAAGAAAACTTCACATTTGTTATACATCAAAGGCTGCTTATGGATAAAAAACTGTGAATGCTAATGGAAGTAATGGGAGAAATGATTTGAGATAAAGTAGTCTAATCCACCTTGTGGCACCCACTTCAGCTACCTAGGAAAACACCTTAATTTGAAGATAGGAACGATCTCAATAGGGCCTTTAACTAGAACAGTTCAGTTCAGTTCATCATGCTTTAATTCAATAGCTTGATCAACTTATCAAATTGAAATATTGGAGATATGTAATCATTATTGAAACCTTCCCTGCGAAACCATCCACTACATAGATAAACAGATTAGTGCCCCCTGTTGTTGGTTAGACTGTCAACCTTTTGATGATGCAGGCACTGGTACTTTAAAAAATGAGTTTGGATTAAGCAAAATCAAGAAAATATCATTGGTTTTTATCCCTTTTCTCCTTCGCAGACTTTTCCTCTCCTATGGAAAAAAAAATAAAATAAAATCATTTTCTACCCTCTGTTAGATAATCTTTTCCTCAAAATCATGAAAACCTTAACTTATTTTTATGCCTTTTTTCGTTGAGAAGCAACCGCACTAACCATGAAATTTTTTTACTACAGAAAAGCGGTCAAACTTTTCCTTTGCTTTTCTGCAATATCATGGCTGCATAAAAAACATGCGCAGCCACCCAACTCCAAAAATGTAGCAAGGAGAAAAAAAAATCAGCTTCTTTTCCACATCATTTTCCAGAATGTATTAACTGTTTACCTTAGAACTTACAATGTGACATTTAAGCAGCAACCTATCCAAATTGTGTGAAGGGCGTATATGTAGCCTGGAATTCCACTTAAGAAGTTATTAGGCATACATCATATGATCATTGATTCTAAATAGTCATTTATCCTTGTGGTGGAACTGAAATTAATAAAGAAATAGAGCTTCTTATCCTGATGGTAGTGCAAATCCGGCTGGTCTAATAGGAGAGAGCATTGGTGTGTGACCTGTAAGGCTGTAACTGTATGTCTTTTTATCCAGCAATGCCTCCTGACTTGACCACACAGATTTTTCGGATATAAGAGCACACATCCACCCTAAATACCAGATTGACCTTCGTATATACCCTTTACCTTTTATGATCTCACTCCACTTTGGAATCTTGAGTTACGATGGCAACGGGTTAGGTTTAAACAAGAGACATGTAATCACCTTCTCACAAACTTTTAGTGGAGGCGGGTTTGGTAGTGAGTTTGTTTGGATTTGAATTTTAATCAACTTACTCTGTACCTATCTAGTACATTGTATTTAGATTGGTTTAGTGAAAATCAGTACTGGCAGGGTAAAACATACAACCCAAAGGTTGTAAATTCAATCTCCCTCCCCTAAATGCTTATGTTCTGAATATTTAAAAAAAAATGCAGCATTGGTAAACTCGAGCAGACTTGTACCTCTCACGGGACGAATTTGGTACCATGGTCCATAGAATCTGTCATAGGTTGGATCAGGCACCCAAATCCAATCGAATCTGGTGTCATCACTAGCCTTGTGGGACTTTCTCTGATGTTCTGTACTCTCACATGACAGGGCCAATTCCATCCTTTCCATGAGCATGCAACAAGTGAATACCAAATGCATTAGTCTTACTACCATATAAAAAGAAAGCTTAGTTCACTTGCCGTTCACATGATAGGGTCAATTCCATCCTTTCCATCAGCATGCAACAAGTGAATACCAAATGTTTTAGTCTTACCATATAAAAGAAAGCTTAGTTCACTTGCCATTTTGACCAAAGATATCGTATTGTATGCTCCAAAATCGATGGTCCACATCCATTTTCTTTTGATTAGAAGGCTAGTATGAATAGTAACAAGTCTAAATTTGATAATCATTCAACTTTTCCTTACTATTGGATTGGAATTATAATAAAATGACGCCTCTAAACTATTAAATTTTAGGGCCATGGATTAAAAGGTTAGTGTGATCTTTTGGAGTCAAAATTTTATATATTAGTAGTTTATATATATATATATATAATGGACTTCCATGATCATCATGCATTCTAGTGGGCTCAAATAGGAGGCAAAATGCCCCTTTTCAAGATCCTTATCTAGCCAAGGGGGCTAGGACAGGTCTACACAAGTGGGAAAGAAAGCCCACACAAGTTAAAAAAAGGTGGTGTAACCCTAAACAGTCTTGTTGATAACCGTCACTTACAAGTGAGGCAAGTGGCCATTCTCCAAAATCGTTAATGACAGTTTCGTAGGAAGAGATAGGAATGCCAACTCATGCCACTTCATAAACTCTTCCTCACTAACTTCTCTCTTCTTCTCATTCGTTATTTGGAGATCACATTTTTTGCTTTTGAAAACACTATGGCAATTTCTAGTGCTCCTGACACGTGTGTGTTTGCTTCCTAAAATCAATGAATCCAAATTTAGCAGACTGATTTGTATTTACGCCCAAATTGGTCTGTTTCTAATCTAGAGACCAGAGGATGAGATATGTCCCTTTAAACCAGACCTTATGTGCTCAAATCGAAATGTTCACCTAAGAGCAAGTGCAAATGCAGCCCAGCACAGTAGGGCCCATCTAGACCCACCTTTCATTATTATAACCCCTTTGATAGTTCTTTTATTATATAATCTATCATCAGGCTAAATTTTACAGCCTTCACTCACCGTTGGATTGAATCCCAAAAAAATCTATGGTTAAGATGTTTTTAAACTTAGAGGCTTTTAAATCAAGGACTAGGATAATTTGGTGGGGCTGATTTATGCATGAAGTGAGCTTTGAATCTGCCCTCCTCCCATTGCTTAACTTGAATCATATTGGGTCCCATGAGATGGACTTCATATAAACTACATGCAGTGTGCTCGTGGGTGAACATTTCTCCTCTTAAACTTGGTGCTTCTTAAAAACCTTCTTCTTGACAAATGATGAAATGATTTCATCTAAAGTTACCCGTACCCCACTCCTTATCCCCTTCCTCCTAACATTGCCAAGAACCTCTATCCAAATGAAGAAAACACCCCCAAATTAGGTTTTTTTTTAGTGAATACTCACACGTTCTGCCCAAGTTGCATATACCATCAGTGCTACGACTAGAGATCAACCGCTAGATGATTCTGTGGGGTGGGTGGTGCTCACCATTGAGCTACCAGCAGATTTGACCCTCAAAATAGGGTTGGTTATATGTTTAGGAGTTTAAGGTTGGGATGGGGTCTATGGGTTAAGGCCCAAATCATGTATTAGACTAGTAAAATCTGACCTGACCCATATAAATGTGGGTTGAGATTCTCTTAACCCACATCAAACCAATATAAACTAAAGGTTGAATGTGGGTGCGGTTGCATGGATTGAGTTTACTGCTCGTTCACATTTGCCACTCTTAATCACAAATGACCACGGAAGACGATCTTATGGCAAAGCGAAAGGTGCTCACTATTGCAACCTTAAGATTGTTACGGAAAAGAAATAAATTGGAAAATGGGTATGATTGGTTGTGGGGGTATTTCTACTTGTTTTGGGACCTATTCATTTGGAAACTTGAATCCAACCCAAAGAGCATTCCCTCATATAAGCTGTGGGTCTGGTTTTGCCACGCCTGGCTTCCTTTGTTATGCTGGAGTGCTAGGCCAACTTATTCATGAAATAGATTTAGTGCTTTCCAATTCCCAGATAACAAGTGGTTGTAGGGTAGCCATTTTAAATTACGGTCCCTTAGAAAATGACCAAAGTACTCTTGAAGTCAGGTGTGTACAGCAGATCTAGAGACTCTTGGGTACTTTCTTAATCATCTTAAGGTGGGCCATGCACCCCAACAAAGGAATTGCACCTTTAACTTCCAATGTGGGTCATAATTGGACGGCCAGAAACCTTACCGGGCGACCATCTATCCGTGCATTATTCCGGGAATCAGGTGATTCCATCAAGTGGAAAAAGGCATAGGATAATCTGTGTGTGTTACCCAAGGGATATTTTAGTATGTGCCATCAAGCATCTGTACGACTTGCAAGCACTTCCATCAATAGCTTTCCTTTAACCACCATAAATACAATTCATGGGGTTCCATGGAAGTGCTCACATATCACAAACCACCATTCCCTCTCTAGCTCTATAGCACATACTAGTGTGTGTGTGTGTGTTATACACAGAGAGATGGTGAAGTTCTCAAAGCAATTCGAGGGGCAACTCGTTCCTGAATGGAAAGAGGCTTTTGTTGATTATTGGCAACTGAAGAAGGACCTCAAGAAAGTCAATCACCTTAATCCTCAGAACACTCCCACTAAGAAAGAAAAACCTTCCTTATCTACCACAATCTTGTCACCCTTCAGGAAATTCTCTGTATGGGGCCATGAACACACTGACCATGGAGTCATTCAGGCACCAATCTCTCTTTCTTTCTCCTGTTCATGAATTTCATTCATAAATCATATTCATATACAATGTTTGTGTGTTGGTGCATAATATTTCTTGTTATGCTTCATTGCTTCTCTCATGGTTGGTTTACTTACTGTTTTTTCATCTTCTTAGAATGTTCATCCTCTCTCTCTCTCTCTCTCTCTCTCTCTCTCTCTCTCTCTCTCTCTCTCTCTCTCTCTCTCTCTCTCTCTCTCTCTCTCTCTCTCTCTCTCTCTCTCTCTCTACATTTACTTGGTTTTTCAGAAGAATGGGATATAAACCCATTGTTCTTTACCATTTCTTGGTGCTCTGGCAATTAGGCTAATACCCATGTGTGGTAATAATTTCTTTAACTATTGTTACTATATTCTTCATCAGTTGTTTTGAATTGTTTTTTGTTAATATTGTTAAGGTTCATAAGAAGCTGGCATCTTCGGCGAGTAAGGGGGACATGTATGAGACCGAATTGCTTGAACAGTTTGCAGACACAGAGGCAGCTAAGGAGTTCTTTGCTTGTTTGGACCATCAATTGAACAAAGTTAACCAGTTTTACAAGGCAAAAGAGAATGAGTTTCTGGAGAGAGGGGAGTCACTTAAGAAGCAGATGGAGATCCTCATTGAGCTCAAGGCCACACTCAAGCAACAGCGCGCACAGTCATCCTCTCAGGAATTGAAGGAAGATGTCTCCATCTCACATACCATTTTATGTGGTATGATGCTAAATCAAGTTTTTGGTTTTCTTCTTCTTTTGTTCTTTTTACTGCGAATTTAAGGCAAGGAGATTTAGAGATGGCATGTTCATATGTATATTAACTTGGTTTTTGATTGATCAAATCAGGATCAACTCTCTTTTGATGATTTGTCTTGCTTGTTACCCTTTTAAAAGGAGAAGATAAAATGTGGACCACGTCAGTGAAGCACAAATGCTAATGTGTGTACTCCTTTTAAAATCCTTTTGGCATCGGAGCCCGCCATATGAAAGTTGTGGGAGGCCCGAGTCCACCCAAAAAAAGGGTAGGTCCCAATGAGGCCTGTGCCCTTTTTAAGGGTTGGAAGCAGGATGTGGGTCCTTTTCGATTAAAGTTCCAATCCCTATTGAGTGTGGTTTTAGCCCCGTGGACCCTTCGTAAAGTCAAATGGCCTGTTTGTTTGCAGGAATTTTGAAAATTACTGTTGGGGTTATACATATTCTCCAAATGTTGTTTCTAGCCAAATTGACAACTTTTGGATGTAGTTTCTAGCCAAATTGACAACTTTTGGAATTTGAAAAAATCTAAAGGACAAAAGCGACTATAAAAAAGAGGCTGGATTTTTCAAATCTTATCAGTCAAATAAGAAATACAAATGCTCCAGGGTAGCAACTCACTTTGCGTTTGAAATTCTCATCAGAAATTCTTCCAAACAAACATGCACTAAATATGCAATAAGTTTTGAGTCGTACAAGGGATGGAAGTATGGCGTGGGTCCATCTCAATTAGAGTTCTAGGCCCTATTGAGTATTATCTTGGCCCCATTGACCCATTAAACATTCCAAATATAGAGGTGACATGGGCTCTAATTAGGCCCACACAAACTCTTATGCCAAAAAATTATGCTTTACAAAAGAAGGGGCGTGTGTAGTGCATACGCCACAAATGTTTGGTCTGAACCAGAATGTGACGAGTAGGGCCTACACAAGCAGGTGCAGGAGCTGGTCCCACTCATAATCATTGTTTTCAAGTGGCCAAATTAAAACACCAAGTTAATGTGTATACACACCACATTAGGACGTTATGTTGGTTGCTGCATCTATTTGCTCATGAAAACATAATAATTCAAACACTTGGTTACAGAGGAGGAGGAGGAGGAGTCCATAAAGGATAATACAGAACAAGAGCAGCTGCAAGAAGAGAGTTCCATGTGCGAATTTGAAAGAAATGAGGTGGAATGCACAGAATCTCCTAGATCCGATGACACTGGGAAGGTGATTAAATCGAAGGGGGATGAAAGGAAGATGAGGACTCTATCAGGAAGAATCTTCAACTGGCAAGGAAAAAATCTGAGAATGAACATCCCCCTAACGACGCCTACTCGAACCATCTCCGCGATCACTTACTTGGTTTGGGAGGATTTGGTTAACCAGTCAAAGAAATGGGGACCCGAAGGTGGTAAGCTACACATCAACAAAGCTAAGCTGCAGCGTGCAGAGAAGATGATCAAAGGAGCTTTCATTGAGCTCTACAAAGGATTGGGTTATCTAAAAACGTATAGGTAATATTTCTATTGCTTGCCTAAATGGTGCCACATTCCTATCAATTGAAGGTGTTCTGCACTGACTATAATTTCAAAAATGAGTCATCACCTGAAAACCACATTGGTCAGTTGTTCCAATGAATGATGAAGTGAAGAAAAAGAACATAGAGGTGGCTCAGTGATTGGATTTTCCACATCAATGGCCCTGGGCACCATATAACCACTAACATATACCAAGTTTCAGTGTATTAATTGTACGTCCATGGTGTGAGCCATGTCATCCTCATTCTACACTTTCTTACAAGTCTTCCTACTATGATGTTGTAGGAACTTGAACATGCTTGCTTTTGTAAAGATACTGAAGAAATTCGACAAGGTGAGTGATATTTCTCCTCTTTTCCTTTTCCTTTGTCGTTTGGACCTGTCCATGGGTTGGGTCTATGCATGGGACCAACTGGTCTCCCTCTAAAAGCATCAAAACATTATAAACTTCACCACCATCATCTTAGCCCTTTTGTTTTATTGGCTCACCAGGGCTGATCACCTACAAGTTCCTACTTCTTCACTTAATCCTATTGGTTCATAGAAACCAAACTTTTCCCTTTATCAGCACACTAAAGCCTATAAAACTTCATAATCTATCATCTAAGTATTGAGGACATATGCCATGTTTGTGGTACCCATTGACTCCACAGGTAAAGGGAATTTTACTACCTATTAAATATCAATTTTTGTACAAATGATAAGAACTTTAGCTAAGGGTATCAAATGGACGGTTCAAATTGAAACCCTTGTTTATCTACAACAATTCATTTCATGCTTTACATTGAACTGTTAGAACACCATGTGAGTCCTTGTATCTGTTGGGCCAGTGGCTCCCACAAACATGCCATGTGTTTATTTATCAAAGAAAACAGTAGAGAACTTCTCCAGTGAAGGCTGTAGAGGTTGTGTCTAGGGAGAGCTATATCTGAACCCAACCCATTACAGTCCTACCTGATAGGATTGTATCTGTGAAGAAATTGAACATGTATTTAATTGTCTTTGTTTAGGTTACTGAGAAACAAGCTCTGCCCATTTATCTCAAAGTGGTGGAGAGCTCCTATTTCAACAGCTCAGATAAGGCGGTGAAGTTAATGGATGAAGTTGAGGAGTTGTTTGTAAAACACTTTGCAGGGAATGACAAGAGAAAGGCCATGAAATACCTCAGGCCCTCCCAACGTAAAGAATCCCATGCTGTCACCTTCTTCATTGGTAATTTACCTTTCCATCCAAAAATTCATTTATGTCAATCTAAGTTCTAAACCGTTCCAAGTTTTGGGATCCACTGTAGATAAGGTGCAACCCGAACAGCACCGTGATCAGACAATTCCAACCATTGGATTTTGCCTTTGGTTGTGGTGTGCCCGGAAACATTTGATGTGCCCATTTATGGAAAAAAAGCTCTGGGGTCCATGGGTCTTTGCCCATGGACCTGAACCCAACCTTTACAAAAATAGACCCCCACTGAGGTTTGTTTCACATGTGTAATTGTGGGCCACATCTAATTAGTGGCACGCATTAATGAATTAATGATGGATCCCCTGATAGGCTTTATTTATTCTCATAGCATTCTTTGATGGTTTTATGAGTTATGACTCATTTTGTGGGGGACTAATCCATGACTTCCTTGAGAATTGAGAATAGCCTCTCTTTGTAGACTCTCGAGAGATGTGATGCATGTAGGAGGCATGCATATACAGTTATACACTAATCAAATACCGGGTAGTTGGGTGAGATCGGGACACCCAACTACTGGGCTAGCCCTATACTCTCAATTATCCCTAAGTTGATGAGCCTCTCTCTTATAGCACCATGTAAGTGAGCATTTGTGAGTATGATCGACTATATTTTGCCCAAGCCATCAATGAATCTTACTTAGAAATTTATTAATACTGAAGAGGGAAACACTCTGTTGTATAGACCCTTTCTAAATGGTCATCACTGATTCTTTATCTCGATCAGACAGGGTGGGCCACACACTTCAGCTTACATTGTGGGACCCACATTTCACCACTCTGATTTGCGTGATTGGATGTTCTTCGTGAAAGATCATACTCATAGATATCTTTGGATTTTTGTTATTCAGGTCTGTTCACTGGATGTTTCATTGCTCTGTTTGTCGGTTATGTTATCATGGCACATCTTGCTGGAATGTACACTAGGCAGTCGGGCTCTCTCTACATGGAAACTGTATATCCTGTTTTGAGGCAAGTAACTCCTTGCCTATCATTTACTTGGTTCTTTTCTCTCATTTATTCAAAGAGCATCTTGTACAATCGCTTGCATGAATGATCATCAAGTGTGTTTCGACCAATCATTCAATCTATTTCGACAATCATCATTGTATTACTTTGATCTTAAGCCATCAAACAATTTCTAACACTGATAAATTTGTCATGGGTGATCGCAGTAGATTGATCAATTTCAACATGCAAATGGTCCTAAACAACCAATTCCATCTTCTCTTTTGCAGCATGTTTAGCCTCTTGTTCCTCCATTTGTTTCTGTATGGATGCAACATATTCATGTGGAGAAAAGCTCGCATCAACTATAGCTTTATATTTGAATTTGCCCCCACGAAAGAGCTTAAATATCGTGATGTTTTCTTGATATGCACCACATCCATGACTATGGTGGTAGGTGTCATGTTTGTTCACTTGTCCCTCGTTGCAAAGGGGCATTCGTCAACTGAAGTCCATGCAATCCCAGGCCTTTTACTATTGGTAATCTTCAGTCCTGCATTAGTTTTCCTTTTGTGGTATATGCATAATGAAAATAGTTGTGTACATTGGATTAAACAGGATTGTCTTTTATAACATTTTCTCAACCATCTTGTTAATTCTAAACTATATATTTCCTCTCCTAGCAAGAGGTGTAATTGAAATGCTTTTATATTTCTTTTCCATGCAGTTCTTTCTATTGTTGCTCTTGTGTCCTTTCAATATTCTCTACCGGTCGAGCCGCTATCATTTCCTCCAGGTCATTAGGAATATCATCTTGTCACCTCTTTACAAGGTATGACATTGTCTCAAACTGGAAATGATTTGGTTAATAGTTTGCATACCAGAAAATAGGTTTTTAAGCTTCTGCCACCATTTTATTCCTGATCGTACAATGAACAACCATTGTTTGTATGAGCTATGGAAATGGATGGGTTCATGATAAACGTATTTCGGTTTGATTAGGAATGAATTTGTGTCATAACAATCTGACAAAATCACTAATGAGAATTTCCAAGTCTACAATCAAAGTCCTTATTGTTTAACATGTGCAGGTGGTAATGGTTGACTTCTTCATGGCTGATCAACTTTGTAGTCAGGTTAGGTCTTCAGTAACACTTCTTTTTCTTTCTTTTTTTCCTTTTTTTGTTGGGGTGGGGTGCTTATATAATAACATTTCATTTCTCCCTTACTTAAGATTGCATATATATGATTAAATGCCTTTATATATCTACCTAAACTTGAATAACTTCAAAAATCAGTTTCCATTTAATGGACAAGATGATTAGATTCATTACAAGCCCCATGTCTCAGTTATTTTCTGTCAGGTTGTGTTATTTATCTAAAACTGCTTTTGACAATGGAACAGGTGCCAATGCTCAGGAGCCTAGAATACGTTGCATGCTACTACATAACTGGAAGCTACAAAACCCAAGATTATGGGTTTTGCATGAGGACCAAGCATTACAGGGATTTGGCTTATGCTGTTTCTTTCCTACCATATTACTGGAGGGCGATGCAGGTTTATTACAATGATCTTTGATTGAAGCTCTTTTCATTATGAAAAAAAATTGAACGAAAAGAAAAGGATAACTTTAATTGAATCTCCTGGATAAACTTTAATTGAAGCTCCCGGATACTTATCAACAGTAACCATTTATCATAGCAACTTTTGTTTTAGATGACAACTGTTGTTTATAAATTACAAAAGAATATCCACACAACATATCTTTCAGATAGCTCTACCATAAGTTCTTAACCCACTAAAATTCCCTATTGCATTAAGACCAAGTTTTTTACTGTTTCATTTTCTTTCATTAAAAAGTTGACTACAAATGTAAAACATTTGAAATTATGGTAGGAAAATGTTCCTTTTGAAAGAGATGATGTTTTGTTTCTTTTTAAATTCCAATAGAATAATAGAGGATGCTAGCCCCATTCCAATAATAAAATATGCTTAAGCTTCCCTTCTTGTGGTGTGCAGTGTGCGAGGAGGTGGTTTGATGAAGGACAGACGAGCCACCTTGTTAACTTAGGGAAGTATGTCTCTGCCATGTTAGCCGCCGGTGCCAAAGTAGCATATGAGAAGGAAAAGAGTGCAGGATGGCTATCTCTTGTCGTTGTTTTGTCAAGCACTGCAACTGTGTACCAATTGTACTGGGACTTTGTGAAGGACTGGGGCTTGCTCCAGTCTAACTCAAAAAACCCATGGTTGAGGAATGAATTGATGCTTCGGCGAAAGATCATTTACTTCTTCTCTATGGTATACTTCACCTTGCCAAAGCCAGTTAATTGATATAACATGAAACCTATTTAGATAGTATAGAGGAATGATCATGTGTTTAGCAAATACACTGAAGAGAACCGTCAGCACAACTGAGTGATCATGATCAGGCTATGTTCACGAGTTATAAATTTATGAGATACCAGGGGAGAATACCTGATCATTGCTAGATCAGGACCCGAAAGTTATTGTTACCACCATATACCAATAATACAGTTTCTTTGCTAAATGCTGAGATCATTCCTCAAATTGTAATGATTATAATTGTCAGGCCTTTTTATTTATTTTGTTTTTCTTGTCACAAGATGATCGGGATTTGTGGATATTTTATTGACACTAAAACCATCTTTCATGTGGCTGTCAAGCTAACTTCTGTTGCTGCCTTAACAGGGTTTGAACCTTATTCTTAGGCTGGCTTGGTTACAAACTGTTCTGCACTCCAACTTTGGGAGTGTGGATTACAGAGTAACAGGATTCTTTTTAGCAGCCCTTGAAGTGATTCGGCGTGGACAGTGGAATTTCTATAGGTATAATCATTTCTTAACATCAATTATCCAAGTTGTACATAACCATGTATCCTTCCCCTCAAAATACTTGTACATGACCAAGATGACATCTATTGATGCAAGCAATGAGATAATGCAACTAATTAAGCAGAAAAGTTTAGTTGGTCTGGGTCTCGTGATGTTGGACAATGACAAGGCCTACTGGGCCTTCCCATGAAATGCTCCACAGTGTGTACTATGAATGAGAAACCATGAACTATTACTCTGCACACTGCCAAAATGGTCCACATAAATGTCAAAAATCGCTCCTTTCATTAATATTCTATATGGGCATTGTTGTAGAGAATCACACCATATTATGGCAAGTTACCAAGAATGCTAGTCCATCTATCCTGGAATGTGACAGTGGGCCGCATAGTAGATGGTGCATGGGCAAAAGTTGCACTAATCAAATGATCATAGACACTGTTTTTCTAAAGAAATTTGGTCGCATCAGCCATTTCCTTTTCAATTCATCCATTTGTTTGATGCTGAGCACACAAATAGGACCATCCTGTCAGGCTTGACTTTTTTGAATGTTTCATCTATGGTGGGGCCCAAGGTGTGGTATGGTTCAACCACTAGTCTAAAGTAATACCCCAAGCTGTTATATATACCCAGCTTATTAAATACACTTGGTCTTCCTTTTTTTTTTTTTTCCCTCAATGAACTACTTATCAATGGTCCAGGTTGGAGAATGAGCATCTCAATAATGCTGGCAAGTTCAGAGCTGTCAAGACTGTACCACTCCCATTCCATGAAGTGGATCAAGATTGATACCCTCCACCCTCCAACAGTGATATCTTAAGAGAATATGAGCAATAAATGCACTGCAATGAAGAACCATTAAAGAGGCTTCTTCAGATTACAAGAAAAAAAAAATCATTGTCAAGTTTTACCCAGATGCTATCGTATGACAGGGCACCTCTGAGTGGCCTCTGAAAGAAGATTAATCAATACATGTATAGGAAGATTCCTTCACAAGGAATGGAGAAGACGTCGATTTCCAGATTCTCTATCAACTTCTTGTAGTATTTGCCCCAGTATTTTTGTTCTCCATTCTAATAAACTCTCTTGTAATGAATGATTACAAGAGTCATTGAACATTTCTCATGAGTAAACAGAAATTATCACATTGCTGCACCAAAAGAATTATATTTGCATGCAAAATTTATTTTCAATTTTGCAGAGTCAAAATAATATTGGTGATTTAGTATGAGGTGGGTTTGCAAGATCTTCAATTTTTGTCTGAGTGCATTGCTGATCCTGCCTAAATACATTGCTGAATGAACGAGTTATATGGAGTATAACCAACCGCACTTTTGTACTAATCATACCGCAACTAAGCTGCTAGTTCTACATGGATTAGTAGGACTATTAAGGCTTCTTTCTAAGTTAATAAAACAATCATCTCATGAAAATTGAAAAGAAAACTCTACATCCTATGAATACTGGAGGCATTAAGATGTCATGATGCCATGGATGAAGAAGCATGGAATTTAATGGATCCCTCCATTTTTCAAGGTCTCGTTTGACCACAACAGAGAAAATGGACTTTAGTTTTGGTAACAAATTCTTCTATTTCATGGGCCTTGTAATGGATTGTATCATGTGCAATTCTTCAGCTAGTATGATTTTTTTTTTTAAAGCTTGTTCTATTTTTTCTCTGTTTCTTGGGTGCTCTATTGGCACGTTCCCTATAAAAGGGAGTGTCTATGTATTTTCCATTGTTCAATTTTTAATGGTATTTGATGGTTACATGATAGAAAACTTCAGTATTTGCGTATAGTGATTGCATTTGTCATTGGTGTGTTGGGTATATCTGGCAACACAAAATGGTTGATAATCTTTGCCTCATTGTTGAATACATTTGGAAGAAGATACGGGTAAGTTTCATATCTTCAACTGGCTTATATGTTGGATGTGAAACATTGTTGCATTTTTCTCAACCTTTGTTTTCAGATAAATAAATAGAGATTGTTCTGTTGGGGAGAGTTTCAGGCATAATATATCCCTGGGACAGTCATAGTCTCAGATTTTCTGAAAATATCACAAAACATTCTTAATTTGAAATTTAGAATTTTTTTTTTTTTTGCCTCTTCAGAAACTATTTTCATTAATGAATAATGCATGAAATCCTCTGAAATATTCAAGGGAAAGAATTGAGAGGGCATCCACTATCCTGTTTTCCCATTTCATTTGAGATGGATAGTAAATCCTAACAAGCTTCTACATAAGAGATACAGGAACAAGTCCACCAATGAGAAAGGGAGAGAGATGACTGCATCAAGATTTGATTAAAAGATTAAGCAATAAGGCTATGCTTGTGCAGAGCATTTTCTGTGGAAAATGAAAATGGTTTTCTGGGGAGAACGTTTTTCTATTTTTCCCTATTAACACTTTCCACAATTTTCATTTTCTGAAAGGTGAAAGCAATTTCTGCAATTCTTGTAGAAAGCAGATCCAGATCTGCAGGTAAAGAACCATTTTCTGCAATATGAGGTAAAGAATTAGAGGCAGAAACACATTTCACCCCAGAAAATATTTCTAAGGCACCAAACAATAGAAATTGAAAGTTTGAAACTGCAGAAAATGAAACCTTTAATTTTTCATTTCCTGCAGAAATGGAATCCTTATAGAAATAAAATTCCATGAAAAACCATGCTGGATCTAAATCATGATATACTAATGATGGATGTCAATGTTAAGATTGCAACACAATTATGATTTATGATCCCCCAACAACTTAAAAATATTCATTCATTGATTGAATGAAGGAACAATTGTTGCACACAACCACAACATCTTCATGCACTCCCACATGGGCCTCAGGCCCAATACATTATGACACGGCAAGCCCAAGAAAATCGGACGCCGACTTGGCCATCACCGACGTGAACTCCGAGAAGCTGATCATGCCGTCGCCGTCCGTATCTGCCTCTCGGAACATCTCAGTGAGCTCCTGGAAGGTGAGCGGGTGGCCCATCTTGGCCATGGACTGGGCTAGCTCGGCAGCAGTTATGAACCCATTGCCATCGCGATCGAAAGACCGAAAAACCTCCATGAGCTGGTCCTGGTCCACGAGCTTCTGGGGGGTCATGGAGGGCAGGATTGCGTCGACTAGCTCATCGAATTCAACCGAGCCATTGCCGTTGGCGTCCATGTTGTCAAGCAACCAATGTATCTGGTCACCAGTGGGCTGGAAGCCCAGGGAGCGCAGGAGAGCAGCAAGCTCAAGGTGGGTGAGGCTGCCATCAGAGTCCATGTCAAAGCGTGAAAATATGTCTTTGAGCTGTTGGATCTGCTCTGCTTGCAGCGGACCCATTGCTGCTGCAATGAGTAGGGGATATTGGAATTGGAATTGAGAGAGAAAGCACACAGAGAGGAAGAGAGAGAGAGAGAGGTGTAGGTTGGTTTGGAATGGGAAGGTGGTAGTTGGAGATGTGGGGTGGCTTCTTTCTTTATGAGAAAACAGAAAGCGCGTTGATCAAGGTGACGGTGATTATTTTAAGATGTGATGGATGGTTGAGATGATTGGAGAAGAGAATCATCCTCTTTTTTTTTTTAAACATCTGACAAGGAGGGTCTTGGTCTTGGTGTGTAATAGGAATTTTCCACAAACTGGCGTACGTGGAAAGGTGAGACTAAGACCAATGGGAATATGCATATGCTGGCATGGTATTATTGGGAGGTGGATTAAGTCTTCTAAGGACCAATTGGAATATGTCTGCATCCCAATTTGAGGAATTGTCAAAACGTAAATGTGTTGACCATTAAAAGAAACTCCATTTTTAAGATGTAGACTTAAGTAGTGAGGAGTAAAAAAAATTAGTAAAATATAAGTCTATACAAGTCCCTTGTACAGTGATTCAAAATAGCTTTCTCCTATATAACTATTTAAATTCAAGTGAAAAGAAGAATCAGTAATAGAGAAAAGTGGTGATTCTCTCTCTATCTAGTTTTTTCATGGTTTTGCATGTAGTGGGAATTTACCGCAGCTGTTTGATACACGTGGGTTGTATACGAACACATGAAAAGATAATTTATAATGCATGGTATATGCTAATACTATATTTGTATATAATCTAAATTTTATACACTTCAAAAAGAAAAGCTAAGAAATTTGGGTATCCAAACTGACCCAATTCAACATGAATTGCTTCTACCAAAAAAAAGAAAAGAAAGAACATGAATTGCACTTGGGCAAGAAACTTACCAACCCAAGAACTTCGGGCATCCAAACTGACCCAATTCAACATGAATTGCAGTTTGGGTTGGAAAATTACAATTCGGTTTGGAGTCTCCAACCCAGGTCAGCTATGTTTGGATTTTGTTTCACTCGGACCCACGGGAAATTTCAGTTGGTCTTAGGTACCGTTGAGCTAATCCAAACCCAGCCAGACCGAGTTGCACACTTGCACAACCATCTCTCTCCATTGCTTGTTCCTGGCACACCACAAATACTAGATCCAAACCATCTATCTGATGGGTGGGGCAAGTTTTATATCATTATCACTGTTGCTATGATAGTAAGCTTCTTATAAAGGCAGTTCATTGATGGCAATCTGCCCATATTTATTCAAGATCATACAACATTTTCTCAGTTTAATGAATTGTATGGGTCATGTCTGCCACAAACCTACACAATTTTGAAAGGAACCCAGGCTGACTAGTTCTACTAAAATTCAGTGACGCTCACCTGAATTAGTCGGCTTAAAGGTCTTCAAATCACGTGTGAGAGTCGAGTATTAAAATTGTGGATAGGGAAACAAGCATGCACTGAGCATAATTAACATCAGGATAACTAGATCAATATAGCTGCATCTTCGTTAAAATGGCAACTGGCTAAATATCATTCAGATGGGGGTGTCCAATTGAAATGATATGTTTTTTTCACCCCCACAGATCCTTTGGTCTACCATCGGCAAGAAGTGTGCCCCACAGTGCAGATCGGGCTTTCCTGCACCACATTATATCCTCTTTAAGCCTAACAAATTGATTTACATTTGAGAGTCAGTTCATTTTTCTTGTAATTTTCTCTAGGTTGTGCCATGAAACTCTGACATGGATTCCATGAAATACTCATGATAACATGGATATCAGGATTTTAGGATCAATAGAATTTCATCCAAATTGAGTCCTTGGGGCTGGTTTGCATTTACAAACCTCATGCGGAAGTAGCTCTAGTTACATGTAAGGCTACAGATCTTGTGTTTGGATGGTCTGGTTGCACAAAGTCTGCAGATATGCTCTGTTCTTTGCAACAAAAAATCACACGTGATCAGATTTCCAGGTACAGGTAGCTTGAGTTCAAGGTGAATAAAATGAATTCCAAGGATCCAAAAACTGCCTTGGTTTGCATTTTCTAAATTTGACTAGGACAGGCTTGCTAATGCTAAAAGCATATCCCAACTCTTCCATCTGACAATTGCTGGACTCAGGGGAAACCCAGTTCAGCCTGAGTAACAGAACCACACTGCTGCAGTAAGTTTTAGGGAAAACCCATCAGGTGAGTGGTATGAATGAGTCAATACTTGCAAGATAGACATCTATTTTCCCATCTAAGCCCTGTTTGGATCCTTGAAACTCGGTTTCCTTGCACTCTGTTTACCTGCAAAATTTAGCAAAATTAAACAAAGCATCTGTCACCTCCAGGCTACTCAGGTTAACTGAACACATAATTGCAGGCCACTTGTACTTAAAAATGTTAACTGGGTCAAAAAACTCTTTTCTTTGTGAAGCCCATAGAAAACACCCGATTCACATTTTTTTAGAGTACATTTTCATCAGAACTGAGAATATGCACATATTGATCAAATCTCCAACCAGAAAAAATGCCCAGACTCAAATAGACATGAGGATTTTCTTTTCTTTTCCTTTTCCTTTTTCTTGTATTATGAGCGATGACTCGCAAGTTCACTTGCAAGACCTCGGTTCTATCATTTCCTGACTACAAATACAAGCATTTTACCCAATCGATATAGGCTTTGATGATGATCACAACACAAACTTTAAAATGGGAATTGGGCATGAATTAACCCACCAGAACTTAAAATATGGGATGAGAGAGAGATTTTTCCATCCAAAAGATGGGTTAACCATTGTTCTGGAGAGGAAATGCACACAAATGAAAGCCAGCCATTGTTGAGAGTTGGTTTAAGCATTGGCTGAAGATCCATTACAATAGTAAGTCTCCAAAACCATCATGTTCAGGCTACAGATAAAGTTACCAAGATCAGGTTGCAATCAAAGGGCTCCAACACATTTAAAAGTTTGATTGGATGTACACTAAATTTTATCTTGGATATTTTAGAATAGATGGTTATTCATTGCAACATGCATCGACAATGCAGAACTTTAGACCACAGGTTCCTGCCTTCCCAATTGATTAACAAATCATTAACAGCCTTTCATCACCAATATTAATTTTGAGTTGATTAGTTTGGACAGCATCGCATCTAATGCAGTTTCTGACTCCATTGAGAATTCAAATGCATGTCAGTATGGGTAACACGCTAACAGCCCACACTATCAAAAGATTCAAATACATTGGCACAGAGACGAATATAGCTAAAGCATTTTGGCAATCAGAAAGATTAAATGCAAGTTTTATTGACAGCTCTAAATGAACGTTAAGCCAAAAATTCATGCAAAAGCATCCCCACAATCAAGGGGAAAAACCTACACACAAAAAATGAATTATGTATAGACTAAAGAGGATTACAGAACCAAGTTACAACTCCCTCTCATCTCTCCAACCAGTTTCACTGAAATCAGTACCATAGTCTTGACTGCCAAACGCCATCCTCTGAAACAGTCTGATTTCAGTAGATTGCTGTGCTGAATTAAAGAGGTTACTCTGTCCCACTTTCATGCCATTGCTTAAATCTGACTCGCCCACAAATTCAAATGCTCTCACAATCTGTGAACATAGAAGTAGACATGTTAGCAATTTACCAATTGATATCTGCATGTGGGCCCACCTGCGAACCCAGCCTGCCAAATCAAACCTAACACCCTATTACCCTAATATTGGCATTGGCCTTGGATTGGTATCTACTTTCAAATTTAATAACTCCAGCAGAAATGATCTGTCTCTGAAATCTGAATAGATGGGATTGCATTTGATAATACAGTCAATTATGGGTCAGATCATTATGGGATGAACCGAGCACTTGTATTCTTTATGAGATGGTCTTAGCAGTCCAGCCAGCAGCTTGCAAATGGACAAATACAAGCTTTGCAAACTTCAAATCAATGTCATAAAAACCAACCGGGAGGTTGAAAATTTTGACCTGATGGTCATCCACAACAGTTCAACTGATGGCTCAATCAAGTCTGCCATTGCCATACTTAAAAAAATATATATAGAGAATAATGAAATTGGTTAAACTTAAAAGTGTCCAACATAGCAGACTTTTTTACCGGTTTAAATCATCTTAATTATCAATTTGGTTTCATGCCTGGGAGATCAACCATGGAGGCTATCTTTCTCCTGAGGAGGTTAATGGAACAGTATAGAGAAGGTAAGAGAGATTTACATATAGTGTTCATTGACTTGGAGAAGGCCTATGACCGGGTTCCTAGGGAGATTCTTTGGAAAGTTCTGGAAAAGAAAAGAGTTTGTATCACTTATATTAAGGCGATAAAGGATATGTATGATAGAGTCGTGACATCTATAAGGACGACGGGCGGCGAAACTAAGGAGTTTCCTATCACGATTGGTCTACACCAAGGCTCAGCGTTAAGCCCGTACTTGTTTGCCCTAGTTATGGATGAGATTACAAGACATATCCAGGATGAGGTGCCGTGGTGTATGCTATTTGCAGATGACATTGTTTTAGCGAATGAGACGAGAGAAGGAGTGAATGCTAAACTTGAATTGTGGCGGAAAACATTAGAGACAAAAGGGTTTAGGTTAAGTCGATGCAAAACGAAATATATGGAATGCAAGTTTAGTCAAAGTAGGACACCTGGTAATATAGGAGTAAGTTTGGGCACGCAAAAGATAGTAGAAAAAGAAAACTTTAGGTACCTTGGATCTATGGTGCAACAGGATGGAGGGATTGATACTGATGTAAGTCACAGGATTCAAGCCGGGTGGACCAAATGGAGGAGTGCTTCGGGGGTCTTATGTGATCGGAAAGTCCCCATCAAGGTTAAAGAAAAGTATTATAAGGTGGCGGTACGGCCAGCGTTGTTATATGGATCAGAGTGTTGGGCAGTAAAGCATAATCATGTCAAGAAGATGGAAGTTGCGGAGATGAGAATGCTAAGATGGATGTGCGGGATCACAAGGAGAGATAGGATTAGGAATGAGGAGATTAGGGGCATAGTAGGAATAGTACCGATTGGAGATAAAATGAGAGAAAATCGACTGAGATGGTTCGGCCATGTTAGAAAGCGTCCAACAGAGGCACCTGTTAAAATGTGTGAAAGCATGGAGTTTGCCAAGAGTAGGAGAGGGAGAGGGAGACCCAGAGAAGTTGGAAAGAAACTATTAAACATGATCTTGCCTACATGGATCTAACGGAGGACATGGCCCTAAACAGATTTGATTGGCGTCGTCAAATCCATATAGCCGAGGCTTGGTTTGGTTTAAATCATCTTAATTAAAAAAGTTAATAATCAGACAAAAATTTGCAGCATGGACAAGGCACCAGTCCAAGTTGAAACGGATCTGACGGAGTGGTCCAACTTGATTGTAAGATCGCTGAATCAAATTTGTTGATGCCAAAATTAGACAGTTAAGATCCAATCATGTAGGACACTTTTGGACAATTCTCACCAGCAAGAGGCTATCATATGAATGATGATCACCAAAAGATTATCAAAACTTGAATTGGACAAAGCAAATTTCTGGACCTAACATTACCTAATGTATTTTCCTCCTTATCTTTTTCGTTCACAAATTATAACAGTTAAAACTGACTTCCTGTACTTTAAGATACCTGTACAGAAGCTTTCAAAAACCAATAGGCATGTTATATAGTACCTGCACCATTCGAGGTCTCTTCACAGCTGAATGTCGCACACATGCTGCAGCTGCCTCAGTCATCCGGAACATTTCATTTTCAACATAGTTCTTGCCAAGCCTTGGATCAACTAAACCTTCAAACTCTCCATTATCAAGTGCACGGGTCAGCAATGGTCGGGCCTGAAAGAAAGCAGGTATTTGGTTGAGACCATAGTAAAATCTTTAAAAGAGTGGGAGAGAGAAACAGAGGTTTGCAAACTAGGGGAGGATCCCTTGAATGAGAAAGCCTGAAAAATACAAGCATTTTTTCATAGACTCATATACCCCAAGGTTTTAAAATCCAGCCAAATCGACTTGGACTCGGGAATTGCCGAGTTGAGTCACCCCCAAGTCCCTTTTCTATTGAAAGACCTATAATACCTCTTTTCTCAAAATTTTTTTTTTTTTTTTTTTTGAATGGTAAAATAAAATTCATTAAAAAAGCCATCAGAACAAGAGAATTATACTGACAAGCTGAAACAACACTTGAAACCAAACAACCCAGAGCAACAAGAACACCAAAAGAAAAAGCAATAGCAAGGGGAAAGAACTAAAAGGACACCGCAACGTCCTTGCAATTTAGCATTATCTGGTCTAGCGATAACCCATGAAAAAGAGGATTTGTAGACACCCAAAAGGCCACTGAAAGCTGTCTTATCAGACACTGAATTAGCACTTGAGGCAATCCCTTCAAAGCACTGATGTTCCTCTCCTTCCAGACAGTCCGTATGACGGCAACAAATGACAAATTCCACAATTCTTTACCTCTAGGCGCCAGAGGAGGATTAATCCACGCTTAAAACAGCGCCAGAAGTGAATTTGGTTGGGAGAATCCATCTACACCCAAACCAATCCAGCACCGCAGTCCAAACCCTATGGGTGAAGCTGCATTTAAGCAGAAGATGCTCCAAAGACTCCTCGTCCTGTAAGCACCGAGGGCAGACATTCACCAGAACCAAACCTTTCCTTCTTAAGTCATCCATAGTTAAGATTCTGTTTTTTGGGGCCAACCACCCAAATATCAAACTGAGGTTGTTTAAGAAAATACGGTTTTGATCTTCTAAAATCAATGCAAAAAGGTCTCAAAAGCCTTCAACATTGTCGTAGGACAATTTCATAATCAAGCCGGAATTCTATTTTCAAAATTTGAGTATTGAGATTGTTTTAGGAAGTGTTTTGTTTTTAAATTTTGAGTCTAATATTGTTTAGGATGTAAGGGTTATAGTTTCAGATTTTGAGTCCGAGATTGTTTAAGAAGGATAAGTGTTAATTTCAAATTTTAATTGTTTATGAAAGTCATATTAAGAGTCTATATAAGTCATTGTCGTGATTCTAATAATAAATAACACAAAATCGAGTTTTTTCCCTAGCTTTCTCCTTGTAAATTCAGGGTTTTGATCTTAGGTTGAAGTTGGTGATCTTCTTCCTTAATTTTTTAGTTCTGGTTGATATCAGAGTGAAGTTTTCCGTAATTCAATGGGTAACGACAGAATTTCCAATGTGAAAAATGAAGGGTCTTTCTCGTTTTAAGAAGGATAATGTACGATCAAGCAGAAGATCTATCACATTGTCATAACATATTGAAGACTAGATGCACAGTCAACCAGAGGGTCTGTGATGTGAATTATGATCATAGTTTGAAGTTGTTCTCCAGAACAATGGGGAACAAGCTGTAGTTGAAGATAGATAAGTATCCTACTGTCCTACACCTTACAAGATTTTTGGATCAATAGCAACCACAAAGCGAAAGTTAGTGAACACAGAATCCCCTTTTCAATTGGAAATTATTACAAGGATGAGGTTTTTTGTGATGTAGTCGACATGGATACCTGTCACATGTTGCTGGGAAAGCGATGGCAGTATAACACAAACACGATATACAAATATAAAGATAATGTCTACCTTTTCGTAAAAGATGGTAGAAAAATCACCCTTGTGATGAGAAGGGAGACCAGACCCAAAGTTTCTAAAGTGGAGGAGAAGTCCTTCATAAACATCAGCAACATCACATAAAAATTAAAAGACACCAGTAATGATGAAAAGCGTACAAAGGTACCAAGACAAACTAATAACTCTGGAATTAAGGAGATCATACTAGATGATCTTCTTGATGGATTACCTTCTATGAGGGACACCCATAGGGGACACCACCCAACACCAAATTGATCCCATCCCAGGTGATAGTTTGCCTAACCTTCAACATCATCATATGAGCCCAAAGGAGAATGAGATTCTACAGGGTCGAGTAGAAATGTTGATTTGGAAAGGTCTTATCAGAGAGAGTATATTCTCTTCTAATAGCATCAGCATCTCTGAGTCTTTTGTCATGGATGATTCACCTATACTCCTATAGTATAACAGAACTCCCAACAGGATCAGAGTCCTCATCAAATCCAGCAGAAGCAGCAGCAAGGGGCTCCTCCAACGACTTCTCACTTGACACTACAGATTGGGAAAGTTTCATTGCACATGTGTTCAAAGCCACATCGTTTATTGCGAATGCAGATATCAGGCAAGAGCATGTTTTGCAGCAACAAGTTATTCAGAAATTTCTACGAATGCATGTTCTACTCAACTAGAAGAGCATAATTTACAGCTACATGCTTTACCTCCAAAGCAGACTCCCACAGCAATGCAATCTGCAACAGCAGCAGATATTGCAATCTATGCCTCAAATGAGGCGGGCACACTGGCACACATGCAGTGGCAGCAGCGATAGCATGTCCTACATCTTGAATTTGGTATGAAGTGATCTTTCGATAGTGACTTTGTGCTTGTCGGCTTATGCAGTACATTTGCCATCAGCAACAACTACCAGAGCATTTAGCATTGCTGATTTGTTCGAGTACCATACCCCGGAAGAACCAGTTTATCCAGAGCTAATCACAAGGGCAAGTTATTTTCAAGTGGAGGGGACTGATGTAGGACAAGTTTAGAATCAAGCCGAAAGAATAAGTTCTATTTTTAAATTTTGAGACTCAGATCGTTTAGGAAGGAAGGGTTTTAATTTCAAATTTTAAGTCTGAGATTGTTTAGGAGGGTTTTCATTTCAAGTTTTGAGGCAAAGATTGTTTAAGGATAGGTGTTAATTTTAGATATCCACAAATGGTATAGCCATCCAAACATTAATGGAACTACAACCGGTTGTACACTTATATGCCATCTCCTTTTCACTTACTTCCATTGGTGCCTGTGTCAGTATTAGAGATTGGGTCGTATTTTAGTCTGAGATTGTTTAGGAAGGATAGGTTTTATTTTCAAAGTTTGAATCTAAGATTGTTTACGAGGTCATAGTATGAGTTAAGTAATTGTTAAGTTTCTAATGAGAAATAACATGAAACAAAGTTTCTCTGAGTTTTCCCTAGTTTTCTCCTTGCAGATCAAGGGTTTTAATCTTAGGTTAAAGAGGGTGATCTTCTTCCGCAGCACTCTCGCTCTTTCTGCTATGCCAAGCATCTTCTCACATCACGAAAGTAGGGAAAAATATTAATTTGCCTTTTCCTTGTGGGATTCAGTTGAAGAGACTCTGAAGTACTAGGCCAATTTCGAAAAGAGAGCTGCTAATGACACATACCAAGCTTCTCCTTCCACATCCCTTTTTTGCATGACCAATATATCCTTGTGTAAAATTACCTAAAAGGACATCTATCAAAAGTCTCCCTCCCCAACTTCTTTCTACACTCACCCACCCCCACCCTAACCCCCCAGCCGAGCCACCACCATCCCCTCCGGTAGCACCGCCGGAGAGAGAGAGAGAGAGAGAGAGAGAGAGAGAGAGAGAGAGAGAGAGAGAGAGAGAGAGAGGCAAGCGGAGGGCGGCAGGGAGAGGGAGAGGGAGAGGGAGAGAGAGAAGGGATGTGGAAGCTTGGGAGGGAGAGAGAGGGTATTTTGGGGACAATAGGTTGTGTAGAGAGAAACTTTGGAAAGAGAAGGGATGTGGAAAGATAAGAGATGTGGAAGGAGAAGCTTGGTATGTGGCATTAGCAGCTCTCTTTCCAAAACCATTGCTCCCACCCACCTCATATATGTAACCATTGTGGGTACCACCCACCGAATGGTGGAATCATGATTAGGACCACCCATATGTGGTGTAATTCTAGTGGACCTTCACCCTCCCAAAGGAGGAAACATGATTGGCCTTGCCCAACTAATGATAGAATTATGGTGGGTCTCACCAACATGGTAGAATCAATGCAGGCAGCTCCAAGGATGGAAATTGTGGTGGGTCCAACTCATTTGGTTGGGTGGCCTTTTTAGAATACCAAATAATCATTGAGTTCTTCAACATCCTGCCCTTTAGGAATCCAAGTAGGATAAGAATTGAATCGTATCGAACCGCACTATACAGGGTTGAATCGAATTATATTCAACCCCCAATGGTTTAGGAGTGTGATTATTGTGATTATAATTGTTTTCCCACAGATACAATTCATATTGCGAATCGAAAGATATTGATAAGCATGGTTGGGCCCACTAAAATGATGGAAATCACAAAAAGTTATCATTTGTCTTCAGAAGTTAAGAAAGGAGTTGGTGGGAATTCAGCTCTTTTGCAACTGTAAGCTGACAGAAACATACAGAAAGTGTCATCTATTTAATCAACACTTCAATAGAGATAATCAACAACAATGGGAAAAGTAAAAAACTAGAGTCACTTTTTTATTCATGGCTCGCAAGAAACTTTTGCATAATTTAGGAATAGCGAGGGGGCCCATATGCAAAACTGCTCTTATTAGTAATACATAAAGTATGAGGAACCTAAAGTGAACCCAGCAAATCTTGTAACCTAGGAAGCACGGACACTTCTCCGGGGCCAGAGTGTCGGTGTCCGACACGTGTCAGACACGGACACGCTCCGACACGTGTCGGACACGCCCAAAAGAGTGTCCTGATTATTTTTTTATTTTTAATATTTCGGACACTCTGGGGACACGTTCCGGACACGCTTGGACATGTTCCAGACTTTTAATTGGGAAAGAAAAATAATAAAATTAGAGTAAAAAATGAAAAGAAAAGGGGGCTGTTTGTAAAAGGTCATAACTTAAAAGCAAAGGGGCCATCCTTCCGCTGCCCTAATAACATTCGTCCGTACAGCGAAAGAAAAAAGGGAAGAAGAAAAGAGAAAAAATTTGATATTTTGTTAGTTGGTACAGTGGTACTTGAATTTTTATTTATTTGATTGCTAAATTGATTACAAAGTTGAAATGATAGTATCGTTTAGTATATGATTAGATATATTATTATTATTAATTATTTACGTGTCCCGAACGTGTTCGTGTCCTACTTTTTTGAGAAATGCCGTGTCGGCGTGTCCGTGACGTGGCGTGTCCGTGTCCGTGTCCATGCTTCTTAGCTTGTAACTGTAAGTTGTGCTGAAATCACTGAGAAATGACAATGAGATCACATTTAACTACATGGAAGTGACAATGCAAAGGATTCGCACAAGTACACAACCAAATGATGGAGACGGATGTGCAGTTATACAATTCTGAATTCATTGAATGATTTTCATTGATTGCAAAATCTTTGCATGCTTGACATTGACAACATAGAAGTCCTGTTGAACTATATTAAGCAAGCCAAATGAGCAATAATTAGTAATGGTATAAATTCAAAAACTAACAGGTGCACCACAGAAAATAAACCGCAAACTGTAAGCGATGATCTTCAGCAAAAGTCTATATTCTTAGTTAAAAAGATCTTACCCACTCAACCAGACTCTCATCCCCCAATGGTTGAGATGTATCAACAGGCTTCCGGCCCGTTATAAGCTCCAAAAGCACAACTCCAAATGAGTAAACATCGGACTTGTCAGTCAACTTTCCACTTGAAGCATACTCTGGTGCCAAATAGCTGGAAAGCGAATATCATTTGTTTGTCAGATGTTTATAAAAATCTCATAATGATGTTTTGTACCATTTTAAAATTCTTTACGAGAATATCCACTGCTATGAAAGAGAAACTACATGATTCCAAACCCAATTTCTTTTGGACCTGAGATTGTACATACAGGTTTGAAGCTATGATACCCAGATACGGCAAGCACACTCCATGGACATGACAGGGACATTGATTTTACACATAAAATGTGAAGTATCGGATACAATACGACACAATGCTTTACCCATTTTTAAGTATCGGTGCATCATAGGTCTAAGTTATGTGATCCAGCTCACTTGCCTAAAGAGTCCTACGATAAATAGAGCACACCCAACATACGATAAATAGAGCACACCCGACATCCAGACTGGCAGATCCTAGCTATCAGTCCTGGCCCTTTTTTTCTGTTCTTTTTTTTATTATTATTATTATTTTTCTTTCTTAACAGTAAAGAGTAAGCTGTCCCCCATGGTCTCTGATCCCTAGATCTCTCCAAGGATGGAAGTGTGCCTCACTATTCTGTTATGCACTGGTTCAACATCCAGTATTGGCCCAAATTGTTGCAAATATTGACCATTTTTCTCTTGAAACTATCTATTTTTTTATTGGGGATTGGATGATTAAGATTGTCTCCTCAATAAGATTTTTTTAGTGTCACCAATACAGAATAGCCATTCAAACCAACAGTCCTGATCACAGGACCATTGGCCACACATATACATACTTAAGAGTTAAGACCCAAGGATCCCCAATCCCTATGCATATCCTTAGATAAAATCTCCTCCGTAAACTAGATTGTCAAATAAAGATTTGGCACAAGCTAAAGCAGAATTCATGATTAGACCAGTTTTCCTACCCAAAGGTGCCCATTACACGAGTGGTTACATGTGTGAAAGAATCCAGAGCCAACTTTGCAAGCCCAAAATCTGAAACCTGTTACATGAGAAATGATCGAATCATAAGAAAATTAATTAATTATAGAATAGAAAAGTCAAATAATTACAAATCATTCATGAATGGAAGTTTCAAAACACCATTGCACCTGAGCTTCAAAGTTATTATCTAGAAGAATGTTTGATGATTTTATATCCCTGTGAATGATTCGGGGATGACCTGATAATAACAACAATCAAACATCAAAGAAAATAAAAGTTAGCAATAAGATAGAAACAGGTATAAAAGGAAATGTACAGATAAGCTAAACAAAATACAAACAATAAAGATTTACAGTCTTCATGCAGGTAAGCAATTCCACGAGATGCACCAGCAGCAACCTTGAGTCGGGTCGCCCAATCCAAAACTGGCCTCCCTTTCCCTACAAATTGCATATTGTGTCAGGTAAACTGACAAACATAAAACTTTATTTGGGCCTAATTCACAACAATGTTTACAGTGTCCAACCCATATTTCCCACACCAAAAAAGGAATGTGGAAACTATCTGAAAAGTAGATGTGAGATATGCTTGTAAGACAACATTTGTGAGTCGCTTTTCCTGAATGAAACAAAGGAGAATGGGAAAAAATAGACACATCAAAATGTGCAGATTACTAATAATAACTATTGTACATAAACACATTTCCAAACAAGTGAGACCCATGATTCAGCGATCCAAATTGTTGACCTAAAGCACCCTTTTGGAATGAGGATGCACCAAAAATTATATAGATTGGAACAAAAGAAAGAAATAAAGAAATTTCACTTGTGCAAATAAATGAATAATTGGAAATCTGTACAGAATAAAGATACATGAAAGAGGTTAATAAAGAGTGCTCGAGAAGCAAAGACACTTTCTTCCATAAATCTTTCTTACCATGAAGATGATAGTGAAGTGTGTTGTTTGGGACATAATCATAGACAAGCAATCTTTGATGCTCTGAAATGCAGTATCCAACAAGGGAAACCAAATGCCGATGATGAATTCGGCTAATAATCTCAACTTCAGCTCTGAACTCTCGCTCGCCCTGTGAGCCACCAATATTAAGTTGTTTTACAGCCACTTCTCTTCCATCTGGTAGTCGTCCTTTGTACACACAACCAAATCCACCTTCGCCCAAAAGATTCTGCTCAGAAAATCCATTTGTGACTTCTACTAGTTCTTCATAAGTGAACCATGACCTTGAATTGCCTAAGCCACCGTTGTCCGGAGGCGAATATGGAAACCCACTGCTGCTGGAGACATTTCCTAGAAGCTGAGCTGAAGATGTAGGCTTGGAATGATAAGCATCTGAAGACAGAAAGTAAATATCAGTCGGGGCAAATATTGATTTAAAGAATCTTATGAGAAACTATGTTCTATTGTTCAGTTGCTCCGCCTAACTTCCCAAAAGGTTTAAATGTAGGGTTTATTGGCAATAGATGGACAAGTAAAAAGACCAAAAAGGACAAAAAAAAAATCAAAAAAGGAGAGAGAAATCCATATCTTTTCTATTGGAGAAGCTTGCTATTTGGAGAAATTAGCAGTATCCATCCATTTCATTCAGATGACAATATGACTTGGGAAACTGGGGTATGATACAATAGGTGACAAGGTCCACAGTTCAATAAATAATATTACTAAAATCTGAGACCACAAGTACCATTGCTGGATGCAACAATAAATTCCCTTCCCCTTTCCTTGATCAAGAATCATATGATACCTCAAATTTCAAATTTTGTGAGTTCAATTGAGAAAGGGCCTGTGGAGAGTGTATTGAAATGAAGAACTGCAAATTGCAGTTAGCATGGAACCATAGAAGTGACTACTATAGATTGCTATTTCATTTAGTATAGCTATAAATGCATACTAATAAAATTGTAATGGTATCCAGCCTTTCCAATAATCTTCTTCAAATTCAGAAATTGCAGAGGAACATCCATAAATAACTTGCTAGAGGAACAAATAAACTATGTGCAGGTACTACCTGAATTCTGAGACGAACCAATCGATGCAGGGATAATGTAGCCACCACTGAATCCACCATTCCTTTTATTTTTCTTCCTCACACGCCACACGACTATGCCAAATACAATAAAAACTGCAAAAACAACTATCGAAGCAATTCCAATTACACTTCCTGTCTTGATTCCGCCGCCACCTGAAGAAGTCGAGTTTTCCGATCCTCCATTAGCATTCGTATTAGAAGTGGATGAATTTTTTGGTGTAGGACTAACTGAAGAACTTGAATTCCCTTGTACAGGGGAGGAAGGGAAAGGTGGAGAAGCAGGAGTCACACCAGAAGATGAATTTGTTGGTGGTGGAGCTGGATTTGGCCGACGAGGCGGGGATGGTGGAGGTGCTAGTTTAGAACTTGGTGGAGGAGGCGGGATACTAGGTCTACTAGGTGGGGGAGGTGAACTTTCAGGCGGACTTGCCAAAGGAGGTGGTGGGGACGATTTAGCACGTGGTGGGGACGGCTTAGCGGGCGGTGGGGGTGAATTGACAATAGGGGAAGGAGGAGAAGGGACATGAGGTGGAGAAAGTGGCGGTGGAGAAACTTCTGGAGGAGGTGGTGATGGTGGTGGGGAAACAATGGGTGATGGAGGAGGTGATAATGTGGGAGGAGGCGGCGAAGCTGAAACCGAAGGGGGTGGATTTGAAACTGGTGGAGGGGAAAGTAGAGGAGGTGGTGGGGTTGAAACTGCCGGTGGGGAACCAAGAGAAGGTGGTGGGGGTGAGAAACCAAGAGGAGGTGGGAGGGGAGAAGCTGGAGGAGAAGGGAGAGAAGGTGAAGGCGGAGGAGGAGAGAGTACAGGTGGTGGTGAAGTAGTAATTGGAGGTGGGGGTAACGGAGCGATAAGAAGCGGAGGTGGGGGGGATGGAGAAACAGGAGGAGGAGCCGAAGGAGTGGAAGGAGGGGATTGAGGAGGTGGAGATGAAGAAGAATTTGAAGGTGTAGGTGGACTAGAACTTGCACTATCTTGAGATCGTGAGGGAGAGAGTGATGGAGGTGGTTCTGCTGTAACCGAAGGTGGTGAAGCTCCTATTACAGCAGGGGAATAAATTGGAGAAGGAGATGCAGCAGCCATCTTCACCTAATTCAGCCCCAGTCATAAATCAAGTAAACTACAAATGCCAAGCCTTTGATTCTTCAAACTATCCCGATCAAAACCCCAATCCTCCAAACATTACTGTTAAAATCCCCGAACTAAAAACTTCTCTAAAGCAAAACCCAAATCACAGAACCTTTTTCCCTGAGCAAAACTCAATCAACAAAACCCTTCTAAGCAAACCCCAGATCACCCAATTCTCTTCTAAGCAAACCCCACCTCACCAAAATGTCGTCTCTGCAATAAATCGAAATCTCCGGTTTCCCTTGTCAGCCTAAAGTGACGAAATTCTCCTCGGTGAAATATCCAAATCACCTAAAAATCCGATCTTGGCAAAAGCCCAGACCACCACTTGCCTTTCTGAGCAGATCCCAAATCACCAATCTCCTCAAACAGCCCAAATCAAAATCTCCTTTCAGAGATGTACCCAAATCACCAAACAACTCTCTGAGCAAAACCCAGATCACAAGGCTCCCTTTTCAAAGCAAACTCATAATAATACTACTCATTTCCGAGCAGAAACCAAGCCGTCATTCCGAAAAGAACTAAACTTTACTGAGCAATTGCAGCAAAACCAAGAGCACTAATCTTAAGTCCAGTGAAGCAAATTCAAAAATCACTAGCTTTTCTGACCAAATGCAGCAAAACCAATAAAGCACAACACCCGGATCGAAGAAACCCAGACGCACGAGTCCTGAAATCACTCACCTTTGCCTCTCCATCTCCAACTCCTACATGAATTGGAGAAGCTTTCAGGGCCTTAGATTGGAAAAACGTTTTATTCAAAAAAAAGTTGACAATGAGAAACAACCGACATTTTCGTAACGCTTGAATTGTGAGGAAGCTTCTTCACCATCAAACGAAAAAGGCAGCAGCAGCAAAAGCCGAGTTTTCTCAACCATCCAAACGTGAGAGCTGCTCCCGTGCGTTTCTTTCATGCAAGACGGAGGAAGACAAATCCCAAGTCAGTCCAAATCTCTATCAATAATTCCGGGGATTGTGTGTGGGACCCATGTCCAGACCACATTTTTTTTTTTTGCAGTTGGGGCCCACCTATGTTGATCCACGCGGTTGATCTGATGGGCCCCCACATGAAGGGCCAGTCTATCTATCTATCTATGATCTTTAATCAAAGGCTTCAGTTTTGATCAAAGACCATATGCCTCGACAACAATTGCCAACATGGCAACAGTACTTTAAATTCACCTGTTGATAGGGACAGGATTCACGGTCACAAATATCGGCCTAGTTGAAAACATCCTGTAGACATTTTATTGTTAGAAAGTCATTATAATATCAAAATAGAATTGTGAGAAGTTTTTGAGAAAGTCTATTAAAACTGCTTTTAATGGTCTTTTATATTGTAAGTTATTTGTTATTTCATTCATTTAAAGGTGAATTTAGAGAAAATTACCAAATATATATATATATATATTATTACATGTCGGGTCCGATGCAGAAAAAAGACGCTTGTAATGTAAAGGGCCCTTCCGCTAATTTACTTTTATTTGAGCTCGTGGATCATATTAGTTGGGCGAATATATGATCGCTCATTTTTATTTTTATTTTTTTGTTTTTTTTTCTATTTCTCCATCTCCTCACTTGAAGAAGAAGTTCAAACTCTGTTGGGCTTGGTGGAAACTGAGAAAAAATAAAATCCAAAATCTTATAGCAATACAAATGTGTGACCAATTCAAGACCTCAGGGCTCAGGCTATGCATTTCATAACTCATTCAAATTACCCGGCTAGGTAGGAGAAAACAAAACCTAGGTCAGAAGTGATACAGGAGAGGCTCTGTCATTAATGAGTTATGACAGAGTGGGGCTCACTTGGTCAACATGGTCGACTTGGCTAAACCTAGGTAAAGACTAGACTTCTTTCGGATAGCATAATCTACTCTATTTAAACAATAGCCCACATCTATAAGATTCCAACTAGGGCTCAAATCTGAGTAAGTTTTTAAGTGAAGAAAAAACATGTGTTAATACTTTCATATGTATTAGGGGTGAGTTTTGAGTTCTTGACTCAGTCTTTGACTCCACTGAGCCTCCAAGTTGACTTGGATGGGTGGCTTCTAAACCAGGCAATTAGCCATGTTCCCAAGTTTTCTTTTTTAGCTATAACCCATCAGAGTGGGTTCAACCAGTTTAAAGTCTGTCAGAAAAAGATCTGCAGGCTCACCCCAATGATAGCATATATATGAGTAAGAATTACATGCATGGCACACCATGTTCCTTGCAACCTTGTTTCATGTGGAATTGGTTGGACCCAGATGATTCAAGAGTCTCCAGATCACAGCCATACATTAATTCTTTTATTTTTTTTATGGTAATCTCTGAGCTGTTTAACTGCCTCTTTATAGGCCATGTATTTATGGGCAAGAATCTTCAAGTTGAAAGACTTTTCAATGTATACCAAAGTAGTTTTACCGGATTAGTGATTAAGCATGGGCCACGATGTATTTTTTGTTCTTAACTATTTGAAGGTGAGGCATTGGAAGTCCCTATCTATCGAATTCAAATTGAGATGTTCTAACAGTTAGTCTAACATGTGTTTGTAGAGGCAGGATAATTATTTTTCAATACTTCTTCTCAGGTGGAGCCCACTACTCAACACTCCATCTTAGGTGAAA